>CP092087.1:21947863-22167863 GCA_029203775.1 Neoneuromus ignobilis
TTTTATTTCACTAAGTATTTTTTTAAAATATATATGAATTAAAATTGAAGATTGTGTTATTGTAAATTTTGTATACTTTTTAAAACTTTCCATATTCTTTTAACAAATATAATATACGTTTACGATAGTTAAAAAATAATATCGTCCATAAAAAAAACATGGTACATTTTTAAGATAATTAATGTAAATATCACTTTAATGAACGTCATTTAAATCGCCGTAAACTTTTTTTATTATACTTTAAAACTATATAACAAAATTCACTGATGTATAATTAATAAACACACAAAACGTAAAATTAAAGCTTACAAAACACAGGAAGTTTGCGAGTTTTTAATTATGTAAGCACATTTTCAAGAAGTCAGTGCGCATTTCAGTAAACGCTCATTGTGCACGGAAAACATTCATTCATAGTCTCCATAAATATGTACATTTAACTTGCGGTCTTTTGTGTATAAAAAAATTCTATTTAAATTTTTTCATACATACGTTGATCTTACCTTTGTTTCGTGTAAATAAAGTCGATTATGATTATCGTTTTGGATGTTTTACTAATTTTTGTTCAATTTTTTGAATTACTTATTTTCCCTTTTATTTGATTTTTGAATGATTTTATTATAAAAATCAGTTTAATTTTTATTGATAAAATTATAGTTTCTTTATTATTTTTACCAAAAGAATTCGAGAAAAATAAAATAATTAATGTTAAAAAGTTTGAGACATATAAGTAAAAAAAGCCTTCATGAAGATTAGTTATTAAATATGAAAATATTTGAAATTCATCATTAATTATTAAAAGTTAATGTATATCATCTACCAGGAAGATTTACTAAATGTTGTTGTTAAAATTCTATATATATTACATTATAAAACAAAATCTTATTCAAAATGCATTAAATATTAAATAACGCTCTCAGTATTTGTAAATACCACAATCGAAACAGGGTTTTCCAATGACATGATGCGTGCGAACATTGTGTCTCGACGCATAAATGTGACGCGACGCGTCGACAAGGGTTGGCGTCGCGACGCCGGGCTTCGTTGCCCGCGTGTCCATAAGCGACCGCCTAATTGAAGGAACGCAAAGGATTGTTCGCGTGCTGGCGCCGTGCCTGCCGGCCTTAGGGGCGCCTGCCGGTGCCAGCCACCAACGCCGACAACGTCGTGACCTTTTGACCCTATCGAAATCATTAAAACTTTTATGTCAGTGCTGGATCGTAAAATTTGGATGCCCAAAGACAAATTTATTCCAATTTTTCTGAATTTAATTGTAACTGTTTTATTTTATTTAGTTGTATAAACATATGTATGTAATAAAATATTTTATTTCGCTAAATTTACATATATCAATATACAAATGACATTTTCGAATAGAAATTTTAAAATTAATTAACTTAAAATGTATGTTTACTAATTACACTTCCTTGCTTAATTTATATATTTTTTATATTATATCATATTGTATATATATATATATATATATATATATATATATATATATATATATATATATATATATTGATTTATAAAATTAGAATAATGTTAAAAATCTAAATTTTTTAATTTTATTATTCATAAAAAATTATATTTTCTTTTTGTATATGTAATGCAGTTTTTTTACTTATCGGGGGTTTATATTTTTTTTTCTTAAAAAAAGTAATATTTAACAACAGCAAAAATTAATGACATTGTGGAAAATGTTGATGTATAATATTTATATTTGTATCTAAAAAACAATTTGAGATTTTTTTAAAATATTATGGGAACAAAAATGTTCCAGCTATGTATGAGTAATAAATAATCATTATTTATAACTCATATGAATAATTTTTTTATTTAAAATATGATACCCTATCGTTGTATAAAAAAACGTTATCTGAACATTATTTCTATAATAAACAGGAGTAAAATTCCTAGATACTTTGTTTAAAGTTTTATTCCTTCAGTATTTATCATTATTTTCTTGTTTTTATTAAATGTTAACCCCGATGTGAACTATTACACGTATGAATATCGTTTACTATTAAAAAATTGATTTTTTTTTGCGAACTTTGGTCCTTAATCCTGATCTGTCAGTTACATACCGTGACCCGAGCGGCGCTATTGCCACCGTTACTCGAGTTTTAAAACTGCTAATTTGCCTGGATTATACACCGCGTTATACTCTGCACTCCTCTCGCTATAATGATATTCGTACACGGTTATAATTTGTCTGTCTTACCCTCACCGCAATAGAAACGCCTCCTCACAATCGCCACTTTCCGTTCTATTTATGTGTTTGTTTACTTTTGTTATTCGGACAACACATTGTTCTCTGTATCTATGTGTTTTTGTAAGGAAATTACTTTTGACATATATTGTACGCCTGGATTGTACGTTTATCTCTCAACATACGTAAGTCGCCATTGTTAAAACTATAAATATATATATATATATATGTATGTATATATATATATATATATATATATATATTTGTATATCAAGTACTAGGAAGTAATATGTAAATATTAATCTTACATTTATTGTATTATTTGTCCTTTTATTTTTTTAAATTAAATAATGCTATTATTGTAAATTTTGAACAGTGAGCATTTATTTTTAATTATACATGAATAATTAATAACAAAAATAAGTTTCTATATCAATATTAATATATACAAATTTCACCTTTTTAAAATTTCATAGTTTTTTTAATTTTTCATAATTATATTACATAGTAATTATTTATCAAAATATATATATGTAAATATAAATGTAAGTTTATATATTAAAAAATATATTACTTTACAGATTTCGTAAATAAAGAATTTTCAATGATTAAGATAAATTAAACCTTCATAGCTCTTTTTTTTCTTTTTATGAGTTGACATTAGGTTTAAAAAATAATAATTCCTTGTTATTATAGAATGGTCTGAATGAGATTAAAGAATTTAGACATACATTTACTTGATTACTATTATTTACTATCCTTCAGTCTAATTTGGCCTACCCTGTATTTAAGTCCATTTTATTTTCATATATTTGTATATATATATATATATATATATATATATATATATATATATATATATATATATATATATATATAAACGATGAATTTAGGTACACAATTTTCGAAAAAAGTTTGTGATGTTCTATATTTATTTGTCAATAAAATGTTCTGTTATTTCCTTTTGTTTATTATTTAGAAATAAAAAATGTCATTTCAAAACATATCACCTTTTAAACCCCTGAAACTTTAGTTTTTCAAACTTTCTTAATGAAGACTTTGATGGATTTTAGTGATCTTTTTGTATTTATTTCTCGAATTGACTTTACCAATTGTGCCAAGTAAATAAGTACATTATTATTGTAATATGTTTGTAATAAATATTTCTTGTTCTTGGAATATAGAAATTATTTAAGTATATCATAATTTCAATCACCGGTTTATATATTTTTAATAAATATTGTAATATATATATATATATATATATATATATATATATATATATATATATATATATATATATAATTATCATTTTATCAGTTTATATTAGTCAAACGTTGGACAAAAACCTCACATAATGTTACCAATTCACTGATTTTGGACGTAGTATCTTAACCAGGAGGACTGGTGAGAATATTGTGGTCATACTTTACTCCCTTAGTAAGATTGTCTTCATTTCACTTAAAATCCAATCTTGTCTTATTTCTTCGATTGGGTTGAAACTTGCTATTTTTGGATGACATGCAATTATATTAATTACATAACTATCAGTCGAATATATATATGTATATGTATATATATATGTATATATATATATATATATATATATATGTATATATGTATATATAGGGTGTCCCATCAGGACTGCACAACTTAATTTCTAAGTATTCTCTATAATGACATTTTTTTGAATGAACGATGATGTTTTTTGAGCAATGATGAGTGTGCGCTTTTGATGGGACACCTTATTTATGTATGTACACTTACACATATTTCTTTAGTTCTGTAATTTTTTTTCATTATATAAATTGTTTTCATTATTTTATTATATTTTGATAAATTTGTTTTTTTAAAAAAATCATATACATTAAATTGTATTCAAAATTTTATCTATTGTATTTAAAAACTGAAATCAAATTAATCAATAATTTAATTTCTTTTTCAGTACTTATTTCTGTTTTTTTTATTACAAAAGTAACGATGTTTTTTATTTTCCTTTTAACGTTTTCATGATTGATAGTTTAAAATGTTTCGCATGTAATAGTTTTTTTATATCAAAATAAAAAAAATCATTTTGTATTCTATGTGTTGGTGAAAAACAATTTTAATTATTCTAATATATTCAAAAACTTTTTCGTTCTCTCTCTCTCTCTATATATATATACATACATACATATATATATATATATATATATATATATATATATATATATATATATATATATATATATATAATTTTTAATGAAATAATAACGTAGTAAGGTGTTAATCAATGTCACAATCTAAATATTATTTTAAGCAATAACGTTAACTTTTCCTTAAAACAAATATAATTTTATTCTATTAATCGATAATTCAATAAAAATATATTTTAAACAATCTATCGATTGTCAAAATTAAATTAATATAATACTTTATTCATATTAATCATTTTCATTTCCTTTGATATCTTTAATATTTACAATATATCAAATCTTTATTTTGTAATAGCATTTAAAGAGTAAACACGAAATGAAAAATAACTTGTGTATACGTTTATATATTAGCTTCATTAGCTCTTCAAAATGCCCTTCAATTTTTCAATTCCATTTCAAAATGCCCTTCTTACTTTCTTAATTTCTAAATAACTTAATTACTTAAATCACTTCTTAATTTCAACATAATTCTTTTCCTACTTTTTTATTTCTAACTAATTCTATTTCATTTTTTCCAAATTGTTTTTTCAAAATATTTATTATGTCAATTTCTTCCCATTATCTCGTATATTAATATTCAAATAAAAAAATATATCTAAAATTATATACGTATTTTAAAGTTACATAACTTACATTATTGATTTTAAAATAAAAAGGGTTTTAAAAAAAAGAACACTGATAGAATTATAAATGGAATGTTATCATCCTTCTTGAAAACTGTTTTGAAACGGTTACACATAGTCTTCGGATTTTCAGTAGACATATTACAATGGTAATTCTTTTTCGAAAACACCTCGCCGGAGGCAGAGCAGAACAGAACACAGACACACACCCGCCTCAACGACTGACGTGACTCCCTGCGATAACTCACGACCGCTCCGTTGGTCAGCAGTGGCGCGATAAATTAACCGATAACGTCGTCACAATAATGATTTCGGCCACAGCACCAGTTGCCAAGGAAGAAGTTTGTCGCGCGATGTTCATCATTCACACGCACACACACACACACACACACACACATAGAGATATACACACAAAATAGCGACCGATACCACCTACACCCTAATCCACCCACTCACACTCGAATACAAGCAAAATACATACATACACACATGATTCGATTTTTTTTTTGTACAAGCATTATCAACAGTGTGCAATCCATTTATTATTTATTTTTAACTCCTTCACAAGGTTACTTTTGACGTTTTTAATTGATTTTCTTATTTTAAATTAATTTTTAAATTTTAATATTTTAGTTGTAATATATCTTGTTTTATTATTAGACAAAACATTTTGAAATGGTCTTTTTCGATTTTATTATTCAATATGTTAATTTATTACAAAATCGATGATTAAATTAAAAAAAAATAACTTGTTTAATTTTATTTCTTCGAGAAATATTTCCTTGAATTTTTTTTTACAATATCAGCTAAAAATGATTTGTTATTTTTTAAATATAATTTTTAAATCTACTAATAAATTGAAAATATATCCGATTTTTTTATAAAATTAAACTATAATTTATTCTATGCTTCCGTTTATTTTAACTCATTAATTAAAAATTAAATAGAATTTATATTTTTATCATTTATGTATATTTTGAGAGTATTGGTTTATCACATAAATAAAATGGTTTTTTATAGAAAGTTGAACTATTTTATTTAAAATCATTCTTGTATTATAATATTAATATTTCTTTATTTGTGAAAAATTACCAAATATTCAGAACCTTAACAAAAATTCTTAAAGTTATTTTATTTAATTTCATAATTATTTTGATTGTATTTTCAATTCTGTTTTAATAAACTTAATTAGAATAACTTTCTTTTTAAATTTCATACAGAATTATGTTAGTTGTTAAAAAAATAATTTATAGTTTATGAGATCATCCAAATATGACGCCTAAATTTGTGTTTTATTAAAAAGAAACATGTGTATAGAGTGGTGTATAGGGAAACATGTGTAAAGTTTCTGTTGTTACTTTTTAATAAAACACCAATTTCTAGTTGTCGCATTTGGGTAACCCTATATAATTCTACTAATTGTCTTGTTATTATTTAACAGAAGTCTCAGTGTTTTTGAAATAGGACAAATATCGATCGTAGGTAGTTTAAGTTTGATTTGTAAAAAAGTGCAAGTTAATTTTTTAAAATTCTTCTTTTATTCGATTTGAATAAACATTTTTTTTAATTTATATTTAAGTTTATACTTTAACCCTAAAATATACATTAATGTGTACGTTTTTCTTTATATATATATATATATATATATATATATATATATATATATATATATATAATGGTCCTAATGAGACTGAAGGATAGTAAAGAGTAAGCAATAAATATATGTTTAAATCCTTCAGTCTTCTTTGGACCATCCTGTATATGCATGTGTGTACGTGCAAATATGTTTGTTCATTTTGAGTTGACAGATACATACATCCATTTAACTTTTTCAAGGATAAAACAATTCTAAAAGAATTAAGTTTATAAGTGAATGATGTTGACTTAAATATGCGACCTACGTGTTTGAAATTTATATGAAATGTTGCTCTTTCTGTACAACAAAGCGATGATTTTAAATATACGTATGCGTGCTTACTTTAGTTAACTGGTAGTGTTGATGAGATGAACGTTCAGTGTGTAGGGTTTTCCTGCCGGGTAGATGGTTAACAAACGTTACGCATGTTCGTGACTATGTTGATGTCCAATGTAGTGACGATGACTGATCGACAGGGTACGCCGGACATGTCCGTGTATGGAGTAGCGTCGCGACGCGTTTTTACATGTGGCGAACGTTTCGTTTCAACAGAGTGTGCCAGACTAGGGTTGAATGAAACGACACGGGGTAAAGAAGACAAAATGGATTTTCAGAGGGTAGTGGATGACACGTGGTGTTTACAGAAGTGCGTGTAACCACACACAGATAATCATTTTTGTATACAATTCGTTTTCATTGTACTAGAATGATATTTTTACAGACTAATACTGTTTTAATTAAATTCCTTCCTGTTGTATTAGAAATATATCCCTATATTGTTTTTATTTAAAATGAAATCGATAATTATTTCACTAATCAGTTCAGAAAAAAAATAATCAAATCAAATATTCATGTTACTCAGTACAATCATACATACGTATATATATATATATATATATATATATATATATATATATATATATATATATATATATATATATATAGTATATAGATGGCTCAAATAAGACTGAAGTGTTAAGGCATAAAAGAAAGAAAGAGAACATGAAAATAATATATAAAGTGTATTTTATTATTATTTAATGTCAGTAATGTCTTATTATACATAATTTATCAATTAAACTTTATCATAGGTAAACAAAAACATGATTTGTGTTTCTAGGATTTGCTACTATCCATAATAAATAAATTTATTTTATATCGTTGAAACATTTGATTAATTTAAAAAAAAAAAAAAATCAAATTTTGTTACATATTTTTTTACACTTATTGTTATTTAAATACGTGAATTTAAAAAATAAATCTAGGAAATAAAAGAACAATAAGAAAAATATTTTGTTAAAAATCTATGCCAAATATTATTTTTACCAAAATTAATCGACATTAAATATAATGGAAGTTATCGTAAGATTATGTTTGTTAAGAGGTGATAAATGAATTATATGCCAATTTTTCAATTGAGTGACATGAATAGACTCAATTAATGTCGGATAAATGATTATAATGTAGTGCTGTTGTTTTACAAAAAAGATTTTTATATAAGAATATTTTTTACACACACACATATTTTATATATATATATATATATATATATATATATATATATATATTTATGCACATGTATCTTTTTTATTTATTTTATTTGTATTTTAAAAATCACATGAATATTGTTGATAATTGTAAAATATTTGACATTACTTATTTCACATGTTTTACACTGATTTTTTATTTCTATATAATCATGTCAGATCCCTGGATGACAATATACTGCGTTATAATTTAGTAATCAAATACAATTGACAAGATAGATATTTTTTATATTAAAACTGACTGATATTTTTTATATTATTTTTATTAACACTTTTTAAATCCTTGCACAAAATTAATCATCATATTTTTTTTATATTTTTTAATATATTTTTAATAATAATCATCAATTTCATTTATAACATTATTCTCTTTTGGAATGTGATCGTAGATTATTTCTCATAAATTTGGAAAGTGTTTAATTATTATAAAAGATTCATTTTGTAAATACGAGTATACTAATTATCATCCGTATATATTTATTAGATTTTCTAAAAGGTATATTACAATTTTCATTTTTATGTACAAAATTTAATTTATTAATGTATATATCAAGATCTTTTATAACATAATATGATGTTCATATTTATCTATTTTTTCATTAAATACTTCACATATATTCATAGTTATATGAAGTGCTTTATTTTTATATTAAATTTTTTTTTAATTTTATTTATTATCCCTACCCTCACCCTTAATCAAACTCATAACTAAACATGAATGTATTTGCTTGTGTGTATATATATATACACACATATATTCGCATAAATACATATTGTTTACATAGTTCTGTATTCATCTAGGGAATAAATAATACTCTACCTTACGAACAATCATTATAATAGTAGTGTTAATATGAATGAACAGATACAACAATTGAATAATTTAATATTCATAATTAATTTTATTTCAATTAATAATTAATTATATTTTTATGAGTCTACTCATATCTTTCTCTCTCTCTCTCTCTCTCTCTATATATATATATATGTATGTATGTGTGTGTGTATGTGTATTAATGTAACTTTTTTCAAAATCATAATTGTTACATTTATATAGCATCGTATTTATGTTATGCACGAGTATATTGTAGAAACCAGCACTATTTAAAAGATGATAGCTCACTTAATGTCTTCACATCTGGGATGACGTAAGCACACGGAAACGGAATACAGTAGTTTGAATCCAACGCCATGCCTCATGGAGCAAGTTTTAATTTGCTGCATCATTACCGTAGTCGTCTAAGTCAATGGCAGGAGTTCGTGATTTGATCGACAGGATAGTCTTTTTATTTTACATTTTAATTAATACTGAATGTATTGACTACAGTAGATAAGAAACAGGTATCTGTACATCTATTAATGCATGTATATATATAAAAATTGTATTGGTGTTACTTTAGATTCCTAGTTGGTATTTTACTTTTTATGCTTGTTTCATATACCCAGTACGCTTACAAATAAATTTATTATTTCAAATATTCGATTCTAATTCTGATACTTTACAAAATATATAAATAATTTATAAAAAATATTTTTTATATATTTTAAAATAAATATTTTGCATTTTTTTAAATAACAATAATTTATAATAATTAATCTGATAATCATTTTATTATTTATGTTGAATTATTTTTTTTTAGTAAAATGATATATCACTTTGATAATTGTTAAAAGTATGTGACAATACAAATTAGATTTATTCAGGTATTCTGAAGTCATGAACAGTCGTTTGACATTCTAAAAAATGCTCTTTGTTACATGAAAATCTTCAAAAGGTGAAAAATCAAAAGGTTTTATAACGACAGTCATACTCTTAAGAGCTCGGTGCTTAAAGACTTATTGACTCCAGTCTGTAGATATACATATATGTTTTAGTTACTATTTGAATATATGAAATTACTGTGAATTCATAGAGTAGATGTTACAATGAAAGTTTTGAATAAAGTTTATATTATTATTATTTAATATGAAATAAAATTCTGGAAACTAAAATATCTCTAATCATTAATTTCTTCATAGATAAATTTAGGTTAATTTATTTTAAATGATAATGATTTATTTGCTTTTTAAATTCTTCAAAAAAGTAAATTCATATATACACACACACACACACACACACAAATATATATGTATGTGGGGGGGATGAGTGGTGAGTGTGGGTATTTAAAGTTGTTAATGAATTATCTAATTGATATGAAAATTACAAAATGTTCGTATATTCGTCAAAAGATGAAAACAATCACCGTTCGTGAAACTAGTTTGTAGAAGTAGATATATTTTCATTAAACATAATACGTTTTAAACCTTAAGCGTACGAGCGGATACAGGAAAGGTATTTGTTAACGACTGGCTAATTTTCCACTTATATTGCGAAAGTGTATTTGGTTGTTCAAAATTTAATGTTACTATTACGATTTGTAATAAAAGTTTAAAGCATAGTAACGTCTAGTTTATTTATTACTTAATGGTGGTGTTTACTATAGAGGATTGTTTTTATTCAAAGACAATATAACGTTGAGATAGGAAATCGATAAAATGTTTAATTTGTTGTTGCACTGTCCATTGATTTTAAGTGAATAATATCTGTTGTAATTTTTAGATATTTGACTATTAAATGAAAAAAATATTGATAGATTAAATTATTATGTACCGGTATTTAAATTGATAAATGAGATAGGAAGAAAACTTTTTAGAGGCGTATTTTATTTCGAGCGAAATAAAATTAAGTAATAAAAAAAGATATGAGGTGTACGAAACAGTAAAACGGTACCATATAGTGAAAATATATCATTAGTGCGCTAAAGGTTAAGAAGAGGTCGATAAATGTTAGATGTCTAGAAATTCACTAACAAGAATTTCCGCTCGAACGAAATGTGTGAAAAGGTAGCTTTTTGTAGACTGTTATTGTTTTCTACAATAATATTTCTACAATAACATTTTATATAATAAAAATTATTTCATTTTTACGGGTATTCTAAACAGACCACTTCTTAAAAACGAACTTTCATAAAATATCAAAAGATATTTATTTTTCAAATGTTTAATTTATTGTAGTTTTCAAAAAAAAATTTATTAAATCAGTTTAATAAGTAAAACTTTTTTTGAAAAATGTTAAAAAGATAAACAATACTGAATTTTCATATATTATTCTTAATTCTAAGTACCATTAAAAAATATTTCTTCAATTTTTTACAGTCAGTGTAAGTATATTTTAAAAACTTTTATTTTCATTTTCTTCTTCAAAAATCATTTTGCATTGAAATAACTATAAAAAAATATATAATAGAAATGAATGTATAATAAAATGTTTCGTAATAGAATTTTTAAAATATTCTATAGAAAATATATTCTCTGTTAAAAAAAATATAGAGTCATCCAAATGTAACGCCTAGTTTAATTTTTTATTAAAAAGAATCAAAAAAAAACTATACACATGTTTCCCTATATACCACTTTATACATATGTTTCTTTTTAATAAAACACAAATCTATGCGTCACATTTGGATGACACTATATTAATAGTCATTTTAATGAGTAACATTATTTTCTGATTGTATGCATCATTTTTTTTTATAAACATCAGAAATTTAGAATTATAGAACTGCTTCTAAAAATTGATTCTTTAACATTTTTGGTCTTTAAAATTAATTCATTATTGTATTTATTCAAATTTTTCAATACTTTTTTAATTCAATTCTAATTTATTTCATTCTTATTACTTATTCCTAATAATTTGTAATTATATCTATAAATTGTTTGTATATATCTATCTATATAGATAGATAGATAGATAGATATAGATATATAATTAACCTTCCGTTAAGAATATTTTCATAATGACCAAAAAATTATTAATTTAAAATGAACACAATTAATAATATACAAATTAACTTAAATATGATACCAATGAATAAATTATAAAGTATACATGCGTATATGATCGTATATAGGTATATGCTTCACTTTAAAAATAATATGTCAAGAAATACATAAATATTATATTATATGATTAATAAACATTACCAATTCCATTTCGTATCATTAATATGATAAATATACATGTAGTCATTCTCTATTGATTGACTTTGTGTTAACTCAAATATGGAAACATAAAAAAGCAATAATTTTCAACTATGGATACATGACTTTCGTGTTTAAAAAGAGTCGTGTTTTGTGATATTTGACTTTTTTTTACTTGATTTTTGCTATCGACATTGCAAAGTTTTTTGTAAAGCGGTATAAATTTGCTTTAAATTATTATAATATTCATTAGTTTTACAGTAATTTATATTCCTTTTGTATATTTTCGAAAAGTAGCACAAGTTAATTATCATAATGAATTAGTGACCAAAGCGGTACAAATTCTAATATACGAATGAATGAAAATATATTATAGTTTATTAGTTTTTTTATATATAATATATAATGTATATGTATATATATATTGTATATATAATATTATCTGTCATATTGTGAAGTGAAATTATTTGTTTCTCGGTTAAAAATATGTAATTAAAAAATGGGAAAATTCAGTGTGAATTAAAATTTTCATTTACACCTTATATTGAAATAAAACCCGAAATGCAGTAAAGACAATAATAATCTTATTTGAATTTTCTATAAAACAAAAGTATTTGAAAATTAAATTTGTTCATAGAATCAATACTCGTTTTGTTTCTTTGGGGAAAAAACACACACTACGAATAAGCAAATCAAGACTTGAGTTCAGGCCAATTCAAGTGAAATATCTGGCTAGCGAGTAACTTTTCCCTATAATACGAAAGATAGCCAAAAGAAGAGAGCATTCGCTCGCGTTTCGGTCTCTCCACTCCAATCGAGAAATCTGGCGAAAACTGAATGGCGGCTCTTGTCGGTCCGTCCGCCTTGAGCAAACACAATTTTTGTTTCATCGGCCGGGTAGAGTTTGAAAGCACAGACCATGGGTTTAGATAGACGTTCATTCCAGCGGATCGATTGGCATGGACAAGTGTGTGTTTGTGTGTGTGTGTATTTACGTGTACCCGTATCCCACGGGATATGTCCCGTGTATGATATAATTGAATGATTGTCTCCCCAGCATGACATCATGACGGATGGGTATTCAATTAGGCGTGGTGTCGCGTATCGTTCGACGCCGTACGCGGTACATACGAACACCGGGTGTCCAATGTTCCATACTGATGTTTTCAACACTGACAAATAAATTCTCTTACAAATCGAATGTTCAAAATATTATAACGATATCAATATAATTTCAATTTCGATTGTACTGTTTTCGACGATCATTAATTAATTTAGTTTGACAGATGTCTTTAAACCTCGCAGATTAGTTGAACGGTTTGATTTCATATTCTTTGTTTATCATTCACACATACAGTAAATACGTGTTTATTTATTTTAATCTGTCATTTTTATGGATAAGAAATCATTTACAGTTAAATCGATATTTCATATCCGTAATTAGAAATCTTCGAATATCTCACATTTAATATAAATCTATAGAAATGTCTAATGATTTCGTTTTTTGTCAGAATCAACAATATTAAATTTATTTATTAATATAAATATTAGAAGAATTAATTTAATGACAATTCTTAAGAAATTTTATTCTTTACTGACATTCACAATTTCGAAATAAGATTCGATATTCAAGGTTCATTATTATAACGTGGGAGAACAAGATTGAACATCATTATGTGGGAATAGAAACGTAATAAAAAAATTAAATTAATAATAAAAATACGATTCAAATGTAATGATATTTTATCTTCACATATTATTTTTTTCTTTAATTAATATAAATTAAATTCATGAAGTTTATTTGTACATAAACAGTGTTTTATATTTGAAATAAACATATAAAATTTTCAATGTAATTTAGTCGAAAGTAATATTAAAAAGTATACGTTTTATTCATACATTTTTATTACGTTTAAATTTTAAGTGGTTTATATTTACATAAGGTTTTTTTTAAAAAAAATCAAACAACTTTAGAAATTAATAAAAATAAAAGTGAATTTATAAAATTGTATTCGAAATAACTGTAGATTTTACAAAATAACTTTAATAATATATTTGTGTGTTTAATATAAATATTAAAATTTATTAGTATTAAAATCTTTTAATAGAAATATTTAACACGCCTACATTTTTGTATATATAAACATTCGTGCATGATTAAATATTGACATATATATATAAATTACATTATAAATACATATTATAAAAATATAATCTTTATTTAGAACTTCAATACAAATAAAAAGGTAATTTTGTCGATATAAATTAACATTTTTGTTTTTTGCTAAAAGAAAAATGAGGAAAATATATGTTATAATACTGTATTTCTGTTTTAATAACTAATAATATTTATCCATTAACTTGTCATTGGATATTTATTTAGTTTCTGCAATCCCATTAAATTCCAATAAAATCTAATAAAAATTTTCCTTACATGCTTTACATTTTGTAAGTTAGGAATATGGTTTTCATTTTATTTGAAATTATGTCACGGTAAAAATATAATATTTAATATATGCAAAATATTGATAAAATTATTTTAAATGTGTGACTCATAAATTTCGTTCCGTTTTCATTTATACTTGTATTTATATATACACATACATGTATACAGTAGGTAGAGTTATAAAATTGAAATTGATTTCTTAAAACAGTTTCATTGTAATAAATATGCAAATTAGTGCCCGTTGTTTCGAAATAGTTTTTTTCTATTTTTATATACTGATACATGTAATATTTTTATTGTTGAAAGTATTTTAGAGTTTCCCATTGTTAATTCATTTAAAAGTTTTTTATTTTACTGAACTTTTCTATTAGTTTGTATTTTTTTAGATATCTCATGATATAAATGCACAGAATTTTAAAATGAAGGTTTAAGTTTAGTTATTAATTGATCTTAAAATATATCATTAAGATCGAATTAAAAATCCATTGTGCAAATATGTGACATCTGTTTAATTTTGGTCTTTTTTTATTTTCTATCCTTAATTGATTTCATTCATTTTTTATTAGTTTCTATGTAAAATCTATAGATATTAAAATATAACGTTCGTATTTATCCATTTATTTTTTTAATTTCGCTTATATGAAATACAGAAAACATAACGTTATGATTCTTATAAAAATGGAAAAAATAATAAAGAATTTTTAAAGTTTTAATTTAAATATTTTTAATTTTTTCATAAACAATATATTCCATATTACGAAAATTACATCTCATTATAATCTCTGTTCTTCACTCACTAACACACTGAATAGGTAGAAATTTATATAAATAATTTGCTTGTGTTTGTATCTATATAATTCCGTATTTATTTTTTCATTAAAGAACGTATCTAAGCAAAGTATCCATGAACTCTTGTCTTGCTAGTTTTTAACCTCGATTCCTGTACATTTCTGATTATTATGCATGACATGATATTAATTCTAATGTAGTTTTAAAATTTTAAAAGCATTTATACTTTCGTCTAAACTCTGTAAAGAACAGTATGGCAACTAAAAATGTACATTAATTACTCTCGGATATAATATTTCCTTCGCACGGCGAAATAAATTAACTTGATAATTAAACTGAACAATCGAGTTCCATTTTTATTGTAAGAAGCATATAGCTTCTATACAAAACAGTTCTTTAATATTAAAACTATATTATACACGTATAATAAAATGTAAATCCTGTTAGAGTGTAATAAAAAAAGTAAACTGTAATACTCTTATCACAACGACACCCGATGAAAGCTGCAGACAGGAACGTCCATCAATTAGCGCTGATTCTTTATGTAAAATAATGATTAGATCCAGACTACTGCACTGCTGCGATGTTTAACAAGTCGTTGGAAACGAGAATTGGTTGTAAGGAAACGGCAATTGTGCTCGTAAAATCCGCTCAGCTTATTTGTACGAGTGGGTGATGGCATGGCGGCCGAGGTGAAGAGGGGAAGCGGCCTGTGCCAACGTCTTTACGAAGGCGATCATCATCGCAGTCTGTCGTCAACACTTGCTTGTTCCTGCTGCAACCGTTTAACAATTCTATCCGCGTGCTCGTCTCGAAACTTTGATTTTGGTATATTTTTTTAATTAGAGTATATCAAGTGCGAAGAAAATAATTATTTAAAAGTTTATCACGTCCACGATACTTTAAAGTGTGCATTTGTCTTAAATTAATGACGATTGCATAACATTTTCTTAAATCATATATTTTTACGTCGTTTGTTCGCCCTGTTTTTTTATTATGCTTATTTTCATTGTTGTATATTAATTTATTTTTCTGACTATTTAATGTTGTCATCGTTGAAGTATGTTCTACAAATACAATACTTGTTATCCAATATGTAAAAAATAACTTGTAAAATTTCCGTTTGAAACAAATAATTGTTAAAGGCAATACAAAAAAAATCAAAAAGCTACTATTGTTTTGACTATTAACTGTAATTTACATAGACATACGTTTAATATAGAATTTTTCTTTCCACTGAAATCAAAGGATAAACAGTTTCAGTTGCTCCATTGTTACCATTGTTTCATTTAATTAGTTTTAATTAGTTGTCAAGTAAATATCAGTCATTGTATTTCACTCAATGTAAATTATTTTTAACACAATATCCTTTTGTATACAATTATATATATATATATATATATATATATATATATATATATATATATATATATATATATATATGTTTGTATATGTGTATGTGGTTTTTAATAGATGTCGTTCGTCACACAAAATGTAACTATGTTTATTTTCATATTATGTAATAATGTTTTTAAAAATATGAATAATTTTGAAATATTCGTTAATAATTTCTAATATTAATTGTAAATTATTAATCGTTTCTTGACATATTTAATTTTTCAACAACTTTAAAAAATATTTTTAAGATACAAACAATTAGTGTAAATTACACGAATAAATTATATTTTGAAATAATATAAACTCTGTATTAAAAATGAATTACTATTAATTAGATACTACCTGCCTTTATTGTACCTCATTATTTTTCTTTTATTAAATTAATATTAAAATAATGTCCATAAATCGATAGTAAGGTAGATAAACACCATAATAGACTACCATGTTTTATTGCGTAATGAAAAAAATATTGTACAATATATTATCATCATCATCATCATCATCAATGGTTCTATAGACCATTCCATTCCTTGTGACAATGCCAGATCAATAGAGCCTTTTCTTGTCAGAGTTTTTTTACATGATGAGGTTATTAGCCTCATGTTCAACCCTCGAAAAATATGGGAACTATATATATATATATATATATATATATATATATATATATAAACACATATTTATATATATATATATATATATATATATTCATTTATTTCGAGAAATAATGCCAAATAGTATAATATAAAGTATAACTGAAAATACAAAATATGTATAAAATATAAAAAAACTTACAAGAATATATTTAAAATATAATCAATAACATTTAATGTATACATAAAATCTGTCAATTTAAAAACATCATGGTAATAAATTTTATTTTTAAAGATATGCATATAATATAACTTAAATCTATTATGAAAATATAACATAAAAATCAATATATTTGTTTAATATTTTATTCAAAAAATACAAGTAAAACTTATAATTCAACCTGTAGAATGAAAGAAAAAAGAAAATCATTTTTTTCGTTTGTTTATTTAAAAAATATAAATAAAGTTTCAAATTAATACCTATAAAAAAATAAAAGCAAACGTAAAAATCAATTTGTTTCTTTATTAGCAAAAATACACAATTAACTTATAATTAAAACCTGAAAATTAAAAAAAATCACATACGTACATGAAAATTAGGTTCATTTAGTTGAAAATGCATAAAAATAATTTATAATTAAAACAAATATTAAACAAAAATAATAATGGACGATTTTTTTTTAATTTTTTTAATATAAAATTTTATTCCCCTCTGACGACAATCATAATACATTATTATACATAACAATTTTAGAATTCAATATATAGAAGCTAAATAGTTTTTTTTACAAAAAATCGTTAAATAATATTTAATTAGATAATTGTTTTATGAATGATGTATATTGTAGTATGATAAATTTAATTTTCGTTTGAAATTTTTATAAACTTAATATACAATGTTATTTATTTTTAATAAAAAAAAAGTCAAACCTTATTTATCGAATAAATAAAGAACATTTTCATATTGTAACAAATTATTTAAAAATATTGAAACGTATCAAAAAAATTTTTTTAGAATAAAAAAATTATATAGCAGAGAAATATTCTAATTTGTGTATATTAATAATTTATGTATATATAACATAGCAGTTTGAATATTATTCTGTCGTAGAAAATAAATTATCTCAATTATTGTCGCTTTGTATTCGGAAGTATTTTTTTTCATTAATGTATTATATTAACTATAGACAGTAAAAAAGCTAAATGATTATTATTTCAAGCACTGCATTTTGATTCTTTTTTATATCTTTTTTTCGTTTTTCTTATTTAATATGAACATTTTTTTATCAGTTTATAATTAAAATTAGCGTTTTTATTTAAAATAAAATATACAGTAGTTTTTTTAACATATTTTAATTTCATACATATATATATATATATATATATATATATATATATATATATATATATATATATATTATCCAATTTTCATGGAATTCATTATGTTGTATATGTTCTGTGTTTTATTGTAATGGTATTAGACTTGAATAGATTTTATAACGCAGCGCTCTAGTGATATGGTATTGTCATCGAAATGGGCATTAGCTTATCATTGTTATAAACAAACAAACTGAACAATAATTATTGAACACTTTTTTATATAATTTGGTGATGAGAGGGCAGTTTATTTTTGCAAAAAATTTAAATATTTGTTTAATTTTAATACTGTTTTTTATGAAAAATTATATTACACAGATTTAATAAATATTTATTAATAGAAATTTAAAAATATTGTGATATAAGCTACATATAATCATTTTTATATAAATATTAAAAAATAATTCAGATTTTTATCGACAAATATGGACAGATAAGTATACAACTAGACACTGTACTTAAAAAAAATTTAAGCACGATATTATCTCAGTATATTTGATTTAATTTTGATATTTTAAAATTGTTAAATCATATTTTTTATGCATGAAATATTAAGAAAAAAGATATGAAAACGAATATAATGAGATATTACATCACTTTCAAGTACGGAATGTTTTTCTGGCCGTCTTATACATCAACATAACAATATAATTATAATTTTTTATTCCATACAAATAACTATAATTTATTGGCTAATAAAAAAAATGCTGAGTTCATTTTAAATAATTCAACTTAAACGTAACAACATAACTCACGTATATTACTGCGTACAATAAATTTCGCTGTCGTGAAGGAGAGGCAGTTAACTCGATGATAGTATAGAATCCGACCTCAATGAGAGCAGCATAATAGTGGGCTCAATAACACAGAAAGAATTAGTCCGGGTTGGATGGCGAGTAATGAGCCCGACAGCGAAGTATTCGTGCTCAGAATATTAGATCGCAGACGCCATGCTGTGGCCTCCTCGCCCTTTACCCGTCATCGCCATAGTGACTTCACTCCTTAACTAGTTTTCTTCGGCTTTGCTTTCTTTACTTTGTTTTTCCTTGCTAATAACTTCTACAAGTAAATATGGCCTATTTATATGTTAGTGCTCGTATAATTTGGCTTGTAAAGAGTGATATTTGCATATGAGTCGATGTGCTTTTTTATTTTTATAAAAAATCGTATTTTTTGATTTAAGTCAAATATGTTTTTTATATATTTTTAATTTTATTTTCAAAAACAAAAATTTAAACAAATATCAAATGTAGATAATTTACCAATCTTTTTTCGATGAATATAACTAATTTCAGATTTTAATAAATAAAATTGTTAATATTTTTCTAGTCTTATCTATTTTTTTATTATTTGTAATATTTCATTACTTTAAAATTATTAAATATTTTCTGAATTATAAAATTATATGTAAAAAAATTTGAATATCATAATTTCTAATATTATGAAAATTATTATTTTTATTTACCTATAGTTTTAAAAAAATGTTTTTACTGGCTGAGTTTTATAATTGTTTTGTCACTTCAACAATTTTCAAATAGCTTTATATAATTACAGATATATTTATTAAGGGTTAAAATACTCATATTACAAATCAATTTGTATTTAAAAATTAATTGTTTTTTAATGTTTTAATTAGGCTTCAAAAAAAACTTAAATGAATTTCAACAGAACTTAATAAGGATTTATATTTTTTGAAATCTTACAAAGAAAAGAACCATTAGAGGAAATTTCTTTAAGAATTATAAAATTTAAAGAATAATAATAAAAAATTTGACATTGTTTTCTATTTTTTTATTAATATAAATAAAAATGTCTCCTCTTAAATCGAATAATATTATAAATGTTGTTTTTGAAGTTTTTATATATGAAATTAATTTTTTTTTATATTTATTTTCACCTTTTTTATTATTTCAAGACACGATTATGTAGTTCTTATCATCTAGGCTACATTAATCTCATTATTTAATTCTGTTATTTCTTTTAATTATGTTTATCCATTGTTATAAATTCTAGATTAGTTCCCAAAAATAGGTTAATCAAACAAAACGAGATCAAAAACATGTAGATTTTTTTAATGAAAGAATTTAAATTTTTTAAAATATATGAGTAATTGATAATAAAGAACAAATATATAATAAATAATACAACTATGTGCCTTGTTTTTTCCACAATACTATAAATCGTTCAATATAATTGTTTTTTACGACAAATTCGCCAGTTTCTCTTTTAGTTTATCTCCTCATAATTTGTTTGTAAAATATAAATAAAATTTCAAACTACAAGCAGCTAATATAACAAAACTGTTTTTGTTTCTGTGGCTGGAACGTTTAATATTGAATATTCTATTTCATATAGTAATTAAACAACGATTTTAGCCATTTGAATGCTATAAATTACTATATACATACGTACACTATTAATTATGTACGTATCCAAGCGCATCAGATACTCTGTGCAACTCTACATGTATAAAATATGTAGATACGCATTCTATCCTGCATATATGTGCCTTTGTAATTTCTGACTGAGTTATGTTTGCTTATTGTCAGAGTTAAAATATAATATAATATTTCCTCGCGAATTAATGTATTCATTAGGTAAAGTAAATTAATAATATTGAGATATAATACGTAATTGTCAATAAATATACACACATTATATATATATATATATATATATATATATGTATGTATGTATGTATGTATGTATGTATGTATGTATGTATGTATGTATACATGTGTGTATGTAATTAAAATATTAACAGAAAGTTTTAGTAATTGTTGGTTGGATTAAATGAAATGAAATTCTTGTTGCGAAAATGTGTCTTCGATCGCATAATCATTTCGTTACTGAAATGTTTTTCACGTTGCGTAATAAAATAGAGACGGATGTGAAAAAGGAGACGAAATAAAAAATTACATCTATTAAGGTTGTCTTTGATCAAAGAAAACACATTTTTTATTACGCACCTAGAGAGCTCTAGAAAATTGTTTACAATACATGACACAATTGAAGTATCGACCATTCGCCAAATTGAAATACAACCATGTAGTAGGGCGCGGATGAACGCCATTTTGTCGACACGTTTTACGTCCTCAAGACCGCTATTATTTTCGATTCAGCGGCTGTTTCGTTCGCGCGTTTACTACCGCCGCGCCCTCTTCACGCACCGGACGTGATTTGTCGATTCTCGGAGAACAACAACGAATACTTCTTTTACGAGCTGCCGCAGCGAGCCCTCCACTCTTTGTATTGACGCTGTTAAACCTTCAGGTTGACGCTGAATTGAAAGCGTCATCAAACCTTCTTCTGATGGTCCTGTCTTTTGCTGATCGAGCACATCACGACCTGACTACGAAAACATTTCATTTTTGTTTAATCTCGATGTCTCAGTCGTCATTATCGTATCATCAATTTTACGTCCAGGTCCTCACTAAACGAATTCACTTTTATTTCTTTTAAATTAACTCAATTTAAAAAAAATATCAGTTTACTATCAAATTAAAACAAACTCTCTTGTATGTGTAAGTACTCATTTTGTCGCTTCGATAATTTCTCTGCTTTATATTATTTATTTTATACCAGAAAATTTATTTCAAATTAATGATAATTAATTAAATTAAAAATTTAATAATATGAAATGAAATCTATTGTTTATATATTGAGAGGAGGAGGGAAGATGGAAACAAAAAGAGAGAGATAATCAGCAATAGCATTTCCTAAAACTTTCCACTTCCACCAATGTATTTTTCTTCCACTTCATTCTCACAAATTTTCTCATGTCTCTGTCCAATTCATCCATAGTTCTTTTTCGGAAACTTTTTACATTTCTGGATTTTCAATCAATAATTTCTTGCTATATGATCACCCCAATTTCTCTTTGAACTTGTCACTGTTGTTACAACGTTTGTAAATTTTATCTTCTTTTTCATCCAGTCAGATATCTTTCTATTTCTATCTGTTATTCTTAACATACATCTTTCCATAATTCTTTATATTATCTGGAACCGCTATATTATTCTAATAGATATTTAATATCCATGTTTCACTACTGTAAGTGAAAATAAGTAGGATACAGTTAATCAGACACTTTTATATTTTTTTAAACACAAAAGACTATGTAATATCTGATTTTTTTTTCATACAAATGAAAATTTCTTCAAAAATCACACCTTCCAATTTTTATTCTTCTATTCACCTAATCTATAAATATTCCTTTCCTTAATGTACAAAGTTAAAAGTTTTCTTTTTCTACTCCTGTTAGTTCGATTTTTCTTTGATATTAAAATTCATTGAATATTTCTTTTGTCTAGCTGAGGTTTATTATAAGACCAATTTTGGACTTGCTTTATCTTATTGAATTTTTGATTTTTCATACTATTTGACAGAAATGCATTTGACAAAGTGATTTAATCGTGAATTTGATTTTGGATCCATAAAATTATTAGTATTTAAATAGTCTTGAAGGTTTATTATGTATGAGCTTTTTATAGCAAAATAATAATATGAAATTAATATTTTTTTATATATAGCTTTTGTTATTTTTTATTATCATTTTTCTAAAAAAACGGTTTTATTGTGATTATTAATTTATATATATATATATATATATATATATATATATATATATATATATATAAATTTCCTCGTCAATCAGTTCTATCTCTTATAAAACGTTTCGAATATTTTTTCTATTCACAACACATGTAGGCCTGGCTTAACAATCGCTGACGCAACTAATAGTGAATGCATGTCACCACGCTATCGGTAATTACACTAGATTGGATCCAATACTTAGCGGTCGTGCCGGGCATCACAACACCATCCTGCAGAGATGTCTGTCTCTCATGACCCGTTGCGCTCCCTTCTTTCTGCAGCCAACTTAATCCCCGAGGTATTTGTTTTCTTAAGCCATTTTGATGGTTAATAGAGGTATGCGCGTTGATTAGAAAAAATGATCTTGGACGCCGGTACTTCGAGCTCTGCGGATTCTTTGCAAATGCGCTCGGGGAGTTAATATAGGAATATTGCTTCTACCTCTCTTTAAATGCTAATATCTTGCGTATTTCGCTGGAAAAACAATTTTTTACCTCTAATATTATAACTGGTACAAAATTAAACTTCATAGTATTATTTAACCAAAAAAATACAATATTTTTTATTATATTGATTTTTATTAACGGATATTAAATAATTATAATAGTTTTATATTATTTTATTTTTGTACATTTCAAAAAGAAAGATTTTAAGAAAGTTAATAAATTCAGTTATTATTCATATAAGTACATATGAATGAAATTGAGAGTAAATTCAATATATTGTATTAAAATTTTTAAGCATTTATAACATTGTGATACAATAACATAACAATATATATATAGAGAGAGAGAGAGAGAGAGAGAGAGAGAAAGAAAGGCCCAAATGAGACTAAAGGATAGATTACAGAATAATAAATGATAATAAACAAATAAATGTGTCTAACCTTTCAGTCTTTTTTGGTCCACTCTATATATACAATAAGTATAATAAACATTCTTAAATAATAATCATGTATTTTATATTCATAATTAGTTTTATTCTTCAGTTTGAAAAAGTAATATTATTTTTGTGTATAATTAACAATTAATTTAACTAGTAACTATCAATATTTATTAAAAAGTTAATTAATTTAATTTTATTAATGTTAATTTAGACTAATATGTATACTTATATATATATATATATATATATATATATATATATATATATATATATATAAATACATACACGAAAAAGCGGAGAACGAAAAAACTGCTAATTGCTTTTACACGCAATTATCATCACTTTAACGTTTAAATCTACATAAATTAATCTTAAAAAATATCCGGCAATAAACTCATTTAATCGTTAATTATCACCTTTTAAAATTTATGTAAACATTACTGTTTACAATTAACGTCTCGTTATTTATTTTTGATTATCCGTTTAACGATTGGTAGTGTGTTAATTTTCATGCAACAAAAAGTAATTTGAAAACGAAGAAAACAAATCGTGGTATTGCAAACTATTTGGAATATTTTCGAGACCTGCAACAAGCTACATTCTTTATACAGAAAAAGTAGTCGAACAATGGAATCCGACCGAGACAATAGTCGTTGTGGAGGGTGAGCTAGGAGCGATGCTGTGGTGTCGACGGAACATCGGATGAGCAAGAACAAGAGAGTTAATTCACAAACGAACGGCGTAGAAAGAAATCCAATTAAACAAGGAGACGCTGACGAAAAAAATCCAATAGTCTTTCTTTAATTATTTGGTCATCTGAAATAACTATGGATCGTTAAAAAGTATAATATCCATTTTATATAATAATGTTCAACGATCATGTTTATTTACATTAATGTTTCATTGATAAATTAAATAGGTATCAAATTCGTTTGACATAAAACGTCATATAAATGCAAATACTAGTAAAATTATAACTAGAATGAAAATAAAATTATATACAATGAATTACAATTAGATTTCTGATTATTTTATTTAGATTTTTTACTTTTACATTCTCTCTCTCTCTCTCTCTCTCTATATATATATATATATATATATATATATATATATATATATATATTAAACGTACATACACATACAGAGTTGGCCAAAAGTATTAGCCGTCCGTTTTTTTTTTAAATCCTTAATTAAACGTTGGATGTACTTAATAAACATTTTATAGGCTAATTTCACAGGATTTATTTAAATGTTTGCAAAATTTCGTTGCTTCCTTTTTCGTTTTTATCACTATCTTTACTCTTTTTGGCATACTTTAAGCAAGGCGGTGATGTCTCTAATGAGATTTTTGTTCATTCTCAGAAAACTTTTTCTTTTATTTGTGTTTTGAAAACGCATTTGTCCCTCTTTATGGTTTTCTTAAGCTCATGGCTTAAGTGCTCAATCAGATTTAAATTTAATGAAAAAATGAGCTACTTTAAAACATTAACTCCTCATTCTTGGAAAAAATTCATCAAACACTGTTGTGCTGTATGGTGTAGTATTTTGTCCTGTTAGAATATTACCATTAATTGGTACTCTGATCCTACTTAACACACTGACTAAGTGAACAAGGTTTTTCCTTTAGGCAGATTACTATCACCTCGGCTATATAACCCTATTTTTCCTATTTATCTGACAGGATTTTTCGTACTCTCTCTTATAGAGCAAGCCTTATATATATATATATATATATATATATATATATATATATATATATATATATATATATATACCGACTGGGTAGCACAGTGGTTTGCATCACCGCGTGTCATGCGGGAGATTGCGTTCGAATCCCAGTCGGAGAGTCCCTCATTTTCGAGGGTTGAGTATGAAGGCCGACAACCTCATCTTGTAAAAAATAACTGTCGAGAAGGGAGTAAACCCCGAATAAAAAAAATCTTCACCAATCCGCCTGGTCAGCGTGGTGAATATGACCAAATACCAGTGAATGGTAGCATTCATTGAGGCTCTCGTCCAGTAGTGGATTGATATGGGCTTTATGATGTGATGTGATGTGATGTGATGTGATGATATATATATATATATATATATCCCTTATATATAAAATATATGTATATATATACTTATCCCTCAATTTACACGGTACTTTTTATACGGTTTTCAAAATAACGGATTTAAAAAGAAAACTGATAAAAATGAACATTTTGGTTGCATACATATTTATAATGTCATTTTTCAATTCCGTTTTTCGATCCAAATTTCAGCGAGATATTAATAAATGCTTAATTCAATATGAGGAGGTCTATAAAGATATAACTAAAAATCAAACACAATTGTTAATTACGGATTTCATTACCAAGTCTCATAGAAAAGATTAATAGTCTGTGAAAGTGATGACAGTAATTAAACTTTTGGTTAAATTTTTTAAGGATCTTATATTTCTTGTTTCCATAAAATGAAATATATACTTATACCTTTATATATTTGTCATTTTATGAATAGACTGTTATTTTTGCAAGGTATCTTACTTTTATTTTACGTTGAAATAAATGACTGATTTATGCACATTTTAGTTTGTTTTCGATTTACACGGTTTTGCGTATAAAAATCCACGATTTCAATTTACACGGTTTTCTGAGGAACCGATCTTCAGTGTAAATCGGGAGATAGGTGTATATATATATATATACTTTTCAGTCAGCACTTTTATTTTCAGTTATTCTTGCAATTACTCAATCAACGATAATTTTTCTTCTATTATAACAAATATTAAATACATGTTATCATATTTATCAAAAATTTAAATGGAATAGTTGTTTATTTTCTATTTAAAATGTAACTCTGTTTGAAAATTGAATACATCACTTTATATTTTGATTTAAAATAAACCAATGTTAATATTTTTATTCAGTATTATAACTAAACATGGCAAACAAATAATAAATAAAATTGAATACAATTTGACTTGAATATAAATGTTTGTTTGACATAGTTATAAGTTTTATCTAAAAGTAAAATATCTGGTTAGAGCAACTTGAGACTGATATGCTCTCAAACGCCAAGTGAACAAAATCTATGGATTTTTCGTCAAATACTGTTATATACAAAAGGTTTCTGGAATGTGAGGTAGACGATGACGATATCGAGTGAACGCAATGATAGAACGTGACTTCTAACATGACGTTGAGCTTCATTGATCTAAAAACTAGATTCTATATATTATTATTGAAAAGAAAATTTATATAGAAAAAATAATTGTACTTTTTTTATTTAATATTTTTTCGGTAAACAATACATTTAGTTTTCATGTTTCTAAAGTATTTATACATGTGCTTATTATATGTTCAATATATAATTGAAAGTTAAATTTATTTGTATCGTATAAAATTAATTGAATTATTAGATTTTTATTTTGAACGAATATTATATGTAAAAAAATGTTTCTCAAAAAAATTATACGATAACCATATTTTTCATAAAAAAATTATATTCAAAGAAGAAGTTGATTTATATATGTACAGATTAAATACCAAGTTTTAATTAATAATTACCAGGTTTTATTTTAATAGTCCAAAATAATACGTTTGTTATGCTTCAAACATTAGTAAATTATAAAATTTGTAGTACATGAACGAACTAACAAATCCTATTATTCTGTAGATTATAAGAACTTTTAATCAGTATATCACAATTTAAAGTCAAAAATTTTTAAGGTATAGTTATAGAAATTAAGTGTGTTTTTAAAATAATTTATGAAAAAATATACAAATTAATTGTGATTTTTTTCCAAAATTGTTTATATATATATGTGTGTGTGTGTGTGTGTGTGTGTGTGTATGAATTGTATGTATTTATGACTAAAAATAAATAATTAAACTCAGTATTAAAAACATATATTAACTATATTTACAAATTATTTCCCTGTTTTATTTAATAATTATTTTTAAAATAAATAATATTTTTATTATACTTCACTTATTTTGAATTATATTATTAATTTATTTATTACATTCTTTTTTCGTAATAAAATTTTGAATGAATGTAACATATGTTTAAATTATTCATTAATACTTTGTGTCTACAGTGGAATATTAACTGTGTATATTTTTTTATATAAATATGCAGCAGTGTAACTAAAAGTAAATAATTTTTTTTCAAATAGAAAATATTTTATAGGAAATTAATCTCTTTATTGAGAAATTCGGATATATAAAATAGTAAATATTCATAAAATAAAAAAATTCTTTTAGTAAACACATATATGTAATAAATTATTCAGTAAGATGTTAATAATGACAATAGCTGTTATTGTATTTTATTAAAAAATCGATTTATATCTAACGAATAACAATTTTCCAGTATATAAAACCACAATCACTGATCACATTTAATCAATATATATATATATATATATATATATATATATATATATATATATATATATATATATATATATATGTATATATGTTCGTATAATAGAGTTACTCGACATAATAATAACAATAATAATGTAGTATGCGTAAGGTGACATCGTAATAATGTATGTATATTTGTGTTATCGTTATATAATAACGAATGACACAAATTTAATACGGAGTCATGACACATTTCGTACAAGTGTCGCGTAGCGAGCGACGCCAGTGCTGGGCCCCAAGCGCTGGCGGTGCGACGCTGGGCGGCGACCATGTCGCCACGGATTAGCCGTAACGCCCTGTTCATGACAGTGTTGCGCGTGTCCGCCACCATCTGTTTCGTTTTCTCGTCTTCGTCATTGTTGTACGTACGTATGTATGTACGTACGTGTGTATATTTTTTTTATATATTTTCCCCGTGTGTTCATATCTTTGTGTACATCGCTGAGATATTGTACCGTATATCTTATTTTCACGCCTTTTTTGAGTATTAAGAAAACTTACAATTCTTCTTTTCTTTTTGTACTAGATGATAAATTTATATTAGTGTCTAGGAGAATTCCTACATAATTTACATAACAATACGTTAAGAATGTTATTTTTATGTTTATTTACAACATTTCATTAAAATTACTGTTGTAATATTTTTGAAATGTTATTCGGATAAAAAATACTATGGCATATTTACTTTACGTTAATTATTTATATCTATACGTAATATATACATGTATATTTACATACATACATATAATTATCATCGGTTCCACAGACTATTCCAATTCCAGACCTCTCTGACAGTGCCAGCTCTATAGAGCTTTTCTTGTTACAGCTTATCGACAGTTGTTTTTTTACAAGATGAGGTTGTCAGCCTCATACTCAACCTTCGAAAATGAGGTACTTTTCGACTGGTAATCGAACGTAATCTCCCGCATGACAAGCGGTGATACGAGCCACTATACTACCCAATTGGACATATATATATATATATATATATATATATATATATATATATATATATATATATATACATACACACACACACACAGTAATATCTCGCATAGTTCGGCTTCGATTAGTATGGATTCATTATAGTCCGGTTTGAAATTTCCAAAAAAAATTTTTTTTACTTGAAAAAAATCCTACTAAAAAGTTTTTCTTGAAAAAAATCCCAAAAAATTAATACATATTATTATATTTTTACGCAAATTTTCAAGTTTCCCTCTTTATTATGAAAACATAATCAAAAAGAAAACCGAAATTGTATTTGCACATTATGCGCAACGCATGCACATTTCTAGTTTTGTGGTCTTTTTTTTCTTTTTCTATTAGTTTTCGATTCGCAACTCTGGAGTAAAATCGATTTTTTGATAATTAAATTTTAATAACCCATTTGAAAATGAATTTAAATGAATGTATAAACCCATAATTTTGTTTTGTTGATACATACAAACATTTAAATATATTATCCTCGTTTTATTTACTGAAAAACTGGAAAAAATATGTTTGGAACCAATTAACGTTTTTTGTATCTAGTTAATGTTTCGATTAGTCTAGTTTCAAATAATCCGGCTAATCAATGGAACCGATTAGCCTGACTATGCGAGGTATTTCTGTGTATATATATATATATATATATATATATATATATATATATATATATATATATATATATTCATACACATATATACACACATACATTTTTGAAAAATTTTACTGAGCTAACATTGTCAGAAAGACAAAATCCCTACCAGGGCTATAGTGCTTAGGATACTAATGATTATTACGATGATTATATATATATAAAATACATACATACACAAATATATTTATAGTGAATATTTCAAAATGCTTATCTTTTTTCTTTCATTCAAACTATAAAAACATTAATAAACAGTAATATTCCAAAAAAATGCTCTCAAATGAATAAATGTTGTTTATCTCTAATATAATACAGATATAAAAGTGAAAAAATCTACATTAATACTAAATTGTTATAAAATAATAAATATTTATATTACACACACACACACACATATATATATATATATATATATATATATATATATATATAGGTGTTTTTTAAACGTGATAGAACATTAAATTGAATCTCCATCAAAAGTTCTATCAAACCTAAAAAAACAATTTTGGTATGTATATGTGTGTGTATATACATATAAAGTGTGTTTTTTTAGGTTAGACAAAACTTTCGGTAGAGATTCAATTTAATGTTTTATCACGCTTAAAAAACACCTATGCATATGAATTAATGACCATTGAAATAACATAATTTAAAAAATAGAAATAACTCTTTAATCTGTCAATTTCAATTAAAATGTTGTTAAATATGAATTTATATTTTGACAATCATCAACATTTTCTGTGAAATTCGCATGCAGAATGAAAGAAGTTATTCATTTACAAATATATTCGTATTGATATTTTCTGAGTGTTTGACAATGTTTTCATATATAGAGGTTTTTAATAGGTTTCATTCAATTAGTATTTAATTACTTGACTGCTATTTTTAATGACGAATTAACATGTTCAAATAATTAACAAGTTTTTAGCATTATATATATATATATATATATATATATATATATATATATATATATATATATATATATATTCATTATACAATTGTGATTAATTTCGCATTATTCCTGTTTCTTGTTTATGTTCCATTTCCTCAACTTGTGTTACAAATTATCAATCAGATTAATATCAGAAAACCGTACGATATAAAAAAGGGTAAATTGTAATCCTATTTGACGTTCATAGATATACAATATATTTAGGATTATCTTATTGGAAGCTATATTTTCGTAGTGTATTGATCTCAGTTTATGAAAGTTTAACGTTATCAAATATAAGAACATATTTACATGTTCTATATTTAATATAATAATTTAATTCAACTAAAAGTGATTAAATATTTTTTTTTATTTTTCATTGGGGAATTTTATAGTTTTTTAATGTATTTTAACCAATTTTTTGAAAAGGTGGTTTTATAGCAAAATTTATATATTAATTAAAAATATTTATGACATTATACAAAATATTTCTCTAATTTTTGATGTTTTCAATGTATTTAAAGTTTATAGTGCAGGTTAAATATATGGATATTTTCTAAAAACTATCATTTGAAAGTATTTTGTTTGTATAATAATTGTACGTATTTTTATCTTAGTTTTTTATTATTTTTTTGATTTTATTGATTATTTAAAAAAGTTTGATTTGAAAAGATTCATTCATGGATCATTTTTGATTATATTATTATTTTTTCTGTTTTCTTTTTATTACATTAAAATAATGTACTTTTCCATTTTGTGTTGTTAATTATTTACTATAAAACTGTAAATGAAATACGATTTTAATATATACATAAAGTAAATATCAAAGAATTTAAATACAGTAATTTTTATTATTGTCTGTGTATAATCATAATTTTATTCGATGAATTAGTAAATCAAGTATTTTTGTCGACATATATTTTTTTTATTAATATTTTTTTTAAAATAGGAATATAAATAATTAGTACAACTGTGTAGTTAGATTTATATTTTAGATGTATTTTGGATTTTTATTTAAAATAATTTTACATCGTATAAAGGAAATAAAAATTACAATTCTCGTTTTTTTTTTTATTGCCTAGATTTTTTTAACACTATCAATAATCTGTTGTCGTTAATGTGAAAATAATTGGCTGTTTGGTTAGTTCCGTTTCGTTCTATCATTTCAATTTTATCGCATGTCGCATATTTTTTAAATATTATTCTACTTTCGTTTCGAATAATGTGTATCAAACGGACATCCGTGAAATTCAGCCTGATAGGAATCGTGTAAGTAGCACAGGCCTGATGATATTGGATGAGAATGAAATGTATGAATAAAGTCGCGTTTAGTGTTTTTTCCAAAGTACACATGTATGTATGTATATACATTTAATAAAATATTTTCCATTGAATGGAATATTTGTATGAGATCCGTCCCTGCACATGTGCGTAATCTTGTTCGTTCGCAAATTACAGATTTAAATTCGAACGCGACGCAACGTCGTGTTCTGCACTGCAAGGTAACATTCCGTGTAAATATCATCATTTGCGACGCTGTTGTAACGGAAATTGAAAACTCTGAAGTGCGTGCGTGTACGCGACGCGTACGTCGGGCGTCGTTACGCGCTAAAAAATGTGTTACGACTTTCATACGAGTAGACATACGCGGCCTCCTGATGCACAGAGGGAAGGGGATAGACGTGATCGTTGTAATTTTAGATGTGGTTCACTCTCTTCGTCTTCCTCGTCGACGACGTCGTCTTCTTATCGTATATGTACTTTACGTCTTTCACATTCGCCAATGTAATACCTACGTAATGCTCCTCAGCATGCATACAGGCGCAAACCAAAATAATTGGAAAGCTTTGCATTGTGAAATTTATAAAATAGAAAGCATTCTTACGTTTGTAGATAGATTGAATTTGAAAATTTAATTTATCGAACGCAACAAAATTATTTGTTTTTAACTCGTTTCATAAAATTCAGTCACAGTCGTTTTTCTTTTAAGTTTGCATATCTGAATATGCATTTGAGAAACTATGAATTTATATTTTCAAAGAGACATAAAAATATATCATAAAATAACTCTAAATATAGTGTAGAATATTTTTAGAATCCATCTATCATTTTTATTTTACATATTTCATTCAAATATTTTTCATTTCGATTTAACTATAATATTTTATTTTTTTATAAAAAAATATATCAAAATATGTTACTAATTAAATAAATTTTCAATACTTAATTTTGTGATAGTTTAATATTTACTAATTGTACATTTTTGTTATTAATAGAAACTTCAATAACTATATAATCATCTTCACATTCGTTCGAAAGATGATATCATGCTCTTCTAAATTCTTATTAAAATCTGAATAGAAAATAATAAATAATTATAGTACGCTTTTATAAATTCTCATGGTATTCTTTATAAATGTTTGAAATTAAATTAATTACATGCGTTTTTTATAGATTCGAATAACTCTCTTTTTAAATTTCTATTTCCTTAAATACGTCAATTGTATAAAATTTCATAGTATTACACCAAATTAATACATACATTGATTTTCGTATCACTATTAATATTAATTATTTGCTTCGTAAATTACTTTAAGAGTATTTGAAATGAAAGAAAATCTATTTTATAAATTTTTCATCAACATGTACTAATATAAATGAATTTATATAATTAAAATATATAATATAATCAAATCTTTTAAATTTCTATAAAAAAAACACAATGTTTTATATCTTCATCCGGTTGGCATGAAACATTAAATTTTGTAATTTAATTACCTGTTTAAAGAATGTTATAATCGAATATTAAAATTCGAAAGAAAAAAAATGAAGAGATTCTTGTTCTTATTTAAGGAGTGCAATATTTCATATTTAATATATATGTATATATATATATATATATATATATATATATTAATATTTTAATTTAAATAAATTAACATATTTTTTTATTCGACTAAATGTTCAATTTATAAAAGTAATAAAAAAGTGAAATCTTTATAAAAAATATAAATTCTTGTTTAGAACTTATATATAAAAATAATATACGTGGAATAACGTATAAAAAAGTTAATAAAAATTGTATAGTTGTAAAATTGGACGGATGTAAATTTTTAACATTACATATTAAAAATACTCATTTTTAATATAAAAAATCATTAAAGTTATATAAGTATATGTATGTATTGAAGATTACAAAATTTTTATTATCAAAATATAGTTGCTTACTAAGAAATGGTTTATTCTGCATATTATATTTACACCTGCATCTTATTCATTATTATCATCAACCTCTTTACACATATATCTGTTTTGAGATGATGGCTTTTCCTCAAATATTCCACTTCTAGCAGTCTAATGCCTTTTTTCTTCCATTTCGCACCAACGAATTTTCTCATGTTATCCAAAACTTTCTTCTTGAGTATCTTCATATCTGTGAATTCCTAATCAATAATTTCTCTTCTCCAACAATAGTTGTTTATTCGTGTTGTAAGAGCGACTCATTTTTATATTAAATATTTTACGTTGCTTATAACATTCATAACTTTTGTTTATTACTAACTCCACTCTCATTTCTTTTTCATTCTCAAAGTTTTATATCCAAAAGATATCTTGCTGTGTTTCTGTGTTATTTGGAGTCTCTAAATCACTCTAGCTTTTAAAACTCATATTTTCTAACAAATGAAAACAAATAGGATGTACTCATATAGATAATTTTTTTTCTTCAAACATAATATAAATAAAGGAATATTCGACTTCATAAAATAAGAAATTATTCAGAATTAACATCAATTCATTCTTATTCTCTTGTTTACTTCATCTCTAAATGTTCATTTTATGTTAACAAGTTGTCATAAATACACATATTGTTTTTAACTTCTCTTTCTGTTCATTTTAATTCAATTTTCTCTGATCTACAAATTCAATCCACGTTATTTTTATCGTGTGTTGTTGATCATTAGATTACTTTTTAACTTTATCTAATTCTTATATTCTTTTTTCGACTTTATCTGGACTTGTTGAGAAAATAGTAATGTCAGCAAATCATAAGTTACTAAGTATCTCGCCATTAACTTTTATTTCTTCAGATTCACAGTTTAGTGTCTTCGCACATCTAATGTCTCTGTAAATAGTTTTGGTGACATCGCATCATCTTATCTCCCTTCTTTCATGATTTTTAACTTTTCTGTTTCTTTGTGAACTTGTACAGATTATGTAGTATTTCTGAAAATATTTCTTAAAAGTATAAAGTATGTTTTTCTAGTCCCTTGATTTATCAATATATTACTAATAGAGTGATTTAGTTGAAAGCTTTTTTATAATCAAAAAATCTTAAACATATTAGTAATTGATATTATATGCACATTATATATATATTGTAGTTTTTGACATAATTCTCAGTATTGTTTAAATAATATAAAAGTGCAATAAAATATATTTAATAATTTTTAGTATTAAAATAAAGGTGGTCTAAATGAAACTAAAGGATAGTAAATAATAGAAAATGATAATAAGCAAATACATGTATATCTTCATTTGGATCACTCTATACAATTTTGATACATTTTGAGATAATTTCTACAGTTTTTAATGATTTAATATAAATAAAAAAGAATATATTATTTTTTAAATCATCATCTCGCACTGAAAAGGCTATTTTTAAGAGAATTTTTGTCTATCGACAAATAGTTCGTGCATTTAAAAAGTTGATGTTTTCATTTAACATATTTATTTAATAAACATCAATAACTATTCCACAAATGTTAGTTTTATTTAGAAAAATATTTTATCAAATGTGATCTTATAAGAATCGTTCTACGTTTACAGAATATTTAATTTGTTATCGTTTCTTTATGCTTTTGAAATTTAACGTTATTTATTTTTTTTAAAAAAAGCAACGTCTTTACATACCTAGTTGATGCATGTTAATGTTAAATGTGCGAGATAAAATAATTCTCTTTCCAGTTTTCGTTTCGGAGTACGAGACAATGATCAATAAAGAAAATCAGTTCAGTTGTATTGCGATATTTCTCTTTGATTTAATCTAATACTTAGCAATCCGTTCACGTACGTTATACCGAGCACAAGTCGTCTTGCACATCTTGTCACGGCCATTATCTGCCCGCTACATCACCCTTCCATTTACCAAGATATACTGTAATAAGCGGCGTCGAGACGCCACTACAACGCCGCCACTCGACTTTACCGCCGTCGTCCTCAAGTATTTCCTCTTCCGGGAACCAGCCGCTGTGATTGCGATAATAACCGCCGTCTAGTGGTCCGATATTATTTTTATATACTCATGATGAAATCGCGGCTTTCCATTGTTTCGCTTCATATTACGTTTACTTTTCGACCGTTGTGTGTATAGTTCTTGTCCTATATTATAGACAGCACTAATTATTTTATTTATTAAAAGTTCGTATCTTTTTTCACTCTCCAACAACGATCATCGTATCGCATTCAGTTAATATTGATCTTCTATGAATATCGATAACATTTTTCATATTCAAAAATGTAGACAAGAAAATTCTACTGTCGTATTTTTAAATCGATATCTCTTTAACGATGCGTTTGTTTCTAATTGTTTGCAGAAATCGAAGTAAAACAATACTTTCGTTTCAAATACCAATTACTGAACTGTTTACTGAAACTCGCTCATTGTGCAAATGGCCCATTAAATCAACTGCTTTTTTTATAATCGACATAAACGCTAAACGCGGTTATATATTTAGACGAACGAAAAAGTGCGAATGCGAATTGTTCTCGAAACTAAGAACCGGTTCCCAAAAACCATTCAACGACCAGTCTGAAAGAACAAAGTGTTTGTGAGTAGTGAGTGGCCACATCTTGCTGCAGCAGATTAACTTTATGTGTTCTTGGAGAGGGGGATGCGAGGGCGAACGTCGGCGACAAAACACACTGGAAAGGAATGTCTGAACTCAGCGAGTTCTGATTTTTTTTCTTTTGACTTTGATAAACACAGTCCATGAAAAATAAAACGCTTTGTAAAATAGCATTGCTTCTTTTTATACGAACGTGGATTTAATTATGTTATTCTGCTTTCTCTTTTAAACAATGTATATGTATGAATTTATCTATATATATAAATATATATATATATATATATATATATATATATATATATATATATATATATATACATATATTGTTTTAAATATTTATTTCCATTAAAGGACAATCACTTTTTCTTTTTTAAATAATAAAATTAAAATACTAAATAAATCATTAAATTAAAATAAACACACACACACATACACACACACACACACACATATATATATTAATATCTTAAATATATTTTATATATCATTTAACACCTACAATACATGATCGATGAAGTAATTTTCACATAGTGAAATATTATTACATTAGAAAACAACTTCTTCGTATAATGTCAATTAATTAGTAAAGTAGCTGGTTAATTGAATTTACTACGTTCATTGTACATCTATCGTTTAATGATTTATGAACAGTTTCTATAGAATTAAAGTAATGATTATTTTAACCTTGTAATAAATAACAATCAAATATTTTTTATTTCATTATTTCATTGAATATTGAAATATTTTTCATACTGATCAAAATTACATTTCTTTTAAGTTAATTTTAGAATTTATTTAGAAATTTTATTACACTTTTTTATTATATTTTACCTTATATATTCGTATTATTATTTTGAAATTACTTACATTGTTGAGAATAAAAAACAATGTAAAATACTGAAATAAAAATTCACTACGATATCACATTCTAAAGATATTGGAATAACTACTGAAATACTTACAAGCTAACAAAATGAACAATGAGTGATAATTGTCAGTTCTTTTCTAAAATGTTAGAGAATTTGGTAATGATTAATTAGTGAAAAAGTAAATTACCACTGTGTCATTTTAATTATGAATTCTTTGTGTTTATGTAATTTTCTAAAACGATTATTTTGTCATTGAAGGGAATTTTCGAATAAAAATATGATTTCCTTAAAATAAAATATTTATTCGCAATTATCGTAACGATTTTTTACAAATTCGTTTTTACAATTTTTAATTATTTAATAATTGCAAATAGTAATAATATGATGTGTTCTATATCAGAAGAGTTTTTCAATATGTAAAGATTTATTTTATAAACTTTATTTTATATATAGGGTTTTCCAATAAAAATGTTAAAACTTTGACAGCTGGTGGCAACCATGTTTGTTTTTTTAAGCTTATTTTGACATTTCAACTTGATATAGTTTGGCAAATTATCATGGAACGTTTAATACTTTAACAGTGCTTAGAAATTGTAAAAACTTGTTATAATATCCAATGTTCAGTTTATAAAACCTATTTTATATATTAATAAATAGATAAAAAGGTGTTAAAAATTAAATTCAGCCACATATTGAAATTTATCTGAAACGAATTAAACTCATAACGTATAGAAGAGACATTTTCAAACGTTCTCCTTTGCTGTTACCTAAAACTTAGACTGTCGAAAATGTTTCACATCTGGAGGAAGAAAATGTTTATTCCATTACACAACTCAATTATACAAGACGCATGCGAGAAGGTCAATCCGTACAACGATCTTATTAACGGCGTTATACCGTTTTATGCCAAATTAAGTAAAATATCATTCGCATAAATTTTTATAAACACGCATAAAAACATAATTAAAAACGAAGCTAATTGTGTTAAAAGAGTTGGTTGTAGCGTACGGCGCGAGTCATACTTCATAATAAGTGGTGCTTAATTCACGCGTCTAGGCGATTCTCCACTTTGGCGCGTGGTGCACACGAACGCGATATCGCGGCATTGCATTTGCATACTTTTTATATTATCTCTTAGCGTCAATTATGTTCGTAATTGTGCTACAAATATATATGAATGTGGAAAAAATGAGCCTGTAAAACTATTATATAAAAGTCAGAAACGTAATTATTATATAGTACTTTTCACTTTTTATTCTTTATTTTCCCTTTTGGTAAATTATGCGCAATTTAGAATACCGTAAACTTGAAAATATGTTTGGGCTTAAATGAAATATATCAAATTCATTTTTATTTTCTTTATTACGCATGTTTTTTTTTAATAAATACATATCCTTAGTACATTATATATATATATATATATATATATATATATATATATATATATATATATATATATGTATATATATACTTTGTGTGTGTGAAAGTATATTATTTGCGAGACACAAAATTAATATGTACTTAAAATACATATATACAGATTTTTAATATATGATATATTAATATCGATTTTCAAATAAAAAATATTAAACAATTTATAATATTTATTGTCTCGTCATTTTTTTTACAATCACTCATTGTAAATTTTTAGGAAATTTCACATAACCTTCAAATAAATTCTTTGTGTTCAAAATATACTTTGTATCAATTTTATTAAAATATCATATACGAAAATAATCTGTAAGTAAAATTTACCTAAAAAAACACACATTTCATACCCATACTTTGAAAGTTGCGAGTGAATGTTGTTTTTTGTGACCATGTGTATTTATATATTTATGTCAGTCTATTCCCTACACAATCTATAAGCACTTCACAAAGTGATAGTAAATCGTCTCTAAAAAAAGTTCGATTTAGCACAGTCAAAGAAGGTAACAGACTTCCGTAGCCGTTACAGTACAATAGACCACATTGAAGTTATTCACAATGTGATAGCATGATCACGAGAATATAAACTATCACTCGCCAAGAATGTCATCGACTTCTAAGAAACAGATGATGCTCGTTGCATAGTGTTCAATACTACGAAAAGCAAAAAAGTCTTGATGTATGCATATGTGTGTGTGCGCGCGTGTCGGTACATACACTTATGTTATAAGAACTGTGGAATCAAAATACCGAGTGCTAAAAAATATTTCAAATTATTTCATCTTTTCAATACTTATACCTTTTTAATGCATATATCTTTAAACGGCTATTTAATATATATATATATATATATATATATATATATATATATATATATATATATATATATATATATTACCTACCCACCTGATCAGTGTGAAAAGTATGGTTAAGTATTAGTGAAGAGTGTGGACATTCAATAGACTTTTCGTCCAGCAGTGGGTTGATATTAGCTGATATAAAGATGACAGAGATGTTGTTGACGATGATTATATATATATATATATATATAATATATATATATATATATATATATATATATTCTTATACATATACATATAATTGTATTGATTTGTTGTGAAGTGTGTATATGATGTATATGATATGAAGATGTTGATGTTAATATGATAGTATATATTTATTGGTATGTGTGTATTTTTATTTTCAATGTGTACCCGTTTGTTCCTGATTTTTTTAATACCAATATAACTAGTCTTTGTTATAAGATGGTGACCATAGCCACTATTGGTTTCTGAATTAATTTTAATGGAGCACTGGTGGAATGTTTTCTGTCACTAGAATTGGAACATGAACTCTACACTATACACTTTAAAAAGATGTAATGTGTTGTTTTGATGCCGATTCGTACTCTGTAATCGGGTGTCTGAGAATTTGTCATGGTATAAATTAGTTGTACGGGTACAAATTGTGATAATATATATATATATATATATATATATATATATATATATATATATATGTATGTATGTATTCATTACCAATCCTCCTGATCAGTGTGAAAAGTATGATTAAGTTTTAATGAAGGGTGTGTGACAATCAATAAAGTTTTCATCCAGCAGTAGGTTGATATAAGCTGATATGAAGATGTTGATGATAATAGCGATAATTATTTATATATTATATTGGTATGTGTATATTTTTAAATTCTTACCTACACATGTGTACATTTGATAAAAAAATGTTTTTTAATACATTATTTAAAATGTGGTTAAAATCCCTTGAAAGATATATATTTAATAATAAATAAATATTATTTTAAACACACACTTTTATATATATATATTTATTTATTTGTGTGTTTGTGTCAAAATTTAGAATTTTAATATCTCTCTACAATAAAATGATTAAAAAATGATGAAGGCGTACATGTAATAAAACTTTTATTTGAATTTTAATTGAACAAAAATTAAACTCTGAACAAATTGTGATAATTTACAGATTGAATTGCTAAATAAAACTTTTATGTCAATTAAAGTAACAAATTTATTTTTCTGTTAATTTAAGTATGATGTTTTTAATACAGTATTTAATTTTTATAATACGTATGTAAAATAATTCTGGCCTATGTATAAAATATTCACATTTTTAAATTCAAATAAAAATCAGAAAATTTAATCAGTCTCTATTTAAAATCACCATCTAGATTTTTTTTAAATATTACAGTCATTGTTTTCATATAATTCTACAAACTGCTCAGTGCAATGACGTTTTATGAAATTTATACTGAGTATTACGAATAATGATAATATATAAACTTGTTAATCTTGAGATTTAATTAATTTCACCGCAACTTAACAACAAACATAGTATATAATAGACGAATGCCGGCCATATATCTGTGAATCTAGGATACCTTTTGCACTGATGGATGCAATTAGTCCAGTTGCTGTGGTACAGTTGGTGTTTGCTATTATTCTAACGAGCTTAATCGAATGTGCATGGAGCATTAGTTCTCGCCGTCGTCATTTAATCATTACAGCGTGAATTCGATCAGAGTATTATTGTAGTCGCATTTAAATATGCAATGTGTTGTAGTTTTTGTCGTAAGTATTTTATATAAATTATTTAAGCCTCAGTTAACAATATCGATTATAATTTATATTTTGTATGATGTAATCATAGTTTGCAGTTGATAAAATTCAAAATAAAATGCACTTGTAACATTTATTATTTTAAAAATATTTGTTGTTTCAGTATGTAATATTGTGTGTGTGTGTGTATATATATATATATATATATATATATATATATATATATATATATATATATATATATATATATATATTCGAGAGAGAGAGAGAGTAATGAAAGAAAACTGAAAAACAAATATAAAAACAAATAAATTTATTTATTTTTTATAATTATTATTTTTTAATTGTTAATCATTTTAACTAAAGTTTAATTTTTTCACTTTAACTATATATTATTTTAATTACAATCGTTTAAACCTAATATTTCTCGAATAATATTTTTATTTGAAATTAATTTTCTAGTTAAAATATTATATGTATGTGTAATGAATAAATGGTAATAAAATCAGCAAAGTGCTGTAGTTGACACTGCATGAAATGTTTTCTTCATCCTAAAAATAAAAAAATACAGTTATTTAGAAAAATAATTGTGTAATTGAAAATAAAATCATATGAATATGGTTATGGAATATATGTGTTTTTGTGTGTGTTGTGTATTTTCATATAACCTTTTCGACTTAATGCGTTCTTTTAAATCGAGTTATATATTTAATGTATTATGATTTGAAGTTATTTTTATTTGGTATTTTTTTGTGTTTTCAATATGAATTTACATTAGATTTACAATTTACCTGTTAAAATTATTTTTTTATAAAAAGGAAAATTCTATTGGAATAATTCATTTGATTATATCCTTACTACATATTATAATTAATATCATTTATGAAAGAATTTACATAGGTGTTAATAAAATAAAATTTCAAGTATTGTTAATAAAAAATAAATTTTATTGCTTTTTTCAGTTTTCCAATTTTTTTAAATATTTTTTTAATGATAATACATTTCTAAAATATCATTTTTTTAAAAAAATAATACAATTTAGAATTGTATTTGTCGCTAATAAAAAATGTTTTTTATTGTATTTTTTTATACTTAAAAAATATTAAACACTGCATATTTTTTCACTGTTTATATATTTTTAATCTTTTATGCAGTTTTATTGAATTTGGAATTGTATTTCATTGTTTTACATTATTTCACTAAAATATAAACATTTTATTGTTTAAATATTACGAAAACGTATTGAAATTAGTTTCTTGTTTTCTCTGAATTAATACTTAATGTTATATGAAAATTCTCTAATGAGATTATTTTCAACGGTAGTAAATTTTTGAATCGGTGTAAAAGTAGATTGTTGAAGATTTATTTAGAATTTAAGTACTGTAATTGTCCTAACTGTATATAACTAAAGAAAAGTAAATAGACAAAGGAAATAAAAATGCTGGAAGCAAGCTAGTTAAAAGAATCGTTTGGCATGTCGAAACTACGAACAGTTTAAAACAGTCCAAATACAGTAACTCAGTAAGCAAGTAAGTATAAGTGAGTGGTTTGTGTGCAGTTCAGTTAGTGTAGTTAGTTGGGAACGTGAAGGGTAGAAAAAGCCGCACAAAAACTTGCTGATGACTTCAAAACTCGTGTTTTCGGATGAAATCTTCTCCCATTTAACTTCGGCGGTGAGCGACCGACTGCTTTTTGATTTTTTTGCTTCTCTAATTCTTTTATTCATCAACCCTGTCTCTAGTGGTGTGTATTTATGTTCTCTCCGCCTTCTATTCCTTAATCTGTCTCCTTTCACTCGTTCTACGATTTCACTTCGAGTCACTTTTTTATATAATGTCGCGATCTTGATATGTTTTACTAGTTGATTACGTCATTAATTTGATTTATTGACGCTCAGAAAATAATGGTGTTACAGATATTATTGCATGTGATCCATTTTAAAATAGTCTGTTGCGCGTTTTACTCTCATTTCATTGTCTTTTTTACACATCTCGTTAAAATAATATTACCAATATTTACTTTCGTTTTATAACTCTTCCGCGATATATTGTATTTAAATATCTGTTTATGTGCACATTATTTTATGTTTATATATGTAGGGTATTTAATTTATTTTATTTTATATGATTATATTAACGAATTTATTCGGAAACAAATGTCCAAATATATATATATATATATATATATATATATATATATATATAATATATATATATATAAAATATATAATATAACTATTATACTCAAAATACTTCAGCTAAAAATTAAAAAAAAAACAGAACACCTGAATTTCAGGACATGTATAAATTTAATTTTATACATACATACATCAAAATCTGTAAAGGTGAACAATTTTCTAGTGTTTTTTATTAGAAATAATATTTATTCACACAGTCAATTACAAATTATTCTTAATAACATAATAAAAAATTATTATATTTTCATTACAATATTGTCGCCAAATAATAATTTTATGTTAATTATTTTTTAAATCACATTAGTGACTTTTATATATTTTATTGACTTTTATACAAGTTTATAATTAACATTCAGTTGTAATATATCTAATATGAATATTTTACTTTATTTCTTTAGTTATAACATATTTTATGACATAATTACGTATTGCAATCAAATTTTAGTTTTCCAACATAAATGACATATGTAATGAAATGAAGTTTAAAATAAATTATAAAATAAAATTTATATATATATATATATATATATATATATATATATATATATATATATATATATATATTTCTGATAATATAATGACTTTATTAAATTTATTATAATCAAATCATAATATAAAAATAGAGTTAACGAATCAAAGAAGACTAACGAAATAGTTGTAAATGAAAATTTCCATTTCAAATTTTTGTTCAAAGTGAAATTATTCCCATTTAAATATACAAACCGTAGTAAGAAGTCATACAAAAGCCCTCGAGGAACAAACTGAATAACTTATCTACTGAATGCAACAGATAATACAAATAAATTTAATTCGCACGATAAATAATGTATATGTGCGAATATATATGTTATGTAATTGGATTGTAGCGAGAAATTTAATGATTTCATTTAGATATAGATATTTGTATTACTTCTTTACTTGTAATTTTATGAGAATTTATTTTATTTTATTTTGTTGTACAAAAAAAATAATAAGAGTAACTTATTCACTATTAAAAATAAATATATGCTTTATATACGTTACATTTTGTGTTTATGTATGAGCATATGATTATATAAGACATGAAATAATTGTCAAATTGTCACGAAAATAAATTGTTAGTTTTTGAAATTCATACAAATATATATATATATATATATATATATATATATATATATATATATATATATATATATATATATATATGAAAACAGATATAATTTATGGGCATATAATATAAACTCTATTGCGCCGCATTTGAATTTATTTATATGAAATATTACGAACACGTATTTTAAACATTAGACGTAATACTTTCATTTTAAGGACGATATAGTGTTTCCGTGAGGTTTTCAACAAAATAACGTTTTTTATTATATATATTTATATTCAGTGTTTTTAATATCAAATTGTCATAAATGAGTGCCAAATAAATGTCTTATTAAATGTTTAAAATAAACTGTTTCACTAGAGTGGAATGCCAAATATATATATATATATATATATATATATAAATGAAAGTATATATATGTACTCCTGTCTATGTATTTGTGAATATTTTTTTTTTATTTAATATCTCAATCGATCAAATTGAACTCCGATACGTACGTTGGAACTGTCATATAGTTTTCGTGCGATCGAAATAATTTATAACATTATAAAATAGAATACATCTTCAAATTGCGCCAACCGTGGGGGCAGAAGTAGTGGGCATTAAAAAGCAGTTTGGCACAGCACGGCCGAGAGAGTATTTTTATTTTATGTAGGCACGGCAACGCCACAGATGCGGATAATAAAGAGTGGTTCCAAATAAATAACGACGATCCAGAGGTCCGCGCTAGTTTAATGATGCGTTCTTGTTTATGGTTACCGAGACGCGATACCGGCCATCTCATATGGCTCCAAAGGTCTTCGTTCTCACAGCATTCCTCGCCTAACACCGTGCCCTAGGACCGCTTTATACATTTAGTCAATACCTTTATATTCGTTCTCTTTTAATCCGATTTTACACGAGCTCCGTTTCCGCTAAGCTGCTTTATTTACTTACGGGAGACTTTTTTTATATTGGAAAGTTCAGGTTTTATTTTATCGTTTAGATATTCTTCTAACACGAATTATTTACACCGATTTGTGTTAGTTTATAGAGAAAATATCTTTCAGTAAAACACTCGTAGAATATTATAAATTAATATCTATGATTTTCATGTGCAACGAGAAGTGATCTTATAAAATTTGTAGGATTTTTATTTTTTTATACATACATGTGCACACACACACGCATATATATATATATATATATATATAAACATACATATATTTAAATTAAAGCATTAAAGTAGTCTTAATTTAAATATATTAAATCCATATATCTTTTCTGAGAATTTTTAACGATTTCATTGTGTAAAAAAATTGGCATAGTTTTCTATGAGGCTTATATATACCATATGTTTGCTTTGTATAAACACATACACACACACACACATATATATATATATATATATATATATACATATGTATGTTTGGTTACTAATATATATGTATGTGTATTTAATATGTAAGGTGAACGCATAGTTCATTCGCTTACAAAAAAAGTACACACGTACACAGATTTATTGTTTCATTGCGCGGAATTATTCTCGGAGGCTGTAAATAAAGTTTACGATGTACGAAGTGTAGAAATTTTAATATATATACCACGTTTTTGATTCGTTATTCAAATATTCACCGTAATAAAGTTACATATATATCCATACACACACACGCACAGACACATATAGTCTCTACATTCATAAATACATCCGAAAACGCAAGAATACGCACGTAGAGGCATAAATACATTACACATGTATCATTAATATATATATATATATATATATATATATATATATATATATATATATATATATATATGTATATAATTATGAAAAAATATAACAAATGTAATTTTCTAAATATTAGCTTTTTATATTATTGTTGAGTATTTTAGATATAAACATTCATTCAAAATAAAGTACCAAACTTTTTAACAGTTTATTATAAATATTAACATTTCTCTTTTATTATATATATATATATATATATATATATATATATATATATATATATATATATATATATATATATATATACACATGCATATTATACAACAAACACATATTATTTGCATTTACTGTTTAAACTACCAAATATATATTGTTAATTTTCAAAAATAAAATATTGCAGTCTATAATTTAAAATATAAACTTATTTATAAACATCTTCTCTATTTTCATTTAGCTGATAATTCTTTATTCTAATAAAATATATGATTTGAATAAATTCATTTTTAATTCAATGTTCATAAAAATTGTTTCGTTATAATTTTTTTTATTTTTTTTCAATATCGGATATATTATTTTTTAGTCTGTTGTTCAGTCCAAAATAACATTATTGAATTGTGAACTGAATTAAATTTATTTATGGATTTATATTTCAATTTTTTCTTTCCTGATCTTACTCCATAGTGGAAATTGTTTACGGTAGTCGAGCAGATGACAACTTTAAACAAATAAAATACAGTTACTGCTTGACAAGATTATTTTATATTATAAAGTATGAATAATGCATGTTTGTGCGAGACAAATTGTATTTTAAGTTTTTATTTTATTACAGTGTTTCATTTTAAATTTGTATTTTTTTATGATCATTATAGATTAATTTTTCTATTTTTAACAAATTTTATTTAAAAGACTTCGTATTCAAAACAGAGTAAATAACTTAATATGTTTTCTATCAAAATATATATATATATATATATATATATATATAAACTAAATAAATTAAATAATATAAATATTCATACATATCAATAAATGCTAATTTACCGTTGTTAAATATGTAATACCATAGTTAACAAAATTAATTTACTTAATAATATATTGACAGACTCTCCTCTTTAGTCACACATTTTAGTTAGACTTTGTACTTAGACATCAATTCCCCAAGAAGGATTACTATCGTCTTAAATAAATGATTAAATTAAATATTCAGCAACCGCTTCGAGTTACTATTGAATGGTTTCACCAATCATTCGATTAAGTACGTACTGGCTCTATTCCTATATATGCTGTATTTTATATTAATTCGTTTTTTTTATTACATGTGAAATTTAAATTTAGCTGAAAACTCACAAATTAAGTTAATTTTTTTCTTATATATAACTTTTTGATCTTTCTATATTTTGAAATAATCTTCACTTAATCAATCAAATTTAATTAAAAAAGTATTTTATTTTAATATCGAATAGTTATTTGCATTTTATATTCAACTCAGTTATTATTCCAACTGTTAATTTTAACGTACAAATATTTTTTTTTAATTTACCAATCAGTAGCTAAGAATTAGATTTTGATGTTATATAAAAGATGTCCTATATAGACAACAAAAGTAATCATTTTACTGTCATAAATAAATTTGTTTCATTAATGCATTCTAAAGATGATGAAATTATTAATGAAATACACATTAGTGTATTATGAAGAGTATTAAGAAAGATGAGCGTTGTTCAAGTCAATAATTCACTTGTAAATTCAAATTTAAGTAAGCATTGTACTTAAATTTGCAGAGAGACATTAAGGCTTTTAAATGTCATTTGAAAATTAAAATCGTTATAAATGTTTGAATTATGTTTTGAACAAATTTGTAATTAACTTACATTTATTATTATTGTAATTAGTAACTGACATGTCATAAAGATATATATATATATATATATATATATATATAATTTATTAATTACTTTAATGAATAATTAATAGAACACATCACATTTCAATGTATGCATATATAATAGTTTGTTATTTGAAAAAAGGATCGTCCTTGAAACATATTAATTGAATAAAATAATATCCGTCGATTGCATCTAATGTTAAATTGTGATGCAACGAAATAAAAGAGCGAATTATATTTAAAACCGGATGATGCCGTCATAATAATGTTCGTGGAAAACATATTTATATGAGACCTTGTTTAGAATATCAAATTAAATACTTGAAACCACAATTACTGTGTATTAGTAAATTATTTTCAGGTCACTTAAAAAAGTTACATTTGATTGAAACAGTTATTGCGTATGGTAATTTATGTAAATTTTCTAACAAAGTAGCTTTACAAACGGTTTTGTACGTTTAAGGAAATGTTAACAAACATTATATACATACATATGTATATATATATATATCTATATATATATATATATATATATATATAGATAGACACACACACACATATACATATACACACGTATATGTATGTTTTATATACATATGTGTATGTATGAAAGAGAAATGAAGAGAGAGTATATTTGTGTTTTATAATGTAACATTTATTATTACATTATTATTGTAGTGTGGATTTAGATATATCAGTTTAATGTCTGAAAATAATTAATTACTTATTCCAAAAACAAAAGTTTCGGTAATATTATATACAAATAATAAAATAATCGTTGCATTTTGTTAACTATGTCATGTATAATAAATGTAATGGCAATAAATATTTCTTTTATATTATAATTACAAAAAAAGAAATGAAAATCCTGAAGATGTTTAAATAATTGTTACCAATAATTGCACACCCCTTTTCCTTATTAATTAAAGTGAATGCAATATTTAAGAGTTATATTTTTATAGTTGAAAATTCACTTGAACACAGATTTTATTACAAAACACCCTAACAATAATGACATGACAATAAAAATTCACAATAGCATCTAAAGAAATAAAGTGAACAATAAGTGATTATTTTACAATTTATAACATCTTGTAAGGTTGAAATCATATTTTATGTTTACTAAATTTAATACAAATTATTGTATTTAGATAGATATTATATATTTTTGGATATTTCAAAATAAAATATTATTTTTTGTTTGCATATATATATATATATATATATATATATATATATATATATATATATATATATATAATTAATTCCATATGTATACAAAAACGAAAAATATTTTATTCAATAAAATAAGTCTTTCAAACACTACAAACTTATAATTAATATATTCAATAGTTCTTTATTGTTCAATTTTATTTAGATTTTTCTCATTTCTATGACTATTTATTTTATATTTAAGTTACTTTTCATTTAGTAAAAATGACATAAATTAATATTAACATTTAAGTAAATAATTAATTTTCCTAATTGTCATTTGATAAATATATGAGAATAAAATAAAAAAAATCAAATATAATTTATCTGTTACGAATATAAAGGAATTAAAAAAGGTCGAAAAGTTGTTTTTAATTTGTTAAACTAAATGTGGATTAAAATCACTAATTATTGAGAATTTTATTTTAATAAGTATATAATTTTTTTTTCAATTTAAAACGATTTTTTTAAAAACATATTCGTGTTTTCATCAAACATTGTATATTATATTGTAGATACGTAGTAATAAACATCAATCAGTTTGGACTGTTATGTTAAATTTGAAAATTAATTAACCGATGTTAATTTAGATTAGAAATTTTTTCATGGCAAACGATATTTTAGGAATATTATTCTCATTAGAACATATTTATGTACTCACACATGTATAAATTTGTTTTTGTTCTTTCTTAATAACTGGTCTATGTTAATCGATTATTTATTAAAGTAAACCATAAATATGTGCAAGATGCATGTAGTGGTGTTATGTTACAGGAAGCAGAAACCCCCGCGATACTTCCTTGTGTCCCATATGTAATACCTGTCAAATTCCCACCGTGCGTTTGTCAGGCGCGGACTCTTCATTCGATGGTAATGAATGCCGACACGACGAAATGACCGTCAGTCGAGAGACATCTAGACAGAACGTTGTGAAATATGTATTTAAAAGCCATGAATATTTCATTGCTATGTCGGGGGTGTGCAGGGCAATCCGAAAGAGTCGTATGCATGAGCGCACCAGAATGTCGACTCTAGTACGTACGAAATGTGATTCGAACGAATTTTTGAATTTTCCGCTCAGATTAACGCGAAGTCAAATGGGGTGTATTTCATTTTATGAAATGAGATTATGGTATTACGTTGTGTTTTGATTAACAGCGTCGAGTGGGACGACGCGCGGCGTTGACATTCGTCGTCTCGCTCTGGCACGTTCGCGTTTCGCTTATCTTTGTCGCGCGCACGCTTTTCCACTTTGATATATTGTACAATCTCGTTTCGTTCTGGCCCCGTGTCGACTGGTGCTCGCTTTCTCGCTCTCGCGTGACGCTCGCCTACCTTCGTATCCCCTTCCTTTCTACGACACGACTGCCTGTGGAATAATTCGCCGGAAATTCCATTTATGTAGTTCGCCGACTCACTGACACAGTTGCTTTTTAACAACACTTCAAACGTTTTTATATATAATTTTTTTGAGATGTGGATTTCTTACATGTAGCAAAAGTCAATTTTGAATTGATGATTTGTCGGTCTTTGGCTTTTATGTGTTATATTTATTATTTATTTATTTTTATTCAATTTTTACACACGTACAGATACGTATGGTGTATATATATATATATATATATATATATATATATATATATATATATAATATAATATTTCTCCATGTGATATAAACTTTTCAATAATAGCATATTCAAAAAAATGTTATAATATTAAATAAATGTCATTAGTAATTTGCCTATTTGAAATAGAAAATTCAATTTTTGTTTTTTTATGTTTACTTTATTTTTATTATTTTCTTTAATGCAATCGTTTTTCTTTACCATTTTTTAATTTCGTTATTTTGCTTTTATAACTATTTAATTTCGTTTTAATAAGGCCATTCTTTTTCATTTATCCAGTTTTTGTGACCATTTATTCGTTTATTACAATACATTAAATAGTCAATTGCTACAATAACGATCTTTAAGAGATTTTGTATCATACTTACCTATTTGTAATAATAAAATAAAAAAGACTATATAGTATTATCGCCATATGCAGTCATTTTAATTAATTTCTGAGATATTGTATTTTCTTCTTTAATTAAATTATTAAACGACATTCAGTTTTATTAATTTTTGGAAAAAAAAACGCTATTATAGCATATAATTTCATACTGGGAAAATTGCGGTGATTGTCAAGTTAGGTTTTTTGTATCATACGAAAAGAAGACAACATTTATTATATTTACAGCGGTCTCATTACTTTTTCTGTGCGAAGCCGAGAAATAATTAATCTTTGTACATTTGTATTTGTTTGTGTGTTTTGTACATATATCGTATATAGTCATTTTCATGATTTCATTTTTTAAAAATAGTTGATTTTTCCAAACCGAACAAAAACTGAATTAAAAAATCAGTATTCCAATTTTACCATATAGACTAAATAGACTCAATTCGTATGAATATACTCTGACATATGTTTTTACTTTTCATTCAGAAGCATAGAGTTTCTTGTCTTAATAGTCGTTAACGTATATTCTGCTTGTCAGCCAAGACCCTATATAAATTTAATTACAAAACATAATCTTATACACTCCCGATGAAGGTGACTTTGACAACTCTTAATGATAATAATAAGCTTGCTTATGATTACTAATCCTTTAAGAACGGCTGTTTGTGCCATAAACAAGAGCTTATATAATGCTTTCCTAGTTAACTAATTCTGTTTTAAAACAGGCTATTAACAGAAAACATTTTCAGATATACCTATTTACAGTATTGCATATTTAAAATAGGATTTTGAATATATTTCTTTCTCTTTTACACGCATGCACATGCGTACACACATAAATTCAGATATGTGCATTAGTGTCTATATAGGGTTATCCAAATGTGACACCTAGATTTGTGTTTTATTTTAAAAAAAGGAACTATACATATGTTTCTTTTTAATAAAACAAAAATCTAAGCGTCACATTTGGATGACCCTATACATTGAGTACATTGCTTTTTTATAATCGTATATATATTAATTTTTTTAAAAAAACTTAATTTCTATTATTCTACCTTCTAGAAATTTGACACTTAATAATAAAAACATGATGAGTTTTAAAACCAAAACATTTCTTTTAAAACAAATTTTCGTAAAAACATTCAAAATACTTTTTCATTGCAATCGAAATATATTTTTTACATATACATTTATATATATATATATATATATATATATATATATAAATTACTTGGGTTTCGAAAATTCTGTGTTTAATAATTTCACATAACGTTAAACACGTTAATTGAAATTGTACAACACTGACTTTATTTTTAATAAAATTATTTTCGAACACTGTAAATTTCTACGGTTTTCGTGCAATCGAGACAATTGTTTTATTAATTAAACGTGACCTAGTTTTATGTAGATATCACATATCAATTTTCATTATTCACTCATAAAACATTTGTGTTTGTGTTACATATATACATATATATATATATATATATATATATATATATATATATATATATATGTATATATATATTTATTAATCATTTAATAATTATTAAATAATGTTCATAAAATAATTTTAATTTATTAATAATAAATATGTCATTACTGCATGTAAATGATTTTATTTGATTTTATGCAAGTGTAATGTAGTTTTTTTGTTTTCAATTTGGATTTGCTCTTTATATATGTATAAATCATGCTGTGTGGAAAAAAATACTATTATAGCGTGAAAGTGTGTATATTTTTTTACACGAAGTAAAATCGTTATATAACTTTACTTTCTTTTGTCGTTGTCATTGTACGCTATTCGTGTTTCGATTTGGAATACTTTTTACAAACATGTGCCTTTGTGTGCACACTTGCAAATGTATAGACATTTTATGAAGTCTGTATACGTATGTACATGTGTATGTGTATGTCAGTTATCTAAGGCCACGGAATGTCGGAAACAAAAGTAAGAAAAACGCTGACATGCAGCAGCGTTGCCTCTCTGTACGGCGGGCCAGCATTAAATTGAATTATATCGAGTCCCGGACGTACACGCATTCACGATTTGTAAGGTAAACTTTTTTTCTTTTTACGTCTGCCTCTGTGACTTTTATTCAATTTACTTCGAGGATAAATAAAACGTGTAGCTTGTATCAAAGTTCACGGGCCACCGCTGACCCTGCGCTGCTGACTCTCTATTGCGCCCGTCACGCCGACCTGGACTGAATTTTAATTGGTACCGTTGTGTGTGTGTAAATCTTTATATGAGCTTGCACCGTTTATAGGACTGTCACCACGTACCTCTTTGTCGCATTCGTGTTAAATTAAATTAGACGGTCTTACGTACGTACAAGTCGCACAAAACATATTAATTTTCCTATGGACATTTCTAGAATTATTTAAATATGACAATGTTTTTAAATTTTTTTATTCGTACTCACTTTATTATATGTATAGAGATAGATAGAGAGAGATTAAAATGAAATATTAAAAAAATAATTAAATTCCTTAAAAAATAACTCAATAATATGAATATCATTTTGATTTGAATAAATGTATGAAAATTATTGATAAAAGCTTTAATAACGTAATATCCGTACATCTACTTTAAATAATATAATGTATTCGAAAGTGTGATATTTCCACTAGAAAGAGAAACTCTTACTTCGCTGTACATGGTGAAATTTTAGCACAACCAAAATCAAATACATAATTCTCATATTTTCGCAAATTGATATACTTGAGATACTTGTTAACATAAAAGTAAGTCTTGCCAATTTACCTTTATGCAATAAAATTATATTCGTTACCTTGTAGAAAATTTTAAATTTTATGTACATTAATGTACACATATAATATGAAATATTATATTATTCATTACATAGTTCACGTTGTATACATTTTAATGATGTCGAGTATTTTCATAATAAAGACAAAATAATTGACATTAATTCATATTTGTGTTAACTAAGGAAACAATTTTCGCATATGAAAAAAATATCTATTAACTGTTGTATATTTTAATATTAAATATTTATAATTTTTATGCAAAACGTGTATGATTTCAATCTAACGTTTAATATAATTAAATTAAACTATTTTACAATCTTTTTATAAAAATAATAAAATTACATATATTGTTAGGAAATATATGAAATATAATAACATTTATATTAAATATATTATAATTGTGTGAATAAAAAATGAAATCATTAGTTTAATAAAATGAAAATATTTATTCTTCTTTTCTAAAAACTCCATTATATTTTACAAATACATTGCTACTCAAAACACCATATAATTTTTATCACAAAATTAAACCATGTAAGATTCATTTTACTTATTAGGTTTTTGTAGATAATTTTGTCATAGTCTTAGTAGAAATATCAAAATAGATTGATATTGATATTGAAATGGACGTTAACGAAATAGAAGAGAATGAAAAGTGAATATCGATTATTTTAATAAATAAAAAAGTGTTATATTTATAATTTAACTTTATTTATTTAAGTAACTAAATTTGATCATAATAGTAGTAGTTTTAATATTACAAGTTTTTTAAAAAAATATTTCACAGTACTTTTTTGTGATTTATGTACTATACTGAATTGTAAAATAAGCGTATCAAAATTTGGTCCAAATATAGTTGTAATTATGAACGAATTTTTTAAAAAATATTAATTTTACTTCAGAATTGTTGGTTAGAAAAAAAATTAATTTACTGAATATAATATATAATTATTGTATGAGTGGAGGAAAATTAATGAATTTATTTTATTTTTATTAATGTATTTCTAGAAATATATGTTTATATACATATATATATATATATATATATATATATATATATATATATATATAAACGGTTTTTATTATAGCTTTATATATTTTCTCTCGACATGAATATTTCAAAGCACAATACATATGCTGACTTTGTTTTATCTGAACTAATAAGACAATGAAATGATTTATCATTTGTTTGGTTTAGACCTAAGGTGAACTAGTTCAATTTCGCTTGCGACAAGGTTACCAGATTTATATTATCAACGATACAATCTTTCGTAGAAACGTGGAGTTTGGAATATACATTGACATGTAAATAAGCTGAAGACGTGTATAAATCAGAAGCGGATTTGTGTTGAGAATATCTATAGATGGATATATTTCAAATAAACATTTCTCGAGAAGGAATTGAGTGAAAAATTCAATGGCGAGGGAAGAAATGAGCATGACAAATACAATCTTGACAAGAATGTAGTCAGATTTGAAATGATATTGCAATTTATCGGAAACAGGTAAATGCATATGGATAAAATCGATAATAGATTTTGGATTTTAACAAATGTTCGAAAAAACGAAAATAAAACGCGGAAGTACGTAAAAAATAATATGTTTTTGACGTTGATATACATAAATTTCGACGAACTTCATATATATTTGATACTCGTACATTCATAGTTCGTAACTCGAAGTATATGAAATTTTCATGGTATATTTACTCTTTTTATCAAAAAAAATATACGAATTCTACCTTTAATTCACTCTTAATGCATATATTTTAAAAATTGTATTTCATAAAAAATTATTCTAAAGAAAAAGTGTTATAATCCGAATTTTACATTTGACCTTCATTAAAAGGTATTGACATTTATAATTGGTTACTAATTCACTTTCATTTTGTTTTCAAGAACAAGTATTTCATCACTTTATTAATATTTATTTATTCTAACATTTAATATTGAAATACATTTAAAAGGTGTATATTTTATCATTTAAATGTCGTAAAATATATAATTATGTGTATATAAATTGTATATACAGTTGTGTGTTTGTGTATATACATATCTGTATTTATTTATATATACTTCTTGTAATGTTATAAAAAAGTTATTTATTTGCACTTTTACTTCCAATAAAACAGTTTATAACCTTTTTTACAGAAAAGTCAATAATGATATTTTTTAATTGTATTTAGTAAATATAAATACAAGTATTGCTTGATTAGTGTTTCTGATTGAAATATTAAATATTTAAATTTTCGATTTTTGTTTTTTACATCTAGACATAGATATTATACAAAAGTAAAGTATATTATTTTTGTTAAAAGGTATAAAAATACATTCTTTTACATAAATTATTGTTTTCTGTGAATTAATGAATTGTTTTTATTAAATTATATATTTAAATACCTTATACACTCATATATATATATATATATATATATATATATATATATATATATATATATATATATATATATATAAACATGGATTGATACTTTGTGTACTGATATTGAAAATGTTACTGTAAAAAAACCTATATTTATTTCCATATTTACAGGAATTACTATGTTAGTTAATAATAAAGATCGTTCATTGTCAATTATTAATTCACAAGAAAAACTTAAATTAAGTAATATTCTTCATAAAGAAATTTCATATAATTATCCACTACAGACTATTAGAATGAACTAATTAAATTGTACCATCCATCTGTGCCATCTAACTTTTATATACGGTATAGTAGCAATGAGATTACATCGTGTTTCTCAATTTTTCTCTTTTTAAAGGACGCTATGAAGAAAGTAACGATGTCAAGTTTTCAACGACAACATCAAGTTTTATCGTGAAAAGAGGCGAATTTCTTGCACTTTTTTATAAAAAATTCACGCGCGATACAAGACGCCGCCAGCTCACATACGACAACGCATGAAATATTCAGCGTATGTCTTTCTGCTCTCGCGTTCCACATATATCTGCGACAACGTTCTGTCGCATCGACAAATGTATTTTGCTTCACATCAATAGCGTACTGGCAATAATGTAATAGAAACAAGCTCAATCAAAGACGATATACTTTCCATAATATTTTATTGGCAGTATAAGCACACACACATAGTGCTTCCAAATAGAACGCAAAAAACATACAAATAACTTTGGAATTAATCCTTATAAAAACTAGAGGAAATAAATTTAACATTTTAGAACTTTTTTTCTTAAAGAGGAAAATATTTGTTCAAACATATTTAGTATACAATTGTATTAAAAGCTTCGATTATTTAAAATATATTTTAACAATATTACATTTTAGTAATTATTTTTGGTAATAATAAAACATTTTTTTCAGCATTAACAAATTTGAATTTAACTATAAAGTATTATTTAATATTAATTCCTTTTATATATAACCTTAATATAGACATAATATTGTAATAATCCTATCCAAATATTTCTAATCCATATTAGGGATTGAAAATGTTTATATTTGATAAATTACATATATTATTATAATTGATTTTATAATAATCGTATGTGTATGTATGTATATACAAACATATATATATATATATATATATATATATATATATATATATATATATATATATATATGATTGTATATATACACGTATTTCTCATAGTCACGAGATCAAACAAAATTTCAAAGTGGATTTAGTACAATGGATCACATTTAGATAGTAAGGGAAGTTATTAGTTGATGCAATGAATATTAAATACCACTCTGCTTAGATTTATAGATTACGAAAAAGACTTTAACTCAGTTAATACGTCAGCTGTATTAAATGTATTGAAGAAACAAGGAATTGAAGAAGCATGTATCAAACTTTTAGGAATATTTATAGAAATGCTACATCCTCCATAAAAATATAAGAAGAAATGAGGAAATTTAAAAATATGACAAGGCAATGCGATATCACCAAAACTATTTACATCTGCATTAGAAGAATTATTTAAGAGGCTAAACCGGGAAGTTAAAGAAATAAAAGTAAACGAAGAGATACTTAGTTGTTTAAGATTTTCTGATGACATTATTATTTTCTCAACAAGCCCAGATGAGCTCGAAAAGAATAGAAGAATTTGATAAAGAAGTCAAAAGATAAGTTTTATGATAAACATCGACAAAAGTATTTAATAAATTTTCAGATCAAAAAAGAATCGAATTAAAATGAATAGAAATATGAGAATTTGAAGACGATGTATATGTGGGACAACTCATTAACACTAAATAGACATAATACAAAAGAGATAAATAGACAAATAAAAATTGAATAATGTTAGTTTAGAAAAAATTATTAGTCGTCTGTGTTTAAAAAAAAATTTTGATCAGTAGATCCTACTTATTCTCAGTAAAATATGGATCTTGAATTCCAGAATAATCCATCAATTCCAGATAGTATTAAAAAGTTAGAAATAACACGAAAAGATAAAAGAAAAAATGAATAGATCAGAAAGAAAGCAAAAGTTACTTATGTTATGGAAAGTAAAAAGTTTGAAATGGAGGTCTGCCGGTCATACAGCATAAAGAGAGAATTGCCTATGGACAAGGGAAGATATTAGTTGGAAATTTTGATATATGAAGAGATCCATGCATAGATAGGACAGAAATGTAAGAAAATTCGTCGGAATAAACTAGAAAAGAAAGGCATTGGATTGGTCGAGATGGGAAATTTTGGGAGAGGCCTTTATTGATCAATGGATAGTGATAGGAGGTCGATAATAATATATTTATATATTATGAGAAATTATACAATATTTAACTGATATAAAATTATGAAGGTAAGGTTTGGGTGGAATTTGCTACAGACAAGAAACAGTAAAAGAACTTGGGAAAACATTTACGAGAATCTGATGACATTTGATGGGACTTTTGCCCAGTAATGGGCTGATATATATTTTTATGATAATTATTATGATGATGATCTATATATATGTATATATATATATATATATATATATATATATATATATATATATATTCATGTAGAATATTTACAAAACGTCGCGCAACCCGGAAATCAGGCCATATAATTTCAATTTAATAGTCAGCATGCTTCTAATTCGATGATAACTCGCAAGGAATTCAATATATGAATGAACTGCTCTATAATAAATGAGTTGATAGACGGATTGTGTGCTAGGATTCACCGTTCTATTTTCAAATAGGCATTATTATGTACTTTCAATCAACATTTTATACTGCATGTTAGATTGAATTTAACATTTTTATGACTCTTTTTAACGAGCTTTTAATTCTAAGTTTATACCTGCGCAACTTGTATTTCAAATTGTATTCTTAATTTGAATATTTTTTATTGACGTATTTTCGAATATATATATATATATATATATATATATATATATATATATATACACACATATATGTTTATATTGAAAAAAACATTTATTGTATTTTAATATTCTTATATATTTTTATCTCTAAACGAAGTAATAAGAAAAATATCTTTCCATTTTTGTAATTAAATTTCATGAAATGTATTTACATTCTTTTCAACGTTACTACTTTGTAATTTTATTTACTATAACTTTTGATTAATTATTTTCACTTACTATTATTAGTGATGTTATTTAAATTATTTTATGAAATTATTTAAATTTAATTTATCATTTTATTTAAATATAATTCCGAGGATAATATAATTACATCCATGTCTACGACAATTCGTTTTGAATAATGAACTTAATATATATATATATATATATATATATATATATATATATATATATATATATATTGTTTTAAAGCATAAGTTATTTAATCTTTGAATAGGATAAAATTGGAACTACGTTTTATAATTCACTTCCGTGATATTCTCGTTATTTGTTATACATAATTTATATTCTAGTAGATACATAGACCATTAGCTTTTTTCGATATTATTTAAAACTAGTTTCATGTTATAGTTAATTAATACACTATGAATGTATTGTCATTTAGATTCGTATTAGCTAAAGGCTCTTTTTTAAAAATGTATACAATTAACAACGAATTAATGCTTTTAATCCTAGTGTTTCAAAGGCATATTTACATGCTGTTCTTTATTAAATCTTCATTTATACTTTGATAGAAAAATAGAAATTGTAAAGTATAAATAAAATCTAAACATTTTGAATTCGGAACATTGAAATTTGTTTCGATTAATAAAATGACTATAGATTCGTTTAAATAATTTATAATATATAGGGTCATCTAAATGTGATACGTAGATTTGTGTTTTATTAAAAAAAAAACATGTGTATAGTTTCTTTTCAATAAAGCACAAATCTAGGCGTCACTTTTGGATGAACCTATGTGTGTGTTTTAAAAAAATAATTTCAAATTAAACCCTTTATGTTTAATAATAAATAATACAATATGTGTGTCAATAAAACAGTAAACGATATTATCAAAAATGTATATTAAGTGCAAAATTTAATAATGTTTTATATTTTCGTTTAAACATATTTTATTAATCTTAATACGCATTAAAAAATAAATTCATGAAGTGAGATAGAAAAAGTTTTGTGGTTGTAATAACAAACTTCGGTGTTAATAAATATAAAATCCAATAAATTTTATATTTAATATAAAGAAAATTATTATTTTTTATAAATTGTTCGTTAAACTTGCGATAATATTCATGAAATATTCATATATTTTCGATTATTCAACTTATTTTTGAATAATTTAATTTATTTCAGTATGAACCGATTGACATTTCATAATTATGATTGAAAAAAAATATTTCTCAAATTAACCCTTTCACATCCAATGTTTAAACATTCAATTAAATTTTAATAAAACTGTACATTATAACATTAAAAGCACAGGAAATGACGTATGCACTAGTGCAAATAACAAACAAACCGGCATCTTCACAGAAGCACGACTTGTGTCGCATATGAAATATGCATCGTGTCGTACTGAAGGGCTTTAGGGGACAGAAGGACGCTGGACGGACGGATGGACGAACAGACAGACGAACGGACAAACGAACGGACGACCGACCGGTCGTCAGGCGGTATGCAATGTCCGACGCCCGAGTAATGAATGACTACGTTAACTGAGAGCGCAGTGGCAGCGACGGCTAGCAATAATTTATGCTCAGCGAAATGAATTAAAAAAGCGTTTATGCGAATTAACTTTTTCTGGTATACGCGCACGTCGACGTCCACTCACCGCCGTTATCTGACTGCTGATTTATACTCGGTTTGATTTACATATTGTGTGTTTGCACGTTTGTTTTTATAAGCCTTTCGTCGTAACTGTTGCCTGCCACCTTTATGTAACCTACTACATTCAAATATACATTCTTTATTAATTTATTACAGACCGCAATGAAAAGATTTATCTTGAGAGGACCGACGTCGTTTGGTATAGTTTTCAATTTTTTTTGTCTTCATAATACTTTCACATAAAACAAAATATAATTAATTTTTTTAACCTATATTCATTTATATTACAATCATTGTATGTGTAATATTTAATCGTTACAGAGAAATTAATATTTTTATATCGTATGAATCAAAATTTATTTTATTAAATTTTATCTTGTTTTAATATCTATTTTAAACGTTTCTATAATATTTTTTTATCTTTTTCGATTTTTTTTTTAAATATTATATATTAAGAAATCTTGTTAGAAATTCATTTATACAATTCAATTAATTGCTTTAAAATTAGAATAAGATCTAAATATGTACTATTTTAGAAGATAACATCTAAATTAAAACTAATATAAAAATAAATATATTTAAAAAATATTTCATTTTAATTAGTAGAAATAGATATAATTCAAATATCAATAAAAACTAAACGAATCACAATAAACGTCCATTATAAACATTTTACACAATGCAGTAAATTGTACAAAAATATTTTTTGAAAAAACTCGTTTCTTTCATATTAATAATTTGTTCCTTTTTTTCTCTTTATATTGCAAAAATACACACACACACATATATATATATATATATATATATATATATATATATATATATTGTATATTCATTTTATACCTGTTAATTTTTTTATTATTTGTAACAATAAATACATTAATTGTTTTAAATCTTTTTAATATGAGACTCTGGAATGTATTAAATTTCATTTTATAACCATTTCACCTAAAAAAATACCAAAAAATCCTCCTGCTTTTATGCCTACCTTTTAATTTAATCACTAAAATTAAGGTAATTAAAAATTCTTTGTTTACATCTTGTTTATTCTGTGATTAAGAAAATCTTACAAGTTGACTAATTAGTGTTAATTTAGTAGAAATATAAGCCGGGCTTACGGTTTTCTTTATACATAGAGGTGTGTGTGTGTATGTATATATATATATATATATATATATATATATATATATATATATATATATATATATATGACTATATATATATATATATATATATATATAGAAATATAAGCCGGGCTATAATATATATATATATACATATATATATATATATATATATATATATATATATATATATATATATATATATATATGTGTGTGTGTGTGTGTGTGTGTATGATTTATTTGAAAAAAATTAAATTTTGTTGGTATAGTAAATAGATTGATAACTAATTATTTAATAATTATTTCTCAATGTATTTTGAGATATTAATTTCCATTGAAAAATGATCTTACTACTGAAAATGAAATTATGCTCCGCATCCGGTATGATGTGAAAATTTCTTTTCGGAATTTTCCAGAAGTTTTCCTAAAATTACCAAAGTACACATTTTATGGAATATTAAAATTGACAAATAATGGAAAAAGATAGATTTTTTAGGCAAACTTTTCAAATAAATTTTTAGACAAAATAAATTGGCATTAGAGTTGAATACACATTAGACCGCCAATCTTATCATAAACATCATTTATACAGAAGCAATGACATATTTTTCTGAACATTCTATTTTTCATAACTTATTTACATTGTTAAACAGGTATAAGTTCGGGAGTTGACGAATGGTGGAACCCTCTGGTATAGAAAAAAATAATTTGTATATTTAATAAATAAATTAGTAATTGAAGAATTTTTTTAGCGTAATATTTTTTTATTTTTTTGAAAATTCTTTTCTGAAAGATATATTTTGTTTAATTTACTATTATAAATAAATTCATCTTCAATTTTATACAGAAGATATATAAATAATGGTGTGCGTAAAATGATGTACAATCACTATTTAAAATAAAAAAGAAACTGAACTTATTTGGAGGAAGTGAAATATTTTATCGAGTTATTGGTGTTAGTGTTATTTATAACTAGTAATTAACGTTATAAAACCAAATGTCTGTTACATAACTCTAAGTAAAGATAATATACACTATATATATATATATATATATATATATATATATATATATATATATATATATATATATATATATATATAGTGTGTGCGCCTGTGTGTACTATGTGTGTATACATAAGTTTGTGTATGTATGAATGTATTTATCTGTATGTGTAAAACTTTGGTAAAATGTCAGGAACATGTAGCTGCAATTGATTTATTAATTTTAATTCATACGTATTTTTTTACTTGTTCACCCGTATCACCTACACAAATGTCACAAAAGTTCGAAGTTTACTTCAGCGTACGTTCATATATAGATTTATAGATATTAAGAAATCAGTTTTTATTCTTTTCAAATTTCTCTATACCAAACACGTTTTATGTTACCGTTTTTGTTATTTAGAAATCGAAAAGCTTGAATCGTTCAATGTTAACCTATAGAATGAAAAGAATAAAAAACAATATTAATAGTTATTGTTGTATAGACATGTTTGGACTTTTATTTGATTTCATGGAATACAATATTGTGTATTCGTAGAGAATACACAGTGTTTAATATTATATCGTCCATTAAATGATCACATCTTGTTATAGAGTTTAAATACTTACATATAAGAACAATGAGAACAATTTATAATGTGTAATTATTTATTTATACATTTTAGTGGAAAATTTACTATTAATTTTTTTTTAAATATTTTTTTAGTAATTTGAAATATTCAAGTTAAATTAATCAATAATACTCGCGCACACATGTACGTGCGCACACACACACACACACACACACACACACACACACACACATATATATATATATATATATATATATATATATAGTTTTTTTTTAATCATAGAATTTTAAATTAAATCCCTATTGAAAGTTCTATCTAACCAAAAAAGCATCCTTATACCTATATATATATATATATATATATATATATATATATATATATACACACACACATGTATATAAATATATATATATATAGAGAGAGAGAGAGAAAGAGAGGGAGAAAGTGGTTTATTTTGGTTAAAAAAACTTCCAATAGGAATTCAATTTAAAGTTATATCACGATTAAAAACACTCTCTCTCTCTCTCTCTCTCTCTCTCTATATATATATATATATATATATATATATAATGAAAATAACATTTTATATAAAATTTATTGTTGCATAGCAAGAATTCATTTACAAACAAATTAAACTTCTGCATTTGAACGTTTGTTCAATATTCAACAGTTGTTTTTCACACATGAAACATAATTAATTTTATTCAAAATAACAGATAAAATTCGATTTTGTCGATGTACGACGAAAACGAGAATTATTGTTATTATTTACGTAGAAAGTGAACGATGCAAGACGGGTATGATATGGATTTATTGTACTTTTCGTCACGGCTCCAGGGGATGATCCTGTTGTTGAAATTGACTCGTTGTTATCGTGTAACGATTTGCTTTTCCCCACACAACGACAGATGTATCGTTTGCCGAGAGAAAATAATACCACGCGAATCATTGTTTTTAGATAACGGGTTTATTTTTCAACTCTGCAACGTAATACATTTTTTTCCCGTTCGCTTATCTTTATATTGCTGCGTTAGGATCCATGATGACATCAAATAAAATATTGCAATCTTTTTCGATATTTCATGTCTTAATACATATTTTTTCTGTCATCTATAGAAAACAAAAAGTACTAGTATTAAAACATGTGTTTTTATATATATATTTTCAAGTAAAACATACCTAAAAAGAAAAGATGTAAAAAATAAACATTCTTAAAAATATATATATATATATTTGTTTATAATCGTATATATATATTATACATATATATATATATATATATATATGTATATATGTGTGTGTGTGTGTGTGCGTGCGTGCGTGCATGTTCGAATATAGATAAATTTGCATACCTTGCGTATGTTCTTAATTGTACATAATTGCATTTTGGTAATTGTGTTTTGTCTTTGTTTCAGGTGAGTGTCGCATGTATTGTTCGTTACAAAGGCCTTCATCTGGACGTGCGTCCGTCAGCCTCTCTCTGTCCACCTCATACGACCCACTGACTTCTATGTACAGTAAGTCTACAATGTAATTTGCGGCTTACGCCCGGAATTGTTGTTGTCTTTAAATTGCTCGTAACACGAACTTCTGTTTTATGTTATAGTTACTGCGAGTAGGCGAGCTTAGAGCTTACGTGAACGGTTATGTCGCTTTCAGTCGGGGAAAAAAAGTTAATTTTGAAATTACAAGCAGTTTATTTAGTACTATCACAACTTTAATTATTTGCTACGTGTTTTTTTCTGCGGACGTGTGTGCTTTTTATCCTTGTATAAAGTTACTAAATATTTTGTCTGTTTACGACTTCTTATTTATAATTTTCATTTACATTCACATACTGATTATACATCATACACTCTTACGTTTAAATAATATTTATATTTAGGTTTTTATTGACATTTATAGTAGTGTTCACGATATTTATTTATAATTTTTGAAAAAAAAAATCAGAATCACATCGCATACACACACACACATAATATATATATATATATATAGAGAGAGAGAGAGAGAGAGTATAATAAAGTAATAGGTGAATAATTTATACTTTATTACAGTTAAAAACAATTATATTTCTTTACTAATCAATTAATTTTTACATCCTAAATTTTGTATATACAGTAATTGTGTATCTACATTTATTTATTTTAATTCTCTTACCATATATTCATTGAAAATTATTATTAGTTTAAACTAGTTAACCATCTTGAATGCCATATCGATCCCTGTTGACCATTAATTACTTAATTTCAATTACTCCTTAGATATCACTAGTAACAAGTACTACTCAATTCAGTAAAACTGTATGAAATGCGTAGGCAACGACGTTAATAATTTTCAAATGTAAATATGTATTGTAGTAATAATCTAAAATGATGCGTGTATATCTAAAAGTATAAATATTTTTTCTTTTAAAAATAGATAGTCAAATAGATATATACACGCATATATACACGCACATATGTATATAGGTCAGACTGTAAATATTTTCCTCCAGCGTACACGGAAATATAAATGAATTTTGTTCAACACACAGCCATTTAAATAACGTATTTTTTATTATTAACGTCTCGAAATCGCGAGTATTCTCTTGTATTTCTTTGTAATATGTCAATTTATAAATATGTCTAAATAAAGTTTCTTCATATGCTTTTTTTATGTAAAAAAATTACATATATTATAATTGATTATAAATGAAAGAAATCTTCACCTTAGTTTTTTTATATCTAACATTTTGTAACTATCTGCTTGCTATTGATAAAATGTAAATTAACTTTTTACGCAATATACCACATTTATCAAAAATATCAGAATTTTGCAATTATGTATTTTAATTTATAAGTTAATTTTTTTTTATTAACACTTGAATTTATTTAACTTTAATAATTTTTTTTCATTATTAACCTCTTTTTCATATGAAAATACAATGAACTGGATTTTATGTAAAAGAAAAATAATTCGACTTTCACGATTGTATGTTACGGTACCGAGAACCATTATTTTATCTTTTTTGAAAAAAAAAAATGTTACTCATGTGGTTTCTGAAGGTCAAGCTTTTATCGATTGTAACCTCGAGACGTTCCTTTTCGCTGCTAGGCTAGACGGCCAGTATACCGTTGAGTACACCAATTGTTAGGACTTCAAAGAGCAGTTGCCTGTGAAACAAGAACGCCTCAAATTTCTACTCTATCATTCAGTTCCTCTGTGTTCAACAAAATACTTCAAAACTTGAGTACGTGTTGTTGCAGTTTTATGTTTAAAAGGATCACGTTTTTCCTAGTTCTATGTATACTAGTAAATAAATCAATCCCTTTCGAACTAAACATTTTATATTTTTGTTATATTTTATCATGTTTTTTTTTATTAAAAATATACTTATTTTATTTCCATTATCATACTTTTCTATAATAAAAGCTTTTTTTTATTTTTGTTTAATATAAATTTAATTATATATTTTATATTTTCTATGTTTAAAAACAAATTGAAAAAAAAATTTATACTAAAGTTAAAAAGGTTTATTCACTTTAACTAATTTGTATCTGAAATATTGTTAAAATATAATATTTAACTCTTAAAGATAATTAATATAATATCTTTTATTTTTATGGAATATAATATAGTCACTCGCAATACTAAATTTTATTTATTGCAAATTTGAAAATGTGATATTTAAATATATAACGTTTAAATATGTCGAAGTTTTTTAATCTGCTGAAATATAATACAATCTAATTATCAATATAAATGCCTTCAGTCTGTTCTCCATAAATGTCATATCAGATTGTCTTCAGTTAAGTTAGCCAGAATGGTTTGACAAATGAATTAAAAGTAAAAATACTTTTACTAAAAATAGTCTAATTGCTCTATCAGTTACTTTGTTCTTTCAAAATACTTCTAAATTTGTTATTTTTAATGGTGTTGATTCCTTTTAAATTCATTTAAAGTAATGTACTGAAATTTAAATTATCCTTAATCATTTTCAAGAATTATTAATTGATTTAAAACAAATAAATTTTAGACTCAAATTAATTTTTTTAACATAATCTCTCAAACAAATTTTAACTCTTCGTTACAATACTTTTATAACTTCTGTGTCCATTATTGATTACACATAGATAAAATATATACCAATACATTTATATATATATATATATATATATATATATATATATATATATATACAAATATACATACATACATAAATATACATGTACATAAAATACACGTTTAAAATTTAATGAATGACATATTGTAAATAATTTATTTTATAAAAATAAATTTGTATTTAAATACCGTATATTGAAACCGTTTTAAAATTACGTAAATAAATAAATTGAATAAATATGTTCAATTTGTTAATCAACTTTAGCATGTCGAAATTTTGACGTTAAATTCGTGTACGCTGTTATAAAAATAAAGCTTATAGATCAAAGCGACAACGAAATAAATAATTCAACTTATAAATAAATTGCGTATATTAATGATTTCGAATTATTCTGACACATTTGTGGAATAAATGTAATTATGCTTATCATTAACGTCGTCGTGCTGTGAAAAATATCTCATTAAAATAATTTTATTAGATATTTATTAAATGAAAGACTGCTCATTTGATGAAAATTAGATACTAAATTATACGGTTACTTTGACATTGCAATATTATGAACATTACATTAATATTGTTTTTAATTAATAATTTTTAATCGTTATTTTCAGTCTTCTGGTATTGACTGTCGTTTGTATAAAATTGTTATATGCTATAAAAATGTAAATGGATATTAATTTTTATTTTTATTTACATAATGATGTGTTATTTATATTATCAGAAATATTCGATTTGATTCTTATTAGATTTTTTATTAAGTGTATATTTTAAATATCATAAGATCAGGAATAATATTTTTTTTGAAATTTTGAAAGATTTTTTTTAAATATATATATATATATATATCTTTATTGCGTGATTAATTGTAAATGAAATAAATAAATATTAACTGTAAATGTAACGAGTGAACGGTTGACTCACTGTTGAAATTTACCTCTGTTGCGGAGAGGCTCGCACGTTGCGTTTCTGGCTACCAGTAGCAACCTTCTCGGCAGGGTGCAAGGAAATTTCACACCGACGTAATTATGTGTAACATAATAAATACATTCTTGAGCTCATTAAGAGACTTTATGTTCGCGCGCTGCCCAATTACAAAGTACGAGCGTGCACGGGCGCATATTGTGGGATCATATTGTGTTAGATATTTCATTTCGAGCACCGCAATATAAGCGTTAAATTTATGACACCGTCCGTGTAACACGCGCCCGTGCTAGCGCACACGCCCGAGCCACGAGGGCGATAGCAGACGAGCGAGCGCCCGTCCAAATTATCATACATGGGTTATTCTCTGTTCAAGTGCAGTTTGCCACGGACGGTAAAGCCGGGACAGGACTGCTTGTTCATACCCGTATAGTCATTCCATGAATTCGTCCTTACATGTACATATAAAGACAAAACGACGAGGAAATTGAAGGACGCGTGGGTTAAATAAAGTTACGTTTGATACACTTTTGTTACAATATAGGGTTGTGGTCGTAGACGATGATAGGGTCTGTTAAGGTGGTCTTAAAAAGATATGCGCTTAATAATTTAACAGTCTGATTTCGGGTTAAATACAGCAGAACAGTTGGTTGTAAAGAAAAACATACCCGAGAGAAAAGTAAATAATTTATGAAATTGCATTCGTTTATCGTGAAGTATGTCAAAATATAAATTGATTTATTTTATAAAAATATATTCCCTAAACATATTACACTGGCAATTTTATTACCAACTGTATTACTTGATTTGACATACAATAATTTTTAATATTTAGTAAATAGACAAGAAAAAAACATTGTTTATATCGTTTTAAAAGTATTCAACAATTTTATTTGAACCGTAATAAAATTGCTATTTTATTCAGTTTTTAAATATGTTTGATTTTATCTATTTCATAATCTTATATATATATATATATATATATATATATATATATATACATACATACATACATATACATACACACACACATATATATAAATGTAAGAAGTTATTATCATTTTTCACAATGGAATATTTAAAGCTTAAAAAAATAATGTTATATGTTTATAAAGCTCATGAAAATTTACAAGATCATGATGTATTTTCTACTAAACGTTTTGTTTATTTAAATGATTATTTATTACATAAAGAGATGCACAAAACTTCCATTTTAAAATCGCAGAAATACATTATAATTAATTCTTAGAACAACCGATGACTTTTATAGATTATTTTGTTATAATTTTTATTTTTATAGTAGATTATATATGTCTCATTTCCTTTAAACACATTTACATATGATTTATTTCGTTCGTGTATTAAATTATAATAACAACTTATTGTTACTATAAAATCGAAATGAAATATTAGGCGCAATTTTATGATATATAACTATCCAATCATACTATTTATTTTGAAACTAATTTTCATTAAAATTCATTTTCACACAAATAAATTATCATCCTCAATATCATAATATAGTAGAAAACATTCAGTAATCATTTATTGTTCCTTTTGTTTGTTTATATCAAAAATAAGTTAATATGCATTTCGATGGCAAGGCATCATCATCAGAGGATTTTGTTATCAAATCTTTGTAATAGCCAATCATAATTATTATTACGAGTCGTAGTACGTTGTTGTGATTTCCAAATATTAATTATAAACATCGTGGTGTGATTTAACAATTTATTTTAACCCCAATACCACAATAATTTAAAGTGTTCAATAATCACTTATTGTTCACTCATTATTTATAATTATAGATTATATAATTATAAATAATGAGTGAACAATAAGTGATTATTGAAAACTTTAAATTATTGTGGTGTTGGGGTCAAAATTCATTTGTGTAAAGTGAATCAGCCACAGTTCCAAAACAACAAATAAAAAATAAAAAAAATTAAGAATTTATCTCTATTTATATATTTTTATGCATATAAAAATTCAAAAATCGATTTCGTTAATTTATTGAAAAAATATTTATATCAATTGATGTTAATAAAAACAATTTAACGAATAAAATATATAAATAATTATGCAAGATAAAAGAAATGTGAAAAAAGTTTTTGTATTATTTAGTTATTTTACGAATGTATCTAATTTTTTAAACTAATAGTAAATTTCTTAGAAAAGTTACTTCTTGTTTGTATGTATATGTGTGTATATATATCTATCAACTGTTAGATGAAGACCTTTTTGCAAAATTTTCTACTTCGACTGATCTAATGCCTTTCTCTTTTAGTCTATTCTAACAAATTTTCATATCCTCTGTAGGTCTTTTCCTGAGCGTTTTATATATTTAGATTTCCAGTCAATAATTTCTGTAGTTTGGTCTTTTCTTTTCTCTTTTTGTTTTATGACCAGCCCATTTTCATTTTCAACTTCCCTTTTTTGCTATAATTCCATAAATTTCATTTTTTTAAATATATAAATTAGTTATCATTCAAAATTTCCAATTTTTATATTTTTGCCTGTAGAGATTAACACTGAAAACGGAATTGATTATTATTTAACGATTAAAAAATAGTTGGTTAAAATATTATCTTACAATATAATCAATATAAAAATAGAACTGTTATTAAAATTAATTTTAATGTACTTTGTGTTTTTTTTTAAAAAAAAAAATAATAATCAGTAATAGCACATTCTTGTGATTATCTAAATTTATATATATATATATATATATATATATATATATATATATATATATATATGCACATACATACACTTGTTTAATATGCTTTAAAATAACCAAAAGTCTATAATAGTGTACGTTCTTCTTTAAATTTCGGATAATTGTTTACTTTTTAAACAGTTAATTTTGAAATATAGAGAGATTCGTGCGCTTCTCTGTAAAAAAAGACAATGTTAGTCCCTACCATCTACGCCATTGATTGACATGGGGCTAAGAGTGGGATGGTATGTGACGCACGGCGTCGCGCAGCCTCGAGCCACGGCTGTTACAACGTCGATCATTTTGGACAGCTCGATCAATTTCCGTTTGGATGTCAACAGCGTCCAGCGTTTCCCAACCCATTTGACTGCAGACGGTTGTCGTCCGTTTGGTACCCGGCCTGCATATAAAGATGGAGCAATTTCCTTCACAATTCCGTCCCATAGCTCTCTGTCTTCTGTGATGCCACCGACACGTCCCCTTTGCCAGCCTCGACGATTATTCTACATGTCTATTGTCGTGTATTTACTCAACTATCTTACATAGTGTTTTTTTTATATATTTTTATTTTCTTTATTTCTTCGCTGTGAATGTTTATGAAGGGCTTTTTTGTATAACTTGAAAATATTTAATATACACGTACAATATTATATATATATATATATATATATATATATATATATATATAGTGTGTGTGAGAGAGAGAGAGAGAGAGAGATTTATGCACGCATATTTATAGGTAATTACATATTGGTTTTAAACTTTGTCCTTCTTATTGCTCTAAAATATTTTAATCTGAATTAAATTTTTGCGTATTACAATATAAAATAAGTATATGTATTAAAAGTGTTCTCACTTGCACCCAAACATTATTTGAGTACACATGCACACGCATAAGTACATAGTATTTGTGATTAATGTTGCAATATTGAATTAAATTTCATTTCACTAATTAATTACTATGACATTATTTATATTACAATTATACTACTACGTATATGTAGAAATATAGGCAATAACAATAATCAGTTGTATAGTAAAATGTTAACAATATGTTTAATTAATAGTTTATTTATAAATAATTTTATTTGTTTGTTATTGTTTTCATATTGAAATGAAGCATAGTTAGGCTAATATATTTATATTATTATATAAATATTATTAACAAAGTGCCGGTATGTATAATTAATAGTATTTATGTTGTTATATATATATATATATATATATACCTATAATTTATTTATGTTTTTATTGATACAAGTCTTTATAGTGAAATAATTTGTGTTTCGACTGGTTTTTAGTTTAATTTCATATTTGTTTTTCTAATTTGTTGAATTTTAAAATCTATTATTTTATTGTTTATTTATAATGATTTTTTCAAACACATTACTAAATTTTTATGGATATTCTATCATTTATGTCAATTTTCAATAGAATTTTCATATTTTTGTTATATATTTTTTAACCTATTTTTTGAATTACAATTCACAAACACTTCTCTAAAAATATTAAATTTTCTATTTCACTATTTCTCTTAAAATATTAAATTCCAACTCTTTTTACGTTAACTGTTGAAAGATCTATTAATTTTCACATTGATATTTCTTTGTACAAAATATATTTTCAAATATCTCATATCTTTATTTTCAAACATATTTTTTCAGACAGAAACGTCTCCTTTCATTTCACTGAAATTCATGGTATTGTAACAATTAATTAGCCATGTGATTATTTTTCTTCGTTGACATGTTGTTTGCGACCATTTATTTTATAAATATCTTCTTCATAATAACTATATTTATTCGAATACAAAAAGAAAATACATGAAGCGATACTAATGTACTCTGTAATTTTTCTCGCACAATCGACAACGGTAAAATCAAAGACGTTTGTCGTGGGTTTTCTAGCACACATCACTGTCGCTTTGAATGTCGGAATGACGTTTGATATGCGAACGGTTATCGACAGAATTATGGTTTTAGGAACGATACAAAGGGAGGTGTGCCACCATCGTAATACGCATAAAAAATATGATATGACGAGTCTGGTATTTTTCCATCTGTATCATATTTACAGTTTTTTATTATTGGATAAACGAAATGTGTACTTGTGTGATTTATTTATAAATTATATTAAAAAAATAACAGTATTTATAGAAATATGAAATGTTCAAATTGATTTATTTAGATTTTATGTACATATATAAAATATTACAATTTTTTTCATATAGATTAACTTGTTATATTTTTTTAAAAACATTTTCTGATACTCGTCTTACACTTGGACACGATCGTATATTTTTAATCCCACTCAACGACGATTTGTCATCACCCACAGAATGACGTCCATTTAGTTTATTTTTGCTATTTAACTGAACACATTATGAATAAATAACAAAAATATTCAAATTACCACCCATCTAAGTTAAAATTCTTAAAAATCATTCAATACAAAGTTAAATATCTAAGTATTATTTCTAATTATACTTTTTTAAATATTGAATAATATGTTGCATAGTATAACTCAATTGGTGTCAAATAGCAGTAAATGTTTTTTTTAAACTAAAACTATAATTTAATAATTCTAAATTTAGCAATGGCTGTAGATGACTATATTTTTTTGATTAAATAACAGTTACTTAGCCATTATTAATATTTTTAATATCTTTAATACAAACAACTTATATCATGACGTTTTGTATGAGGATTGCAATAATATAAACACGTTTTATCATAACTGACAATAATTTCAATCAATTTAAATTTCTTAATTTTATTTTAATTCCCCAGCATCTTTCAACTTAACCATTTGTTGGTAAATTTACATAAACACTCTATATAACTTTTCGTATGACATTTATTGTGGAAAATTATTATCAAAGTTATATGAATTTTTAATATTTTCTTATGTCTTGATATTAAATAAAACTTCAGCATTCCATTACATTTTCGATAAAAAAAATTTTCTCTAAATTTATTACTGTTATCGGCAGTTAGATACATAGATTGTACTATGTATATAAATCTTTGTTTTGAAAATGTTTGTATCATCTTTTTAACAGTTATAAATAAAGACAACAATGATTATAATACCTAAACATTGTAATATTTTTAATTTGTTAAACTGTGTTTAATTAAAACTGTTAATAATCACTAGATAGTCACGTTTCAAGATGGATAATGTTTTCTTGCTTTTATTTAATGAATACGCGGCACACAGTGAAGAGAAATATTTAAAATTTAGTTTGTGTGTGTAAATGAATGAAGTCTAGACTAGAAGGTAATTGTTTCCGTTTATTTACGTTATATTTACATGCAATTTTCTGTTATCATATATACACACACATACATACATACATATATATATATATATATATATATATATATATATATATATATACATATTTAATAATGTATTAGCCATAAATAAATTTACTTTAGCCGAATTTTTTATATTAATTTGCAAGAATAATCTATTTCCTTTTCTACGATCCCTTTCATTATCACGTTTACGGCTTTCACTCTTCTTTTGTGTGCCACTAATTTGAAATTATGACGCAAACATAAACATCAACGACAAGAAGTGTTCGAACAAAGCAGAATAAGCACTGAGAAACACCATAGGCGAGTCAGATGTGGAATGGGTGATGGTTGTGCGGTGAGCCCGAAGGGCACATTTTCTTGTTGCGCTGTCTTTTCGCGTTCTTAACAGGAATGTGCTCTCGCGCTCTGTATTCGTACACTTCATCAATGTTTCATCAGTGTAACACGAGCGCCTACACACTATACATAGATCAGTAGCGCACAAAAAATATATTCGTAATTGTAGAAAACGAATTTATATTATACTCGTTTAATGACAGTGTAATATAACTGTTATTTTATTATGTGTGTGTATATATAACTTACATTTATACTTATATGCATTTTAGTTATATTAGTTTAACTATTTGTAAAATATTCGAGTTATTTTGAATTAAAAAAAATAGTTTTTGATATTTTTTTTATATTGTCATAGAATTATAATTATTTCTTTAAAAAATCAATTTTTTAATATTTAGTTATATTTAATTGTCATTTCTTAGCTACTAATAAAATTTCAGTTTAATATCGAATACATGAAATATTTATTTTATATCGATAGTTTGTTTTGCACATTTATATATCAAAAAGTGCTACCTGTATATTATATTCTGTCTATAATAGAAATTACATTGATTTGGTTTATTAAATATATCGAATTTCGTTATAAACTTAATCCATTTATAGATGTACATTCGAATATATCTTAACGTATTCATTTAGAAATAATGTTTATTATAATGTTTTGATGGGATGAAAAAACAAGAAGAAAAATAACAAGAATGAGTTTGATTGAATGTCAATATCTCAATAAGAACAATAAATATAAAACTTAGAATATTAAGTAGAGAACAAAAAGCTATAATTTTATGCAGTCACAGATAAACGTAAGATAAAGAAATGAAAAAAGTAATGTAATAACACTTTATGAAATCAATGTCAGTAGTTACACAAAAAGAAAGAAAAATAAACCCATTAGGAGTTCAAATGTCCAAAGTAAAATTTATAATACGTATTACAGATTTCGAAATTTTTGATTTTCTTCGCTATATCGATAAAGAGGAATATTTTTTTATATATTCAATCGGAAATATACAATAGTAACATATTTGTTCTAAAATTTACTCAAAAATGAAATATAATGGTATTTTTAAAGATTTTTAAGTGCATTAAAATATTGTTAATAAATTTCTATACTTTTTCTTATGATATATTTGATGACCCAAATGAGAGACTGATGAGTATAAATATACATTTACTTGTCTACTATCATATATTATCAATAAATCTCATTTGGGTCATTATATATATTATTTTTAGTTCATTATATATATATATATATATATATATATTAGGTTGGCAAATATTTTCTGGTCTTTTGATATATATATATATATATATATATATATATATATATATATATATATATATATATATATATATATATATATATATATATATATACACGTATACGTATACAAACGTTCAAAAGTATTCGCCATATGGGTAACACAAGAAATTTATTGATGTAATTCAATAAAATCGTTAAATTAAAAAAATATTGTTTTTTGTATTTTTTTCTAATGAATGTTATATTTATTATCAATTAAATAAAACATTTTTTTTTTCATTTTGCGACTTCATTGGATTATATCAATAAATTGATTATGTTACCCATATGGCGAATACTTTTACAAATCTGTGTATATATATTAATGTTGTTTATTTAATCATCAGTTCATTGGTTCATATAACCACTAGACATCAGTCGTATTTAGTTGTGGATGAATGCATCTAATAGAATAAGAAATTCTTTTCGAACGTTATTGTTTTATATACAAACATTGACTGTTTGTTTTATTTAATGTTTGTTATTTTTGTATATAATCCAAATCGTGTCGATTTTAGTGTGTCCGAAATCGTACGCCACTGATACAAAAATACCTAGATCTATACACACGTAAGGCAACAACACATAAACAGAGTCATAAGCGTGCGCGCCGTTGAGTGCTGCTGTCTGTCAAGTTTTGTGTTTCGTATTGAAGTTCAGACAGATGGGTGCTGTTAACGCACCAGGTTGCTCGCTGCTTTTTACTTGGAGCGCGCGCACGCAAGATCTTTGTACTCGTGTCAACTCATGTTGTATGATTTTATTGATGTGATATTTTTCATCGAAAATTGCATCGATATTTATGTTGATTTTCGTTTAATTGTACGTATATTTCGTAGTACTTTTAACAACCGTATGTTATTTTTATTTACCGAAGTGAAATCACAAAAGTTGATCCTTCTAAACTGCCAACAACTTTGTTTCAGTTTTAATCAAGTTATTTTTTTACTTTTATTGCAGTTGATATAAAATATGTGCGGTAAATGTAATATATATGGAAAATAGTAACGTTCAACTTTAGTACACCTTTTTTTGAAAAAAGTTTATGCTGAGAATATGTTTCATGTTAGTATTATTTTTAATTTTTTATTCAATAAACGATAATTGTATAAGTTTAGATTTGAAAAAAAAATGTAATTCACTCGTAATGTTGAACTCAATTATTTTTAAAACGTTACTTTATGATTATATATAAACTTATAAAGTACTAGTACTTAATAGAAATTCATTTTTGCACGGTTTTTAATAATATTGATGAATTTAATATATTTTTTTAAAATATTTTCAATTGAGTACTTTAATCATTTCTGTAGAAAATATTTCAATATTTTACTATACTTTATGAATAAAAATATTATTATACATGTACAGTATATATATATATATATATATATATATATATATATATATATATATATATATATATATATATATATATACGAGAAAGAGAGAGAATGATAGCAATAATAAATAGGGAGAAAAGAAAAAAATTCTGATTTCTGATTTTACTTAAACAGAAAAAAATCTGTTGATCGCCTCAAAAATTCATTGAAAAACTACTGTATATACAATGAATTTCTTTAATGGCCATAATTATTTCATAAAATATAAAGCTATCCAAAAGTGACGCTAAGACTTGTGCTTTATTGAAAATAAACTATATACGTTCCTTTTTAATAAAACACAAATCTAGGCGTCACATTTGGATGCCCTTTATACTAATACAAAAATTTATTTTCTTCTAGAAATTAATGTAAATAGTCAATATGTTATTTATGATTTTTATAATAATATTTTAATGAATTTCTAATATACAGTGTGATATTAATTTTTTCATTAGTATTTTATTACTACCTGATCAAATGTTTTATTAGTATTTATTTACAAAAAAAGCGTTTTTCATTATATATTTATCATTATTTGTTTATATTGATATTATATATATATATATATATATATATATATATATATATATATATATATATATATATATATATATATATATATATATAGAGAGAGAGAGAGAGAGAAGAAAGAGCGAGAGATAATGGGTGACCAAATGATTATTAAAGAATAGTAAGTGATAGTAAGCCAGTAAAAGTATGTCTAAACCCTCCAGTTTTATTTAAGTCATCTCGTGTATATATATTTCTATGTGTGTATGTTTGTATATATATATATATATATATATATATATATATATATATATATATACATATATACATATATACAGTAGGTATGCATATGTAATAAAGCGATGTTAATTTAATAGAAAATTAGTGTATTATATGGAAAAAATTAATTTAGTATTTGAAATGATTAACACTAGAGTGTAAGAATAAAAATTTAAATATTAAAAATAATAGTGTTACAAAACATATATTTTAATAAACATAATCATTTTACTGGATGATAATTAATTATTGAAATAAATTAAAAAAGTAACAAAAAATAAAAATAGTTCACATGTAGTAATGAAATCATCTTTTTTTAAAAAAATAATTAATGATATAAAATTATTAATTTTAAAATAATAATGCAATTCATGAATGAATATGTAGAATAATAGTACAGTATTAATTAAAAGAAAAGTATTAAGAAAATTCTTTTATTAATTTGACATGATCAGAGTAAAAATTATATAACCATATCTGAATATAAATTATACATATTTGAATGCAAAGACAAAAATGAAAATTCAATAATTGTAACTGTAAATGGAAAGCTTAAATAATTTAAGAATTAGAAAATACGTAGTAATATCTTGATATGAGGAAGATCTCTTAAGCAAGAATCTAGACTTTTAAGAGCTTTAAATTATATATATATATATATATATATATATATATATATATATATATATATATATGTATAATATACACAATATAAAGTTTTCGTCATCTTATTAAGAAACTTGGATGTCTGCAGTCTGTGGCCGCATTGTATTGAAGAAAGACATGCTTTTGCTCTATATCATCTCGATTTGTGTCGGTCGCGCGATTTTCATCGGGTGGCGGTCGTGCCCGACAACCGTTCAAACATGCCAACCGTTCCCTCCTCGTTCGCATCATTTTCTTATTTTATTCGTTTCGCTCGATGTGGCTACGGTCGCTACTACGTTTCCTTTCCTCTAATTTTCACCACTACTTTGTATTCAGCTCGCGGTTTTTGACGCAACTCCGTTGACGCACTTCTTCATACTCATTCTTTATACCAGTCATACAATTCTACACTCATGTTGAGCTCGCTAGAGCGACATTCGAGCCAATTGCTACTGAAGCTTGACACCCGTTTTCAATATAGGCTCGAAAATATTTTTAAAAATGTATTTTGTCGAGTAAGAAATATTTTCATTGAACTAGAGAAAGTGTTAAAAGTACCGAGTTAAGTTCAATTTTAACTGTATTACAATATATTTTTACATTTATAAAATTGTTATTATAGATTTTTGTTTCATTTTAAAATACACACAATTAAATTAAAACTTAATATTTTGTAAAAAAAATTAACAGCAACTTAGTATAAATTTAAAATTTTAATTTTAAAGCTACATGCAGAAATACTTTCACTTGTTAATGAATATTTCATTTAAGTCAAGAAGTAGTATTATAAATCATACTTTTTCGATTCATTAATTAATAACAATTATCTGTACAACTGATATAGTTGTTTTTTTTTAAAAAAAACATGGATATTGAAAGTAAATAAATTAATTTTTATATATTAAATATAATTCAATTCTAATGATATTACATTAATTTAGAAAGTCCTGATCAATTATACTAGAAATAATTGAGAAATAGGTTTGTAATAATCTTTTAAAGTACTCTTTACTCGTACACAAAAATTTTTTTTATACTTTAATTGAAAACAATAATGAAATATTTTTTTTAAATTAAATTTCAATCTAATTTCTATTACTTTTTAAAATTATGTGAAATCAGCAATAAATTTAATAATATTATATTTTATTAAAAAAATAAATATTATCTATTCTTACGACTAAATATAAGTTAGTGTTAGAATATGACATAACACAATTTGTTTATAAAATAATATACTCTGAAAATGTGTTCTTAAATAAAATGATTTAATTTTTATAAAGAGAACGTTTTAATATGAAATGTTTTCGAAACTTTCAACGTATTTTTAACAAAATTAAAAGTTTTCCCTAGGCTTCGAACAATATTCAATAATAATGTTTGACTTTAATGCGTACAACGGTGTGAATGAGTTGCCCCGATATCAAAACAAAATCAGCTTTATCTAACGACAATGGTCATCAGACAGGCCACTTCACACACCATCCACAACCGTAATAGATAATCTGCACGCCAGTATATATCTCTCCGGCATTTCTGATTACCCTACCACTACACCGAGACAGACACCGTCCCGGCATCCCGACTCCCATGCACCCAAATCAGCATAATTTGTATCGCGGGAGCCGTTGAGGTCTGCGCTGTTTACTACAGTTGTGTAGACTTTGAGCACGGGTCGTATGTTGTCGAATTCTTTGCTACATCTGAAATGTAAACCGAAAAGAGATGCTCGAACTCAACATCGTGCAGTGAAACGAAGACAACACACCGACCATTCCATGTTCGATATGCAAGTCGTCTGAGTCAGCAACGGCGCTCGGCGTCTCGCAATATAGACTGAAGTCAGCCTCACGAAGTCGTTTCGCGGTTTCATAGTGCTAGCTCCGGGAAATAATATAGGTGCTCGTCATAAATATAACACTCCTTAATGATGCCGGCATTAAGGAGCGATATTATGCCTTATAACGTGTTCTGGCGCGCGGCGGCGGGTATCGGAAGTTGTGCGTAACTACCGCACAGTGTTACAACACGCGAAATTATCTCCATGCCGCTCTTCATTCTAATTTTCGTCGGTAATTTTAAAAACCGCGATGGCTTGGGCGTGTAACATCGCGGCTGTACGACGATGAGCTCTGCTGACTACGTCGGTTGGATGTTGGATCCCTCCCCGCAAACCCGGTATAAAATACCAATTTAATATGTAGTTTTTGAAAATTTGCCGTTTACCTCTTGCATATTACCATTTCGTGCATTTCGTGTTTAGGTTTTAAATAAATTTATTTAATACCAAGATTGGAGTTTACGACATATGTACTATTATATTTTTGTAATATCAGTTTAGAGAATACGTTTATTCGTAAAATTCAATTATATTAGAAATGCAATAAAGTTCAAACTAGTTTTTATATACAAATATATATATATATATATATATATATATTAAATTTATGAAATAGCATAATTCAAATATATAATTTTGCACACAAAAATATCATCAATCACAGTAAAACGAAACATACTAAAATAACAAAAATTATAAATAATGATAATACATGTTGAAAATTTATTTCATGTAGTATATAAGAAAGTCATGTACTTGTCTTGTTTAATAAAAATAAACGTGTTAATATACATTAAGGATTTTTCTTATGCAATTCAAAAAAACTATACAAAAATATTTCTTGTGCAATCTCACTTATTTTAATTTTAAAAGTAAAATGTATAACTAATATATTTCATTCTAAAAGAAGCCCTAACGTTATATTTTTGAACAAAAATGCAATAAATTAACTTTACATTTATTTATATGTTGAAGCCAAAATGTATGTCATTGTGATTTAATGCTGTACACGCTTCTTGAAAAGATCTATTATTGTAAACGTAATTTTCGTTTATACTTCCATTAGAAATGTTACAATGTTAAGAAATAATTTGTTTCTGTATGAATTCTTTTCTGTTTGTTTGTTTATCTTTCGAATTCTTTTCAAATGAAAATAAAAGTTCAAAATAACATCTTTAGTAAGCTTATTAAACTCTTTAAGAGTTTCGTTTATTTAAATTTGTAGTATCTAATCAACTTACATTCTAACAGTAAATTAACCCAATGCATTTATTACAGTTTTATAAAATTAAAAATAAATATAGTAAGAATTAGATTATTCAATATTATTTTATATAGAAATAATAAGATAAAAATAAAAATTTGTAGACAATTTTTCAAATATTGAATTGTTTATATATATATATATATATATATAAAATTTTATTAAATAATAAAAAAAATATTTTGAAAAAATATTTTTTAAAGTAATTAATTTTAAATTAATTGTTAAATAATCATAAATATTGTCTAATAATATTTTTAATTTATTTTAAAAATAAATTTAGTTTTATTCCTAAATCTAAATTAATAATATTTAAATTTACAAAAATGAACGTCTATATTAGATTAATAAAAACGTTTTAAGTTCAATGTACATTTCGTATCTTTCAGTTTTGTACCAAACTATAGTCGATTGAAAAAAACTGCAATATGTTTATAAAGCAAGTTTTTGCTCCAACTTCTATTCCTATTATTAAAAAAGCAATATAATACCCATCAATAAAAAGTAGAATATATTATCAAAGTTTGTTTGCAAAATCCAATCACACAAACTCAATTCGAATATGAATTGAAAAATGACCTCTCGCTATTGAAAAATGACATCTCTCTTGTACGGTCCTGGTTCGTACATGTCGTTCTACGTGTGCGAAGACAGCGCCCGTCGTGGTCGAATATGGAAACGAAATGAATACGAAAAGAAACGGGATAATACAAAACGAGGAAGGAATTTAAATTTTTTTCAACGATTCGTCGGTAGGAAGGTAGATATACGCGGGTGGAAGTAACGCTATACCACGTTCCGTGAAAATGTTCAAATTACATTTGATATCCGTACGGCAATGGTCGTCCCTACTCTGGGTTGGGGTTTATCTCGTTACTGCAAGGATGACGTTTGGATCAGAACTATGGTTAGAATTATATGCATATATATATATATATATATATATATATATATATATATATATATATATTACAAATGTGTGTGTGTAAAATTACACATTGAAATTATGCAGTTGTACTTTGAAACATGTTTATAATATAATCAGCTCCACATTAAATCTGAAAACTGGTCCTTAATCATAAATAATTAATATTTATAAATGCGACTTTAATTTACTTACTTACATTTGAATCACACTAATTTTCCACACACAAACGTGTTAATTTCAAAACAGAGCGAGTTCATAATTTAAATACTTGTACTTAGACATTTATTTACATAGATGGACCTGGTTTCGGCGTTTTATATATTAACTGTTGTTTTTTTTTTAATGAAATCGTAAGAAACTTTCCAAGAAGCTTAATTCATGCACGTCACACAAACGCGGAAAATGAAATAATCCCATGCGCGTTCCGAGACGCGACAGGGTGCATGTAGTCTGAGCCCTCTGCACCAGTTTATGCGAGCTTCATTGCACATTTGCAGCGAGCCAGACAGACAGACAGACACATAACTCACAAATGCTAGAATCTTTATCCACCACGTCGTGTCTCCGTTTCTGTAAACACATTATATTCTTGTTAGTTTGTGTGCAGATTTCATGTGCGTGATGCTATTTTCTGTTTTTATTCTCTAGTCGTACTTTTTACTATATTCATATACATATATATATATATATATATATATATATATATATATATATATATATATAAAACAAGAATTCATTTCAGCTATACATAGAAATATCTTCACCGTCAATAACATATTTTAAAGGTAGAATATTTAATACTAATATATTATAAAATATTCACGTATTTTCATCTTTCATAATTTAAAATAGAAATAGTATGTATAAGAGAAAGGATGATTTTACTTAAAATTTTACTCACATTTAATCGTTACATATGTAAAAAATATTTTTTTTAAAAAAAATAACTTCCTTTTAGGATTTATAAATAAATGTTTATGTATTACAAACAGTACAAAGATTGTTTGATAAGTATAGTAAATTTTACAATTTATGAAAAATTTATAAAATTTCAAAATTTTTAAATTTTATGGTAATTTTTTTTACCATACTTATCAAACGATCCTCGTATATTTTATTTTATTCATCGTTCTTAACAATTAATTCAAGTTTATAATTAACATTATATCAAATTACACTATTATAAGTTTTAATGAATTGAATTGTTTTCTGTATATAATAATTATAATCATTTTAGGTTTAAAAGTTATATTAAACATATTTGTCTATGTATTTATTTGTATATGTGTAAATTCCAATGCTTCTTCCACTCTTCAAACGCCCCTACGAAAGCGTTTTGTGGTATAACCTTCAGTCCACGCAACGAATTTTCTTTTATGACTTTTATCGACTCAAAACGATGCTCTCAGAGCGAAAACTTGAGTTTTGGGAATAAGAAAAAGTCTCCCAGAGCCATATCAGGCGAATACGAAGCTTGAAAAACAATATTGATTGAGTTTTTGGTCAAAAACATGCCAACAAATTCAGTGTTTTTGACACCATGCGAGAAGCGACGTGTTTCATATCCAACTTTTCAGCCAAAATAACATAGTATTGTGTTTTTGAGATTCCTACCTCAGCTGATAACTCTCTGATGGACATACGACGATTATTGTGCACCAAAGCCTTGACTTGGGCGACGTGTTCGTCGTTAGATGATGTAGATAGGCGTCCAGATTGTAATTCATCAACAACTGCTTCACGGTTCTTTCGAACGCCTTATTTCACTCAAAATTTGATTCGAGATAAACAATCCTCAGAGTATTCCTTTCTTAACATTTCCAACGATTGCGTGAAGTTTATTTGGTTCGCAACACAAAATTTAATGCAAATTCCTTGATCAATTGATTTCGATATCGTAAAAATCGCGATGAACATCAATCATCGTCTAACAAAAACTACTGTAAGTTATTTACTTATGAGTGTAACGTCATGATATTTGACACAGATGTCATTGACAGATATACCAACTTAAAAAAAATTACAACATGATATTCCACAAGCGCCCGCAGTTTAAATATAAAAATTCCGTGAGTTTTCGGACTTGCTGTATGCATTGATTATACTTTTTTATAAAATAAATCAATTGTTCTTCAAAAAGTTATAATTTAATTTTATTCGATTGTGTATTTCTCTGATTGGTACCGTAGTAAAACACGTCTTATATCTGAATTATTTGCATACGTTTCTTTTCAATCCAATCAATGTTATTTTCCGATTGCCCCATCGTATTATTTCATGTACATGCGGTAATTTTATTTCAATACTATCCCCAGACAGTTAGGTTTTCTATCTTAATCAACTAATTGACTCAACTACGAACATATAGTAGAGTAGTACTCTCCAGCTCTTACCTTTCTGTTTATTGACCATTGCAAAAGTATCGTTTCTGCTTGAGCGTTCGTACACAGTAATGTACTTTTCCACCCCTTGTGGTTTCGTAACAGAACGGTCGATTGTTGCCGACATATAAATCAACGTGTGGAGCGAAATGAAGAGAGCCAACAGAACCGAAGACATGGTTTCTTCGTTGCGGCGTCGGTTGAAACTACGAAACCCTTCATCGCGATCGTGGCAAACAAACAATTTCCAACGTGACGTACACGCCCGAAGAGCAACCGGTTGACTCTCTGTCTACTGTTTTAATGTCTCTCTGAATGAATTGTCTCGAACTGTAATAAATGACCGTTGGCGAGGCGTCGTAATTGCAGCTATTACGCGGTGAAATCAGATAAACTTCCGCGCCATACCGCCACGCCAAAATGACACATTTGTGAATTTGAATTCCGTGTCACCGAATCACTCAATAACCATTAGTTTACGGGTGGGTCGTGTCGGAAAGCGAAATTATCTTGAGTTCGGGTCGATATTTAGATCTATTGCCGTTATTCATGAACGCAGGCCAGTTTACCGTCTTTGTCGCGCGTTTACATTCATATATATGTTTTGTTTAAAGTAGTAAAGGATGTCTACATTTGTCGTCGAATTGGCGGAACTAGGATATAAATACGATAAATGTTCATGTGTCATTGAAAACAACGTCATGTAAAAGTGTGTTTGAAAGAGAAGATTTTATTATCTTTTCAATGAACGTACTTTAAAACATCATAAATCATGCTCATTTACTGGTCTGATTATTTTCGGGAATAGCTCGATTAAGAAGAAAAGTGACATAAAAATTAAGTTATAATTATAAAACGCGAAAAAAGCATGTAATACATTTTTATTACGCTATGGAATAATTTATGATTGCAAACTATAATCTTATAATTCTCTATTTTCTTTCTATTCGCATGAATTAAAAAAATATTTTATTTAATGTAAAAGTAATTTTTGATTTAAACTACTACGAGTAAGAGCAAATATATATTGGTTATTATTATCATTAAATATATTTATTCGTAATTTAAATAATGTAATTCTTTTATATTGCATTACATTCAATAAATATGAAATTCAGAACATAATAAATTATTTTTTTATCTTTAAGTTATTTTTTAATTTATTCATTAATACATCTCTCTCTTTCTCTCTCTCTCTATCTCTCTATTTATATATATAGATATAGATAGATAGATATATATATAGAGAGAGAGGTTAGATAGATCTAGAAATAGAAAGAGATAGCTAAGTTCAACAAGTAATAATGATCTTATTCCTGATTTGAAGAGAAATCAGATTGAAAAAGATCTAGTAGAAAATAAAGCTTTATCTTAATTTATTTTTAAAGATTTTTACTGAGACATGTGATTGTTTTTAGAGATAGAAATGAAGACAATACACTTAATAAATAAGTCACTTTTATTCTTTATATATATTTTTATTTTTGAGACAAAAACCTTATAGAAAGAGTTGTTTCTAAAGATTAACAGCATTATTGTATTTCATAATTTCTGTCTAAACTTCTCTTTTTAATTTTGAAACAATAATTTTATATTTTTTCTAATTTCCGCAAATGTTTTTAATATATTTAACATAAATTGAACCCCTTAAAAGTTAAAATTTATATTATTTTTCTATAGAGTTTTATATGATTAAAAAATGAAACTATTGTTAAAAATATATCTTATATGTACAGTAAATAAAATTAGTTGTAAATATTTTTAATAAATATTTTGTGTTTTTTATTGATAATTACTATAATTAAAATACAAATAACAATTCACTTCATTCGAAAAATATTTAAAGGTTTAATCAAAGCAAATTGAAAAAAATGTATTATGAAAAGATATAAGACAAGAGTAATTTACAATAAATTTACAGGTCAGAAAGAAATTAAATTAAAAGTACTCAAAACTATGTATGATTAGGATAGTTTATTAACACGAAAGAAACATTTATAGATGAAATAAATTGGAGAATAAAAATGGGATAATATCAATTTGTAAAAATTGTTTACATTACACAGGAATTTTTTTTTGATCAATGCATTTCACCTTTTATCACTTGTAATAGTGAAATATGAGACTTAAATTCCAAAACAATATTATGGCCCTACAAAAACAACATAGAGAGGCTTATAAAAGTACATATTATAAAGAATACGTAGAGATAAAAAGTAAAACACATGGAAAAAATCAAAAGTATGGCTATTATAACAAGAGTAAAAAGTTTAAAATATAAATAAATCAGTCTTGGAACAAGAAAAGAAAATCACTGATTGATGACATATTTTTTTATAATTTTGCACATTATATTTGTTTGCCATCTTTTACTCTTCTATCTTCTTATTGTTGATGTTTCTAAGGGAATGTAACATCCCCAATGGCCATTATGTATCTCATTATTTCTTTTTGATCCTCTTATGTTCTTTGTATCTTTTTTCTTAATCTGTGAAAAATAAACAATTTTTCAATTGGAAATCTAGAAATATATATTGCTGTTGGGGCAAACACTGAAAATGGAAAAATATGGTGGGGGTCATCTGGCAGGCGGTAGAAATATATATATATAATAGTTAAAATATACTTTAGTTAAGTCATTCTGTATGTTTTATCAGAATTATTAATTATTTAACAAAAATATTTTATTATTTATACACCATTAATACAATAAACCTATTTTTAATTGTATTGTAAAATTGAAATGCGGAATGAAATCATTTTTATAACACATAAATGCTGACTTCTTCAATGTCATTCATTTGATGTGTATATTCAGAAAAATTGAAACCGTCGTTGGTCACATGTGTACCGAAGAATTTTATGATATGCACATATACATGAAACGCCTATACATACCTAGTAGATATTCGGAATTCATAACACGTGAGTCGCAACAGAAATAAACAAAGTTCAATTAACGTCACATCAGCCCCTCGAATGAACATTGCATGGTGGCGTGGGTCGCTTGTGCCAGCAACCCTTACATCCAGTCATGTCGTGCTTTACCCAATTCACAGTATCCAGCCTGTCCACTGCCTGCCGGTCATGTATTATGTTGACACATTGTGAACGGTGCGATTTGCATTCCAATATATACACATCAATAATAAAGGCATTCCGGTGAATGTAAAGAGTACCCGGACAGAATGTAATATCTTACCATGAAATTTTCTTGGCACTTTCTAAATATAATGCATCAATTCATACTTGCTTACTTATATTCACAAATATATATATATATATATATATATATATATATATATATATATATATATATATATTTGTTTGTGTGTGTATTCTATATTTGTATTCAAATAATATATGTTTATACTTTTTTTAGATATAAAATTGAATATTGACTCATCATTCAGAATTTTATGATAGAACATGTCATTCCAATACATATATCACCGATCACGCAAATACTGCGCAACCACGTATGTGCGTGTATTTAAAAAAGGCCTCGAAAGTCACATAAAAACAGAATTATGTAGCTAATTTTATATTTATATATATATATATATATATATATATATATATATATATATATATATATATATATGATATTGAGTAACTAAAATATTTCATATGTTAAAATAATGTTATGTGAAAATAAATTGGTTACTAAATTTAAGCAACAATATTTGTTATTTTTTTTAATAAAAAATGATATTATTTTGTAATTTTCATAAATATTTTTCTTAGGAAAACCAATTGTCCGTTAAAAAATATTTATCTTTGCATACATATTTTTTTACTAAAAATAAAATAAAATAATCTTTTATGTTTTTTTTCTAATATGTAGTATTATTTTTTTAAATTCTTGTTAATATCAAAGTGCGTAAAAAATCATGTACATATTTTCACTAATTTAAAATTTAAAACCAAGGTCGTTTAATTTGTAGTTTGTAATATTTAAATGATATAAAAATAATGTTTAAATTTTCTATAAAAAAATCATCAAGCATGTGATTGAACTTAATTTCAATGTTTTTTTTAAAAAAAAAATACTAAAGGAATTAAAAATCAAATTTTAAATAAACATACTTTTAGTCATTCTGACTTAATATAAATTAATATTGCACAATATATTACAAAATAATAAATTTGGCATATGAACGTTCAAATTTTATTTACCTTTTGAGCTATTCTAATTATATTCCATATATGTAATATATAAATCAAAACGTTGATGCAAGTCATAGATCGTTATTAAAGAACCAATTTTACTTAGTAATGATTCAAAAAAATTCATTATCTTTTTTGTTTCTTAATATTAAAATTTTATCCGCTTGTTTCATTTTTGTCATCTATACTTTTTCATAAATATTAATTAGTAATCTTAATTATTTTGAGTTGTAATATTTAAATTTATTATTTTAGATTAATCGATTCTAATTATAATTTGACAAATATTATTAATTAAATTTTTACTTTCAAAAGGTTTTTACAGGAAAGTATTGTTTCTTTTACTACATGATTCTAATATATTAATGTGGAAATAAAAATGTTTGATTATTTTTTGAATTTTCAATATTTTTTTAAACGAGTTTTAGAAATCAAATTTATTTTAAATACAGTTGCAGTGAATTTAATTCCACTTTACATTTTTTGAATGTATATGTCTTGTAATATTTGTATTAAGAAACTAAATTATTTTAAATTAAAAAATGTACTGTTTTAAATTTAAATAATTTTTTTAAATGATTTCTTTTATATTATTTATAGTTTTTAATGTATTATTAAAAAAATAACATTTACAAAAATAGTTTGACAATGAATAAAAAATAATATAAAATGATAATTTAAAATTATCACTACTTGTATAAAAATTAAGAGGTCATTTTTTAATTTTAGATATGGAAAAAAAATAAAAATTTAATTAAGCGGGTATTTTTTTATTTTAAAAATATTTAATACAATATCGATAATTAAAAAATAAATATCGATTTTTTGTTTTATATATATATAAAATATTACAAACATATATGTGTAAACGTGTGTATAAAAAAATATAACTATTTTTTGTAAAACACAAACACACAATCAAATTTTCCGCCTCTAGTAAAAAGAAAATACGAAAATGTAAGTAAAAACACTCAATAGAAGTGCGACTTCTTAAGTTTACCTTAGTTTCGGTGAAGATTTAAGCACCAATTTAGTGTAGTTTTCCTCTTGACAAACACGGCTACAATTAAAACTTTATCTTAATAAATCTTTCCCTATTAAATTATATTATAAACTTATTTTCTCTCACGTTTATCTAACTGCGGTATTTTCATCAAAATATGAGTGCTTGTATTTTTCGTAATTTAATAATGTATTTATGTACATATTATTTATGGTTTATTTGTGGATGTGTGTGTTGTATATATATATATATATATATATATATATATATATATATATATATATATATATATATTAGCATTTTTAAATATATTTTCATTATTTTTTTATTGTTAACTCTTATAATTTATAGTATGAAAAATTATTAAAATAAATGTACTTGGTATGATCTGTAAAATTGTAAAGATTAACTTTTTCATTTTTATGAAATATCGAATATAATAAACATATATATATATATATATATATATATATATATATATATATATATATATATATATACACGCATGTACAGACACTGGAATTGTGAAGTTTTTTTAAAAAAAGGAATGTATATGTATGAAGTGAAGAATGGCGTTTCATATGGAATGAAGTAGGTTACTTAAAAATAAATTTAAAAATTAAAATTTGTGTAGACAAATTCAATTAAAAAGCCATTTTAATTTTAAAACAATAAAAGTAAAAAAAATATAATATCGCAAAACTGCGTGCATATAAAAAAAAGACCTAGTACGGTGGTATTTCGTCTACATTGACAATGGCGTTTGTTTTGTGTTTCAGTAGCACACGGTATGGCTACGGCGAGTTATTCATTATTGAAATTCAATTAAAAAGTTTTCAAAAGACGGAACAATACAAACCGAACAATTGAACAATGATTACTACTTTACATGCTAAATGAATAGGGGCAAGGCCTCTTCTGTAGGGCTCGTCACACTTGAGTTCCCACTCAGCGCCACTTGCAGGGCCATCCTTCACACGACGCCGTTATCATCCACCTCGCCCGTCATCTTTTTACTTAACCCCTTGCTGCTGTTTCTGCTGCAACAGCACGACTTCCAAAACCGAGAGTGTTATTTTTCATGTCGAGCATTTCATACGGCGAATATATAGGAAAACTTTTTCATATTTCTTATCCAAAGAAATCTTACGATTTTCATAACCAAGATTCTCCTTGAATTTTAGCTAAATTCAAAATTCATATTGGTCACCGTCATTCAAAGTATGATTTAATAATGAAAAAATACTTTACTAATATGTCTATGCTACTTCTATATGTCATCCAAATGTGATGCCTAGACCTGTGTTTTATTAAAAAAAACATGTGTATAAGGTGGTGTTTAGAAAAACATCTACATCGTTTTTTCTTTTGGTTCTTTTTAGCTAAACATTAATCTAGCCGTCACTTTTGGATGACCCTATATATTTTATTTTTAATTTATACAGTACTATATGGTTGTATTTTCTTACTTTTTATAATATTTAAAATTATGAAAAAACTATTCTCTCTTTCTCTCTCTTATATATATATATATATATATATATATATATATATATATATATATATATATATATATATATCCATAATTTTCAATTACAAGAACGTAAAATATTCAACAGCAATTTATAATAAAATATAACTGTATTTTTCGCTTTTATTGTTACTTAAAATAATTTCAGATCAATTATCTAAAATGCCAAGTATGCTCGTATTATCTAAATTTCAAGTATGCTCTTTATATGCATACATTTATATATATATATATATATATATATATATATATATATATATATATATATATATATATATATATATATTTATATAATATATGATTATAAATAATTATATATATATATATACATATATATATATATATATATATATATATATATATATATATATGTATATTATATATTTTAATTATTAATTTTTGTCAAATAAATCCTTCCGCCTTTAATGTTTATGAGGCTATATTAATCATAATTTTCTGATATAAATCAGTCATTATAATATATATATATATATATATATATATATATATATATATATATATATATATATATTTATAATTTAAAATATGAATCTTAATTAAATATAATGTTAACATTTCGTTTATTACTAGAATCAATGATTTGCTTTAAGCATATGTATATTTTATTCTTCAAATACTTTTTTATGTATAGATATTTTTAAAAAATCTACTTTCAGTTTTTTAATAATTTATTAAACAGTAAATTTAATAAAAAATATGACCCTTAAATTTGATTTCTTCATTACTGTTTAAGGGTGTTTTATAAAAAAAATGAAACTATATTGGATTAGAAATTTGAATTTAACTATTATAGAAAAAGGGAAATTCATATTTGTCTTAAGAAATTATATTATATTATTCAATTAATTGCTTTAGTATAAATTGCTGAATAATATATGTGTTTATATATTTATGTATGTAAATACATAAATACACATACTTATTTAATATATATATATATATATATATATATATATATATATATATATATTACATGCATTATTTATGTATAATAAAATGTCTTCTTATATATGGTTATGTGAGAGAAAGATATAATATCTTTCTTTCTAAATAAATATAAGTTCACTTGTTTTTTGGCAGTCCATCAAATTTATGACGTTGTAATTTGAATACAAATTCATATTATTAAAACGGTAGAAGCTATTTATGAACATAGTATCCTAGTTCGAAACATTTATACGAGGAATAAGAAAAAGCACATAAAATATACAGTAACAGCTATGTACGAAATTTATGTAAAAATCGATATAATATTACATCAGTACCGAGAGAAAACATAAAAATAGTAGAGTTGTACAGTACGGTACGTATCTACTGTTTATTACACCAATATGTGTTAGTTCACCAATACGTATAATGAACAGTACACGGTGGCGATCGTACGATAAGAACAGACTACGGGATATATAGATATATCTGTATGTATGTTTCACTCGTTTAATGCGTATTGAGTGCTTTCGAATTCCATAAATTGAGGTCGCTGCTGGCAAATTGGTGGCGCTCCTTGTGCATATAATTCGTACTAGAGAGAGCGTTCGTATGCACTTTATCTGAAGCATAATTTATCAAAAAACTACTAGTTGCGAAGATAATGCACACTTGCCTTGCTATTTCAGTAAGTGTTCAGAATATTTTTATTATATAATCATAACAGTCCGCAATAACAGTTAGATTAGTATTTATATGAGGACCTCTAATTGAAGCCCTATATAAATAAAGGATTATATAAACTTATACCAACTGTACACAAACATTGAATTTAAAATGTGAATATTCGTAAGACCCCTTCTATGATTCATTAAACGGTTGTATTGAAAATTGTTAATTTACTTTTATTTTTTAAGTCGTAATAAATGAGCTTATCAGGATATTTCATTTACTTATTTTAAGTTAAAATTGTTTTCAATAATCGAAAAATATATAGTCATCCAAATGTAACATCTAGATTTATGTTTTATTAAAAAGAAACATGTGTATAGGGAAAAATGTCTATATTTTCTTTTGTTTCTCTTTAATAAAACACAAATATCTAAGCGTCGTATTTGGATGAATCTATATTAATTTAGTAAATATAAATTTAAGTAAGAACACACTTTAATCTAGTGAAGGTGAATCAACCAGGAAATGTTAAATATAGGAAATAAAATTAAAGTGAAAATACAAAATAATAATATTTATATTTTTTGGAATATTGAATTGAAAAAAAATAATTTGTATAAATAATTTTTTGTATTTTTAATGTTTAAAAAATACTTATGTATATAATTAAATACAAATAGAATGAAAATTTATAATTGTGGTTTATATACGAGGGTTGTTTGATAAGTATTGTAAATTTATTTATTGTTTAATTTAATTAAATTCTTCAATTAAGTTTTTCTTACTTTTTTACAATACTTATCAAACGACCCTCGTATGTAAATATATTTATATGTAATAATAAATCAAGGAACTAGAAGCGATTAATAATTAGAATTCATGTTATAATTCTAGTTTTATATAATATAATATTTTATAGAAATTTATGACTACTAAATTTAACCACTTTTTTGTTAAAAAGGTGAAATATTTCTATTAAGTATAATTAATATATATATTTTTTTAAATTGAAATTTATTTTCAAGAGGAAAATTAAAAACAAATGTTACTTTAGAATCTTTATTCTACATTTAGAACAACCTTCATTTGACCGAAGTACTGAAACGGTCAAAATAAGACACAGATTAATGTAATATTTTTTACTGAAAATAACTTAATATATTTTAAATTTTGGCAGGCGTTTTAACGGATCACCCAATATATATATATATATATATATTATATATATATATATATATATATATATATATATATATACATACATACATACATACACATACGCACACGCGTATATGTTTTACACTTTCATTCAACATGTATTTAATCACTTTTATTTTGCTTATTTTCAAATTTGTCTGAATAAAGCTGCGACATTTAATAAAAAAAATTTTTTTACGAATTTTATCGTGTGTGTGTGTATATATATATATATATATATATGAGTACGTGTATAGACATGTGTTAATGCGTGTAATATCGGTTGTAACTTGAGACGCACATTCTTCGTATTTTGTATGTTCCTTTTGTAATGTTTCGTCGTCGTCAAGTGTGTAAAACAAATAATACGCGGCTAGATATTATACTGTATGGCGTCACTAGCTGGCTGTCATTTTAATTTCTCCGTACGTATGCCCATTTGCATACATTCGTACGCTTTTAACTGTCAACCCCTACTCATAGTTCACGACAGCTCGATGTATGCGTGTACTGTGTGAACACGTTGTTCAAAGACGTTAGTTTATTGTGTCGTTGACTTGTTTTGTTTTACTATGCCACGATGTGTACAAATGAATCTTGTCGAAACATATTTTATTAAAGGAACAGTTCTCTTTTCCCTTTTTTCACCATTTGTTCAGTTTAGTTTTCAGTTTACTTTCCACGAACGTCCGCCTCACTCTTACTCATACCTCGAATTCATTGATCTCTTTTTACATTCTTTTTTTACGCACCAGTGTTTTCATTCCTTTCGGTCTTATTTTATTAAGACTGTAATAATTTATTTACACTTCGAATGTAGCTGAAGATATATTCACATTTATATCTACGTATATCTTTATATATATATATATATATATATATATATATATATATATATATATATATATATATATATTACTACGTGTTTGTAATATAAGTTTAATTCCCTGGTTATTTAATAATATTATTATCTGGAAAATTTATAATTTATATGGATCCAAATAAGGTATAATATGTTATTTTTTTATAGTGTTAATGAATATTTCTGAATAATGATTGTTTTATTTAAGAATGTACGTTTTTAAAATGTATGTTAAAGATATATAGGGTTTTCCAATAAGCACTTAAAAAGTGTAAATAGAAATAAAAAAGTATTTACTTAATTAGTTTTTTTTTATTTTTAAAAATGTCTAAGGCATTAATGATGGAACACAATTTCATTTATGTGACCACCACGACTTCGTTTCATACAGTGTATTCGTTTACTCCAATTTTTAGTCCTTTCATCTAATTTTGGTTCAATTCCATGATTATTTTGCTGTTCGTGGTTTATCAGCATAAATCAATGATTTCACATAACCCCACAGAAAATAAACTAATTGAGTTAGATCACATTGATCAGAGGCTAATTGATGGACACATTTCATGAAATAATGAACTCATTAAACTTGTGTCAATAAGTCTATTGAAGTTTCTACAATTTCCAATCGTTGTTGAAGTGTTAGTCGTTCCATGATAATTTACCAAACTATACTGAGTTGAATTGTCGAAATGAACATAAAAAAATCAAACATGACTGCCATTAGTTGTCAAAATTCTAACATTCTTATTGAAAAATCCTATATTTTACAATACTGTAAATAAATTAACTCAATTCCTATAAATGTACATTTTTCAATGAAAGTTATTAATAATCGTCATGAATATTGATATTAGATCAGTTTAATATATTTTAATTGTTGAAATATTAAACTAGTTAGATTATTAAAAATTATATATTAGGTAATAAAAGTAAATACATCAAATTATTTATAAACTAACTATTATAATAAAAGTAATGTAGTAGGAAAATATTCAAAGAATAAATGTGTAGCAAGTCCATAAAAATATAAATTATTTTTGATAAAATAAAATAATGATAGTCCATTGTATATAGAAATATTATTTTATTGTTAATGATTTATGGAATACAAATTTTTTTGAATTCGAAAATTAAATCCGATTATATTTGAAAGTATGTATGTATGTATATTTGATTGATTTATTGTATGAATAACCTTAATATGTTAAATGTTATCATTTTAATCAAATTATATATTTATCATTTTTATGAATATTAAAGTCCTATTATTAAATACCTATTTTTATTTTTCATTTTTAATATATATATATATATATATATATATATATATATATATATATATATATAATATATATATATATATAAATGCCTAAGAAAATAAGTGTAATGGATAGATGGAACAGAGAGATAAGGAAATTCGATTCGGAATGGACTGAAAACGAAAAACATTGAATCGATCGAAATGGAAGTTTTTGTGAAAAACCTTTCCCAATCACTGGATTGAGAACGACTGATGATAATATATATTGTTGTTAACAGAAAAGTTATTAATTCAACATATACAATTTTTGAGAAAATAATTAATTTTCATTTATAATTCCCCCCAAAATAGTTTGAACATTAAGACATTAATATAAGTCTTTAACCTGTAACCAGTTAATACATTTTTATTTTATTAACTCATTTATTATTATTATTAAGAATATAATTATTGAAATAACTAACAAATATCTTTTATAAGCTAAAGGTTATTTCGTACAATGTACAGATTTTTTTAAACGAAACGTTAATTTCATAATCATATTTAATGGAGATTTATGATAGAGATTTATTACTAAGTGCCTAATAATAACTCATTACATATTATTCAAGGCCATTGATATGAAATACTTGAAAGACTTTCTATTTGCACTTAAACTTTTGATTTTATATAAGTATATACGATTTGAATATTAAATGTCAACCATCAATTATATTAAGTATATTAGAATAATAATAATTATTGATAAATAGTGTTTTTGTCTTACCTTGTACTTTCACAACATAAATATTAATATGTATTTGAAAGTTCATATTAGTATATGACATATATATATATATATATATATATATATATATATATATATATATATATATATCAAAGGTCTTTTAATAATAAATTTATAACTATTTATAATAGTAATGTTATTAAATTGTAAGTATTTTTTTTATTTTCTTATAATAGTTACTACGTGATTAAAAGTATTTTCTATTTATAGCAAAGTGTGTAATTCTTGTCTGGAAAAAATATTCATAAAACTTATTAATTTCCATAATTATTAATAACACAGTAAAATATATTTTATTGTTTTATATATATATGTGTATTTATGTGTATGAAAACATATGTAAACAAGTGTGTTAATTCATTTAGTGAGTTATTTTTAACATTAAAATCATTATTGTGATTTATTCACTTAATGAATGAATCAATCTTAATGTTGAACTGACGCAAAGTTCAATAAAACAAGTTATTATAAATCGTCTGTCAAATTGAAAAAGAAAAAAAAACCGTCAAACAAAATAAACATAATAAAAAGTCTTTATCGTTGTACGAATTAAGTTGAACTGTTGTTGTGAGTCTCCCTTGTAATTGGAAACCCATCTACGATGATAGTTCAGTGAGGAAACAGATTGAGTCTATGGCAGAGTTACTATACCTACAGCTATAATATTGATTTCTCTGTAATACCTACTATCTACTAATCGACCTCCACCAGAGCAGCACAATGGCTTCAAATCCATTTATTTCGAGCTTCTCTGCCTGTCAATGTCGTCATCTGCTTACTAGACGATCGGATAGACAGACAGACACACGTACATATACATTTGTAAGTTGACGTCATCACAAACTCATCTACATTTCAAGCGTTCATACTGAGAATAATAGAAACAGGCACACGAAATAGGGAATTTGTTGAGATTTTCCAATCTGAATTGATCTAAATTGCAATCTCAAACACAATTATATGTCACTGTGTATACAGATTGTATACATTTCTTAATACAGACATTTATAAAGATCTACTTTAAACATTTTTTTTTATATTCAAGTATTAGGTATGTTTTATTGAAAAAAATGAGAAATAAAAACGTATTCATTATGAACTGGTTTTTATTTTTAGTAAATATTATTTATTATTTTCTTATATAGATTGATAACGTTTCATTTCCAAAAAATATTTATTGAATGAATCAAAACATTTGTAATTTCATCATAACATTTTTTTTATTATTCGTCAGTTAATTTGTCAAGCTAACTTAATTGTTTAGTTTCGATATTGTAAATAATTATGTCCATTTTGTTTAAAAACCAAAAAATATAACAATCATAAAATTTGTAAACTGATTATTTTTTTTTAAAAAAACTAAGGAATAATAAAATAGGACAGAGAAATCAAAAAATCTGAAACATTTTTTTGAAATCGATTAAATAACTTAATGGTTTATTTATACAAAGAAATGTGCAAGTAATGAAATACTTGGTATTTTAACAGCTTTTTCAATATTATTTTTATGTACTGAGTCCATAAAACTTAAAAATATGTTAGTTGCATTTCTAGTTGTTCCTTTAATATTCAATTTGTTCGTATTTATCTTCAAAATGTCTTAATGATTTATTTTAAGGTTTATTTAGAATTTATTTCCTTTTACGTAATGAGAGATTTTGTAGTGACCACAAACAACTAACAAAGTGGATTATTTTATTAAATAATTAGTACTAATTTTGTTAAAAAAAATCGATAAACCTCAAACATTATTTATTCGCGTTCTTCTTCCGCTATTTGTATTTTGTTAACACACGTTTCCAGTAACGTATAATGAAATTAATCCATTGTTGTTTTTCAGGACAAAGAACTGTAATTTGATATGTATCTTCGTGTTTATGTACACGCTATAGTTACTTTACTGTTGCTATCTACACATTTGCGCCGAACCGAATAAATTTTAATAGTACGAATGTATATTACAGTAACTGTGATATTGTTACTTGTATACCAACGACATTGATTCCATTTTGTAATTTCGTGTTCTAATAATACCAAGTTATTATTAGCGTCGACGATGTGGGCGGAAGGCACATTCCATTTGTTCAACGTTGTCCGTATGCTCATCACTGCCATCTGTTGTTGGCAAACGTTGGCCGACGATTGACGCCCTCTCCATTTATATTTGAAATTAAGCGCGAAAATACGTCTCAGCATTTCTATAATTATTTTATGTGATTTTTTTCTTACTACCAAATATCACAGTATCTAAACCGAATACAGCCGTTACTGCTACAAAAATTGTAATAAAATTTAATTTTTCATTGTGTATATACCGATTTTATTTTCGCAAAAAATAACGAATAAAAAAGAAACATTCAAATAGAGAACATTTTATGTATATATATATTTAAAGCCTTTTTTCACACCATTATTAATAAATCAATAGTAAATATAACATTTTTACACACAAGTATATCTGTATATAAAACGATACATTAAACATAACAATGGAAAATGATTACAGTTTCAATAAATTATCTCACTGAAGCAGTGCTTTTAACAACAATACATTACAACACCTCTTTACGTCGACATAATATCTGTTAATCCGTAATAAAAGCAAGACGTAAATATAATAAACACGATTATTGTTAGTATACTGACCTTTTCTATAATATATAACTGCCAGAGATGAAGAAACAGGGGGAGAAAATATTGGCGAATTCTCTTTCACATTACGTGTACTACACACATAGGCGGAGATATGTTGAACTCGACATCTAACTAAAAGTTATAATATTTTATATATTTCGTTCACTTTAGTATTATTTTTCATTATATATATATATATATATATATATATATATATATATATATATATACATATATTATATATATATATATATATATATATATATATATATATATATATATATATATATATATATATAATAATGACTATCAGCATCTTTCTATCCATTATTATTTTATTGGACGAATATATCACTCGAAATTTTCCATTTCAATCGATCCAGTGCCTTTTCTTCCAATCTATTTTGACGAATTTTTCTATATCTTATATTTATATATTAGGTGTATCCATAAGTAATGTGGTTTTTAAAATTAAATATTGCCTTCTACTTATATATATATATATATATATATATATATATATATATATATATATATATATACACACACACACACACACACATACATACATATAAATGTAAATATGTATTCATAGTCATGTCTGTACGATTTTAACTACTGAAGAATATATTATAAATATATTTCACATATGAGGGTCGTTTGATAAATATAGTAAATTTATTTATTGTTTAATTTATTAAAATTTTTCAATTTAGTTTTTCTTACTTTTTTACCATACTTATCAAACGACCCTCGTATATCTTACAGAAAACAAAAATTGTGTACATAGAATATTTTTTAAAATATACGTTCGTATGTGTTTATATATAAATTTAACACGTTGAGGACGGCGCAGTTTTTTCTATGTCGCTTCATCGGGCGGCAGTAAAAATCGTACTTTGCTTTATCTGGCGGCACCTTGCACAAAATGCTGTTTAGCAAAACTTCATACTCAAAAGTGCAGTTTCTTTTTACTATACTATAGCTTTCCTTTTACTATAGCTGATGTTAACCACTGGTGGTACACGCCTCCAGATGAACCATTCGTGTGTGAGCCACCGGTGGTACACGCCCTCCTCAACGTGTTAAACATGCACACATAAATACATATGCATATGTTTTATATATATACGAGGTCGTTTCATAAGTATGGTAAAAAATTACCATAAAATTTAAAAATTAATAAATTTTTTAACTTTTCATAAATTTTAAAATTTACCATACTTATCAAACGACCCTCGTATATATATATATTGTATAATTGTGTATGTATGTATGTATGTATGTATGTATGTGTGTGTGTGTGTGTGTGTGTGTATATACACATCTTTCTATGTGTAATATGTATGATCACCAGGAGAATAAAGAGATAACTGGCAAAGAATATTGGAAGAGATTAATTTAAAAAACTTGGAGATATAACTTTTTTCTCTTATTTAAAACTTTTTATAAAAGTAAGAAAGTAGATAATTTATTTAAAAAATTATTAACTTTTACCAATGTGACATTTTATTAACATTATATATATATATATATATATATATTTATTTATATTGTATGTCAGTCACGAAATATGCTAAAGCAATGATTGTTCTCATAAATTTTTATCCTGCTCATAAAATATTCAAACTGTACATTATTAATGATGTGATTTTTTTTAGCTGAAATTAAATTACACAAAAAATGAAATTAAAAGCGATTGTTAAAATGATTACTTTTAAGTATATAATACCCGAATTTAGAATATTAATTCAATATTTTATTTCAAAAAATATTGTAGTTAGACAAATATAAAAATTAAAAACATGCAGATAATAAAATATAAAACAAAACATTGAATATAATATATATATATTTAAAAAAAAAACATTTTTTTTTGTAAATTTAATCATTTTAATTTCCTTAAAGAATGTTTTATTTTCAACTGTGTACATTTCCAATAGTTTTGTTCATTTATCTCCAGTAATAAAATTTCTATTCCAGTGCTTTGAAAGCTGGAAATCAGCGAATATTTAAATGTGTATATATATATATATATATATATATATATATATATATATATTTGTAATCGTTTATGTATTTCAATATGTTTGTTTATAAACGAATGGTTTATTGTGTAAATGAATAAACTATATAGTATTTGTTATATATATATATATATATATATATATATATAACATTTAATACATTGAATGGACATCGATTCTTATTTATGTCGTAACATTCAGTTCTCTTCATCTTTTCATAACTCCGGCGCCACTGCACAAATACACACGCGCAGGCATACATGCACACATAAGCACACACATCACACACACACACACACCGATACGTTCGAATCCGAAAAGAAGCACGCACACAAGTGTACAAATACAAATAAACACGCTAGATTAATTTCGATGGAGACGGATGGCCGTCCGACGAACAAAGCCATAAAAATTATTGGCGTATTTTTATGTTGTCGTAAAGCGCACAGTCCCGTTCGGATTAGTGCGGCGATAAAAGGAACTATGGCCACGGCAAACAGCGCCGCCTCGTGCGACCGACACATCAACGTAACAGGCCGTTTTGTTGGCTCCTACGATTTTCGCGTAAATATTCAATTCAATTGAGCAAAACCGCTACACATGAATATACTTGAATAGCAATCTGTATTTGTGAAAAAACTGTTTTTTTATATCGACGTTTATATTGACGACACGATATTTTTATGCACACTTGTTTCTTTTTTTTATTATTTAGTTCGATTGGAAAGACATACTTTCATCTGTTTAGTTCAATATCCTTAACGAGATGAATGTATTCATGACGTTCATTTTCTGCTTCTTTATTGTACGTTATTAATATACGTGTAATTGTGTATAATTGCTTTAATAATCATTCGATGACTGTATGATTAAATAAAACAATTACATCTCTTCTTTTTGCATTTTTATATAAACGAACAATTTTATTTCAAACTTTGAAAATATTATAGTAATTAATATTTTATTAATGTATATGATGTTTTTTAAACGTGATAGAACTTTAAATTGAATCCCTATCGAAAGTTCTATCTAACCTAAAAAAAACTCTTTATTTATGTATATATAATATATATACAAGAGTCGTTTGATAAGTATGATACATTTATTTATTGTTTAATTTAAATAATCAATTGATTTAATTAATTTTTCAGTTTAGTTTTTCTTATTTTTTTACCATACTTATCAAACGACCCTCGTATATAAATGGTGTTTTTAGGTTAGAAAGAACTTTTGATAGACCCTATATTTGGTCAAGTAAACACACTTATTAAGTATAGTTTCTTTTATAAAGTACTTTGAATTGAAATTGTTTCAATTATTCCACTTTTTTAATTATTTATTGACCATTTTAATTTTTTTAATTTTCATTAAATATTTTTTTTGTATGAAAATTATATTATTTTCTTGAAATACACATATGTATGTTTCATTCTTTTTCATATCGATTTTTTTTTATTTGAAGTTTTATTGTAATATCTCTCTTGTTCTTCTTGTATCATCATTATTATTTTCCACAAAAAGAGAGTAGAAAATAAATAAAAATAAATACCAAAATGGTTGACATTTAAATGAAGTATTTATATTGCTAGGTGTCACTGGTTGTGAAAAAATATTGGTTGTGAAATGATGACATAAAAAACCTAAAAAAATATTTACAAATAAGAAAAGGGCTTATTTACATATTAAAATTTGGAAAAATGTACATATAGTTACCAAATAATGATATTTTATTTGTTATCCTTGGATAAATATTGAATATTTTGATTTAAAAAATAACTGTCAAGATCTATAACCGTTGGGTATTGTGACAAGTTGACTTTAATACAAATAAATCATTCACCTACAACATCATAATATTTCATAAAAGTGTCCAATAATCACTTATTATTTACTAGATTTGCTGATTCACATTTCGATGCCAATATTGTTATCATTAGAGTGTTTAATTTTGAAACTATGATTACAGATTTTATTATGAAATGAAACTGAAATTTTGTATATGTTGTTAGAAAGGGGAGGAAGACTAATTTATTTGTATTAAAAACCTATAGTTGTTGTTTGTTATCAATTAATCGAAACTATTGGGTATTATTGGTTGAGACCAATTAATAATTACCTATTATCTATTATCAATTGATAATTATCGACTTATCGAACGATACTAATCTGATGGCTATATCAGTGAAATAATATTACATAGTGTACACAAAGTACGCGCATATTTTTTAGTTACAAAATAATTTAATTTGAAATAGAATAGTAAATTGTAATTTTAACAAACAGGTTCTGCTTCATCACTTTAAATATAGAGTAATATGGTTATGAGTATACAACATAATAACGTATTATGTTTGTGGAAAAAAAACAGCTAAAAACTAATTTCGCTAAACCTTGATCTTTTCCCTTGGTACTGTCATGTATTACCCTATACCATACATTTATGTGCACGTAAAATTATCTTCCTTGTTTGCATAAAATATAGTTTCATGCCTGTAATCTGTTTCATTTAATAATGAAAACTGACACCAAATATCATATTATACACTTCGTAACTCTGATATGAAAAGTTCGAGCAGTATAATTCTACCAGAAGTTTATAATTGTAAATATCATAACTGAAAAGAGAAAGACAAATTTCTGCGAAACAATTTTATTACATTTATATTTGTGTTCATGGACTTCACAAACAACTCCAATAAATTTACATTTAATCTTACTCACATTTTTTTTCAAAAAAAAAATAAATCTCTTTTTTAAATTTTAATGCAGAATTTGATTACTTTGTACATTTAGACGATGTAAATATTTTCAATATTTTTTTTAATTCTCTTTTTTAAATATTTTCGCTATTCGCCCTTTTGTAACATTAAATTATTAATAATATCAAAACAAATAAATCTTTAAAGATATTTTTTAACCATTTATATATCTATTTGAAAATTAATAAATTAAATATAATAATGATCGAATTGTAATGATATTTATATTGTTTTTTTTATTATATTTTTCATATTAAATAGTAGAATAATGATATTGATATTATATATAGTCAGACACAGAAGTACTCGTACTCTTTTCAGTTTATTACTTTTTATATGCATTTCACAATTGAATAAGTAACAGTAGAAAAAAGTAAAACTATTTAATTACATTGTATTTACTGTTAATTTTAATATATTTTTATTATTTGGAGAAAAATCTCTCTTAATCCTATTTTGTCACATTTGTGTTAAAAGTTCTGCTTTTTGTGTGGTCAAAAGTGTTGGTTCGTTTGCGTTTTAATTAAAGATTTCATTTAAATAAGCGATTTAACTAAGTCTTTGTTTTGAATATGCGGTTAATAATGCATGGATAATTTATCAATATATCTCATTGCAAAAATTTTATAGTTTATGACGTTAGGGGAGACAAGATGCCAAAAATATTAACAATTTCTAACAGTTTGAGAAAATTGTTTGTTGATGGATTATCATTAGATAATATTGTGAATAGATATAATTTTAAAAATCAATAGTTGCATTCTTCATTCAGATGTGTAAAAAATAACTATTATTAATTTGCACATAACTGATATACCATAAATTATCAACCGGGATATTGCACATATGGTAAGAACAATACAAAAGGATCCTAATTTATTGCTATAGAAATTCAAATGAATATTGAACTGATATTTCCGAAAAAAATATTTAAACTAAGATTATAAAGGAATAAGGTTTAAGAACTATTTTAAAGCTCTAAAACCTTTAATTTTTAAAAAAGAACAAGAAGACTCATATGCAATTTGTCACAATGTATCTTTGCTACGGAATTTTTGGAGAATGATTCTTTGGAGCGATGAAAGTAAGTTCGAGCTCAAAAATAAGAAAAATGAACAAAAAGTGTGGGAAAAATTAAACGAACCTCTAAAGTCTCAGAATTTTTAGTTCGCCCGAAGCATGAATTTGAGAATATCATGACATAGTGTTGCTTCACATACAATAGTGTGGGCAGTCGGGTCAAAATCGATTAACAAATGACGAGTGCATCATATACTAAAATATTATCAAGTAATTTGAAAGCTTCAGTAGAAAATTTGGGGTTGGAAGGTGATTACATCTCCCTACATGAAAATGACCCTAAACATACATTTGAAATTATAAAGTAGTATTTACAAAATTAATATACTCGTATTGGAAATACTATAGTGGCCAGCGTAGAGCTTAGATTTTAACTCTATTGAGCGTTTTTTGGATTCAAAAATTAACAAGTGTGAAATAAACCATAAGGAATAATTTTGTTTAAATAATTAAGGCAAGAAAATTCTATACTAAATATTAACAACAAAGACTTTCTTTAAAGATTTTTATTAAGAATATTTTTTTTACTAAGTTAAAAAGTATTTTAAATAAAAGTATACGAATATTTGTCTTCTTTATTTTTTCCATATTTTCAAAAAAAAATATATACACTGAAAAGATATAATTATAGCTGTTTCTTAAAATTGAAAATAATTAAGCTATGTAAATAAATGTTTATTTTCATTATTTTCTTTTTTGGTTTTGTAATAAACCTAACTGCTATACCAAGAATACGAATACTTTTGTTCTCGATTGTACGAATATATATATATATATATATATATATATATATATATATATGTTATAATATTTTATTGTTATTTAAAATATATTAAAAAACGTATACATATGTGTTTTTTAAACATGATAGAAATTTAAATTGATTTCAATGTAAATTTCTATCACTCTTAAAAAAATATACAACAATAATATAATCTTAGTTAAACAATAATATTTTTTTCTATTATAAATGAATGTAAGTTATGTAGTGCAAATTTTATATTTATATTTAGATATTATAAATTCAAGAATTATTTTTTTTTAAAAAAAAAACAGTTTGTTATTATATGAAACCCTTAAGAATATATAATTGCAACTATGTATATTGTATATAAGTTTCAGATGATTTAAATATTTTTAAATTGACTTTAAATTTGTTTATTTTATAAGTATAATTCCATTCAAATATTTAATTTAAACACAATTTAGTCTTCAAATAATTATAATAATTACTAGAAAATTGGATGTAGGATGCCCAAATGAAACTGATGGATAATAAAAGATAATAAATTTTATTAAGCACCTAAATGTATGCCTAAACATTTTAGTCTTATTTAGGTCACCATATACATAAGTTTAATTTTTTTGTAGTCAATGAATCACGTTATTGATTCATTAAACACAGTTTTTAATATAAATGATTTAGAATATTATTATACAAAAATGTTATAATTTAATAACACTGTAAAATATTTAATGAATTTCGCATTTTATGAATTATTTGTAATTATTATTAAAATTGAGTTAAGGAAGTTAATTGGTATATGTAATATATATTTTATTAAAATTCATAACATTTGACTTCATTAAGATATGTAATCGAGTAAAAGAAAATAAATTAATTTAAAATATTTTCGTTATTAATATTTCTTTATAAAAGAATAGCATCAGTTTTATTGAAATTAAATTTTAAAAAAATGTTTTTAAGTGCATATTCACTTTGAAAATAATAAAGTCTTTATTATATGAAACATTCGATTGAAAATCATTTTAAATTTATGTTGAATAACAAGTATAAATTTTTTATGAACATGTTTATAAATCACATCCGATTATAAATCATGAAAAAATGTAAATTATGACTCTATATTTATTATCAGTTATGAACATAGATAGTTTTTTTTTATATGAGAAATTTACAAGTTCAACAAAAAGCGACATACATTTAATATCTTCACATCGTAGTAGAGCTTTTCAGTAAATAGATTTTTAGTTAAATTTATAGTTTTCCTTATAACATATTAACATCTACTTTAAAGGCTTGTTTCATTTAATATTCATATCATTCTAAGTAGACATTATCGTTAAAAGGAATCGATTGCAATTTTGATCGAAGAAGTTCATTTAGGAGTTTACATCAGTAATGAGTAGATAATCATGTGAGATATTTCTTTCATAGGAAAATAAAATTTAAGTGTCGTAAATATTTTTTTCTTTTTACTTTCAGTTTTAGTTCGTTTATTATAATAAAACATATTTTTCATTTCAATATATACATATACACATATAAGTGTATATTATATTTTTTGTACTGCAAAATTATATTTGTTTTCCTTAATAATTATAAAAAAAATCATAAATGCTAAAACATAATCGATAGATATAATAAAGTATAATTAAATTGTATTCATTAAAAACATATTTTTCGCAAAATATTATTCATTTTATTCTTATTCTGTCGTTATTTACAATACGTATGGCAGTAATATTTTTTTTAAAAAAATATGTAACAATAAAAAAAAACTCCGACATAAACAATTTTCTATTGAATACAAACATAAAACTTAAGCTAAGAAAATACTGAATAATAAATAATATGATTCATAACAAAGCCGATTATAATCGAACAGTTGGACAAAATTTGAGAGAATCCCGTCTACGTGACAAACTGATTCCTCGGAAGATTATCCATAATAGATTCCATATCATTTTACGATGTACTATGTTAAAACAATGCGACAATGCACGCGTACTTTACTAGTAATCCTCGTTCAAAATCGATTTCAAATCATTTTCTTTTCCTTACGTAAGGTTATCTTTTCTTTCATTTCAAATGGAGAAAAAATCATCAAACGAATAAAAGTTAAAAGAATGAAAATAATATCTTTAGCGACGACTTCTTGCGAAAGACCAACCCATTACCTCTTTTCTGACGCTTTATTATACACGACGAATGACAGGGGAGTGCGAGAAAAGATCTCAGTGGTGGCGAATTTAAATGTATATGCTTTACAAATGTTTATTTACTTGTTTATATATATATATATATATATATATATATATATATATATATATATATATATATATATATATCAATTAACTATTGTAAGTTTTCCCTCAATAATTTATTTCATTTATGACATATTCGGTTCATTGAATTGATTTTAACAATATTTATAATTATTATTTATGAGTAATTAATTTTATATTCTAATTTTTAAAAAATTGAAAATAATATTTTTAGATTATATTGAAAACTTATAAGTTCAATTATTAAAAGAGTTAGGTATGTAAAATACAAAATTCTTATTACTTTATGCAATTACAATCTTTATAAATGTTCGTTCTTAAAAGATATATTAAATGTCGCTATTATTTTTTTGAAAATCGGAATTTTTACTCACAATCTCACTTTTTTATTATTTTATTTTATCGACGATGCAATGAAACAACTTTTATTAAAAAACTATATATACAAATATAATATATGGATTTTTTTATTCTATGAAATGATGGACAAATGCTTAAATGGTATAAATTTATGTTCCCAGTTTGAAAATATTAGATACTTACAAAAACAAATTTATTTATTTGATTCATAAGCATTAGAAATGTTTTTCTTGGAATTTATTTACAAAAAATATATAATATTGTCTTGTCGAGATAATTAATAGACTTGATCTGTCATGGATCCAAATTTATTTTAAAAATCATTATTCTGTGTTATAAAGTATATTTTTTTGTTCAAAAATGATTATTAACATTGATGAATAACATCAATTTAATTTTAATAAAAATTTCTTTAATTGAAACTCTCTCTCTCTCTCTCTCTCTCTCTCTCTATATATATATATATATATATATATATATATATATATATATATATATATATCAGAAACCTCTATCAACTGTTAAAAGGAAGCTTCTCTTAAAACTTTTTTTCCGTTAATTCAATGCCTTGCTCTTCCATTCCACATCGACGAATTTCCTCATATCCCCATGCATCCTTTCTTTAACTTTTTTATATCTCTGAGTTCTAGTCAATAGTTTATCTTGTTCATTGGTGGTATTTTCTTTCTGCGATATGACCATCCCATTTCCATTTTAAACTTTTATTTTTTGTTAAATTTTAAAATGGAAACTTTCATAACTTTTTCAAATTCACTCTTTTTATCTCTTCGTGTTATAAACCTTACATGCATATTTCTATACTTCTCATATAATCTGGAACAAATGAATTATTCTAGCATTTAATGCCCATTTTTTACTAATATAAATGAAAATAGTTAGGATGCATTGATCAGACAAATTTGTTTCAAATGTGAAACAATATTCTACTTCATAATATAAAAAAATCTTTCGAATTTACATCGTTCCAGTTTTATTTCCCTTTTGCTTCATCTATAAATGTTCCTTTTCTGTTCAAAAAGTTGCATAAGTACATTTATTTTCTAATTTCTTCTATTTTAATTTCTTTCAATTTTATTCGAATCTGCAAATTTATTATACATTACTTTTATCTGTGTTTATTTTTTGATTTGTTTTGTCTAAATCATCAGTTACTTTTTTAATTTTTATCTGAACTTTTCGATAAAGTAATATTATTTTATTATCAGCGAATCGTAAGTGTTTAAATATCTCATTTCACTTTTATACTTTCAGATTCTCAATATTGATAAATACCTATTAATTGATTTTTTTTTTTAGAAAAAAAATTACAATTTATTATTTTTTTATATCTAAAATAACAAAGTAATGCAATACAAAATTATTTATATAATATTTTTTTATACGTCTTAATAAAAAAATATTGTGTATTTATTATAAATTTAATTTCGTTAAATTCCTTATGTAACATCTACATGTATGTGTATATGTTTTGTATCGTTTATTTATTCGTTATATCCTTAAGGATTATATTTTTTAAATATTGATATTTTATTATTAGTGTATTTTAATTTATTACATAGTATTTACGTTTGAAAATAACATATTGATTTTTATATGTAATGAATTTAATTTATTAACTATATTTAATTTTATTTAAATTCCTTCTTGAAAATAAATAGTCATAAATATAAAATAAACGTTTCATTATTTAATTAGAGAATATCAATTGAATGTGTAGACAACCGTAAATATATTTTTATCGTGTTAGCGGCATACAAGGTCTGTTATCAAAGTAATTTTCATAATCGATACGAAGTCTGACGTCAAAGGATCAAAGAAAACATTTATTCAATTTATATAATTGTATATTATACAGATAAAAATTTTATTTCGCACGTCACTGATCGCGACGTTGTTACCGAACGACATGAATGGAAGGAGCACGGTAGCATGGTTATAAGTGCCAAAAGAAATTCCTTTCATTTTCGACTTATTTCATTCGCGTAAAGCACGGTGGGAAATGAAATATGTCACGTCAGGAATTTGTTCCGCCGCGAGTGACGGGTCGCCATCCTCGTCCCGACTCCGACAATCATCTTCGTTCCGTGTTCCACTCGAACGTTGTGCATTATTATCATCGTTCATATCTAGACAATGAAGTGTTACGACTACATTGACCTTTACGACTCGATTGTGTGGATTCGTTTTTCTAATCATTTCCTTCTTTTCTTTTATTTCCATCTTAAATCGTATCGTTACGTGATTTTCCAATGGACCCGTCGAATAAAATGTATGAAAAATTTTATCGCAATAATATAACCGTTGGCTGAATGTTCTAGGAAATCATTTGTTTAAAACCATTTTCACTGAACATGTGACACTTATATTCTTTAGATGTTTGTAAATCTGCTTCTTCTCATATGAAATGTGTGATTTCAAAAAAATTTTTTGTTTAGAGTTGTTCCTAAATTATTTTTGACATTTTATTATTTTATTTTTTAACATAACTATACAATAATAATTATTTAGAAATATAAAAAACATATTTCAAAAATGTTATTATAAATAGTATTCAATTTATATTAAAGAAATACATTTTATTTTTCCTTTAGTAATTGTTTTATATTTTGTTCCAGGTAAGAAATATACAACAGTAAATAAGTACAGAAAATTGAATCGAATAATTATGCCAGCTTCTACGTAAGTAAATTTTTATTATATCTTGCGGTGAATTTAATTGAAATACAAAAAGTAATTACACAAAAATGGATTTTCAGAATAAACAGTTAAAATATTAATGAAGGTATGTATATATATATATATATATATATAAATATAAATGTAAATATTTTCATGTGTACATAAATGGAAAAGTTGTGATTAAAATATAAAGAATTTATTTATGGAAACGTTTTCTCACATTTTTTCATCCAATTTTATAATAATGTGATATAAAATAAAATGTATATATCCAAAAATGTATTTAATATTTTTTTGAATTTTTAAACAATGCTTCACGACATCAAATAATTATAAGTATTATTTATATTATATTTATCAATTTTTTGTACATATGCATATATTTTTTGAACATACTTCTACGTATGTGTATATTTACAATCCAAAAAAAACATTTTTTTTAATCATTATTTTTTATTATTAATAGGAAAGTAATTTAAATTTAATTTATTTTTGAAAAGTTACATTTTTGTCATTTTTAATTTAATTGTTTTAGAATTTATAAAAAATAATTTTCAGTCTATAATATACTTACTCGAATTGTTATCATATTGTATAGTCGTCATAGTATTATTTCTAATTTAGAAAATTTATAAAAATTGTTATTTGATATTTCTTGCCTAACATGTTTTTCTATTATCCAAATCAATTATAAGTCAGTGTTCATTTCGTCATTTTTAAATTTATGTATAAAATATTAATATTCATTGATTTTTAAATTAGACATATTTTTATAACAATTATATCCTTCTGCTTTAATTAAATAGAAATATAGACAGTTTTATGACAATAGTTATTGTTCTATTAAGCTGTTTGATAAATGTTCAATAAATAGAAAAAAATATTTAACTTAAAATTTCGTAAATTTAGTCGTTTTTTTATATTTTTGTTTTCGTATTTCTTTCGTTACCATTTTTTTCTAAAATTTACTCCTAAATAATACTATTACTCTAATTATATTTTTTATCCTAATTGGCTGCAGAATGGTCAAATATTTTTGGCTATATTATATTATGTTTTAGTTGGTAAAATTTCAATTATAATCACTGTATTTATTGAATTTTTTAAAACTCGTTTTTACTATCAAAAAAGTATTTTTTACCAACTGTATATTTGAAATTTCGTAAGGATATCAATGAAAAACGAAAAAATGTAATGTATGTTCATCCTCCTAAAATAATAAACAAATTAAAGATGCAAAAAATAAAAAAAATATAAAAAGTGATAGAAAAATTTAAATGTTTACTGTTTTGTAATTAACACGTTCCATGCTGAATTGATTTACTTTGAATTACATTTACACCATGTGGAACGCTTACGTCCCACGTTGAATTTAAAATTTTTATTGCCAAACAAAATTTGAATAATAAAAAATAATTTAAAAAATATATTTACACTACGTGGAATATCAAATATTCACGATGTGTTTATTGCATAATATATGATATTTATGCCAAATTTAAGATATTATAAAACATCTTGTTAAAATTTTTCATTTAATAGAGATGTCATATGATTTAAACGATCAGTTCACAGTAGAATATATGCGACCCACGCAGCGCGGAAGACATTAATCGTTTATATTTAATATCTGTTTGATCTCTGGCATTATAAATTCATTTCTAACTTTTTTATTTTATATTGTTAACTAATTTTAAATCATTATTCATCGTTATATTATTGATTGTGGCGAAATAAAAAAAAATGCTTGAAAATAAAAAAATGTACTTCATACGAATGACATGGATTTATTAATTCAATTTCGATATTGGATTTTTATTTATTTGTGAATATTACTATAGATTTTGAGTACTTTAATTTAATTGAGTATCAATTTATTTAAAGTGTATGTCGATTTATTTCCTAATAATGTGATTTTTTAAATTTTATTTTTAATAGTTTTTATAACTTTTTATATTTGTGATATATTTTTCGATGTTGTAATAAAACTTTCCACTTTTTCTGATTTGTTAAATATATATATATATATATATATATATATATATATATATATATATATATTATTTCTGTATATGAATTGTATGAATGAATGTGAGATTAACTCGAATGAAAAATACATAACTCTTCATTTTTTATGTTTTATTGGCAGATTTAATACAAACGCTTTTCATACGTTGTGACAACGTAAATCCATTTATATCCTGAAAAATACTTGTGCTTCTTTTGAATCTGTTTATAAATGTTTATTTCATCCATTAAATATGTTAAAATATAATTATTACTTTTGTTTAGATGATTTTTTCATAATGTATGAATTTTTTTAATGCTGTTTTGAAGTTTTATTTTTAAATTTATATGAAATAAGTTGAGTATTTACAGAGAACTTATTCTGTGTTCCAAAAAAGACAATTTAATTTAAAAATTATGTTTGATAATTTAACAATATTAAATAAATACATTTTATTTTTATTGTTAGCTGATATTAAATCAAAATAAATGTTACATTAAACTTTTAAATATATATAATATATATTTCATTTATCCAAAAAGAAAACGAAGTATTAAATTCATTATAAATATGTCTGTAATTTTAAAATTAAGAATTATGCCAACATTTTAGCAATATTTTTATATTAAAAATTAATTTTCTCTCTTTAATAGATTTTTGTCTAAGATAGTTTTGTCTTTAACTATATTTTGATGATATTAAGTGATTTTCAGAAACAATTTATTGTTTAACATACAAATATTTTTTTTATAATAAAATTTGAGTAGAATTGTTGTATTTTTAGAATATTACATATATATATATATCGTTTAATTCTGTACTTAATATGTCGGTTTTATATTTTTTCATATATTTATGTTTATATGATTGAACAAAGTATTTTAAATATAAACTTATTATTTTCATTTATTCATTTCTATCTGTATAATTAATTTATTAAATCAATTTTTGTCGTATTAAATTGTTTCTATAAAAAGTTTAAAGTCTAAAACATGAATTTAATATTATTCAGCAATATACATATAAAGTTTTACTTCATTGAAACTTCAGAGCAAATATTCTGAACGTACATGTATGAAATATTATCAGCTTTTCTATAATCTCTTCTTTATTTGTTTCTAAGAATACTTTACTTTTAACAAATGATATGCATAAAAGAGCTTTAGGTGATTTTCTTTTTCTTTATTTATAATCTAATGAAATTTTCATCGTTTAATATAGAATTATACTTATATATATATATATATATATATAACATTTATTTTTCTTCCTTTTAATTTGATTCTTATTTTTCCATAAATTCATTGAATACTACTTGTGTCTTGTTAAGATCATAAGACCAATTTTTTTTACTTCGTTTATCGATTTTTTTTATTTTTTTCTCAAGTTCATTAGACTTGTTGAAAAAATAATAATGTTGTTAGCAAATCTTAAGTGACTATACATTTTTGTATTTATTTTTATTCCTTCAGATTGCTAATTTGGTATCTTATATACTTCTTCTAATATCGTCGTTAATAACTTTGGAAATATCATATCATCTTGTCCTTTCATAATTAAATTTCCTTCTTTCTAAATATACCAGAATGGAGGATCTAGTATTTTTATAAATATTTCCTAAAAGTTTAATATATGCTTATTTAATTGTTTGATTTTTCAATGTATTCATTATTGAGTTGAACGCTTTTTCGTAATCTATATATTCAAGGCAGGGTAGTAGTTGATATTCCTTCCTAGTTGATTCCCATCGACTAATAACTTCCCTCACTACTTGAATGTGGTCCATTGTGCTAAATCCACTTCGAAATCCTACTTGTTCTCTAAGCTATGAGAAATCCAATTGGCTTTGTAGTTGTCTTGAAATAATTTTAGTGAAAATTTTATATATCGTCGAAAGTAAACTAGTTTGATCGACATATATATATATATATATATATATATATATATATATATATATATATATATATATATATATATTTGTAACATTATCATCATAAGTATTATATATTTTTTAGCTTGTTTGTCCTTTAGCAAAAAAATAAAGTGAACAAAAAAATATTTTTTCATATAGGTAAAATCGGTAATTAATTTCTTACAAAACAAATTTTTTATTTATTAACGTTTTACTCTATACTTTGTTTGAATCAAATAAAAAATCTTAAAATAATAAAAATGGACTTAATTGCATCTGCAATAATTTTCTAAAATAAATCATTTGATTTTTGTTACGTATGAAAATTGATTAGCATTTGTAGATTATTTATATATAATATTATGATTATTGACATATAATATTATGATTATTGACTTGTATACATTTTTAACATGAATAATTTTCAACGGAAACAATAAAAATGGTGTCAATCGAGTGCGACACAATGTCGCCGAAGTATAGACATACAAAATGAACCATTCGGCGTGTGTTTACGTAAACACAGGAGTCAATTACCGAAATTAACCGGTTCGAAATGCACAACTCTAGCGGAGTGGTGTTTTACTGCGACTCACTCGATAAATTAATTTACTTGTCTAATTGCAGGCGACACCGCCAACCGGCGTTAGTCGCGCCGAATAGTGTCGCGCACGCGCTTCGATCCGCCGCTTCGAACTTTACCGATGTACTAATAATTCATTGGTTCGTGTCGGTGTCAGGGAACTGTTGTGCAAGCATGTTATATTCGAAAATGTTACGAGTTTAACAGATTTATTGTCGTGGAATCATCATCGTACCGTTTTCAACGCTACTATTGAATAATGTCCGATGCAGTGATAACCAATGAATGTTTCGAACAATATTTATGATGAACTCTCGTGTTTCAGATCAAACTAGTTTGTAAAAATAATTACTACAAATTATTGTTTGATTTATCTGTTTTTTTTATTTTTTGAAATCGATAAACAATCATGTTTGCCTGGTATTATTTTTTTATAGTATACTAACGTAATGAAAAAAAATATTGTGGGAAAAAACAAAATATTAGTAGAAAAACACCGTGTTAAGTCATAAAATACATCATTACTTTTTTTAAAAAAAGTATGGCACTTTTTTTTAAAAAAAATAGTTTTGAATTTTCTGCCCTAAAAAATATCTTGAAATTTCCACGAACATAAATAAGTGGAACAAATTTTGGATATATTTAAGGGAAAAGCTAAAAAATTTCTTTATTCAAAGACAATTTTCAATAGTACGTAAATATGTTTTATTATTTAGAAAAAATCTTAAATTTCATATAGGTGTATAATTAGTAATGTATTGAATATTTATATTAGGACTCCAACTTCAGTTGAACAAACTGATTTGATATATTTCTTTAATATCATTGGAATCGTTTTATTTACAGATAAAAACCTTGAGATTTTTCTAAAATTTTCATTATATATATATATATATATATATATATATATATATATATATATATATATATATATATATATATATATATATATATATGAGAAGAATCTAAAATTTTCTGTTATTCACTTCTTTCCCTCTTAAATATGATATTTTTTTTAACTTTGGCATGTTTTTGAATTTTTATCGTTATTTTATGTATTTAATACAAATAAATTGTCTTCTATAGCACCAAAATATTTCATCAAAGTGTTTAATAATCACTTATTGTTCATTTTATGATAATAACATAGCCAGTGAAATGCGCATGAACAAATAAAGTGAACAATATTGATTATTGAACACTTATAAAATCTTATGAAGTTGAGAGTAGAATTCGTATGTGTTAAAATGAAATTACTACAAGATCAGAACAATAAGTTATTTGATATGTTTCAAAAAGATTATTATTTATTTATAGAAGTAGTAGGCATTTTCCTAAGACATCAAATATAATAATTAAAAAAAATAAAAACATTTTTCTACTAATTAATTATTTTACTTTATAAAGTACTATATACCCTCTAATCAAAAAGAAATCCACTTGAGATTATAATAAATCAATATATATATATATATATATACATGTAAAATGAATAAAATATGCATATGCTTTAAAAACACGATATCGTATTTATAAATATTTTTATAGTTATTTCCTGAAAATTAATAAAACTTTTAATATAAATTTCTAGGAAAATAGTTCATGTAGAAACATTATAAATGTATGATTTTAAATAACACGTCAATATTGTTTAAAAATAATTTCAACGACAAAAATTGTTGTGTTCAATTTAACTTGAATTAGCGATACATAATTTTTTTTTATATACGTGTATTGCGATAAAATCCTATTTATGTTGATATTTTTTATTATTATTCTATAATTTATATATATATATATATATATATATATATATATATATATATATATATATATATATATATATCATTAGCATTTGTTATCCACTACCAGATGAAGACCTATCGTAAAAATATTCAATTTAGACCGATCTAATATCCTTCTCTTCCAATCCATTTCGACAAATTTCGTTATATCTCTAATCTGTCTGTCCATGGATCTCTCCCTGGGCCTTCACTTATATCTAAATTCCCAATCAATAACTTTTTTGTCCAATGGTGGTCCTCTTTTCCTTCTAGATAGCCGATCTATTTTTTTCAAACCTCTCATTTTTTCCATAATATTTGTAACTTTTATTTTCTCTTTTATATATTCGGTTATTTTTTTATTTTTTGTGTCATTTCTAAAATACAAATATCTGTGCTTTTTTGTATTATTTGAAGTAGCTTAATTATCCTGACATTCAAAACTCGTATTTCACTGCCATATGTGAGAACTAGTGGGATACTTCTTTAAAAAAAAATTATTTTTAAACACATACAAATATATATATATATATATATATTATTCTATATTTGAAGGAAAATTGATCAATGCATTTTATGTAATATAGGTCTTAAATCACAGAATAATTCAACAATTTAGTTGTATAAAAATAAGCGAATCCAGATAACAAAAAGCATAAAAAGATATATGTAGATAATTGACATGAAAAAGTGAAAATAGAAACGAGTGAATTCGACAACAATCAAACGTTACAGACGTTATGACAAGAGTAAGAAATTCGAAATGAAAATGGACTGGTCATACAACAAGAAGAGAAAACCACTGATGGATAACAGAAATTATTGATTAGAAATCCAGATGTATAAAATAGACTCTGGGTAGATGAAATACAGCCATGAAAAATTCGTCGATGTGGAATGGAAGAAAAAGACTAGTATTACGGAAAATAGAAAATTTTGAGAAAATACTTCATTCAGTAATAGACAGAAAGAGGCTGATTGTGATAATGATATCATTTTCTTAAACCTCATTAATATTTATATTTTACTTTTGTTCATTGTATTTTTTAATACAATCTATTAATAATTGTTTAAAATAATTTTAAATTACGTTATATAATTTCGTTCGAAACATTAAATTTTCGATTAATATCCTTACAAATATTTTTTTAATTGAAATTATTATTGTAAATTAAACACTAAAACGAAATATTTTCTATTATCAAAATCGGAATTACCTATCAATTAAATGAAGTTATGTTTAATGGTACATAAAAATAAAATCTGTATAGCATATCTTCTGTATTCAAAGCACATAAAATTTCACCGTTTATATACATGTAATAATAGACTGTAAATGTTTCATATGCTGTCGTTGTTAATGTCATCGTTGCTATTAACGTTTGTATCATTTATGGACAAGTTCTCAATGAACGTTAATGTCAATTGATATATCTTCAACACTTGATGTGTAATAAAATATAAACAACGTATTTATTTTGTTGTAATATTTGAAATGTTCGAAATAAGGTTAAGGAACATTCGAAATTAATAGTTTAAATTATTCAAAAAATATACACGTCTATATTTTTTTGTTATTCTTAAAAAATGTTGTTTAGTATGCAAATCGATTTTTATTGACATATTCAATGTTTATTTTTAGACAGTGACATATAAAATATATTTTTTCTACTTTATATTCAGGTTTTCAACTCGGAACTTGACTATATTGGCATATAAATAGATGTGGATTTATTTTCTCTTTTTAAAAAAATAATATTAGAAATATAACTATTAAAAATATTCAATAGTTGAGTAAAGTTTGATCAATTTAAAAAATCTATTCTAACAGGTATTTAAATTTTCTTTATATTTTTGCATTGTAAATTTGTTTAATAACAAAATTTTGATAAACGTGTCTTAAATAAATTATGAATATTAAATTAAGTTAAAAACTAATATATTTTTCAAGTAATGTTATTGAATTTAATATATGACGATTTTAAACTTTTATATTGATAACAAGTAATTAATTATTCTAAACTATATTTTTCATAAATGGTCTAAATTTGATAAATAATTTTTTTATTAAAATAAAAAATAACAACTTATACCAGTAAAGCTGTTTCCTTATATTTTTCGGTTAAAATACATATTTGTATATCAAAAAATATATTTGTTTATAATCACATATTTTAATCTAATTAATTTTAATAACTGAAAGTCGAAAATTTGTTAAATGATAAATGAACCAACAACAACCATGTTATGTCTGCGGTTTGTCATATTTTGAATTTATCAGTGTATGTTTAATAATAATTTGACAAAGTGACTGCTTGTATAGCAAAAATGTTGCAAATTAAAATTCCTGCATAAAAAAGCTGCCGCGCTTGCAACAACGTTCCAATTATCCGTCATGTGTTTCGATTCGAGTGAAAATGATTGAATTCTCTTCTATATTGCCTATACAAGCATTCCTCTTCACTTGGTATCAATGTAGTTTTTTTATAGATTTCAACAGTGTGTACAGCAAATTGTTATATTTTTATTTATTTTTTTGTTTCATACTTCATTTCACAAATTTATTCGTGTCAGTATTGTTTTTCCAAGAACAAAAAGGAATAAATTCACAATGGAATCTTAGTTTTGTTAATTAGTTCTGTTTTATTGGATATTTTAATTAATTTGTATTTATTTATAAAAATTGTTTTTTTAATATTTATACAACTAATCTAAGTTACTAATAATGTTATGCTGACATATAATATTCTTCTATTTTTGTCAAATTATATAAATATTAATGATTTTTCATTCAGTTCTACAATATGAATAATTTTCTGTTAATACAATAATAAAAGTTAAATTAGATTTATTTTAAAGTAATAATATGGTTTTAATTACAATTTGAAATCAGTTTTTATGATTTATTCACAATAGTATATTTTTTTATATTTATTAATGAAACTTTTATCGTTATTATAATTTGTAATTGAAATTACCACAAAAACATAAAATAATATTATTTTTTGTTAAACATTACCAGTTTTACAATATGTATATTGAATACAATTGCCATATTTTATTTATTTATAATTTGAACAAATATCAGTTTTCATTTAAAATTGCTTTCCAATTATGTTATAATTATATATGTACTATATATATATATATATATATATATATATATATATATATATATATATATAATGTGTGTGTGTTTGCAGTAAATTAAATACAGAACTTTATTTAAAATCTGTTTAACATATTCAACGTAAATAATTTTTGAAAACTGATTAAATATCAGAGATTAATAAATTTGATCTATATATGTATAATTGTCTGTGGGTGTATGTTTGTAGAGTACTTTGATAACTTAATGTCATTTAAATTTAAAGCCCTATGGACTGTGACTATAAATGTATTTTAATTGAGTGACAAAATCAAATTTTCATTACATCCCAGAATATATGTACACACATTTTCATATTGTGTGTGTGATTTTGTCTTTATATGAGTATGTATATTATATATATATATATATATATATATATATATATATATATATATATATATATAAATTTGTATGTGTATACATGTGACTAGATAATGTGTGAATATGAGTATATATGCGAACGTGAACGTAAAATAAACTTAGTTAATTCGCAGTTCACGATATGAACGGTTCACGGTTTTGTCATCCATTTATTGTCGATATTAATTAATCCGTTTATAATATACGACACGTTTAATATTTTAAGTACAAATTCTATTTACTTGCAATTATGTTTAAATCAATGCAATCAGTATATAAGTTACATATTTTTTAATTAAAAAAAAGACTTTTTTTAATATAAGTTCAAATTACACTCAGTTCAATCAGGTTTAAACAAAATTTAATAAAAAGATATGATTAATGATTTTGATTAAAATGTAATTAATGAAAATGATTGATAAATAAAGCCTTAAATTTTATTTGTAAATATTCAATGACTAATGATTAATCTAAAATTAGTTACAAAATTGATGATAACTAAATTAGTTATTTATATAAATTGAATGAATTAGTCAATTGTGTTCTAGTCTGATTAATATTAAATTGTTAATCATTAGTCAAAGACAGTTTGAGTAACCATTTTATTTTTTGAATTTTTAGTAAGTTTTGTTTAAATAAATTCTAAAGTAGGGAATTTTGCAAATAGATAATAAATAACAAATCAACGATCTATAAACAGAGTCTAATATTGTTTTAAGAGAGTCTACGATTCTCACAAAAGTCTAAAATTTGCACAAGAGAATCTAAAATTGAACTGAATGTATTATTGGTTTAGAATTTAGAATAAAGATTGACGATAGTACATTTCCTATTCTTTCTTAGACTTAATCACTTAAAACAAACAATGATTAATAAATAATTTGTATTCATTACTAATGATTAATGATTTGATTAGTCATGACTAAAATTAGTCTTTTTGAAAACAAAGTATTAAAAGGATTAATGAAAAAAAATGATTTGGGATTAATAGCAAAAATTTAGTTATTCCAATATTTTACTCCTAGTTCAATGCGATGAATTTCATAATGTAATCATTTTTTGTTTAGATTTCATTGTCAATATATAAAACGTATGTACATTAATAATAATAACATGTTCGTTCCACGCACGTAAAAACATCGTGGATCGTAATATAATTTTCGAAAATATATACGACATTTTCATAACCCGTGTGAAAATTTGTTCAAGATTGTATTATATATTACATACCCGTACAGAAAATACGATATAGACGAAAGAAGAATTCGTCAATAAATAAAAAGAACGGATTAGTTTCCCTGGACGGTTTTCTGTGTAGTGTGGCGTTACAAAGGGTGGACATTGTACACGACGAAGAACTGCGTATTTCAGGCTTTACCATAGCACGACGTCTCAGATATGCAAATCCCCGCCGCTATCGGCCTGGAACACGTACACTGACTGTCTTATACTCAACTTCATAAGCATGAAGAATTCCACCGCTATGTAAATGTATACTCGATACTGGAGATAGTTACGTCGTATCGTATTCTGTTCTATCTCAAATTATATGTACGTTTGTGTGTGTGTGAGTGTACAGTAATATGTATATATATATATATATATATATATATATATATATATATATATATATATTCGTTAAACAAGACACATTAATTGCAGCACAGAGAAATGATGTTTAAACAGAGCTTCAGACAATGTTGTTAAAGACATGAATTGACTTAGTGGTTTATCTTATTCATTGTCTAAAATCAAATTATTTATGTATTGTTACACATATATTGTATATATCAGTGTTTCAAGGTAATATGTTATGTATGTATGTGTGTATGCATGCGCTATGTATACGTATGTATATATGTGTGTTGTGTAAATATTTATATCGTGAAAAATACAGTCTTTTGATTTAAGTTTCTTTCATGTCTATCGACATTCTTTATATCAATATTTTTTGTAATTGATATTTATTAATTTATTATCATTGATATCAACTGAATTATATTTTTTTAATTTTTTAACTAAAATAAGTCATATTTAAAGTACATTTAATTAGAATTTATAATGAAAATTTTATTCCACTTAATTAAAATGAAATTATTATTAAACTTTATGGATTTAACCTGTATTTATAATATTAATCACAACAGCATAAATTTTATAACTTGTTAAAAATTTTGACTTGTTCGTGTGTTTAATGTAAAATATATCACTTTTAAATTTTATTAAAAAAAACACAATTTTATATCGTTATACATTTTATACAAATGTAATTTTTTATTTATTGTTCACTTTTTCATTGATAGACATTTTTGTATTTGTATTATCATAAAAAAATGACGTTTTAATTTTTTCAACATAATTACTGAATTGTACTTGGGGTAAAAAAATAATTAATAAATAATATTGTAACATTTGATTAAATCTTGTAGTTTTATAAAGTAGTTATTTTAATAAAAATGGATTTAGTTACATTGGCAAACCTTTAGAAAATCGTTATCATATTAGTATCAGTGTTTAGATGTTTAACTAAAATCCTGTTTATCTTTCTTTGTCATTTTATTTATTTTTTACTTATAAAAATATTAACGTTAAGCTCATATAAAATATTTTATTTCCTGATTTTATATGCCATGTTAATAAGTTCGATAATATCATTATTGAGTTAGTAAAATGTCAAGCGTTTTTTATCTACCATTTTATTGATGTTCTAAAGTACATTAGTGTTTGAGTTTTTTTTTTCAAGATTTGAATTGTTATTTTTTAATTATTTCAAAATTTGGAATATATAAAGAAATGAAAACTTCTTAAATATTATTTTCTATAAAGATATTTCATTCCTCAATAATAAACATTTTTTCCGTATCTCTGATACATGAATATTATGATTTCGATCAGATTTCATATTTTATTATACGAAACTGTTCAGAAGTTATTACTATTAATTTAATTTGGTAGCATGTTATCGAACGCATAAAGCTGACTGTGTGGCAAATTTGCCTGTATCATAATATTGTGGGTCCAGCCTTATTTCTCCACTGTCAGTGCTAATATTAAATTATTAGATTTACACTACTCCTACTAATAATATTAATTTAATGTATTGAAAAGTTATAGTAACAGGTCCACAACTACTTACTTCGATATCTATATGTAAAGTTATTACGAATTGTTATTTTCTACAAACGAATAATAGAAGAATCTATTAGACAAAAATAATCATTAGTAGACGGAAATGTACAAGAAAGGTCACCCGAAAAAGAAAACCATACACATAGAATCGCTCTCTTGTGCATTTTTCATCCGCCGTGTCGACGTTCCGTATTCTCAAGAAATGCCGCTCGTACATGCATATTTTATTTGGCATCTTCCTTTATTGCGTTTTCCTCATTGTCTACTATATAATCTTTTCTATTATTCATCCTAGCTGTTTTGTTCTTGTACACGTTTTACGATTCCTTTGCAACAGCAACGGCTGCAAAGACTCTTCTGACATCGATGCTTTCGTTGCCGTCACCGCCTTGCTCGTCACGTCGTCGGCCTCGTGATACGTTTGTCTCGACCCGCTTCTTCCGCTTGTGAATGTCTTGTTACGGACGCCACTTTATTTTTATCTGCCGTCTACTTGTACATCTCGATCGACTCGGGAACCGACGCTTCCTCACTTCATTTCTTCACACCAGTGTCGGATTACACAATACGTTAACTAAAAAAATATCAGAAATGTATTTGCGTCATCATCTTTTTATGTCTAAAGAAATGTGAATGTAAAACGCGCGATTTATTATTAATAATTCTGACTGCATTAAATGTAACAGAATAGGCAGATGCTTTAGCACTATTTTCGGTAGTTCTATTTTTATATTCTAACAAATTTTTTTAAAAAAATATACATATATATATATATATATATATATATATATAATTATTGATCATTAAAAAATTGATATTATATAAACAAGCGTACTTTTACTTCATGTTTTTTTATAGTTATTTTAGATTTATTAATTACCCTATTAATTATTTTTTAAAAATATTTTAAATTTATCTTACAAAATAAAAAAAATGTGAGTACAATTTTATTTTCAAAAAAATATATAATTAGTAAGTAAAAAATCATTGATTTTCAATTAAGTTCAATTATTAAAATGTATATTTTTTATGATTAAATTTTTCATGATTTATGAATTCAAATTTTGTTTATTCATATTTATTGATATACTTAAAACAGTAATATTTTTTATGTTTTATTAGACCTATATATAAAGTTTCATTTTTACCTTCGTCATTGGTAAATATTATTATTTACATGAATGAAATTAAATATATAATATATTAAATGCTTTGTCTAAAGTGTTTTATTTATTGTTGTAATATTTTTTATTAATATTAATATATCTGAATTTTTATTATTTATTTAATATAAAATCAAAGTTATGAGTTGCTTTACAAAATATGTATTGTACTTTGCAATTATTTTTTTTAATATCATTATATTTTATTTTAAAATCGAATTTTCTTTCATAGTAACTTTTATAGGTTTTATATAAAACAGTGATTTTTTTATAAAAAAAAATCGTGACTAGAAAAATCACAGCTTTTTTTATTTCAATGTAAATAATGTCTACCTTTCTACATACATTCAAACACACTTATGTATTTATTCTTCTATTTCGTCCTCGATTTTTTTTAAACTGAAATAATTCGCACCTCGTTCCATGAATTTGAAAACGTTGTATTGCGGTCCTGGGTGTCGCACATCTCGTGTGTCGATGTCAGACTCCCCGGGTCGTTGCGTTCAAAAAATTTTTATCTTTGCGCCAGTTTCGCGCTCGACTGCGTTTTATCGCCTTTTTATTTTCCTCGCACATATTTGCTCGCGAGCATTACATCGTAATGGCAGGTTTGTTTGTCGTTCGGTTCGGTGATCCCCGGTCCCGCTATGCGGGCGTCGTAGATTCATCTCGAAATAAACGAGCGAATAACCTATCTTACGGGTAATATAAGCAAATACTTAAATTGATCTGACAGATTGTGATACAGAGACCTTTATCTTACGAGTGGATTTTCTCAAAAGTACTTGTAAAATCTACTTGTTGTATAACCCGACTGAATGAAATCAAAATAAAATGAAAAAGAAACAGAATTATTCGCATTTTTTCAGAGAGAAATGTCTGTTGCGAATACCATTCGCAACCACTTTTTGTTTAAAATTGTTTGTAATAATATTCAATCGATTAAACAATACAGCATGATGTTGTACAACACCGAGTGTATGTGTGTGTGAGTAAAAATATATAATTTTTATTTTAAAACAATTATTCAAAATGTTTTTTTTAAAAATATATCGACTGTTGACAAATTACCATTTTTTAATACCGCAATTCTTAATTTCTGATGTATTTTTTTTAAAAAAAAATATAAAGATAAAAAAGGTTTGTAAATACGTTTTTAATATTTACATACATAACGTTTTAATATATATGTATATATATATATATATATATATATATATATATATATATATATACATGCAAAAAATCAGTTAATAGAATACATCATTTACGGTTAAAATGTTACATTTGATTTTCAGTAATATAATTTCCAACCAACGTGCGCATAAATATAATTTTATTACATAATAGACTATATATTACGTTTCATTGTGCGATTCAATAAGTTTATTAAATATGCTCGACAACAAGCGTTGCAATAATATAATTATAAATTTCGTCGGATTTAATTCAATTAGAATTGAGAATGCAAAAGAAATATTCTTAATGCCGCGTGGTATGTATCAATTCAAAAGGAAAATAACACAGCAACATTTCGAGGTGGCAAAGTTTAGCAATTAATGAAATTGGAATAAAATGATTACACGGCTAACACACAGATTCTGTTTATAGGACGCCTGCGGGCTACACAGGGCTGTTTCGCGTAACTTTATTATTTGCAAGTCTAAAATGACGATTCATTATCGAAATCACTTTGTCCTTTATATACTGTGCATAGATAGTCGATCGCTTATACGAACCTTTTTTTATTTCATTTTGAAGCTTTTCTTTAAAATGTTTTACTTTTTCAATTGGTTTTTCATTAAAGCTATTATATATATATATATATATATATATATATATATATATATATATATATATATATATATATATACACGATAGTCGTTTGATAAGTATGGTAAAAAGTAATAAAAACTAAATTGAAAAATTTAATTAAATGAAACAATAAATAAAATTACCATACTTATCAAACGACTATCGTGTATATATATATATATATATATATATATATATATATATATATATATATATTATAAATATTTATTTGATTTATTTATAAGGAATTTAAATTAAATGTTAACAGAAGATGTGACAATAACAATTCAGATAGTGCAACTTATTTAGACAGAAAAACTATTATATTTTTTAAAACTCTGAAAGTACGAGGGTCGTTTGATAAGTATGGTAAATTTATTTATTGTTTAATTTAATTAAATTTTTCAATTTAGTTTTTCTTATTTACTATACTTATCAAACGACCCTCGTATGTCATTAATATATAAAAAACAAACTAACATATTTTTTAAATACATTATTATTTATTTTCTAGTAATTTAAACGAATGAAAAACTTCTTATTATTACAGATAATATTGTTTCTTACTATGTAATTTGTATATTTCATATTTTTTATACAAAATAGGTGATTTTAAAATGACAATAATTTAGTATTTATATAGAAAATTACTTATTACAAACAATTTCAATATTTCACCCAATTATAAATCTACACTAATAATATATCTAATATTTGTATTATATATATATATATATATATATATGGTATTTTTCTAAGCATAATAGAACTTTAAATTAAATTTCCATCGAAAGTTCTATCAAACCTAAACACACACACACACACACACACACACACACACACATATATATATATATATATATATATATATATATATATATATATATATATATATATTATATACATATGGGGTTTATGTATATATAAAAGTGTTTTTTTAGGTTAGATTGAACTTTCAATAGAGATTCAATTTAAAGTTTCATCACGCTTAAAAAACACAACACATATATATATATATATATATATATATATATATATATATATATGTGTGTGTGTGTGTGTGTGTGTGTGTATGCATGTATATATGTATATTCACTCTAATTACAGTATTTAATTAAATTTTACTTTCGTATTAATTCAAAATTAAAATTTTCAATAATCCTATAAGCTTCGATAAGTATAATGTTCAAGTATTATTATTTACATATCAGCATTTTCATATATTTTATATATATATATATATTATATATATATATATATATATATATATATATATATATATATATATATATATATATATATATGTATATGAGAATACTATATGTATATGTGCTGATATTTGTACGAATGTCCCATATACGGTTTGTATTCTAATGCATTTGAAATAACATTAAAGTGCATATAAATATATAATGTTACGTTTTGTACTATTTTTATTCCATTTGAAACAAAAATTGTGAACTTGTAATCGTCATCCATTGGAAAGTACATTGAATTTGTCGCTGAATTTTCTGTTCGAGTGCATAACATTGTACTACCTATAATGTACATTTTTTTGTTTTATATTTCAAATTAAATTTCGATTCTTTTTTTAAATTTGCAAGAGAATTTTATTTTATATTTTTTTTGTTTTATTTTTGAATTGTCATGCCGAAGAACATTTATTTTGATATATTATAAATGAGCTATATTTTCAATATATATATGTATAAATTTATTTTTTGATAATTACAAAATATAATTATTAAAAGCAACTTATTGCCATAATTTTAATTACTGGTTTTTATTTTTTTCAAATATTTTTGATTTAACTATTACTTTTCATTTTTTGCATTTGTATATTATTCTATTAATTTATGCAAATAATTGTTGTTAATATATTATAAAGATCACTATTTTTTAGATAGTTATGATAATTTGTATCAATTTTTGTAGGTTTTTATTATATATATATATATATATATATATATATTACCAATACATAATTGATAAGAGTGTAACCATTTATATAGATAGATTTTCCCATACCTTGAAGCGATTTTTGCAATTAAAGTTTAATACCGCTAGACTATTGATGCTCAACTGTCTCCTTCGCCATCTTTATACACGCTAGGAAGTTTCTTCAGACAGTTGATGCGCCTGTAATTTTAATTATTGAAACAGCGTAGTCTCGCTCCGTACAAGAACGATTTATGTAAAGTTGCGAGCCATCATAATTATGAAACCGCTGGCTGGCGCGTATGGTGTCCGGCGGCCGCCGTTTGTCTTATTTCGGCTGCTGTCCGAACCAACACACATAAATGTTAACGACGTTTAAACGCAGAGCGGAGACACAGAAACTATGATTCATAACTGTGCTCGCCGAACGGTTTCATTTGAATTCGTTGGATATCGAAGAGTTGCTCGCATCTCCGCAAACTTTGTTATAATTTATGACTGCAAGAGAGCCGTCTGCCTCTGCAGCCTCCACTCGTTTCTGGAACCAATTAAACAAATGAATGAAACAGCGAACGGCGGGATTTTAAAACGCCATTAATTATTACAACGGCTAGAGAGAAGACCCCTCGCCGTTTACTAGATACGCTGGCGCGCAGATGCACAACATATAGCTTCACTTGGACTGCTATTGCTGATGCTGCGATCTTTCGTTACAAGAAATGTTAACATCTTGCCTGCTGTTATTTTATCTGGATTGATGAAAGGTCCGACGACTGCTCGGGAAAGATATTAATTTCGAAATTGCTTCTGAAAATTTATTTTGAAAGTGATTGTGCAGTCATTGACCTCACGTCATCGCTTGGATTTTCTTTATACTTTATTTTATATCTTATTTTTTAATTTTTTGTTCTGGCCTGTCTTAAATGTGCTATATTTTAATTAGTGACGATATGAATTACAATATTTTCGTTTTTATATTTTTCAAACCGCATTATATTTTTATGATAACTAAGATAAACAACAAATTACATAGCTAGATTAAAATATGTTAGGATTTTTGGTTAATAGAATATTTTAGTATTTCATTTTTGAATTAAAAAATGCCATTTACTTTTATTTTAAAGTAAAGAAATTATTTACGTATACAAATTAAATTGAAACTGTACTTGATGATTAAGTACTACAGTTGTTACATTTTACTAGCGTTTATTTTTCCACTTAATATTTTATTTCATTTCTCTAATATTTTCAAGAAATATTTTTTTAATTTGTTTTTATATTTTATTATATTAAAACACGCAATCATTTATATTTGTTGGTAACTGTTGTTTAGCCTTATCTTCTCTCATAAAAACTTTATACATAAACTTACAAACAGTTGTACAATATTGAATGTATATATTTTTTTTTAAAAAAAAGTCAAATAACTAAAATTAAAATTAGATATATTTACAAATATAAAAAATATTTAATGATATATTTATGTTTAAATACTGTGCTTTTTTATTTATATATGTACATTATATCGAGATTGATCAGTTTTGGTATCTGTTAAATTATAAACTACATTTTGAAGCTATATAAAATTTTAAAAAATATTTTTTTGTCATCTCAATATCCAAATTTTAATTTCAATATTGAATAAAAATTTATTCTATTAAATAAAACCGTAAATAGGAACTTTTAGTAATTACTATAAATTTAAGTCAAAATTAAAACTATAGTGTCAGTACAAAAAAAATAGTAAATTTTATTAATTTTTTTATCTGTTCAAAAATTAATTTTTGAGAAATGTATTTAAAACGTATTTTATTTTTAGTTTATTTTTTTAATAAACCCTATAAATATTTTATTATAACTGAAATGAATTCAGGTATCATTTCTTATATATTTTTAATTTTTTCATTTCTTAAATGTTAATATTTCAAAAATGTTTGAAGTATCTGTAAATTTATAATATTCAATTTCCATAAACGATAATTTAATCGTTTAATATTTTCTCGTCAATTATAAAAAAATAGATTTTATTTTGTTAATAAACAGATAAGAAAGTATACAAATCGAATCATTTTTTATATTTGACTATAATAAAATATTAGTTATTTTTTTGTTTAAATATAACGTACTAACGTTAAAAAATTCTACTGCCGATGCTATTTATTCAATAAATCTTCACAATGTAACGAGAACATACGATAAACACGACGATACATCCGCATGCAGATCACGAATTGATGGCGCACATTGTCATCGTCGAGTTGCTGTTGGTGGTGGTGGCGGTGCCGTTGCAAAACGCCGTCGTCTTTCCTCTATATGACGACGACGGCGACGAAACGCTTGGAAACTTTTGCGCTTATTGAGGAAAACTCGTAGAGACTATAATGGCTTTTCCTCGCTGTCACCTCGTTGTGTTTTTCCGCGCTTCGCACGTGTCGCCCGCGCATTCTCAACTTTTTGATGACTCAATCTACGGCTTGATGCGACATATAATGTTGACGCCTCATCCCGATATATACGTATATCTCTCTACCAAGTTGTTCTTATTTTTTTTCATAAGAATGTCCAGTCTATCAGGACCGTATATATGTTTAAGTGAACAATGTCTAGGTATTGTTTTTCATTTTGATTGTTTTATAATTTAAATTAAAAAATTCTATAGAATTTTCATTGACTTTTAATACTGAATCATTTTCTAAATATACATATATATATATATATATATATATATATATATATATATATATACATATATTCGTGCGTGTATTATTTATAAAAGTGAATTAATTTTTGTATTTATATACATTTTTATGAGGAATTAAGTACTTACATGTATACAAAACAAGTAATTATTTTTCAATTAGTAACATAGTTTACATATACTACAATATGTCTATATTTATTAAAATAAATATAAAATTCTATGCATCATAAAGCACACGATTTATAAATATCCTTAATATTCTTTTACCACATTATTTTCATATTTAATAATAATTGTTTGTATTAAATTATGTAAAAAAACTAGTTTCTTTTTAAATTTATTGTAATCTTTGTGTTTTCATCTTAGACACAATATTTAATTTGATTTTTATCCAATTTTTACATCTATTAGTTTGTTTACTTAATAGGATTTTTTTTTATTTAAACATTATATATTTTCTTTTTATGAGTAAATACTAAAAGTATATTAATTTCATTTTAAAATAATACAATTCTGATTTGTTACGATATAGAAATTTTTTTGGGTATCAATTATTATATATATACATATTAAAAAGTTTATATATTACTGAAATCGTATTTGCTATTAAATCACGATATAAAGCATATTTTAGTAAACTTTTAATAATCATTTTTATTATTAATAAAATATGTACAAATGATACCTTTTAATTAAACAAACTTTAAAAAAATCATTTGATATTTTATGTCATCAGCCAATTACTTTTTCTTGTTTACAAATGATAAATATAAATAGACAATTTGTTTTATAGGTAAAAATGTATATTTATATATCAAATATATATATATACTTATATAGAGGTATAAATGTTTATTTTTAAAAAAAACTCAAAACAAAATTTACCGTTTCAGTTATATATTATCCACAAATGTTGTATTTTAAGTTATTAAAAAATCAATACGAACAACAATAATGAAGCAATTAATTTATAGAGCAAAATAATTAACCAAAATAGCTGTTTATTTAATTGCTTTGTACTGTTATGTTACAGATTATTTTTCTCTTTATAACAAATGTTTATTGTGTTACTAAAATGTGTAATAATTATACGTATAATTGACCTTAATTGATATATGTTGTAATTTTTTTTACAATACTGTATATATAAATACACACGTGTATATATACATACCTTCATACATACATACAAACACACACACATACATGTATACATAAAAATATTTTTATATAATATAATTATACTAACTGTACATTCGATAACGAATTCGAAAAATATAAGCAATTATACAGATATGTATAATATAAAATATATTAGTCATATAATTTTTCGAATTGTATTTTTTCAAATTATATTTTTTCTTAATATAAAAATGAAATGAAATATATCATAAGTGTATGTTATAAATATTTAATTTTATTCATCGACCAAAGTTCTATCGTCTATGTACAGATTAAGATTAAGACGGTCCTGAACTACCTTATAGCTCTTTCTCCTTGTCTTTTTCCGATTCGGTCCGGACACCGCTTCGTCATAATATACTTTTTGTAATTTTCCACAACTTTTCCGTTTTCCGACAGATGGGCTCTCGGCAGTTAACGCGATTTCGGAGTTGTGTTCATTCGCAAATAAATTGTCTAATAACGCAGAGTTCACTTTGCGGAGCCATTTTGTTTTCACGCGGAAAAATATAATGCTCAACAATAATAACAATAACAATAATTGGCTCTGTGAAAATATCGAGCGGAAGCCTATTATCAAAGGCTATAACACAACTTTCGTTCGTTTTCTTTCGTGCGTGACTTGTTTTAAATGATATATTTATATACCCGAACTATTTATGGCACGGTTTAGAAAATCTAATGGGAGTTTAATAATCCGAAAGTTTTTGTCCCATTATATATAGAACGACCCATATTTCATAATTGAGAATACGTATATACGTTATTAGAATTTTCAATTATTAGAAATATGCATATTTACAGTAGAAGCTATCTAATTATATATATATATATATATATATATATATATATATATATATATATATATATATATATATATATATATATATTCCGCTTTTTTTTTGTACATAGCCGCGAAATTCAAAAGACAAAAAGGCGGAAGGGAGATATTTATATAACCTATATGTGTGTGTGTGTGTATTTGTATGTTTATATATTTAATAAATTCATCACATATAAATGCTTGCATAAATTCTCTTTTTCCAAATTTGTTTACTTAGCCATTTTAAATACTTTTTTTAATTCATAAAATAGCATTTATTTGATTTAAAATATTGTTTTTCGCTTCTAATATTTTTTCCAAAAAAAAAAATTAAAACTATAACCAATAAAATTTAATATGTAATAATATTTGAATGTACATATATACTATATGAGAGTTTAAAAATGTTATTACTTTAAAATGTTTATTTTTATATATATATACTAATTGAAAATTATTTAATAATTTTTTTATACACTTCAATCACTAAATTCTAAATTTATATTACTCAATGCAAATAATTAAATAATTATTAGTTTCTCAATATTTATAGACTTAATTTACTTATTCCAAAATAGTTTCGCAATAAATACATATTTACTTTGTTATGTAAATTAATTTCTATTTGATGATCTTTAAAAACGGTAATTACATTATAAACATAAAAATTACCTAAATCCATATTTTATAGTACGTTTCACAGTTATGACTGAATACTTAATTAAGTTATATTTTATTACCGTTATCAGAAAAAATCTAATTTCAAAGTAAATACAAGATAATATCTATAATAAATATAATATGTTATCGTTATAATGCAGTCAAAAAATAAATATCAACGTATGCTCGAGTCATACGTGCATTATTTTATTTTTTAAATTTCAAGTAGTGTATATAATTTGAATTAGTATATATTAACAAATTACTTTTTATAATAAACCTAATTCTAAAAATATAGAATCATTAAAATTAACTATTTATTTTGTATCAAAAAAAAAAATGATAACCGTTCGTTTAAATAAAGAAACAGTATTTAAAAAAAAAATAATTTAAAATCTATAATTCAAATATACGTGATCAAAAAATATTGAAATTTATACCGACATAAATTCCATAAATATAAATTTTTTAAGGCAATCAGATTTTTTCAGCAATATGTATATATATATATATGTAGGGTTTATTAAATTTATTTTAATAAAATTTAAAATTTGATTTGTATATTTCAATTTATTTATATTTGGATGAAAGTTTTGTCATTATTCTTGAAACATTACCGTGCTATTTTAACGCGTACGTGCGTATATGTTATTTATGTGCCCATTGCGTATCATTTAATTATTATTTATAACTAAGCAGTATAAATACATTTGTGTATAGCCTTTCTCTTGCAGTTCAAATGCAATGCTATTATTTTGTTTGAATACACTTTTGTGTGTTTTCATTTCCGTTTATATTTGTGTAACTTTGCCATCTATATATATATATATATATATATATATATATATATATATATATATATATATATATATATATAAAGCATTTTCATTACTAGAACTTTGTTTATCTATCTAAGTGGAAAATAATAGCATACAATTTGTAAGCATAATTAATATTAATAATAAACTTAAATTAATATAAGTAATTTTTTATCTTGTTAATTAAAATTTGTTGTATTGTAATATACGCGTGTCTGTATATATACATACATGTATAAGGTCATCCAAATGTGACACCTAGATTTGTGTTTTATTAAAAAAAAACTTTACACATATTTCTCTATACACCACTCTTATACACATGTTTGTTTTTAATAAAACACATCTAGGCGTCACATTTGGATAACCCTATATATTATATATATTATTTAATACACTTTTCTCTCTTATTTTTTTTGCTTTAATTTACAATACACAAGATTATGTGATTGTTAAATATATCAAATTTACTAATTGTAAAATGTGTTACTTTATTATTTATACAAGCGTAAATAATCCAACTGTTATACAAAATGTAATTAAAAAAATAATATTAAATGTACATTAACAATAATGTTGGCCAGTCAATGAAGTATGATATTATTAATTTTTTATATTTCCTTTTTTCGGTCAGTATTTTTGACAATATTAAAATTTTAATATACATATTAAACAATGACCAGAGTATACATACATTTGTATAAAATATACAAGTATTTGTATGTAGATGAATATATATATATATATATATATATATATATATATGTATGTATGTATGTATATGTGTATAAATATTTTATAAAAGAATACCACTTTTAAATTAAAACCTCTACTCTTTCTTTTATTACTTCGTTCTTGTTATAGAACTGGAAAATTATTATTTTTTTATATTTATTTTCAAAGTTTTGTCAAGATTTAATTCTTTAATTAACTACAGACTTAGCTTAAATCAGAGTTAATTAAACGTTCAAAATAGTTCTTTTTAATTAAATCTAATTTCAGAAACTTGGATTTTAGCTAAAGGCATTTTAATAAATGACCGAAGTTAAACAAGTATTTTGACTGTGGTGTTTTAAGTGCTACATAAGTTATGTATTTTTTCTTAACAAAATACATATTGTAAAATAAAAATAATTTATATATATTTAGACATATATATATATATATATATATATATATATATATATATATATATATATATGCATGTATACAAATATTGGAAAATATCTAAAAACACTTCGTTTACCACCGTACACGAAAGTAAATGAATGAATATAATAATAATAAAAAAGTAATCAAACGAATACATTATAATTTACTACATCCAATTCGAGTTGTTTCCGTACTGCATAGCGAATTGTGCGCACGCAAGACTGGGGCATACTGAATTACATCAAGATACATTTATGTTAAAACATTTGTATCTAAGTAGGGGAGAGACGGTGGAAGCAAGCTCTAACCTGCTCCTGCAGGCAGAACGTAAGTAAATCTCTTAGGTGCGATAAAGCAGCCGAAGAGATAGCGAACAGGCAGCCTGCCCGCCCTCTTCCACCTGAGCCGACACCATCCAGCCATCGTAATGCGGCGCGTTATAACTTAACGCCACCCCGCGAGAACTTACGTCGACGGTTAAAGTTTTCTCGGCATGGAAGAAGGCAGAGCAGTGGCAATGGCAACAGCCTCAACCAGGCCAGGTACCTGGCCAAATATCGGCTTTTCGATTAAAGAAATCAGTTCGTATGCCGCGTGTATACTGCGTTCGTGAAAAGCAACGCTACTTTTAACAACGCATGTAGGTTTTTACATTCGCACACGAAACCGTATTAAAAACAAAGTCACTGCAAGGACTCACTACTTTTCCGTATTTGTTTTCGGTTTTATCACAAGGATTATTAATTCATTTAAAAAAAATACTTTATGTACATTACTTACATGTATATGTATGTATTATATATATATATATATATATATATATATATATATATATATATATATATATATATATATATTTAGAAGTAAAAATGTCTTTTAAAACTAGATAATTAAAAAATGAAAGACAGAATCGATTAAATTTCTCTTTAGTATACTCCTAATTTTTTTTATTAAACTTCTTATAAAACTTTTATTTATAAACAATTTATTAATTTTTAAGCGATTATCAGTAAACATTTAGTTTAAATTTAGTATTTTTCATTAAAGTTAATAAAATATATATCTCATTTCCTATGAAACATCAATATTTAAGTACATGATTTTTAAAATATATTTTTAAGTATTCTGATTTAGAAAGAAGAAACTGAAATAAGAAATTGTTTACAATTTTTGTAAATCAATAATTTCTTTAAAAATAATCTAATGTACACATTTATAAAATGCAAAAATTAGTAAAGGATTTATTGAACTTTTATCCTAAATTTTATATTTTAATTTAGATGATATAAAAATTAGTAGTACAGAATTTTAATTATATTTTAAATATAAAACATTATTTTTAAACGCAAAAATTAAAAATGATATTCAAAAATTATTTATTATTTTAACATGAAGCTCTTTTAAAAACGATTAAAAACTTAGAAGTATAAAAATAATAAGGATTTTATAAATTAGTTATTTTGTAAAAAAAATATATAGATTAATGTGCATCTCTTATAAAATAATTTTCGACTTTTATTCAATAATGTTTTTAATATTACTGTTATTTGAACATTTTTATATTTTTTTAAGGCAGAATTTTTGTAATAAATAAAAATTAATCACTTAAGGTTTCCAGAGGAATAATACAAATATAATATCGTTTTTTAATATTTAATAAATTACACATATGTCTTTACATTAACATTTTCTCAACATATTGTTGATATTATTTAAATAAAGTAATTTGTACTATATCTGTAAAAAATATTCGAAATAGTAAGCGAAATATTTTAATATATTTTTTTTAAATGTTTACTCTATAATTAATTTCGATATCCATAATTTTAAATACGATTAATACCTTCTACTCTTTCTCATGTAGTAACTTACTAAATAAATAAATATTTGCATGTGTATGATACTTATTTTTTGTCCCAAATAATTCTATACAATATTATAATCAGGTACGTGTTTTACAGCCATGATATTTTATTCCTTATTTTGTAGTCTAAGTTCGTATAAATATACTTCGACTTTTCTTTCTTCATTCACTCATATATATATATATATATATATATATATATATATATATATATATATATATATATATATATATATATATATATATATATATATATATATATATATATATATATATATATATGCGTGTGAATAATACCTTTTGTTCGTTGTTACGTGCTATTTTCATTAATATTTTTTTACCTTTTCACACAAAAAAGAATATTTCAAGTCTGTAAACAAGCATTATAACATTGAATTGATTTAGAGAAAACGTATAAATATTTTAATAAAAAAGCATAAAAAAAATTTTCGATCATGTAAATATTATTTATATATATATATATATATATATATATATATATATATATAATACATATATTACATAAGCATGCCCACTTATTGAACGATATATTTCAGAAGTGTACTTCAAGAGAATTAAACTATTAAATGAGATCATTATATTTTCCATCTCTGCGTAATTGCTGGCTCTCCATTTGATACAGGTGTTTGATATTCATATATTTTTAACGTGTACATTAAATTCAAATTCATGGGCCACAAATATCTTCAGAATCTATTCAGCCAGAACACATTGAATATCTCTACAGTCTATCACGCGTGTTCTCTAACCCGATATCAAGTAGTAAAGTTGTGAAATTCATTGCCCACCATCTCATTGGTACGTTTCAACCATTGCACACGTAACTGCCGAAATATTTCAACTTGCTTCCGACACTTATTGCGTAACTATAAGGGGGTGTAGACTTGCATCCCGTCTTAAGATTCGAAATTTCAATGAGATGCGTTCTCATTAATTACTCGTGCCTTCTTTTTCATTTAAATTTATTAACAAATAGTTATCAAGTAATGTAAATCGTCTCTCTCTCTCTCTCTCTCTCTCTCTCTCTCTCTCTCTATATATATATATATATATATATATATATATATATATATATATATAACATTTCTTCTTTTATAAAAATTATGTATTATTAAAAAAATAAGAATAATTCATGTGGTTTTAATTAAAAATGATTTTAATTATAGTTCTCTTTTTATAATTAAAAAAACACTAAGGAGATATATTTAAAATATGTTGAAACATAATATAAATAAATAAAAGAAATAAAAGGTAATAGTATATCTGCTTATCAAGAAATTAGTATTATATAATTATGAAAATGGTATTTTAACTTATATATATATATATATATATATATATATATATATATATATATATATAAATAAGTGTGTGTGTGTGTGTAAAATATTAATAACCAAACAAGGAAGATTTCTTAACTGAATTATTTTTAATTATCAAAATAAAGAAAACAATAAAAAGTATAATTATTTCGCTATATTCATCAATTCATTTTATTAAGATTTATAAAATTACATCTTAATTATATCATATTTAATAATGAATAAATAAATATATGTATTCTAAATTATTAAATAATTTACTTACATTTATATGCGTTCATATATAAATATAGGATTTTCCAATAAGAATATTATAACTTTGACAGCTGATGGCAACCATGTTTGATTTTTTTTTCAAGCTCATTTTGACATTTAAACTCAATATAATTTTTCAAATTTAATATTTAACACTTCAAAAACGTTCAGAAATTGTAGAAAGGTCAATCAACTTATTGAAACAAAAGTTTAATGAATCCATTATTTCACGAAATGGACCCATCAATTACCCACCAAGATCGTGTGATCTATTCCATTTAATTATTTTCTGTGGGCTTATGTGAAATAATTGGTCTATACCAATAAACCTTAAACAACAAAAGCATTAAAAATAAACATTGAAGTGTTATTCATGAAATTGGACCACAATTATGTGAAAGAATTATTAAAAATTTGACTAAACGGATGCACTATGTCAAGGGAAATCGTGATGGTCATATGAATGAAATTGTGTTCCATCATTAATGCCATAGAATATGTTTAGAAATAAAAAAATAAATAACTAATTAATCAAATACTTTCTGTTTCATTTTCATTTAAACTTCTGAAGCACTTATTAGAAAATCATATATAAATATATATATATATATATATATATATATATATATATATATATATATATATGTATATGTATTTTAAATGCTTTTATAAATATATAGCAAAAAATACAGTTCATTTTATACTTATTTTCTTCAGATAAGTTTAAGCGATTTTTAAATTAAGATATATGACATTTACATATTTTAACTTTTAAATTCTCAATTTTGCTTCGTGATAATGTAGATAAATTAGATTTAATAATGCAATAACTAATGATTATAATGAGATATAAAATCAGTTTAGTTTAATCATTTTCTTCGATGAATATTTTTAAAAAAATTGCTATTTCATATTATTCACTGTGCTCATCTTATGTTGAGTTGCATGTTGAAGTAAATCAACAGCAGGAAGTCTTTATGTGAAAAAAATGTATAGTTACCAAATTTCAACCTTTCAGTTTTGTTCATTTTTTTTAGTTGTAGTACTTAAAAAAATATGATTTTCAGTTCTCACTTTAATTTAAAAATATACTTCTTCACATATTGATTCTATTTATTAATAAGTGTTCGAGAAAAATGTTAATTACATTTTATTTTATTTATTTTACTTTTTAACAGTAGTTGAACTAGAATTATACTTACATTTACTTATTTAAATTGAAGACTTTTGCTCGATTTACACTATGTTCTGTTTACATGATAATCTTAAGAACGCATATTCTCTCTCTCTCTGTCTATATATATGTATATATATATATATATATATATATATATATATATATATATATATATATATATATATATATAAATATATGTATACACTAAAGTGCATAATAAAACTATTGAAAAATAAAGTAGTTTCCAAGTTAGGTAAAACTTTATCTATAACAAGCCGTTATATTTCTGTACTTTGGACGAATATAGTAGATCTCCATTTTCGTGCAACAGCGTTAGTTCCCTTCTTCTTCTGCATCTATCGCGCGCATACGTCACTTATTCGCCGATACAAACACACGAGCCGTGCTAAGACTTCTTCTGAACTTTCCCACCTCTTTTAACGCGTTTTTCAACCCCGCGCGATTTATTTCCTGAATCGAATTCGTTGCGCCTGATTTTTCGCACGATCTTATATCGATTCTCGTCGTTTGCTATCGAATATATCTAACGTTCGGTGTCTTTGTTCAACGACCACAAACATGACGTACGTAAGACATTAGGTGTATCACGATGTGATTCGAAACCAATGAGCATACAGATGGAGATGGAATCGAATCATGTGAATTCGACTATTCTAGCGAGTGATACAATATATTAACGCTGATGTGCTGTTTTAGATGAATTCTTTGTGGCTTCGTCGCTTTGCGAATTCGATTATATCAGTTTTCTTATATAGGTACACTCAGAACTCACCATTGTATACATTTATATATATATATAAACATGAAATTGATTTTACTACATACTTCAACCATTTTCTTTATTTGGTGTTATTTTGAATGAAAAAATGTTAATTAAGACAAATCTTTGATGTTGTAATCATACTATTGAAAGAATATCGAAAAATCTACTCTATTCACGTATTCAAGTATTTTTAGTATACTTGTATAATATTTTTCTTTTAATTAAAATTCTCATTTCAACGTACGTATGAGAACGTTTCAATATTATTTGTATCATTGGTGTTCATTGGTAATCGTCTTGTATTTGTTGTATCGTAAAATCTACAATTTTTATGTTTTTCTTTAACGTTCAATTCTGTTTTAGTATTATTTTATATTTCGTATTCTATAAGTAAATTAATTGTATATTTATTTTTATTTTCCGAAATAATAAAAAGTTTGATTCCACATTTATTTATTTACATACTATGATTCATTTATTATCTTATTTACATATTTATGTTTACTTGTTCAAATAATATCATTTTTTTCAAACAAATCTTTAATGTATTTTAGTATGTATGTATATATAATTGTATTAAGAGGATTAAAATTTAATGTATACGAGGATAAAGTAAAAATATTTGTAGCATTGTTTTAAATATATAAACATTCATTTATATATATATATATATATATATATATATATATATATATATATTAATAATATTTACATATTTTTATTTTGAATGACAATAGAATGTGTGAGGATATAAACGTTTTGATTGTATATTCTGAAAATATTTACTTTAAAGCAAAAATGTTTATATTTCAGACATAAAGTTTTCATTTCGTAGAAAATATGTAAAATTGTTTACATATATATATATATATATATATATATATATATATATATATATATATATATACATATATATAGGTATGTACATACTTGTATATTTCAAATTTAAGTAGATATTTCGTCTTATATACTTTTCTCTTTACACGAATTTTTAATTTTTCTAATTTCAATAGTTTATGCATATAATATAAATATTTAAAAAATCCTAAATGTTTATAAAATTATCAAATCAGTATAATTGTGATTTTCGTATTTAATTCAAATATTTATCATGTAATTTTTATATACAAATTGTATGTGATGAATTTATATTAAGGAAACAAGAAAATCTGGAATTGTAAATTTTTTTATAGCCACAATTAATTTCTATATTTATTTGTTCAAATATAAAATGATTGAAGAAATAAACAAATAATTATATTATTTTTTCAACGTACTTCTTCATTCAATTTTTCGTATTTCCTCTTTGGTAGAGTTTCGACATGTATTCTGCTGGGAATAAAAGTTTAAAAACAGGTTAACCAAGTAAATCCGTCGTAGAAAATAAGAAGTGCTTAGACTCGTGCCAGAATTTACTTCCATGCGTAACAGATACATAGCACAAGTATACGAGAGCAAAAGTAGTTTTGTCGCCGCAGCAACGAGCAGCTTTATAATTCGAATATGAAACCTTATTCACACGTCTCTTGTTCAGTTGAACTCAGTTCCTTTCTTTATATTCCTATTTTTATAACATTCGATACATCAGATAAGGTACAATTCGATGTTATAAAAATTATATTTTTTATGTTTAATATACATACATATATATATATATATATATATATATATATATATATATATATATATATATATATATGACATGAAGATAAATATTTATACTACAAATATTACAAAATGCAATTATGGACGTTTCAGTACTTTTATAAAATCATTTATAATTTAATGTATTTAATTGTTACGATATGCTCATAAATGATTATAAACGTGCATTTCATTTGAAATGAATTTTTTATAATTAAAATTCAATTTTTAATGTTTTATTTAATAATAAATTTATTATTTAATTTAATGAAGTAATATTTATACATCGATTACATTATGTAATAACAACCATTTAGATAGACAAGTTATTATTCAGACTATTATCGACCTCACTTTTACATATAAATTATCACCTTGTGTGGAAAAAAATCTTTTATCAAGTTGTTTGGTAATTTACTTTTACAAAATGCGTATGGATAAGAAATTTATTCATTTATAAAGATGTATGTATTTTACTTTCTCTTCATTTACATTCTTTATATATATATATATATATATATATATATATATATATATACATGTATGTATATATATATATATATGCACTAATACATATATGGATATACATTTTCGTATGTACACATACTATACTTACACGTAAACATACTCAAAATAACAAAATTCTCTGAAGTAATATTAGTAACGGTAAAGTTTATGGAACACAATAAATTAAGGAAGATCTTAAACGTCTAGACACTAATAACAAGGCTTTAGTACAGGTTATATGTACATATATATTTTCGAAGTATATACATATATATATATATATATATATATATATATATATATATATATATATATATATATATACAAACACATGCGTGTATATTTATTTGTATCTGCACATCTTGGATATCTATGTAATGGTTTTACCTAAACTTTTGCAGTTATTAAAGAGGGTCAGGTTAACATATAAACCATACGAAATTTAATATATCAGAAATTACGAAAATTTACAAGCATTAATTTTATATATTTCAAATAAATTTTATTTTTATTGGAAATGCTCTTTTCTTTATTAATATATATATATATATATATATATATATATAGAGAGAGAGAGAGGAAGAGAGATAATGATTAGCCTCTTTCAAAACTTTCACCATTTTAATAAAATTATTTTTTTAAATTTATATATTACCAGTCTCATTGTTTTCTCCATACAAGTACACATATACATTTTATAATAAAATTAATTATTTCTTTGTTATTTACACTGAAATATAATTTGTTATTCTATTTTTTCTTTGTTTTTTAATAGAAAGGCAATATATAAAAAATTATGATCAAAAATATTATTTTACTTTTGGATCTATTTTATACATTCGAAATTCTCTGTTTGATTTTAGGTAAACAATTATTATATAGTCTATGTAATATAAACTATCTTTAATTTTCATAAAAGCAAGTCGCTTTCAGTGTTGCATCTACCCAATATGAATTCTGTATTTATTATAAAAAATCAAGTGTAATAAAATGTATTAAGTAAAACGATTAGTTCGTTTTATTATTTTCTTTTCAAGCCAACTGTGCGACACGTGTTCATTAAATCGTTATATATTTTGTATCAGTCATTAATTCCAAGTGCTATTTTCTTGTATTCATTTTTTTTACTTACAGCATATTTGTTTAATGTTTTCTAAAAAACGAATATCGTCGTGTGAACAGAGCCCAAAACGTTTCACTCCGCTTTGCTCCTATTAACGTTTTGTTACAGTAACGAGCGTCTTGTCGTTAATTGCGAGTTCTGTAGGATAATAAACATAATCGTTAGCTGCCGACAACAGCCATCTTCGATGCTGCACTATCGCGCGACGATGTGTCATAAGTGGGCTTAGATTAGCCGTCGTCTGATAAGTGAGTGTTGTTGTACCCCAGGCCATACTTGTATTTATACAGATGTGCTTAGTGTTTACGCCGATGAACGAACGCAGTTCCTGATGTACGCTTATAAATATATAAGTTAAAAATATATTACTTGCCAGTGGCTGTTGAACATTTCACCCAAAGAGCAATTCAAATTACTTTTGTATACTTATATATATATATATATATATATATATATATATATATATATATAAAACATAAAGTAAATATAAAACATAAAGTAAATATATTCAGATATATTTTTTACAATTACTGAAAATTACTATCTTAGATATTTTTTTAGATAAATATTTAATAATTATATATATATGGTTTTTATAATCTTTTCAAATTTATATTGTTTAAGTAGTATCATTGACCTTTTTTATATTTATGTATGTAAATGTATGTATATATATATATATATATATATATATATATATATATATATATATATATATATATATATATATATATATATATATATTATATATATATATGTTTAAATGTGTGTATATAGTTATTTTTTCTTAAAAAATATGATCCTTAGAATTTAATTAAAATTAATCATAAAAATAAATGTGTATCATTTTTATTTTTTCACTACTATCAACCTATAAATAATATTGCCTATATTTTTGTATTTAATTTTTTTATTAGAAAAGAGAAATAATTTAATGTTTTTTAATTTATATATTAATCAAATAATATTTTTTGTATATAACATATTGATTATTTTATTTTTTGAAAATATTTTAGATGTTGTAAACAGGAAATATAAACAAACAATTTTCGTTAGTTATTCATGAATTAAGATATAATAATTCGAAATTATCAACCGTATATTTGCGTATTAATATTTTTTTGAAAACGTACAACTTGTATATTAGAAATATACGGTATTTTAAAATGTTTTACTATAACTCATTTTTGCATATTATAGAAAGAGAGAGAGAGAGAGAGAAAATGATAAATATATATTGGTATTTTTTTAAGCATGATAGAATTTTAAATTGAGTTCCTATCGAAAGTTCTATCTAACCTAAAAAAAACATCTTTATCATACCTTATATATGTATATATATATATATATATATATATATATATATAGATATATATATATACATATATATAACTTGTTTTTTATGTCGGATAGAACTTTCGATAGGGATTAAATTTAAAATTCTATTACGCTTAGAAAACACCTATACATTGAACCCAAATAAAAATGAAGGATTTAGACGTATATTTACTTCCTTACTATAGTTACAATCCTACAATCTCATTTAGGGCACCTTATTTATATATATATATATAATTTGAAAACCTCTCCCAAAACTTCTTACTTATATGGATCCAGTGCATTTCTCTTACTTTCCATATCAACAATTTTTTCCATTTTTATATTTCATCTGTCTCTTTTAGACCATTTTACATATCTAGGTTCCTAATCAATATTTTTTTGTCAATCGATGATTTTCTCTTCTTGTTGTATAACCAGTTATGTCCAAGTAAAATTCCTCAGTTTTTCAATAACTTTATCACTTTTATTTTCCTTCTAATCCATTTAGTTCTCTTTCTATCTCTACATATAATTCTTAACATGCATCTTTTTTCATTCGTCTTTGTATTGTCTGTACCTGCTGAATAATAAATTCATTCATATATATGTGTTTTTTAAACGCCATAGAAATTTACATTGAAATCAATTTAAATTTCTATCATGCTTAAAAAACATTCCAGAGTATGCAGCATACGTATTAATACCACCATAAAAATTAATAATATTAATTAATAGTTTTTATAGAAATGGATTATGTAAAAAGTGTACATTTATAAATTACAATTTGTAATTTATATACAAAATATAAAAAAGTATGTACATTTGTTTAATTTCATGATTTTTGTTATTAACTTAAAAAAATATTTTTATCTTCACGCTGGTTGCTGTGAGTTTTGTTACAAAGGAAAATTATTTCAAAATGTTTTCACATTAAGACACTAAATGTTTGTCGTAAACTGAAGTCGTTCAAATTTTAAAAACAACTGATAATAAAAAAATATTTTTTTCAGTTATTGACTTTTATTAAAAAAAACACAAAAAAAAACGTACTAAGATAACAGGTACTAATGGCGTTAGATATTACAACTCGAACAAAAATCAATGGTCCATGAAGCGGTCACGTTGAGATGTCGCTGGTGTATGGCTCGTTTACGTTCCACAGTAACCCAGCAGTCGGTCCAAACATACCAAATGTCTTGGGGAAATTGCCCATTACAAGCGAGTATGTACGCGATGAGCGGCCCATTGCCGCCAACGCGGCTACCTCATTAGCTTGCTAATGAATGTCCAAGACCATCATATAAGTGGATACTATATACCGGTTCTGCTTTCCCTAATAACTTGAATATACGTACAGATAATGTACACACACACACATGCAGGGAATATTCGCCACAATCTTCCTGTTTTTCATCAAAGTGGACTCTCCGGTGTTCGTTGTTCTCTGTTCATGTTTTAATGATTTGAAAATGAAAAAATCCTTATTCACGAAATTAACCTATACCCTTCATATACACACACACACATACATATATATATATATATATATATATATATATATATATATATATATATATATATATATATATGCTCAATGAACTTAATTAACAAAAACATACATATTATCATTTAGTATTTGTTACTGCTTTGTGCTTAATTTTCATTTTACACAAACTCTTGTGATGTATTTTTGACATTAATCTTTGAATTTATGTATCATCTGTATTAAAACTTATAAGTTTATTAATTACAATTGTTTTGAGTCGATGTAACATAGTATGAAAGGGTATTTTTAATTAAATGGAATTATTAAGTAATTAAGATATATTTCTTTCGGTGTAAAGTGAGTTTTCGGATTGAACTCGTTTCATACAATTATTTCTGTCGAGTTGAGATAATACAATTGTGTTTTATGAAAATAATATTTAATGGAACTGATCGGATGGTTAGTTAAAAAAGACATTAATTAGTTTCAAAGCATTTATTAAATCAGGGGCATAAACACAATACAAATGAAATTTAAATTGTATGAAAAGATAACTTACTGCCATTAGTGCAATTGGTCTGCATAAATGCTATTGCTCTAAACGCATAATTGCATTCAATGTCAAGTGCTCCGTAAAGCTTTTCAAACCATTTCAAGCGTGATGGGTGATAATATAAATTGAGTTTCAAGTTTTAAATTTTCAGAGCAGTACTATTTTTTTCATTCAATATTATTGCATTTGCATGTTATAAAATTATATATTTTTTGAAATGAATTGCCTTTTGTTATATAATTTTATTTAAAAATTGTTTAATAAATAACTTGAAATCAGTTTATTAATATATTCTAAATAAACATTTTTCTAGTTTAATGTTGCATTAGAACATAATCGGCGTAATGTGATATTTAGTTAGTCGTTAATCGATATTTCATTTAAATTTGTTTTATCAAACGATAATTTGAAATTTGAATTTCATTTTTATCTTTTACAAAAATATTCTTTTACTATGTTAATTCAGCTGGAAAAATCTATGACATCATTTGAAATACCAATTGATAATAATTATTTTTCTTCGCTATAATAAATCAGTACGCAGTTTTATAATTTACAATTTATTTTCAGCACTGTTTCATGTTATGATTTCATAAAAATAATATTTTAAAAAATATAATATTTCATACCTTATTTGATATAACGGACCTTTCTACCGTTTTCATCATAAAAAATACGAGTACAATAATCAAATACATTTCACCTTCTGTAGCTTTTTATTGGTTTTCTTTCCTTTTTATTTTATTTTCAGTCTGTAATATTTTCTTATTATATTTGTTGACGTAATTCACCATCAAGACACAATTTATTCGACCAGAACGAAAAGTCGTCTTCAAAAGTCTTTTGCTGTCTTTTAAATTGTCAAGACCAAAAATTTAATTACTCCGTGAGAAACAGTACAAGTTTCCGTAAACATAAAACTTTTAATTTTATTAATCTCACTTGACCTACATTCCTGTTAATAGAAACTTTTATAACTGATTGATGTTTCAATTTTTCTCAACTCTTATTTTCGTTCCACATTGTTAAATTTCAACGCTTTTCGCATTACGAATGTATTGATTCGATTTGATCTTTATAAAATACGAAGGCGTGATTCTTTATTAGAAAGGATGGAGTAATTTTAAATGCTTATATATATATATATATATATATATATATATATATATATATATATATATATAATTCGTATACTTTTTCATTCAGTGCATAGCTATTACTTTTTTAAAAACCGGTGAAACGTTCAATTATATAAAATTTATTAATATAAATGTATATAAGTAAGTAATGATAAAGAGTAATTGAGACCCTTACCTCTTCAATATTTAATTAATAAAATATGTTTATGTATGTAATGTATTTAATTGAAATTTTCTTATACTGAAATTTATGAATATTTTCTTTTATAACTTTTAAAAAAATGTAATTTAAGTATAGTTTTATGAACTTTTTATATTATTAATCTTTTGCACGATAATATCACCTAATATATAATATTTTGCGGACCAAATACGAAGATCGTTTAATAAGTATTGTAAAAAAGTAAGAAAAACTAAATTGAAAAATTTAATTAAATTAAATAATAAATAAATTTACCGGAGTTATCAAACGACCCTCGTATAAGAAACACGAGTGAGGCTCGTGGTGCGTATAAGAATCACGAGTGAGATTCGTGGTTCAAACTGCAGTAGGTATAAACGTATAGGTGATTAAAATCATTATGCAAGGGGATAATTAAAGAATAAATTATTTAAATTACTTTAATATACACTTACAAATAATTTTATGAAAAATTATACTTAACACATATTCGTCCGCTTGACGAAAATTCGTCATCTTCCAGAGAATCACCCACAGCCAAATGACGAAAATTCGTCATTTGTATATTACAGAGAATAATTGATTTTTGTTCTCTTAATTCTGAGTATATTAAATTATAATTTTAACCAAACAGAGATAATTCCATGAGAGAACTGATTTTAGCTTCAGTTGCATTAGTTCATTGGCATTTTATCTGATTGTGAGGCAGATTTTTCACAAACTAATTTTGATAATAATGATAGTGACAGTATGTGACTTTTGCAACATTCCCCTTCATACTGGCACATGTTTTGAACAGTACCATTCACTGAAAAATTATTAATTATTTATAAAATTAAAGACTCAAAAATAATGTACTTCATCTAAAAAAAAGAGAATAATAACTTTGTGTTTTTAGAAATTCATTTAAACTTTTTTATGAATTTAATTGTTTTTTAACTAAAGAAAGCCAAAAAAAATAAAAATTCTATATAAAGATAAATTTGTTTTATATCATTTTCCAAGATTTCACTGAAAAATATATGATTTCTAACAAGTTACATTAGTTTTATATAGACCATATCATTTCTACAGATAGTGTCAAAAAATGCCGGCATTTGGTGAATGGCGGTGCAAAAAGTTACCCGACGAATATGTGTTAATTATCAGTTTGCCCAGTAATACAGTTCTATTCAAAATGTCTCAATTTATTCATTTCAAAAAGATAAAATATAATTTTGTATTATAATTGTGAAACATTCTTATTTTTTTATTTATACAATAATTTAATCAATTAGATGATATAATAATACATCTGTCCTAAATGGAATTAAAAGTTGAGACACGCATTTACACATTTACATATTTCAGTCTCACTTGAACTACCCTATATATCTGTGAAAAGAGCGTATTTTTCTCTGTTGATTGATAAAAATAATCAAAAATTAATAATTACAATTTCTCAATCAAACCATTAAAGTATGCATTTTTTTAATTACAATTAATTAAAAATCATTAAAATTAATTAAAAAAAATGTCCATTATATACTTGTATTTAATTTAATTATAAATCTCTTCGTAAATATCAGCAATTGCATTTTTTTAAAAATTATGTATCAAAAAATAGATGTTTTTTCAATATGGTTTGTTTTTCCGCATCAAATTAATGTTCAAATTTCAAATTATTTATTTTATATCTAAAAGCGTTTCAATGCAAATAAAAAAAGGTGTATATTTGACTCATTACACTAGTTAATTGAAATGATATGATTCATCAATACGTTGTTAATATATATATTTTTTTTTTTTTTTGAAAAAAAAAGAATCCCAAATATACGAATGTGTGTGTAACATCTAAAGTGAAAATAATTTAGACAGTGCGAGTTCAATGTTGTGAATTTCCGATCAAATAAAACGCTTGTGGTAAATCGAACGAGAAAAACGTAACGCGACAAAAAACGTATCAAAAACGTTTTATAAAACATTACGACGAAACCAAACACTTGAAACGAATTACTCACTGTCAATATATGGTTTATAATCTGTAAATGACGGAAATAGAATACGACGAAGTCCAACAGTTGTGTGGCTGCGTGCAATCCGATGCACATGTTTGGCGTCGTGCCAGCGAGGCGTCGTTATGCCCGTTGTCATGACAACATGGCGACTATCGATTCGAACGGCAATGGCGGGAGCGACAACCACTTTTAATAGTTCCTGTGCTAATGCGTGATCTAGTCGCCGAATGGCGCCAGCGTACGCGGCGATCGTTTTTGTGCCGCCGTGTGGTGTAGACTTTATTATAGTATTATTGTTGTGTAAAACTTACCCGTTTTAGTATTATTAGCGACTAATAAACAAGAACTAAAATATAGAGATTCAATTACAGTTTACGTGCGATGGTGATATTCTCGATTTACTCGAATGGCATTTAACGTTTTATTTTGTAATAGCAATTAATTGAAACGTTCGTACATAACTGTACGACTTTTCTTTCTAACAACTGTTTTATATAATTACAATATATAAAAGGAAATAAATGAAATTTCAATATTTTCAATATTGTAATATTAAATACTTTATACTATAAAAGAAACATGTGTGTATAGGGTGGTGTATATGGAAGCATATGTATAGTTCTTTTTAATAAAACACAAATCTAAGCGTCACATTTGGACGACCCTATACTTTTTCAGATGTATTTTTCTTATTATAAAAACAACATTTTTCCAATTTCTAAAAAATGTTCGTTTTTTTAAAAAAACAAATATTCGATATATAAATGAATAATTACTCTTTTCATTTTTTTTATTTATTGGACTAGACATTTTTTTCTTTTTGCAAAAAAAGATATATTTAAACAATTAAAATTAATATTTTAATACATCATATGTGTATTTGTTAGTATTTCATACATTTTGGTTCAATGATGGGTGTTATTTATACATACCTAAATATATATATATATATATATATATATATATATATATATATATATATATATATATATATATATATATATATTTATGTGTATATATTTTGTCATAATTTTATGTATCCATATGGGCTTTATGATGTGATATGTTCATATTTTCATAATTTTATCTATACATACACACAAATGTGTTTATGATATGTTTTTTTAGGTTGGATAGAATTTTCAATAGGAATTCAATTTAAAGTTCTATCATGTTTAAAAATATAGTGACGGGGGGAGGGTGCTATAAAATGAGACTGAAGAGTTAGACATACATTTATTTGCTTACTTTCATTTATTATTCTTCACTGTCCTTCAGTCTTATTTGGACTATCATATATATATATATATATATATATATATATATATATATATATATATATATATATATATATATGATATATGTACACTACTGTTCATAAGTTTAATCTCACCCAAAAAAATGCAATAAAATTGTTTGTACGTCACCGTGCTTTTGAAAGAATGCAGGATCAAAATATTGTTAAAATTATAAAACATGGAGGTGGGAATATAATGGTTTGGGACTGTTTTTGTGGCGAACACATTGTGACAGTAATTAAAATTAACTCAAAAATGACCAAAGACGTATATTTGTAGATTTTAAAAGATCATGGTGTTCCTACAGGAAGTCGATTAATTAGTGACGGATTTGTGTACCAACAAGGTAATGATTCAAAATATACTGCGGAGATTGTAAAAGCACATTTTCAAGAACAAATCCAGACAGGATTTCTTACATTAATGGAATGGCTGCCACGAAGTCCTAATTGCAATCATATTGAATTTAAATCCTGTTTAAATTTAGGACTTAAGTACACAAATCGTTGCCAACAACTAAAAAAACTCTTTGGGCAGCTTTACAAAATGCTCGGAGCCAAATCGACGTTGATTGTTTAAACAATTTAATTAAGAGAATGTCTCAATTTGTGCTGCAATTAAATTTATGTATGGTTGCGATTAAACTCATGAGAGGTAATATATATATATATATATATATATATATATATATATATATATATATATATATATATATATATATATATATATATATATTATATATATATATATATATATATATATATATATATATATATATATATATATATATATATATATATATATATATATATATATATATATACATACATACGAGGGTCTAAGTATGGTAAAAAATAAGAAAACTAAATTGAAAAATTTAATTAAATTAAACAATAAATAAATTTACCATACTTATCAAACAACTCTCATATGTATATATATATATATATATATAATGGAAAATTTGCAATTGAGGGAATATGTATCGTTTAAATAAGAAAATATTATTATCCAACAGTGATTATTTAAATCTGATAATTTTATATAAAAATTCATATTTATAGTTATTTTTTACCATCATTATTTTTCCAATGTCGTTAAGATATTAGTATTTGAAGTAATATTTTTATTGATTGCTTTGAATTATACAATGATATTAGATTATATTATTTTTAAATCCTTTTCAATAATGTTATTTGATGATTGTTCGATATTCATTTTCTAAAAAGATAATTCGTTCTTTGATATCCAAAGATTGTTCACAAAGAACACATATAAAAAAATATTTTTTCCATAAAAATCAGTTATTTGTCAAAATGCTTTATATATTATATATAACTTCTGTTTGATATAGAATATTATTGTTTCAGTAAAGTTTAAATGTTTATTTATCAAATTTATATGATTTTTCTTTATGATAATAAAAAAATATATTTAATGTCTGTACTGAATATTTGACAATAGATGATATAAAACATATAGTCTTTAAGCTATTTATCTGTTTATTTATATAATTAAGTTTATGTGTTTTTATTGATATTATTTTTAAAAATAGAAAAAATTAATATCTAAAATTTTAAAAATATTTGAAAAAGTATTTTATGCATAAAAATATAATATTTACAAAACAGATTTTTTTCAAATTCAATATAATTCAAAATAATAATAGACATCTTTTTAATATTCCATATTAATGTCAAATAATATTTAAAAAAAATATAAAAATCGTGTAACAATATTAACTTCTTTGTAAAAAAACAGGCAAAGATTTTTATTTTTCCACTAATCGTGATCAATTTGTTTATAGAATACATTTTAAGAAAAACTTTTAAAATGTATTTTGATGGAAAACTCGATTTATCAACATTCAATACGACAGAAAACCTCACGTAAAAAAATAAACCATGTTTTTGTTGTTATAAAAGCTATTTTGTATTTTACGTATGTCAAAATATTTCAAAATCAAATTATTTTTGCTTGTCATACAAATATGACATACGTATATCAACTCATATATGACTGAATACTGATTTATGATTGTCGACTTGGAAAAATCAAAATTAATTACTACTCTAACATCAATAAAACTTTTATTAAGGATTATAACATTATTAATAATGACTTAATTCGAAGTAATACAAAACATTTATTCACTTTTTTGTTATCTTTTTTATGTAGATCATTTGTATTCGTTTATTAGTATTATAAGCTTAAATGGTTATTTTATTTATTTAAATTCAATGTTCACTCAACATTTTTTAATTATGTTTAGTGTGAAATTAATTAATATCAATATTAATTTATTTATTTATTATCTTCATAAAGATTAATTGATATTTTATTTTAGTAATAATTTATCGATATTTAATAATGTAAATATTTATATTAAAGAATACATACATATATATATTTGTTTCCAAAAAAATAAAATGAATGCACTTCAAATTTTAGTAAAGTTTAATTTAGAGTGTTTATTTCTTCTTTAGATAACTTTTAACTATTCTTTTTTAAAATATGTTTTCTGAAAATGTTTTAAGCACTTTTTTAAATTAACTTACTTCCATCTCTCCATGCTTCTTTTTATTGTCTGAATCCGTTGAATTATTCTGCCATTCAAGACCCATGTTTTATTAACATAAGTGAGTACAAATAAAATGCATTGATCAAACAACTTTTCTTTTTAAACTTGAATTTATAATATGCAATTTTCTTTGAATAGATAACATATCATTTTTATTCTCACTTCATGTATTATTTTTTCTTTAGTGTTAATAAATTATCCTTTATATATATAGTTTACAGCTTTTTCTGTTTCATTTTCTTTTAGTTGAATTCTTTTTTTGTTTGAAAATTCATAAAATATTCTTTTTGTGTTGATGAATTTTATTTTAAGACCAAGCAAGACTAGAAAAAGAATATGGAGAAGATTTTCGTGTGGACAACCGCTACACACCACTCAGTCGATCCTAAGTCCTAGATGAAAACTGATATATATATATATATAGAGAGAGAGAGAGAGAGAGAGAGAAGATTATTAAAGATTATAATATTTTTCATTAAAACAAATACTTAAACCTTAATCAAATATTCAAAGCAATAACCGTAATTATTATCAAAAATAAAATACTAAATTGTGTAAAAAATTAGCTACGCTTGCAAAAGTATCATTAACATATCTCGTAATAAAACTTGAACTTTTTTCGCAACTTCTCTGTCGGTTATTCTGACATAGTCACTTACTAATTAGATTTTGTATTCTACAGAAACTTTAAGTAAGCAGTTTAAGTAAAAATAAACTACGTTTTTTTAATAGTACTCTGTTATATTAAAGTAATATAATGCGCTTTTATTTATGTTGAAAGCTCTAAATTGAAACGAAAAAAAAACACTCAAAGTCTAACAAATGAGCTTGTGCTTTTCTTTTTTGTAATTATATTTATTTAGATTGGTACATAAATAGTGTAGTGAAGACAGGATAATTAGCAAATAGTATTATGTCCTTAAGTAATTTATTTTATTACGCTCACTTCTTGTTTGAACAGTTTAATTGCATTATTTAGTCGTACGAAACGTATTTTCATGGGAATATTTTATTCTAGGGCCGGTGCAACCGTGAAAAGCCGCCGTGCAAGTATTTCCACCCGCCTCAGCATCTGAAGGATCAGTTGCTCATCAACGGCCGCAACCATTTGGCGTTGAAGAACGCGCTCATGCAGCAGATGGGCCTTACGCCCGGTCAACCGTTGGTGCCTGGACAAGTGCCTGCCGTGGTAAGTCTTCGCGAGCCGTCTAGATCGGCCCGTATACGCTCGCTTGCTCGCGTGGATCGGTTCGAATCCGAATCACGCATAAACACATTATATTTATACACGACAAAATACACACATACATAACAAATTTGTGCGTGCATGCATGGCCACCAACAGCATGTCTTGTATCGAATAACAAACTATATAATCAGTTCTATTCCCAAATTTTGCTGTTCGATTCGATATTTTATTCATAGGTATATTTATTTGTTTATTTATTATAATACTATTTTTTCAGTGGAATCGGTATTTTCTAGTGTAGAATTACTTAGATATGTTGTTATTTGTATTAGGCATGAACAAATAATGAATTTTAAACTGAATATTTATAATGTTACAATTTTGATGTTTCAATATTTATATAAACATAAAATACATTGAGAAGTGATTGATTTATAAATATAATAATATCGTTTGAAATGTTTTAATATAATTTCATTAATTTTACCTTCAACAGAATTTGTATGATTGTCTAGAAAAAAATCAATAAATTTAATTACTCTCACTTCATAAAATTTCTATCTATTTAAATAGGTGAATCAATAAACAGTGTTATATTTCATAAATGAGAACATTAAAAAAATATTTATTATATAAAACCAGTGGTTATTTTAAAATATACTTAATTTTATTATGCAATATCGTAAACAGTGGCTTTAATTACATTATTTGAAATTACTCCATATTATAATGTAAACATTGCAAAATTTCTATCATACATCACTGTTTTTTTTTTTATCTCAATAATCCTATTTTATACCGATTATAGTAAATGATATTACTCTATTATAATATATTTTTAATAAAAAATTTCTATATTTATATTCAGTTTAAAATTCATTCTTAGACATGTTCAGCTATACGTCCAATTTCATTATTCACTTATTCATATTTAAAGATGATGGCATGTTTTCCATATAAACTTATACTTGTATTAATAATATCTGTTATGATGATTTATTATTAATGATGTAAAAAATAGAAAGTAATCATGTATTTGATTTTTCACAGTCATTATTTTTATCTATACTTGGCGTTCATGTTTGAGATTAATGTAAGAAAAATGTTAATATATAGTAGAACTTTTTTTTAGAAATGTTAGTACGTAATTAAAAGTTCATTTAATTGAAAAAAAGTATGTCTCGAATTTTTTTCAACTGATGTTTGAGTTTGAATCGATTAATTCTTAAAACAAATGGTTTTTGTGTAAAGAAAGGTAATACAGTTAATTGTTTGAAACATTTTTACTTTGTTCTATAAAATTATAAAGTTTCATGTTGGTAAGATCAAGTTCTGTTCACATGATATTTGATATATGTACATGCATTAATGTCACAACTACAGCTTACAATATTAAAGGATATTACAATGCATAGTAAGGTAAGACGCCAATTAAAGGAGAATAATAACTCTACAGTTGTGAAACATACAGTATGCATAGTACTATAATGTATGCATTACACTGAAGAAGTGTTTATTTTAGTAAATATTAGACAAAAATACTATCTATTATAAATTCCATCAGTTATTTATAAATCATATTTTCCACATGAATAATTAATTACACTTTTTCCAAACTGAAAAGTGTTGCTTTTATTTTGTCAAATAATTTTATTATAATGATTTTTCATTATTTTTTTTTAGTAAATTGATTTATTTCAGATTTTTGGTAATTTGAAGTAACATGCTATTTCATGTACTTCTTTTTTTAATTAAAATAAATCATTTATTAACTATAGTAAATAATAAAATTAAATGAATAATAGTATATTAAATAATAATAATAGATTTATTTTTGTTGTCTAAGTATAAATGTACAAAGAGATTTTACCAAATTTATTAAAAATATTACTTATTTTGATTATATCTATTCTGATAATTGAAATGATATTTATAAACCTCTGATAGGACCAAATTTAATAAAAAAAAATGAATTGCTATTTTTTAAATATATATATATATGACTGTTTTCAATGTAATATATTAATTATACAATAATGTTTAAAAATTATATTTGATGTTTAAAAATTATTTCAAAAAAACGACATTTAAATCATTAGGGAAAAATCATCGTTATGATATAATAGTCTTTTCTACCTTTTGTATTGATATTAAAATTAAAACTTATTAAAATAATGAATTTATGAGAAATAATTAGATTTAACAATTTAAATATGTTCATTGATACTTGTGTTAGTTAATATTATTTGAATAAGGATTAAATAACGACATTAGTAAAAAAAATAAAAAAATATATTTCAGTATAATAAACCTTAAAAAGTTTTTTAAATAACATATATAAAAAATTATTCACAAAACAGTATGTAATTATTTTATAATTTTATATAAAAATTTAAAAGTTATTTATTCATATCTGCTAGAACCATTTTGACCATTCACACCGTTATTAAGTAGTTTAATATTTTGGTATCGAGTAAATACCTAGCTATCTAATAATGGTATAAATTCGATTTTTTTTAAAAATAGGTTTTTTCCTTTTCAAAATATAATCAATTGTACTTTTTATTTTTTTTATAAGTTTTGTGTTGATGTTTTATGTACATTAATAAACAAAAATATATTGTTTTAAATTTAAAATCTTTATCACAGTTATTTTTAAAATAATAATTTAAAAACTTGAATTGTTAACAAAGGAATAAAATTATTATGTATGAAATAAAATAATACATATTTTTACTATAGTCGATCATGAAAATTTTGAAATATATTAAAAACATAAATATATATAGAAAAATAATTTGATTTTTAGATCTCATAGAGAGAAATAAAGATTACAAAAAAAGCTTAATTTTGATTTGTTACATTATTACTTTTAAGACATAAAATATTAAATTACAAAAGGTAATTAACAACTCATCAAAAATTTTGTAAAATGGAAAATTTTGACTGAATTGTTCAATTTTTGTGATAGATGTTTACTAATAATTACGTACATTTTCAAAAATATCGTATAACAGCGCACGATTTAATTCCGAGACATATTATTTTTTCATTTATATGCGAACGTCGTTAGCTTTTAATGTGCTCTCATTCATATCGAAACAAACGTATACAAATAAACTACGACCTTCTAACATAATATTCTCTACTATAATTTCGTATACGCTGACTCAATTACACGAAAGTTATGAGTAATTTGAGAAAATACCGATTCTTGATTCAAGCACAATGGCGTCTCTTAAGACGCATAACCATCATGTGAACTACATTTGATTTTAAACAGCGACGTAGGGAATAGCCCTGAACATCATCGAGCGGGTATCGGTGTTTATTTTTTAATTTTGACGCACTGTGCTTTCTGTCGGTGTCGTTGGTCGGTTGGTTTTTTGATTGTGTTGTTTGCGCCAGAGCCTGGTGGACGCGGCGTGGCCCCTCGCCGCCGCCCAATTGTCACCCTCCTCCGCGTCTCTGACTCTCGGTACTCACCAGTTTGATGCACTCATGGTAATGCCACCTTTTTGTTGTTTTTTTATTTGTCTACGCCGCTGATGAGCTATTGCTTTTTTTGCATATAATTATAATACATTTATATACATATGTATATATATATATATATATATATATATATATATATATATATATATATATATATATATATATATATATATATATATATATATATATATATATATGTATGTATATGTATATATTTAATTTTGAACGAGTATATTTGAGATGTAATTAATATTTAAATGAAATCTAACTTGGGTTTTTGTTATAATTTACGCTTTTGTAGTAATATTCATAGCAGTTCTATATTGTATGTATTGCTGCGTATGTACAAACTGACACATATATTAACTTTACTTTATATGTTAATCTTTAGGTTAATATCATACCTTCATGTTTGTTTATTTATGTTTTTCTTAGTTAAGTTTTTAAATAACTTTTCAATTACTTAAAACATAAATTTCCAATTTGATTTTTTAGATATAAATTCATTTCATTTGATCAGAATTTGTTTTATATATATGTTTTAAATTAAAGAAAAAACCCCCACAAAAAAAATAAAAAAATAAATATTATAATAGTAGAATAAAGAGATTTACTTTATGGAAATCATGCTTATATATGATATTAGTTGACATTCATTGGTAATTAATAAATATTCTACAATTTTTAATTGTAAATAAGTACTTCATACTGAATAATTCTGATCAGTGATTGGTTTTTATATTTTTTTAATATTCTGCAATGAAATATATTAATTTCAGGTTCCCATTTATAAGAATATTTTTTTCGTTTACTATTCTACTCCTCAATGTTTTTATTTGTCGTTGATTGTAATTTTGACACAAATATTTTAGTTTTATAATATTTTTTTTATATTATTTTTTTAAAATATTTCCTTTCATTTTTGAAAATTTTTATCTATATTGTGTTTATTTTTTTAAAAAAAATATTCTTTAAATGTAACTTAATTGTATTTCATGTCAGGAAAATCATTTTCATAAGGAGTTGTTTTAAGATTTTATCCAAAAAATGAAAATAATTGAAACAGGACAACAAACTTAATAATCTCTTAATAAAATTTCACAAAAAAGTTATTTTGGATTTATTTAACGCTTTTGTATATTTTTTAAAAAATCTTTTAACTAAACTTATTAATCTTTTTTAAGTTATTATTTTTAATCCAGACATTTGTTATTTTCAAAGTTTAAAAAAAATCTGTTAATTTTGAGATGTAAACATTAATTATTATCAAATATAAAATTTATTTCCTTTTTTCGATACTGTTTTTTTTAGTATTTTAGATTATATAACAAGTATATCTATTAAATTTGTTTTATTTTTTCTTAAAAGTTTCAAATCATTATTTTTAAAGATTGATACTACATTTCACAAATAAATGTATATAAAAAATATTTTTTTTACATAAAAGATATAATTAATAAAAAAAAAATTCAGGAAATATCATAGGGATATAAGAATAAATAATAAATTATGTATTGTTTATAATAATAGGCAATTATATAATATTTTACTTTATGAATTAATATACTTATTTAGCTATTTTATATAGTTTAGTTAAATTCATTTCATACCAAATTTTAGTAAAACATTATTTGTTTCAGTAATAATACTTATTTATATATGATTTAATAATTGTAAATTCCAACTAATATACTATATGCGAACTAAAATTCCAACACCGTTTATTCGCATAAATTTTATTTGTTTTGAGAGATAACAAATGTAAATAATAATAACTCTTGTTAGTAAATACTTGGAACAAATTTGTCGTAGGTAACGCTAAATTTTATTTTTTTATTTTTATGAACTATTTTACAAATTTCTGTTTCAAATATAGAATTTTATATTTTTTTCATCGTTTTGAAAAAATGTTCTTATTTCATCATTGCATTTTATTTTAAATGTTTTGTTAAAGTAATTTTTGCATAGTTTAAACTTTTTTGTATTTTGCAAAAAAATGTGATTTTAAATATAAATCATCAATAAAGTATTAAGTATTCTTTGTAGTTTATTACGTATATATATATATATATATATATATATATATATATATATATATATATATATATTCAGACAAGTGTTATAAAGTTTAAAATTAATTTTGCAAATATTGATCATTCATTATGTATTGCGTCTTCACATTCCATTAAGTCTAATAGCAAAGGTAGTTGAATATATCATAAGATATTTTTAGTTGTAAATATTACATAATGCACATGATATTAATTGCAAGGATTCAATATTTTGACTTATTTGGTGTAAATATGAATTGTATTTAACTACTGAATTAACCGATGTTACATACGCAGCTGTACTGATAGAACTGAGAACGCGATAGTATTTTAGTAGTTGCATTTGCTTTTCCGCTCGCTTTATTGAAACGAAATGACTTCAAATGATAATTGCCAATAAAAAAAGAGAAAGAAAACTCAATATAATTTCGTTTACGAACAGCTTTGCTTGGACACTAAGTTGAAATTATATGCGCAGGCGACGAATCCGTACCTGAGCATGCCCCAGGTGGGCAGCACGTACAACCCCTATTTCCCGCCGGGGCCGTTGATGCCCGCCATTATGGGGCCTGATCCAACAGGCGTGGCGTCACCGCTCGGCGTGGTTCCGCAGACCGTCGTCGCGACGCAACAGAAGATGCCGCGCTCGGACAGGCTTGAGGTACGTCAATCTAGTTGAAAAGGTTACAGGAATAATCCCCATGACATTGAATTAATCATCATCCCTTTTCCAATCATTTTCATCGATTTAATATTCATCCTGTATTTTGTTTCATCTTCATCTCTGTTTATTTATTTAATATTTTCATGTTTTTACATAATACTTTTTTTATTATAATTTTTACTTACAGATATTAAATTTCGAAGTACGCTGCTAAACCGATTATATTTTTATCATCTTATTTTTTGTTGTTTTTTTTTAGTATTTTCATATTTTACTTTAGCTGATTTAACAATTTTTCATTGTTTATTTGGTTAATCACATATCATGATATATATATATATATATATATATATATATATATATATTTGGCTGAAAGTATATGTACTTTCAATTATAATCATACATAATGTATACATTATTGTATATAATACACCATTTTAAAGTAGCATATTACTATTGCACAGTAGCTTTTATCTATTTCTACTAAGCACTATCCAATATCCTATTTGCTTAAAATTTGAAAGCACTATGTTGATATATTTACAGTTACTTATATCATTTGAAAATGTATTAAATTGATAACGATATTTTTATTGTTTTGTATGATAAATTAAAATTTTACAATAAATTTATGTAACTTTTAAATTTCAAGGTGTTATTAATAAAAAAAATCAAATTATAATTGGAAATATGTTTAGATACTCAACATGGTACTGATGTAAATTTTGATTATATATTCAGTAAATTTATTCATCTTGCACGTAGAATATTTATATACGTTATCGTTGAAAATAATTTAAATGTATATAATATCATCAAAAATATACTATGGCATATATTTATAATCTGATTGAAGTTCGAAAATGAAAAGTGTTGTTATTCACAAATAATTAATTTACCTTCATACACATATAGTGAGAAATGCTTTTAAGTGAACGAATTAATAGTTTTGAATTTCAAATAAGTTTGGAATTTATAATTCAACCATTAATACATATCTATATATATATATATATATATATATATATATATATATATATATATATATATATATGCTTATGTATATAGAAAAAATGTTTGTTTAAATAAAAATATAATAACATTAAATAAATAAATCAATAATTAAATAAAGTTTTTACTGAAAAAATAAGTATAGAACTTTTTAAATTGTAATATCTTATCAAATACAATTGTTTTATAAACTGTATTTATTTTTTTATAATATTTAATAAACTATGAGTTAAAAAGTTACTAGAAATGTTTATTTAATTAAGATTTTGTATTGGTTGTAAATGTATATATATAGTTTCAGTTAAAAATATTTTTCTCTAATTTATTTTAATTTTCGACTTTTATCTATTTGTAATTTTTCGAAAAATAAATATTTTTACATTGTATATGTAATTTGGAAAATAAATATTTTCTGCTTTATTTCAATTACAATTTAAAAATATTTCATCAATATATTGTTTTAATATATTATGATAATTTTTCTTATCAAATAATTTAATCGTTTATCTGGTTACATATTTTGTTCCAAATTACAGACATTTCTAGTTCGTTAATCACATATATTGATAATTATTGTTAAAATTATCAATTATAAATCTTCTTGAGTCAAACAATTGTATATTTTTTGTGCTACATTTTAAATATAGAATATTGTCGTAACATACTTTTTAATGTTATAATCAAGTCACATTTTATAAATTAAAATTTGTCACTGAATATTTCTTTAAAAAAATATCTGTATGAAGAGATCAGTTATCCTTTTATAATTCTTGTTGAAATAAATCATTTCCTTCCTTTTATTTCAAATATGAATTTTTTAAAAAAAAATCTAAAATATAAAAAAGTATAGAAAATCTAGCCTGTATTAGAAATTCCAAAATCTCATAAACACGAATATTTTTTTAATAATCAAAATTCTTTGTATCGTATACGAGAGAGCAAAAAATAAGTTCGTCGCAGATAAAGATAAAAGAACAATTTGATAAGAGAATACGTTTGCAAACTCTGAAATATCTATAGAATCATCATAAAATTGTAGTTTTATTTTACTTCGACGTAAAACCAATTGAAACAAAATACAATATTAAGTTTGTTATAGGGGTACGAAAGGTTAATAACGAAAACTAACAAAGAAAATAATATTTCTGTTTATAGAACAAACAATATTTATATTTTTGCATTTTAAAAAAATAACACTTATCAATTTCGATTTGTATTTATCGAAAATAAAACTTTAATTTGTACGAATTATATAGAGGGATCCAAATGTGACACCTCGATTTGTATTTTATTAAAAATAAACTAAACACATGTTTGTTTTTAATAAAGCACAAATCTGTGCGTTACATTTGGATGACCCTATATTTTATATGAATGGGAAACAAAACAAATATTTGTTTTTAAATATTTTATTAAGTATCAATTTATATTTAATTCAGTAATTTCTTGTGTGTGGTATATTTTAAAGTTCTTGAAATATGTAAGAATTTATACTGTGACACAAAAATATTAGTAAGCATATAAATATATGTCTAAACCCTTCTGTCTCATTTGGGCCTCCTATATATAGGGTCTTTTAAATGTGACACCTAGATTTATGTTTTATTAAAAAGAAACATGTATATAGAGTGGTGTAAAGGGAAACATGTGTATAGTTTCTTTTATTTCTTTTTAATAAAACATAAATCTAGGCGTCATATTTGGATGACCCTATATAAATGTCTTAATCATTCGGTCTTATTTGGGTTACTCTATATATAAGTCAAAGAATTTCTACGTTTGCATTTTAATATAATACATTGTTTTTCTCAGTTTATGATATTATAAAACGCACACTTGTTGATCGTTATTGGGTCATATTATTGAAATCGCTTAATTATTATATGATAATAGAGTTGTTTGAATCTAAATCAAACGATTACTGATTATTATTTTTTTAAATTAGTTGTTTCAATTGATTTAATTTTTTTAAAAAAAATTACATACTACTCATAACGTACTCTCTTTTTCTTTTTAAATCGAATCTCGTACTAATTCAGTCGATACAGTAATATAGGGGTGTGATCCAATTGTGACGTCTAGATTTGTGTCTTATTAAAAAGAAACGAAAGAAACCATACACACGTGTTTCCCTATATACAAGTTTCTTTTTAACAAAACACAAATCCAGGCGTCACATTCGGATGATTCTATATTTTCATAAACAAGTCTTCAGTTTTATTCGTGTGTTCATTTCGATGTATTATCATCCGAGTTAGCCTTAGAGACGTGTCACACAGTAATCGAGCTATGTGATAATGATATGTCGGGTGATAATTACGATCATATCGTCATTGTACGTGTCGTGCTTGACACGAATATTAATTTTGTGGTTGGAAATTCAGTTCGTCTGTATATCATATCTTTTTAAATCGTTTATTCTAAATACAGACACTTGTGTTTTCCATCATTGTTATTATTGATATTGTTATTCTAGAAATCTTGTCGTTTCACATTATCAATCTTTTTTCTATAAATATACGTCGTCGAGGAAAAAGACCACCTTTAAGGTTAATGTATGCGGAAGTATTGCGATCGTATCGATTCGAATGCGTCTACTCATTAAACACATACATAAATAATTCCTTAGATTATATCAGCTTGTTATGAAACAGATATCGTGTTATATATTCTACGTGCAAGCATAAAATAGCAATATATTTTCATATTAAGTACACTGTTAAATTAATATATGTATTATGTACACTGTTATACTTCAGCCAAATTCATGTAATTAATTCATTATCACGCCTACTGTATCCACGTAGTAAACAAGTCTAATCCTGTAGTGTAACATACATACTTACAAATATTATGCAAGCCCGCTTTGACATTTACCTATATATTCTATTGTCTCGTGGCTTTTGTACTGTCTCATTCTTGTATTATTTTAATTCTTGTAAGTAACGTATATCCACTACCATCACTACTATTAATTATATTAACCACTATTAACTAACTAGTACTAGTAATATTACTATTATTACTATTTACGCATGCTGTGCGAGACCATCATGTGACTGTGTGTGGGTATGGTGGAGTAACATAAACCTTCCGTCTTATACGTCGGTGAACGGAAAAGGGGGCACTTTGACGTGACACCCTCGATGAACAGTGGCGGCTCTTAGACAAACTACACAGTGGGTTGTTGTCAAAATTATCAATATCAAAACTTGCCAATTATATGTGTGAACATTGTTTAGATATTCCTACAAAAAAAAATAATTCCCTATTGAAAAGAGATCTTTTTTAGAACAGTTAAACTTCATATTTTTTTTAAAAAAAAATAGTTAAATTGTAAAAAGTTGTATGCACAATGTAATATTCAAGAGATATTTTTAATTCATATGAGTGGTTCGTTCGTTTCGTAAACAATCATTATTCGAATTGTTACATTTAATTCTTTAATAAAATTTATGTAGAAAATATTCTGAGGATAGATTTTATTTCATGTTATTTAACTAGAAACAAATGTACATTCTAAAATAAAATATAATACATTCATGTGTCAGATTTGTTTCATCATTTTTATTCATGATTTTAAGTCATTGTAGTTTGTACAAAATAAATAATTATTTTAGTTTGATCACATTCTAAATTAGTTATTACAATATACATATATAATAATAGTAAAAATATATTTTAAAACATTACATCTCATTTAAGATATGATTACAAAAAATAATAATAATAAATAGTAGCAGTTTTTTATAAATATATTTTAATTTATTAAATTCAGTAATACATATAAATCAAAAATACAAATTCAGTATATTTCCAATGATATATGTTTGTACTTTATCTTTTACTCTGAAATTATTATTTATTACATAATTCCAGTCCTAGAATTTTAATTCTTTCTCATTCATTCATGATGTATATAATCAACTGTGCATATATTTAATTATTTACATAATTTTATGATATTTACAATTAAATTTTTCTCTCCTTATCAAAAATACTTTTTCACATTATCTCTTTTATCAAATATATAACTTTTGTTTTTTATTACAACTATTTTTAATACTCAAAAACATTTTCTTATTCATTTTTCCTTTTTTTTCTAAATTAGTTTTGAAAATTTCAAATGAAATGATTCTTTATTTCCTGTTTTTTTTATTGTTCTTTATGTTGTACATTCTGTATTATAAATAGTCCCTATTATTTCGATTTCCTCTCAATTTCATAAAAATAATATATAAATTAATTTAAACGTATTTTTTATTAATGACATTATTTTTATCTATTATCAAAAAAGTAGTTTTGTTTTGAAATTATTTATGCTATGGAAATCTAGAATAAATAAATATGAAACATAAAGTACAATAGCTTTTTGTTTAATTCTTTGATGTTTGTCAAGTATTTTTTATTTTACAGTATTTATTTGTCTATAAATATTTGTACTTCTATATGAATTCATTTTTCTCCTACTTTTATGTAAACGATTGAAATATGAATTATAAATGTGTATATGACTTCAAATTTAATTATGTCTAAAATGTATATTATAACTCATTCATTAGTATGATACATTGCGTTAATGAATAAAATATTATTTGAAGGTTTGTTTAAAACTGCATTGTTGAAGTTAGCAAGGTATATAATTTTGCATATTTTCTAGATAATAATTTGTTATTAAACAGTTTGGTAGAATCGTATATGGATGGCATGAATTCTTTGATTATGTTACAGTTGTTTTCAGTCTCTTATACATATAAAATCCGTATTAGTTTTGTTGCAATTATGTAGAGTAATATATGATAAACGATATTTTTTAAACAAATTAAAACACGTGGAAAAATTCAAAACGATCATTTTCGTAGTACTGAAATTTCTGAAAAGTTCATACCGTTTCACACATACGAGTCATCAGCACCGAATCGTATAACACGTGGACATTATCACCAAAAAAAGCTTCCATTCAGTGCATTTGGGAAATGGGTTTCTGTGTTACTGTCTTTTGGTGACAAGCCGCCACTGCCGTGAAATTAATACGCACACATACACACACACGCATTGTATACACACACATGGACACAATTTTGGCGTCCTAGAAGCATCACAGAAAACCACTCTGTAACCACAATCAAACCATCACACACTCGGTTAGCGCGCACGGTTGCAGTAGCTTGTTGGCTCTCTGCTGTAGGTGTGCCGCGAGTTCCAGCGGGGCGCGTGCAAGCGCGCGGAGCCCGAGTGCCGCTTTGCCCATCCCGCCGACACTGTGACCGCCAACGAAGACGGCACTGTCACGGTGTGCATGGACGCAGTCAAGGGGCGCTGCAACCGCGACCCCTGCCGCTATTTCCATCCCCCTCTGCACCTCCAAGCCCATATCAAGGCTGCACAGTCTCGGGCTAGCGCGGTATGCTACGCAGTCTGCGCTGCTGTCTCTCTCTCTCTGTCTGTCTTTCGCTATTCATTTTCTTCTTCTAATAGTCGCATTGATTTCCTCTCGATTGCGTTTTTTTTTTGTTTTTGTTTTTAATTTTATTTTTTATTTTTGTTTTCTATTTTGTTTGTTTTCACTTATGTAATAACTTGATTATTTGTAACGTATTTTTCTTATTTGTTTTTTGGGTTTTATCCGTTATTAATATTGGTTTCCGTTCGTTTATTAATAACAAAAAAAAAAACATGGACATACAATATAATGAAAAAAAAATAATCATATTAAGTACAATGTGTGGTAAAAATTGCAAATCGTCGACACAAATGTTTTTATCGATTTATTTTAATAGAAAGTAACAATTTTTTTACACGTTTCAATTAGATAATCTCTTAATATTAAGTAAAAACTGTTTATTTATTTTTGAAAAAATATTGAAACTTATAAACACATCAAAATAAAACTCGTGAAAATTGTGAAATTTAGTCGTTTAAATGTTACATTTATTCTCATACAAGAATTTCTCTAAGATAAAATAATACTTTTATAGCAAGAAATTGTTTTTCGTAATTAAATTAATTTTTATAGAGCTCATCTTTCGAAATCCATTAATGTTTTATATAGAAAATAATTACGTTTTTTTTAGTGAATTAGAGAATAGATATTCGAAAGTAAAATTTGTAAAAAAAAAACAAATTGCGGCATTAAAAGATTGATTGAAAATGAATGTCATTCAATTATCATAATCATAGAGGAACAAGTTTTGTTGAACAACATTATTTCATTGAACAAATTTGCTATTGACTAGAACAATAAATAAATTCAACTAATAAAAAAGGTTGTATTAAAAAAATTATTGATATATCACAGTATGAATAGCAACGTAGTATTTAAAAGTTTAATATATATATATATATATATATATATATATATATATGTATATATATATATATTGACGTTTTAAAAATAATATATCCTAAATATAAATACTTTAACAATTTTTACTTCTGAGCAGTATATGGTAATTCTATATTTTTCAGTTTAAGTTCATCTTTATGCATTTTCGTAGATTTTATAAAAATGGAAATTTTTCAAGAAATATTAAATTTAAAATATTGAAAAACCGTAAATGTCAATATTATTTATTACGTGAAAAAAATGTAACATTATAGTCTAAAATTGATTATAAGATGTGACTTAAAAAGTCACCAGTCATGCAACTTTGCCGAAAGTTTATAAAAAAATATCAATTTTAAAATTTGAATTTAAATATTTTTATGTTTCGAAAAAATTGTATTTCGTAATAAGTCTCTACTATTATTGTACTTTTTATTTTATTTAAAAATATATTTCATTTCATATATAAAACTAATTACATAAGTTATAATTAAAACAAAAAGTAATTCGAAGTTGTTCATTTGCGTGATATACACCTGTGTTAATTTTTCTTTATGTTCAAAGTTTCTTTTACATATATAGACTGGTGAAACGCAAATATTCATTATTTGTTTTATTTCCTTCAACTATGGAAACATTATGTAAATGTCAGTCATAAAAACATTTGTAAGCAAACAACAGAACTGTTGAAAATAATAACATATTTGAATACTGAATTAACGCAAAAAATAGAAGTGAAAAAAGTTATGTTTTACAAATTCAATAATAGCATTCTTAATATACACTTTTATATTTATACTAATGTAATTTTGTATTTACTTTTTCGTGCTAGTTAATAGTTTGATTTTTTTGTGTTTTTATTATTACCTTCATTTTTACTAATTATTAATTTCGTTTTAAAATAAAATGTTTAGCTTTTTATTATCATTAATTTAATTCCAATTATACATTTTCATTTAAAAGTTAATAATTTTTTTTTTAAATATTCAATATAATTTCATTTAATAGAAGTTTGATTTTACATGCTTATTTATAAAATATTAGTTATAAAAACACCATTTATTTTTTCAGCATTTTATTATAGATTAATGTTAACAAAAAAAAAAAATTAAATACAATATTATTGTTTATATTTCAACTAAAGTATATGTATGTATGTGTGTTTAATAATATAGACTTAACTATTTCAATTTTTATTATTATCAAATTTATTCATTTTAATTAAATAATCCACGCAGTATATTTTTTAATTTTCTATTTTAATAGTCGTTATATAAAATTTTAAGACTTGTAAAAAAATATTTTTACCTTTTTTGTAAAGATATATAATAGAATTTTGATATTACTATAAATTTTGATGTTAAACACACATAAATACCATTGTTTATAACATTTTTTTATATAATGTTAAATATACATTTTTTAATAAATATTAATTATGGTACATAATTACCGCATTTAGAAAATAATTTTACTTAGTTGCGATTATTCGATTTTCAATTATATGCACTAGTTTTCAATTTTTTAAATTAATATTGTAAATTTTCATTCCTTGTTAATATTTTTAACTTTTAAAATTGTTTAATATCATATTATATTTTATGAAAAAATGTTTATATGTTTGTACAAAATTGTTATTTCCACTTACTATTATTTTATCAGTAAGATAATTATAATTCTTAACAAGTAAATATTAATATATAAAAATATACTTTTTTCACTTTCGTTACTTATTAGATTAAAATATCTATTTGGTGTTAATATTTTTATAAAACAGAATTTTCCTACCATATTCTCCGATACTAAAATATTTTACTTTTGAAATTATGGTAATAAATTTAGATTCAGTTAAAATTATGTAAACGGGAAAATGAATTCAACTTCAAGTTTTATAAGTATTCAGCACTAAATTTAAAAGATAAACTTATAAGATTTTGAATATCTGTTTAAAAAGTTTTTTGTAGAAAAAATAAATATTTAACAATCATTTGTAACAGATTTTTCATAACATTCTTAGTGTCATGTTAATAAATGAAATTTAGCTAGATATTATTAATTCAAATAAAAAAGTCAATAAAATTTACACATTCTAGCGAAAGATTCAAATTAGAAAGAGAATACGAAATGTGTCCATGTTTTTTTCTTATTAAAGTAATTATCTACAAAATACATTGAAAATAATTAATTTACTTATGTATGGAACGGAAAGTTAATAATGTTGTCTTTTAATAATGATTCTTATATATTTTTATGTATATTTTAATTTAACTTCTAGTGTTGTAGACAAACTTTTTTTAATTTTTTTATTATAGTAGTTTTTAGTCTAGAAATAAACCATCTTCCATGCAATGTGACGACCATGCTATACGCTTCTACAGTATGTCAATTTATAATTTCGATTAACATACAGTAATCCGTTACAAAAAGGAAATTGATTTCAGTTTTTTAAAGAATTTGTATTTATTGTAATATATTGTACAAAAATTTTTATAATCATAATAATCGTGATTCTTTTTTTTTTATTTTTTTAATCTAATATTTGATAGTAAGTATAAATTAAATTTTGGTAAATAATTTTATATTATTTCGTTGCTTTTAAATATAAGTGTAATTAAACAAAAAGAAACTCACAAAATTATCTTATTCTGTTATATAAAAAAATATTACTTGTTTGACAAATTAATTTTGATGGTTGTATGAAAAAAATATTTTTATAATTTATTGTTAGTTTTTAAGAAGTTTTTATAAATCATTTATACATATATATAAAGATAGATATTTTAGTAATTTTTTCAAATTTTAATATTTAAATTTAATTTTATATTCAATTTAATTTATTTAACTATTTATTCACTAAATATAAATTAAATATTGTTATAAATAATGTTTGACATATATTTGACTAATAAACATTTTATTTTGTTCACTAAATAACATATTTTTCTATTTTTAATTTTTGTGATCAAAAAAAAAAAAAAACGTTATTCTTAAATGTATTTTTTTTCTTAGAAATTTTCTAAATTACAATAATGATCATTTATCTCAATTTAATCGTCTTATCTATATAAAATTAATCGCCATTTAACGATGAGATTACGTTTTACTTGCATATTTAAAATATTTTTCCAGATAATCTTAAATGTATTATCTCATTAAAATCGAATATTTATAATGAAAGTAAGATTTTAAAGTAATCAACAGAATTTTAATCTCGATCTTCTTCGGAATATTATCTTCGAAAAGATTTCATAACTTCTTGACTTTTTAATTGAATTTTCCAATCCAATAAATAGCATTCATAGAATTTCAGATAATTTATGATGTAATTTTAATTTTTGCATGAGATAAATTAATTCTGAGTATTGTCTCTTTTACATTTAAATTTTTTCGTTTAAAGTTTTTCTAATTATATTTTTGAATGGAAACTATCAATATTTTCATTACATTTGATTCTTAATATGAAAATTACTACTTTTTACCAAATAATAAACTTATCTATACTATTAAATATTTTATGGTTTAAATTTAAATTTTTGTAAAAAAAGGTTTTTAATAATATTTTTTGTGTGGTATATTTTTTAATTTTTTTTTTGGTCAAAAATATAATTTATATTTTACATTACTATATTTGTTTTTTAAAAAAAGTTAATAGAAATGTTTTCAGTATTTTAATTTTGTTTAAAATGAAAAAATTATATATATAATGAGTATGAATTTTAAAATTAAATAATATTTTTTCCATTTATAATAAATAATTAAATTACTATAATTAAACAATTATGTCAAACTTTTACTATGTTAATACTGATCAATATTTTCAAGAAAGGTTTTAAATAATAATAAAATTTACAAACTGCTAATTAATATATAATATAATTTAATGCCAATGAAATTTGTCAAACAATGTTTATACTTCGTTATATATATATATATATATATATATATATATATATATATATATATATATATATATATATATATATATATGAACAACTAATTTGTTCAAACAAAATTAAATATATAAACTTAGCACACGTGAAATTTAATTTAATCATCGCACTGAAAATATATTACATAGATACAAAACAGGCTGCAGTATCTACGGTATAATACAACGATTGACCCTGTGCTCCTGTATAGCATGGCAGCAAAGTAGGATAGTGTGTTGTAATATAGTCGTCCTGCTGACAAGCCCCGAAACGCTCTGCCCTCGCACAAAATCATACTGTATATACATATATATATATAAATAAGAAAAAATTCGCTGCTACTTTTATGTATTTTTTTTATGATAGCACCCTTACCCTTCTACATCTTTAGACGTGTATTGCTCTAGTTGTACTACCATACTATATATATATATATATATATATATATATATATATATATATATATATATATATTCTTTCTTTTTCATTTCTTCAACGATAGCGTTTAATTTTTACGTTATTACATCGTAATGGTAATAGATATAGTACTTATTTTCCATTAATTCCCAATGGCTGGCCCACAGTTTGCTATGCGCTGCTGCGCTTCAATCACTAAATCACACCTGTATAAATTGTTAACATTGCAAACAATTCAATAATTATATTTTGTAATTACTTTTTGGTTTATGTATCATCTGATAATTATAAAATATAATATTTACATGCGCACATGAAAAATTGAATTGTTTTTAGTGTTTCAACTACAGCACAGTACACAAATTTTTGATAACTTACTTTAATCACCGTTATGCTCATTACTCTTCGCTATACATCAGTTGAAAACTATATATATATATATATATATATATATATATATATATATATATATATATATAAGCACTTTTAAGTCACGTTCACTTAACTGTTTTTTTTTAATTATATTAAAGTGTGTCAAATATAACATAAAATTGTAATTTAAGTTGATGTTAATAATATTAAGTTGTGTATATATTCATATGCATATTAGTTGCACCATTACAAATTTTTTAAATAAATATTAAAATTTAATAATTAACTGATTCTTATAAAATTAGTTTTAAATATTTTTAAAGTACTATTTTTAATATTACACATTTTTGATAATGCTATGACCATTGAAATATTCATTATTCAAAAATAAACATAACTGTTGAAGACTTCTATCAAAAACTATTATAATGATGGAAATTAATTCCTTTGTTAAAAAATAAATTAGTCACAATACCAAATAAACTATGCTAACTGATATATATTTAGTTGATGTTAAATATGTTAATTTCCACATATATTCATAAAAAAATATTTCAATGTTGATATTTTAGTTTCCATTTTCAACCAGTTAAAGTATACAATTCTTTTTTGTTTAAATAGTATATAATTTATTCGTATTTATTTTATCATCTCTAAAAACTATGAATTTTAAAATTTAAATTACAAATAACGAATTGTTACAATCGTCGACTGAAGCACTATTAAACTATAATGAGGTCAAATCCGGCATTTAAGCTCTAATAACGTATATTATGGTAATATTTACCATTTGACTTCATCATCGTTTATGATTATTTTGAACAATTAATGAGATTTGCTATTTTCCCTGTTTTGAACTGATTCATGTATGATGTTTCTTGATGTTATTATTCATATACGTTGATGAAAATGGTAAGATATTAAATATTTATATATTAAATTTTACAGTATACTTTTTTTTTTAATTTAATATTTTTAATGATATTCGTCTTTTTTAAATTTAACTTTTATGTCTTATTTTATATTTATTTAAAACATAATTATTAGATTTCATACGTGCATACACATATATATATATATATATATATATATATATATATATATATATATATATATGCGATTGTATGTATTTTATTTTCAAAAATACATTCTAAAGAAACAATTAGTACTTTATTGTAGTATTAAATATAATTCTGTGTTTTAACACCAAACGACTATGTAATTATGTTATCATTGTTCTGTTTGTATAAAACAGTTTTGCTTGTTGATTCTACTTTGCATATTTTTTTCAAATGAACACTAGAATATTATACTATATACACTTTTCATTTTTTTTGTGGTATGTATTAACTATTAAAAGCATTTGACTTCTATCTGAGAATAATTTTAATTAATTGTATTGTTGATACTTGAAACGTTTCTTTGTACACTGCCAATCTGTTGAGGATATTTTTATATTGATATTTTTCTTAAATTACAAACTGATTTTTATTTTTAAAAAACGTGTATTTGTTTTCTATAATTTTAAAACTACAGCAATTCTTTTTACCTATACTTTTGTCTTTGATTTTAATTTGGATATTTTTTTTATTAGAATATAAAATTTATATTCAATATTCTAATTTTACTATAATTGTATTTTGTAGTTCAGCTATTAGAAAAACTCTTAAATACTAATTTAAATTGATTAGATAATTATTTTTTATTTGATTTTTCTTAAAATAGTTATTTTTAGTCAATTTAGTTAACTTATTGAAAATAATAATATTATCATTTATTATTATAGCTTATTTTGAATTAATAAATAGACGAAACAAAAATATTTACCAATTATATATAAATAATAAACATTCGAATTACTGTCTGTGTTGATTTTCAAGATATTAATATTTTATAACTTTTATAAAATAATATATTTTTTATTTATTATATTTTATTATATAGTCTTCTTTCGAATTTTTCTCTCTTTCTCTCTCTCTCTCTCTCTCTATATATATATATAGATAGATAGATATATATAGATATATATAATATATAATATAATATATATATATATATATAAATATATATATATATATATATATATATATATATATATATATAAATATATATATATATATATATATATATATATATATATATATATATATAGATAGATAGATATATAAATAAATTAAATTAATCTTCAAATATTTTTAGTTTCTGTCCTTTAATAAGATAAGTAAAACAGTTTTAATGTGAATCATTGTTTAATAATTGTTATTATGTTTTGCAATATAATTTTAATATATAATGTTAAAAAAAATAATAAAATTATGTGTAAACATAAATATTTCCATCAAACTATAAAATCAAGTAAAATTTTATTCAATATTAATTACTCAATTCTACTAAAATGTTTTATATAGATAATGAATTTTATATGAATCAGTTAATTGAACTGAAATATTTTATATAATTAATGAATATATATATATATATATATATATATATATATATATATATATAAATAATGAAAATGTTATATTTGTTATAATTATGCACTTTTTGTAAATAATTGATTAAATAATCATTTAATGGTTTGTTAATAGATTGACACATTTATTCGTTTTTGACTGAAACCGTTTATAAAAAACCCAACTTATATTCGATATTTAAATCATACATAGAAATCATTAAGTATGAGCATAGAGTGAATATTAAAATACTTGTCAAGTTTATATGCCAGTGGGTTTTCTGTACACACACACACAATTCTTATTGTAGTGCGGGTGCCATTAACTTTTAGGGCTTGTCGGCAGTGCAATTGACACAGTTGCGTCGAAGATGGTGCATATATTCTTGTTGTTGTTTTTATATATGGATTATGATGTTTTTTTCCAGGATTTATTAATTATTGTGTTTTAACAATTGTTTGTAGTTCTTTCTGGGTGAGCTCACATATCTACTGTACAATTATTTCATACGCATTTTTTTTTTATAAATATAGCAGCTTTAATTGTTATTTTATAGCTATTAAGTGAATTTGTCTATACTTTTTTTGAACAATGCCGGCTGTTCTTTATCAAGCGATTTTTAAAATTTTTAATATATTTATTATTATTATACATATATATATATATATATATATATATATATATATATATATATAGTTTATTTTCAGTGGTGAATTGTTCCGTTTAGAATTAATATTGAAATAAGCATTTATTAATATTAGTTTTATGTGCTTTTAAATTGAAATAAGTTTTTTTATGTCATTAGGTATTAAACGAATTTCATACCTTTTTATTTGTCCCAATTGTTAAATATTACTTTTAATACAAACTAAAACGCATAAATTGAACTTATATTTACACATTAAACACATTGAATGTTATTAGTTGATTTTTATTTTATTTTTGTAATAGCGTTTTAATTACAAATTATTACTGTACAAATACACATAAAATATAGTAGCATCGTTAATTATTTGAAATAGTATACTGATATTAAATAAAAATTAAAAAAGTTCAAATGTATACACACACACAATTACACGCAAGTGTTATTTATATATATATATATATATATATATATATATATATATATATATATATGTATATGTATACATGTATGTTTGTATGTATGTATTTATGTATATAAGTTAAAGTTATATAAATAATTGTAATCATTTCATTAGTATTTGTATTTTATTAATTGCTTAGTGTATGGTTCATTTAATAGGTTTAACGGAAATTTATTTATAATATTATAACGTTGTAATTAACATGTTTCGACACTTGTTATGAATATATTAAATATATCAACATTACTTCGAATGAATAGAGGATAATAACAGATTTCCTGTAATCAGAATTATCGATTTCGATTAATGCACATACACACACATATTATATATATATATATATATATATATATATATATATATATATATATATATATATATGCGGTATTTCTGATAATGTTACTTACTACTTAACTACATTTATATTATAACTAATGAACACTATTTTCTCATATGAAACAATTAGTTTGAAATCGTATGTTAAGTATTTCCATTCTAATGACTTGATTATTATTATACGGAATATTACACCACCGTCCATGAACACCTATTATTGAACAAAGTGATATGAAATATGAATACATTTTTAATTAAAATAAATGATCATTTTTCGCTGATGATGATAGCCTGTATTGTTGTATTTCAGGTCGTGGCTCTGCATGATTCTTCTAGACGCAGTGATTGAGGACAGATGGATAATAAATCTGTCCGTGCCTTCTTACTTTTGTTTTATTTTGTTTCGTATTCTGTTATGCAATTTTTATACATATGTATATAAATATGCCTAGTTTTGCAGAAAAATGTATTTTTCTATTTATGTTTTATTTTGTGAGCTTTTGCCTTATTTAAGGTCAGTCTTCGATTTTTATTAAATGTAATTGCTTTTATATAAGACTTAACTGTCTTGAATTGTTATTAAAAATATTCATTTTTGTTATGTATAGTCACTAAGCAATATCATTTTTATTAATAATTCTAATGAAAACGTATCTTTAACAACCATTTCACTCATTTATTATTATAAAATAATTTAAATGTGGTTATTCATAAAAATCAGTATTTATTTTCTTACAGTATAGCTTTTATTTTTATTTTATATATATATATATATATATATATATATATATATATATATATATATATATATATATATATATATATATATATATATATAATGCATGTATGCTATTATTGACAGTAATATTTTCAAAAATAATGAAATTTAAATGCTTACCATTAAGACTTGTAAACTGTTTTCTGCATGTAATGTGTAAATTTATTAGATAGCTAAAAAATTCAGAAAGTTTAATAAATATAAGAAGTTAAATGATTACGTTTTATAATATTTTTAAACATTGTTATGGTGTTTATTCTTTTTTATAATAATTTACATTAGATAATTAATTGTTTACTAAAATTAAATTATTGTACGCTTCATTTAAAACGATTTAATTAAATTAAACGTAGCTTGTTATGAATTAATTTCATCACTTATAATAAAATATTAAAGAAATACCTCGAACTAAATATTTATATTTATATACATAATCATTTTAAAAGTTTTGTTGAAAATTCTTTCGTTGTTAGTTGTTTATTTGAAAATATCAAAAATATGTAATTCGTTAATAAATAACGAAAGAAGGATTTTTTTTCAATTTTTATTCTCAGTCAGTAATGTAGTATAAAATATAAAATAATTTCTATAATTTGATGTGATATTAAAATTTAATTAACTTATAACTTTGTACGCATTTTTATTATTCGTATTGAGTCAAACTCGCAAAACGATTTCATTTTTATAGTATTAACATTTTTAATATTCTGTTATTTTATCTAATTAAAGTTTTATTTTATATTGTTTTCACTTATTCTAAAATTAGTTTTAGAAAGTTAATTGACAAAAATAACTTTTATGTCAAACAGAACACAAAAATTTATTCTTTAAAAAAAATAAGATATTAATTATATACGATTTTAAGTATTCATTTTATTTAAAGTAAAATATTTAACCTTACTTCATTTCATGTTACTATTTTGGTTTATCAATGAATAATTAAATTACGTTTCTTTAATCTTTTAACTATTATAAGTAATCATTTTTTTAAATAATAAAGTTTATAAGATTGTTTGAAAACAGTTTATAAGATCGTTTGCATTCATTGGTTTATAAGATTGGTTTGCATTCAATGATGTTTAAACTGAAAACGGATTTTTTAATTTTTAATTTGTAATTATCTCCTCTTTCTCATAAATCTTTAAAATATATTTGTATATTACCCTTTTTTATTAGAAAATTAACGATTTTTTCACAGTAAATTGAATAAAAGAATATTAAAATAATAATTATTAGAGGTATGCATTGAAAGTGAACGATCTTTTATAAAAATCTGTATCAGGTTCGAACAAATTTGAAACTTAAAGTTAATAAAAATAGTTTGCTTTATTTTCTATAATTTTTTGCCATCTTTCTGGTACAAGGTGAAATTCACTTCGAAAGAATGACTCGAATTTTGATGCAGTGACATTATCTGTCCAGGTTCGTAATTCTTCGAAATTTTGGAAGTATATATTCTCTAAACTGTATTGCTTCGATCTAAACAAATTGAAATATAAAAGCGGAATATCTGGTGAGTACGCGGAGTAGAAAAGGACTTTCCATTCCAATTTTAACAATATGTCTTTGGTAAAATGTGGCCTGGCATTGTCATGTAGCAGAATGACCTTGCGTCATTTACTAATTACTAATAGCCGTTTTTTGTACAATATCTGCTTTAGTTTATATAATTGTTGTCTGTATTTATCTTCAGTGATCATTTCACGCGGTAACAACGACTTAAATAAATAAAGAACTCTTGATTTCACTAGATACATTTTAATGTTTTTACATTTTGGATGTTTCGTTTTGGTATTAATTCGGATAATTGGCCGGGGTCTGCCTACTCTTTTTACATTTAGGATTATTAAAATATATCCATATTTCATCTTTAGGCGCTATTCGATACAAAATACTTTTCTTTCGTTATTTAGATAGTAACGAAGTTTAAATATTCTCATCTGTCAATTCATGTGGGACTCCATTTCCTTTCTTCGTTTTTTTCAAGGATTTTATCCAATAATGTTTAAAATTCATCATCTTCGAATTTTATTCTTGTTCAGAATGTTCTTTATCCTGCGAATCAAAAGCACCACTTGGAAATCTTCTGAATCAAAATTCGCAAGTACTGATCGATATTTAACTATTTTCGGAATTCTCACAAATTTTTTTGTGCGCTTCTGCAACACTTTTCTTATGATCAAACCTAAAAAGTAAATTGTATCAAATATACTCTTTATTACGTGTCCTTTTTCATTACACAAATAACGGAAATGTCAGCAAAAAAAAGGTGCAGCTTTATTTTTCGTATACAGGATAGTCAATATTAAAAAATGAAAACATTTTTTTTTTAAAAAAAACGTTTAATGAATACCATTGTTATAAGTTTGCGAAGCTTTATTTTCAATGCATATCCTTAATAAAAAATAGTAATATACAGTATATATTTTAGCTATGTTTAATAAAATTGAAATATTAAATTATTTTACTGTCATAATGGATTAAATTACGTTCTTTTCATTGCTATATCAGTTATGTGTAGTTGTAATTACATAGAAGATAGTAGTTATTATTATATTTGCCTAAATAGAAAACTGTATATAATATAGTAATTCATATTTTATATGTTAAAATGACATAACTCCTCTTTTAAAAAAGCAAATAATTATAACGTCAAGAAGAATAGAAAAGACAGTTGGTATCAAAATACAATAAATACATGAAATTAAAATTTTACCTAATATTCGAAACATTCAACCGCCTGTGATTTTCTTATATACAGTATGGTAAATGTTTTACTCTTCTATTATATACGTCGTGTATTAAATCAATTTTTTAAAAAAATATAAAGTGGTAAGAACATAATAAACTCTGTTATTTTTTTCTTGTTCAATTCTTTCAATGATGGACATATTTTGTAAAATCGAAGAACTGACTGACATCTTTTTACTCTTTATTATTTTTATTTGTGTACGCAGACCTATTCTACTTATATTTTTGCAGAACTCGTCGATGGTTTTGTCGCGTGCTATTTACACATTTAAAAAGCACACATTACGCATAAAGTGTTGGAAAAAAGGAAAAAAATATTGTATTCCATCATATTGTGATCATTATTATTAATTTAGCGGTGATACTTTTGTTGTTTTGGTCGTGCTGTGGGGCGCGCGTTCGTGACTTGGCTTGGCTGCCTGCTTGTCTGCCCGCTACTAATAGCCCGCCGCGGTGTCACCCCTGCAGGCTGCCGCGGCCGCTGCAGCCCCCCTCGGCCACGCACCACCACCCCCCGTTCCCTTGGAGCTCGGCAAGAAGCGTGCCCGAGACCCTAGCACTGCCGAAACAGATATACTACTGGTACCAGTCGCAGCCGCTTTGCATGATTATTTTCTCTTTCTATCTTTATTTATTTATTGTCTCATATCTCACCTCAACCCATTTCTTTATTTATTTCTACGAAAATCCTCATGTCCTCGTCGAAAAGATACGCAATGTGTACGGATTTTCAGTACTTTTTCGATAATTGCCAATTGTTTTTATCGAAAACGATTTATCAATGTTTAAAACCAATGGATAAATTTTATAAGTATTTATTTCATTGAATACATTTATGTACGTCTAATATATATATATATATATATATATATATATATATATATATATATATATATATATATATATATATATATATATATATATAAACTTTTTTAATCAATCTCTTAAATGTTCATCTTTATAATGTAATATTTTTGAATTTATATAACGATAATAAAACTACATTATTTTAATATCATAAAAATTAGGTATGAGTAAAAACAAACGCTCCAAAAAATAAAGTTCGAATTGTAATGAACGTTTCTTTATTCTTAATAGTAGTAAATCAAATCTTTATTTATTTAATTTAAATAAATTAAAATTCATTTATAATCTCATATCTGAAAATAAATCATAATACGAATTATTTAATATACATTAAAATAGTTTCCTCTATCTATTTATTTAATATTAAATAATTTCAACTTTTGAAATATAATCATTTTTAATAAATGCTCATTTTTAAAATGGTCGATATTTAGAAATGAACTTATTTAAAATTATTATAATTTCAACATATCTTGTACTTATTTTCATTTATTTAATAAATGTTTCAATGAATGTATCAAATGAAATAAAAAAGAAGAAAAAAGTAATGGTAAACGGAACTTCTAGAATATAACGTTTGTAATTCATTTATCCGCTATGACACTTTGCGTATCTTTAAACATTTCCTTTCTGTCGGTAGCGGTCGGTATAGCTCGTACGCCGATAAGAATATATCAAATTATGACCAAATTGAAATTTATCAAGTTTTTTCTTTTAGTTTTGGCATACACAAAGCTGCAGGTACCATGCCTTCTGCTTTTGTACACCGAAAAATCGTGTGATCATGCTTTCTTTGCTTTCTTATTTTTCCACATATATACATATGTATATAATTATCTATCTATCTATATACATATATATATATATATATATATATATATTTATATTTTTATCTCTCTATATATAGATATATATATATATATATATATATATATATATATATATATATATATATAGATATATAGATATATATATAGATATATATATGTATGTATATATACCTAGGTATATTTTTTATATTTGTTATGTACTATCAATTTCTGTATGATGCAACACTTCTACATTTGCACTTCACGAACGAGGATACATATATTTGTTTATATATATATATAAACTTAATATTCAGGATAAATATTTTATATTTATAAAAAATAATTTCTCGTATTGGCTTCCATTGCATTTTATTCTAGTTTTTATGTGTAGTAAAAATTTTAGGAAAATATTTCTTTATAAATATATGTGTAAATATTACTTTTTATATATGTAAATACTATATTTTATTGTAGATTATTTTATTTTCTGTAATACATGTATTTTTCAGTACTTTAATAATTTCATAAATTGTAGTAATTGAAATTTATTTAACATATATAAAAAAATTAGACAATAATGAATGTAAAAAAAATATTTTTTAAAGCTTTCTCAAATATTCCACTCAGGTTAAGTTTGCAAATCTATTTATATATTTTATCATTTTTGAAAAAAAAATATTCCCAATGATTTTCTTAATTTAAGAAATGTAAAAAAATGTATTTTATTCTTAATAATAAGTACTTTTTTACAATTCCTTTTACGTTATGGATTCAAAAATTATGTTCAATCTCTTGATATGATATTTTCCTACTTTATTAGTTCATTTTTCATTTTTTTTTTTTTTTAGATCCTTCTAAAATTATATGCACATCTATTTATTTTCTTTATTTCTATTTAATATTTTTGAAACTACAGTTTAGAATTTCTAATATTTCAACCAATTTTAAAACTATTTAAGTTAAATTCTTCTTCTTTATATATATATATATATATATATATATATATATATATATATATATATATATCTTTTTATTTAGAAAAATCATTCATCACTCGAATATATTACTTTCTAATAAGTTAAAATTGTTATTTTTTTCTAAACTCATTTGTAAATACGTATATGTAAAAACTGAATAGTTTTGTCAAAAACTTCTCAAACTACAGGCTAGAATCAATAAAAAAATAATTTCGTTATTTAAAATTCATTATGCTTGTATTATTTATATTTTTTTGAAAAATAATGTAAATAGTTTTTTTTCATTTTTCATCAATCAATGAATACTGAATCACAATTATTATTTTATTTAAAAATAAAATCACGTAATTTCTTAAACTTATTGTATTAGAAATATTTTAATAATCAATAAAAGATTAATAATACATCACATTCTTTATTAAGTCAGCATTTAATATTTTTTTATAATTATTTTATATCATTAATTAAAAGTATATATATATATATATATATATATATATATATATATATATGTTATAATTTTTAATTATTCTATCCTCGTTTTGTGTATTGCAAAATCATTAGCGATACATGAATATTTTGGGTTGTGATCAAATTTCATATTTATATTATTTATGTACTTTCGTGTAGATAGTTCAATTATTTTCTATTCCATCCGATCAATAACGTAATTAACTTGTGTAACTATTTTATACATTTTAATTATTTGTGAAGCATGGCTTTATATTTTGCATCAAAATTAAGTCACAACCCTTGTATTTACTATCGCGTGTATCACGAAGTGCTATACCTTCCTGCAACCGAAACACACGCTTCTTTTACTTTCTATACGTAACGAAAAGCTACTGAAAATGGCTGTTAGCATGTTGTGAGGCCACGTAAAGTTGAATCCTGCTTACATATTTTGCTAAGCTTTTGATATGTTGGCATGGAACGCGACAATCGATTTGATACTAATGTATCAACCATATGACATCATTGAATATTAATAACTTACATTTGCAAGTTTGCACATTTGTATGAAAAATTGTAATTTGAATTTATTTTTTAATTAAAATCTATAATAATTTATTTTCTTAATATAATTAGCTTTTTTAAAAAAATAAAGTATAAAATCATTTTAATTAAATTAAGTATTTCTTTTCTACGGTTGACATCAAACGTATTTATATTACATTAATATTGTCATAAATATTTGGTTGATAGGTTTGTGTCATGTATGATGTATATTTATATTGATTTATTTCTTTCACTCGGTTTTCTTGTTAATTTTCAATTATAAACTATACTCGCAACATTCTAGCAGCAGTTATTTTAATTAAGTTTTTTTTAATTGTATATGTATTTAATTAAGCTAGTTTAATGTGAGAACGTCAACTTTTGTCTATTTATTTGAGCATAGTCACTTAACGATAAAATTATGGAAGAATATTTCAAAGAAGTGTACATAGGTTAACCAATTAAATAAAACAAAATTTTAAAATGTTGGGCACCAATGTTTTTTTCTGATTTATTGAATTATAATTTATTTATTGTTTAATTTTTCACTTATTGATAATATTTTACACAGATGTATTTTTTTTCTTGTATATGATTTAAATATGTGTATGTTTACTATATCGTTACTAATAAAGGTAATCGATATTTGTTCTATAATGATTTAAATTATTTATTAAATATAAAGAAAAAATCATTGGGTTAATGCCTTAATCAAATTTTATTGTTATACCTCTTATGGTATAAATAAATAAAATTAAAAAAAAATCTTACAACGATTTGACTTTCTTCAAAAAATGTCTGGTTTATATCCATAATCATTATCTTATGACAAACATATTGTGATGTATTTTACGGATGATTTCATTCCCCTGATTTCTTCTGTATAAATATATAAGCACATATATATATATATATATATATATATATATATATATATATATATATATATATATATAATACATCACAAAGTAGTAATTGACTTTAGTAGATTAAATGTAAAAATTAAAAGGAATTGAATGAAAAGTGTAATAGTAAATAAATGCATTTATATGTGTTCGTATGTATGTATGAATATGATAGGGAAATATTTTTTCACTTAATCTACCATTATATGTCAATTATTTAATACATACTGCAAATATTATTGTAATGTTGTCATAATTTAATTTAGCAATATTAAAATATACGTAATATGACACATGCGAAAATAAACTGTCTTTATTATAAATACGATCAAATAATATTTATAAAAAAGTTTGTAAAACATTTTTTTCTAATAATTCATTACATTAAATATACACTGCTAGTGTTTTATCATTAACTGTATGTCCTGACCAATTGATTTTATATTTTTTCAGATGGACATGAAGTCAGTCGGATCATTCTACTATGAGAACTTTGTAAGTATTTATTAAAATATATTTTTCTATCCTTTGTACAGATTTTACCCTTAATTAGAATTAATCCTATACGTAACTAGAGCAAGCCTAATATTTTAAAAGTTAAAAACTTTATGGAGAATTAATTTATGTAAAATCTATTAATGCACAGAAAAGACATTACATTTAATTTATAAATTTCTTTTACTATATGAATCTCTAATTAAAATACATAACTTTTAATACTATTAGAGCAACTATATTCTTTATGAATTGAATAAAAATGAATTATTTACACAAATGAATTTTAACCTCAACACCACAATAGTTATAAAGTGTTCAATAATCACTTATTGTTCACTTATTATTTATAAATATGTCAGCTGATGCATTTCGATGGCGATGCCATCATCTTCAGAGCCCTGTGACTTTATATATATATATATATATATATATATATATATATATATATATATATATATATATATACATATACTAATTTGTACCTTGTAACTTTGTTCAATTCATCTCTAATTGTGGGATGACTGTTTCTTTTTATTTCGTCGTAGATCCGCAAATTTAGTATAAGTTTATATTCCGTATTTGTAAGATTTGACATGTTTATTGGGATAGGTTTTATTTATTGTTTTTTATAACATGGTTCTTGTGACAGTGTTTGAAAATTTTTAACGATTTATGATGTCTGTTTGAAATGAATTGAATTTTATTTGTATGTGTTAGTTAAAATTCATTTGTGTTAAGTAAATCAGCCACAGTCCAAAACAACAAATAAAAATTGTTTTATATGTTATTAATGATTATTAATTATTGTGTTTTTTCCTATCTTGAGATAATGCTGAACGAAAACAAAGTGCCAAATATCCTCTGTAATCCAGTTTGTTTATTTATTGTTTTTCAGGCCTTTCCTAACAGCATGGTGCCGTATAAACGGCCGGCGGCCGACAAGTCCGGCGTGCCGGTTTATCAGCCTGGCGCGACGACGTACCAGCAGCTGATGCAGCTGCAGCAGCCGTTCGTGCCCGTGTCATGTGAGTACGCTAGCCCTCCCCCATCCCTTCCACCGGCAGCTGGCTCGCCAGGTGTCGAGGCGCAAGTCGCCACGTCACGTGATCCAGGCGAGTCGGAACAGCCGCTCCCGTCGGCCGTGCCTCCTGTTCCATTACCGGATGCTGCGGCAATCGCCAAGGAGGTTGCACAGCAGAATTATGCCAAAAAAGTGGCCGCGGCTGCAGCTGCCGCTGGCGCACTTAGTTATACAGGCGTTGCTCTCAGTAAACAGGCTCCGCGACTGCCAGCACACTTACCACTGGCCGTCGCGGCGCCTACGTTCATGCCTCTGCGTGCACAATCCGTAGCGCTCGCCACCGCAGCCGCTGCCACTCCATACCAGTTACTCCGTCAACATCAGACGTTACCTCTTTGGAGCGGTGCCGGACCGCTGTTCGGACCGCCGTTGTATCCGCCGACCGCCGCCGCGACACAACATTCACATTCTCATGCCGCCGCCGCTCATGCTGCAGCTGCCGCTGCGGCACATGCCGCCGCGGCTCATGCAGCAGCCGCGCATGCCGCTGCGGCCCATCAGAATAACAACAACAACGGAGCAGCCGCCGTCCAGCACAACAACGCCAGCGGGGGTGGAGTCGTAATGCAACCGTTCAAAAAAATGAAAACGACCTAAACGAGGCGTTACGCGCGAGACAGGCGCGGCTTACGGATGCGGGGACGCCGCTTTCTAGTCAGACGGAGCGCGCGAGCGGCGGGCGGTGGCCCGACGGGCCGACCGGACGGCGGTCGGCGATAGCCGACGGCTCTGACTGTGATATCCCTCCCCGGCGAACGCACGCCCGCTAACGAACTATGAAACTGTTTCCAAATGACGCACTCTTTCTCTTCTCCATGAACTCGTTACTTTCTTAAATATAATAAGCAACGCACAAAAAAATATCATATAGTAATTTCAACTTGACACGCCATTTAATATTAATATGTAATGTTCATTCGTATTTAGTACATGTATACAAAAGTAAATTTACAAATTAAGAACGTTAATGAAATTAAAATGATTATGAATAATTGAAATTACTATATGTTTTTATGCACTGAAAGTGTATAGGGAAAATCTCCATTTGTATTTTTAACTGTCGAAAATCGTTTCAGGAATGGTTGTAATCTATTTTTTACACAAGAATTTACCAAATTATGTATAATTTTTAATATACCTTGAATGTGATAAAATGTCTTTAAGTCTTGCGCATGAACTATCGCGGCGTTGTTCATAAATCGCAAGCTGATGTTAAGTAGCGTGTGTTCAAATATGAATATATATATATATATATATATATATATATATATATATATATATATGTAATATATATATTGTATTATATGTACTTGTGTATATAGTAAAAAATATTTATGTATAAATATATGATTGATCCTGAAGCGAACTCACTATTATAAATTGTTATGGAGATTTATTAAAAAAGAAGAATACAAAAACGGAATACAATAATAATATAGACATTGCAAATTATTATACACTTGTTATTTTTAATGGTTAAAACTCTCGGACACATATATGTTTTTCTTAACGTCCTGTTATAAACTGTGCTTGGTCGTGGTATTGAGAACTGGAAGCTCATTTGGAAACAGGTTATTAACTGGACACGTGTGTCTAACACCCAATCCTCCCGTCCCCACCCGTCGTCCTGGCATCCGCCGGCCTGGCATTCGTCATTCTCACATGACACTTTGATGCGCTCGCGAACTCCTCGACGGAATCCGGTCCGATTCCGTAGTCTCGTACGACAGATGCCTTACATAATATATAATAATATAACCTATCGATTATAATTGCTAAGTGCGAGAGCGACGTCTCCAGTGCGCGATGCGGCCAAAATGGTCCGAGCCGCTCGCGCCTTGGCGGCGCGTTCGTTTAGATTTACGATGGTCGTGCGTGCCTCACGGCGACCGTAAGCGTGCGGCCCGGCGCGGTGCGACTGCTGTGTTCCGAATGATTTTCACGGCTGCATTTTTGACGTCGAGCGGCTTAATACGCGTCGCGCCGCGTCGGCCGCACCTCTCTTCTGTTTTTACTGCTAAGTATTAAGTTTTTATTCAATAAGTTTTGTTCCTGACGTAGATTATTAAGCCTTGTCGTTTTGTTCGTAGTTTTCCCGGGCATAGCTCGGAGCTCGAACGTTTTACCGTTCTAAACTTTTTTTAGTGTGTTCCGTACTCGACGCTCCATGCGGGGCGTTACTTATGTAGGCTAGCCGTATTTTCTGTATCTTATCTTTTATTGTATCTGTAGAGAAAGTGATATCTAGTTACTGACGACGTGTCTTACGTTTTGTAACTCGCTGTCCGTAGCACACATGAAATGTGTTAATATTTTTATTATACTGTTATTATTATTATTATTATATTATGATTATGATTATTATTATTATTATTAGTGACTACAATTATTATTATTAAATATAATAATGATGATATACCTATTTGTAAATGTGATGCATGATTATAGTTACATGCTTCGATCAAGAGTAATTCATAAAGTTAAATGTATTTACGAATATTTGCATTTTTAGGTAGGCCGTATAAACTGTGAGACAAGGACGCGGACGCGCGACACACGGGGTGACTCGTTTGTACATTTTCATTAGTTTCTTTCATTATTTTCTTTTTGTCGGCGTCGCGTTGTTTATCGCATCTGTCGCCCCGGGGACGCGCGACCGCGTCCGTCAGGCGAGCGCCTGCAGACCGCTCACGCTTGAGACACGCCGCACCGGGCAGAGACTCTGCAAGCGGACGCTTGTGTCACCGAACGAACTGTGTATTGTACTGTTCTAATCCTGCTGTATCACGAGCCAGTATTTGTAATAATAATGCTTGAAAATGCATGGATATTTGTTTTATTAATACGCTTCTTATTCGGTCATCATCTTCCTTCCGTCCACGATCGACCACGACCGCCTTTCCCGGGCCCGTAGCCCGTACACTTCCCTTCCCCTGCTTCTCTGCTAATTTTTTTCTACGATCTGTTATAGGTAAAAGGTTTATGCTTGTGTGACAGTTACGTTTATTTAACGAATGAGCTACGCTGTGTTTTTAGGAGAGTGTTTCCGGCGAATTAGGTACGATATCCGTTTGTGAACGCATGCGTGTTGCGAGCCGTCGTCGCGACGGTGTCGTCCGTTTTTCACGTACGCACGAAATCCGTCCGTTTTTTAATGATATGGCCGCTGTTTTTGTTCCATGCTTGCGCGTTTCCGGTGTGGTACCTACTTTTCTGCTGTCGACTGCGATGACTGTGCTCTGTTTCGCTCACGTGTCATTTTGCGCCGCTCGACCGTGCTGCGCTCTATGGAATGGTTTTGTTTTTGTTTCTCGACGTCGCGGCATCGCGCCCCGACGCAATTCCATACGCGCTCTTACGCTGTGCGCTACCTCGGGGCTCGGCGCCGCGGCGTCGTAACGCTCTGCTTCTTGGCTGTCACGCATGCGGCCGCGATGCTGTAGACGCCGTGCCTTCCAATGCTCCTTATGTGATCTACACCGACGACCGAGGACAGGTACTTGCGCGACAAAGCGAAGAAGCGGACGTGCCGATGGTGTGCCGTAGGCTCGCTGTCGACTCGCTCGCCAATCGTCGGACGAAGCCCGTCGGTCGTCACCTGCGTCCCGACGTTGCTCGTCCGTCTATCCATTCATGCCCGGCATGGCTAATGAAGCTTTCGGTGTTCTTTTGTAAAACCGTAGATCGAAAATATTCACGGATACGGAGCGTTTTTTTTTTCGTTCCCCTTTTTATTTTTATGTATTTGTGTTAGGTGAAGTCAAATACGAGGAAGGAAAAATTCTGCATGTATCATTTGAAAAAACCCGTACAAATTTATCCTAATCGTGTTCACATTTATAATAAATATGAACATTTCATTCGTTCGCATTGCACTGAAATGAATTTAACTTTTTTGTATCTCTCTTCGCTGAATTACACAGCGGCGCGCCGTATTCGTTTATATTATATTTTGAACAAACGATATCGCATACGATCGTAAATAAGAATGATCGATCCGGAAAGATCGGTCGCTCTTTGACTACCGATATCGGGTATTCGGAAAATCTTTCATCGTGCACGCATCTATTGTATTTATTGATCTAACTGAATTTTTTTCTAACATTATTTAGCTTTTAATTAGCGATTACTTTTTCACTCGTTGGTATTTTTTTAAAAATATATAACGATGCTTCTCTTTAATTGCTTGTAGTATTTGTTTGGATGAATAAAAAAATTACTAAAGCACTGACATATATCACGCCGGTAGATTTTCCAAAAATCTCATATAGTATCGACGGCCGAAACGATTTTTTCATGGTTAATTGGAACGCCATGAAAAATCGTAAGGACGTGACGAATTTTAAACGAGATGACGTAAAACGTTTTTCTCATGCGATCGAGCGATTATAAATAATAATCTATAGGTTTTCAATATTTTCTGTGTTTGTCTAATTAATGTCGCTCGTTCGAAATCTTAAAATCATTGATTAATCATTTTTACCATCGGTGCGATAAGAAAACATACCGCCAATTGAGCAAAATTAACTTTTATCTAATTTTGTTTTTATGGGAATTGACATAAGATGTTTTTTTTCTTAATTAATGCACAATTTTAATATATTATTTTATATGTAAGTAAATAATGAAATAATATTTTTTATTTAATTAAATTGAATTTTCTTGCAAATTTAATATTATTAAAATTACATTTTCGAAGCAAATTCAAAAAAATAATTGGATATTAATATGTATTGTGTTTATATAAATTCGTTTTTTTATCTCTGCTGTAAACATTTTTTTTCAAGTGATATGTTGAAATAATGCACTTTTTATTTTTCGATGTCTTTTAATGTTATTTTTTTATTTTTAACTGTTTATGTGCTCATATTATATTTATTTAAAAAAGAATATATATATATATATATATATAAATATATATATATATATATATATATATATTTCTATGATTTATAGTATGTTATGTGTACATTATGAATGAAATTTTACCTTTCGAAATTTAGCAATATCTTATTTTTTAAATGTAATAATTGAAAGCACATATATATTTTTATCCCATGAATACTTTTTAATTAAAGTTCATTAAAAAAAATAGCTTATACCTCTATATATTAGTTTAATGTTTTTTTTTATATATAGTCAGGCTTTCAGTTTTCAGTAGCACACTGTCTTTGCCAAAATGCTGTAATATAGTAGTATGTATTAACAAAAATAGGATTTGTGTAGAATATTTGTTATTATTTATGAATGCACTATGATGGCAGTAACTGTATTTGAAAATAATTTTATCATTATCATTTTTAACTGCAGTATAACAGTATTTAATTCTTTTGTTAGAAAAAATCTGTTATTTTTAATCCATTTTTAACTCACATTCTTACCTACATTAACATTGTTTCCATTTCATTTAGTCATTTTTACCAACAATCATTCTCAATTAACAACATTTTTTGTACTATTATAAATCATTTCTACCAACCACCATTATTTCATAACTTTCCTATTTATATTATTTGTATTTTATAAATAATAACTGTCCTATTTAGAACAATCAAAATACGTGTGTTTTGTCCTATATAAGCACTTAAAAAAGAAACTTCATGTCAAAATTCACGCTTTTTCATCCTACACTTCAATATTAATATGTATGTATGTACTTATGTAAAAAGTACACTGTATATAAATTGACAAATTTTTTGCTATTTTCACGGAATGATAGTAAGATTTTATACTCAAATTATGAAACGCTTCAGTGACTGTTATTTGCTTTTGCACAAAATTGTATAAAATGATTTAATATTGTGTTTATTTAATCCTTTTTTTAATCATATATGTATATACATATATATATATATATATATATATATATATATATATATATATATATATATATATATATATATCAACAGTAATGAATTTTTAGATTGTTAATTTATTTATTTTTTTCCTAGATATAAAACTTTTTAAAATCTTTAAAAAATTGAAAACATTCCACATATTGAATCTAATACAATTCTTTTTTCATATTTATTCATTACATTTATATTTTGAAAAGAATCAGAACGTCAAAAACGACGTTATCTTATAAATTAATTAAAACTCTTCAAAATTAGTATAACATAAAAAAAATGTATTCATTGAATATTGCATGTTCTAACTGTCATTAATACATTTTTATACTAAACAGTAAGAATATACAATGTATAATAATTATTGTAAAAAGTAATTCTAAGTTTTTATTTATCTCTTCATTAAAAACATTGTTATATAAAGTAATTAAATATTACAACTTGTAAAATATCAAAACATATAAAATTATGTCATGTTTGCAATTTTTGAGAGAAAAACAATTATAAGTGCAGGTAATTTGATTTATTAAAAATACAGTCATTTGAGTTACTTCATAATTATACTAAATATAATAATTATACTATACTGACATTGTTAAATCGTAGGCATTTAAATATATATCAATATTAAAATGCTATTCATTGATTAAATAACTACATGAAAATTGTATATTAAAAAATACATTTCAGTTAATATTTTATAAGGTTAACTTATTATTGGTGGAATTTATATTGATAAACTAAAATTATTTAAATGATATATATGTACATTAATCACGTGTAAAATGCATATATACATACATACATGTAAGAAATACATAACAATATTCATAAATAAGGTACTGTAACTTAAAAAGTGTGTTAAATATTTTTGAGACTTTATTATGTGTAGAACATGTTTATATAATTTTAATATTTGGAGTTCTAAAGTTAATGATTTTTAAAAAATCAGTATTGATTATTTTTATTATAAAATATTTTATGTATAATAATATAAACATATGTGTATTTATATATATATATATATATATATTTTCAATCAATCAATAACATTTAGATTCAGATAACTAATTAAAATCTAATCAGAAACAGTAATTTTATTTGTTGTTACATAACTATTCTTTGATTTTCAATTTTCTCAAAACTTAATGATAATTGAATAAAAATCTTATGCTAGTATTTAATATAAAATTCAGTTATTAAATGTCTACATTGTTGATCAATTGGGCCTATTCACACTAGTCAACATTCATACAATATTCACGGCCCATTACCGCTCGTCTCACACCCTCTTTCCAGAAAACTAATTTTTTTAGGTGGGGGAGTTAGGCAATAAGAGGGTGTGAGACGAGCGGTAATGAGCGTGAATACTGTATGAATGTTGACTAGTGTGAATAGGCCCATTGAGTATATAAAGATATTTTACAATTCCTCTAAGAATATTTTAAATTTGTGATTTAATTTTATTGTTACAAAATTTATAAGTTGCTTGAATCATGTTAATGTTGAATATATATATATATATATATATATATATATATATATATATATATATATATATATATATATATATATATATATATACTTTTTTATAACTCTTAGCATAATAAAGTACTCAATAATTAATCAATTTTTAAAACGTATATGGTGGTTAATTATGTGGTTTACAAAACACGTCAATTCTATCAAAGTAATAATTTGAATTCATAATTTAAAATATTTGATTCTTTATTAAAAATGCAAATAATAACATTCAAAAAAATAAAACAGCCATATCAGAATTCACTGTAATAGAAAATATAATAATGAGGATAATTATTTTCATATAATTAAATTTGCATAGTTGGATTTTTAATGATGTTTAAAAATAAAAATTTCATTTTTTAATCGTGAAAACCACAAACATATATATATATATATATATATATATATATATATATATATATATATATATATATATATATATATATATATATATATATATATATATATATATATATATATATATATATATATATATATATATATATATATATATATATATATATATATATATATATATATATATATATATATATAATCCCCATTTTTGATGGTTGAGCATGATGCTGACAATTTCATCTTATAAAAACAACTGTCGAAAAGCTTTGACAAAAAAGGCTCTATTGAGCTGGCATTGTCAGAGAGACCTGCTGGGACTAGAATAGTCTATAGAGCCGATAATGATATATATGTATATATATATATATATATATATATATATATATACTAATTTTTTTAATTTTACTATTTTTGAATAAAAATTGCCAGCTATCCAAATTTTCTTAGAAATAGAGTTTAATTTTTCTTGTTTGTAATTATTTATTTACAGTTTGATATTGTATGCTGTTTGAATTTTTTTTATTCTTTGATGTTGAACATTTTAAGTATGTTAAAAATTTTATAGAATTTTGGCAATTAGATAATTTTTGTTTATATTAATTAATAATAATAATAGTATAGTTGCAGAATATAAAACATCATTGAATCTGTTAGATAATTTTATGCATTTACTCTAAAGACAATTTACATACATACTACAATGAAAATTGTAAATAATATTTTATTTTTAGAACTCTATAAATTATTCAAAAATTGTATTTGTTATTGAAATCATACAGTTACAATATGTTTATGTTATATTAATAAGTATTTGTATATGGAGCACTGACAGTATTAAGATAGTAATTTAAAAATCATCTAATGATAATTCCCATAACTCATATTTAATTGAACTAATTTATTCATAAATACTGTAAATTAGTGGACTGAGTTAACTTGGTGGCATTTGAAATAATATCTATCTGGTGTAAGCTAATATATGTTATTCATTGAAAAGTATTTTAGACACATTTGATAAATGCAAATCTATAATACTGACTCACGAATATTAAAAATTACAATACACAGTATTTCAAATTATATTTTTTTTATTTTATTGGCGATATATTTTTTTATATATCATAAATTTACAATGAACTTTTTTATGCATGTGATTATATTAGATTTATAATCATATTTAGCAAATTAACAAAAAAATAAATGTTTTTCGAATGATAGGACAAAACTCATTTGTGTATAATAATCGATTTATCGTTTTTTATTTTTTTAAATTATTTTTATTCATGTATAATATTAAGTCATATTTATTTAAAATACATTAGATTAAATTGCATTTCAAAAACTAAAAAATTGTGTGATAAAATTTCTCAAATTGATTCTTTTTCTTGTTAATAGTGTTTTCATTACTGGCGGCCTATTTAAATAATTTTAATAAATATCAGTGTTTTTATTCTACTTAATTACTGAATTACTATTGTATTTCATAATAGTCAAACTTTTGTTATTATAAAAAGATAGTTTTTTCAATAGTAATTGAAATTTTTAATATTTTTCACTCGCATTTATCTTTTGAACATGTACAGAGACATACATGGTTTTAAATAGTAGAGATAATTGGTGTAATATAAAAATAATTTAATCCTTTCGTTTAACAAATCAGTCTTATGCTTCCTTATTTACTATTACATATTTTTATAAATATTTTTTTATATGTCAATAAATTGTAGACACACGTACACATATGTATATATATATATATATATATATATATATATATATATATATATATATATATCCACGTATTGATAATTGATAAAATTACAAATTTTACAAAATTATATGATCATTAATATATTACAAATCTAAATATATATTTCTTTTAAATATATTAATATTGCAAATTTTCCACATTTAGAAAGTTAATTACTATTTATAATTAATTTTTACGATCACTTTCACTAAATAATTATGTGATATCATTATTCATACACAAAATGAGTCTTTGGAAAATTATTATATCTGTTTTATACACATATATATATATACTTCTACGTTACATGTAATTAAAAAGAAGCAAAATTTATGCAATTTTTAAAAGTTATAATATTCTTATTAGTTTTAATTTATTCTTCCAATCTTTAAAATATATTAATGGAATCTGGAACCAAAATATTGAGTTTTGAATATAATATAGTAAAAAAAATATCAAATTGACAAAGTTAGCATATAATATTTTTGATGTTCAGGAGTATAAATTACTTTTTTATTTCTATTTATCATTTCTTTTTAATTTATTTATTTGAATGTTTTTTTTTATTTCCAATCAAAAAAAAAAAAAAAAACATTCCACAGTTTAAAAAATCATCGATCTAAATGAATTGTCTAGAATCTTTTTCTCTTTATATGTAGGATTATCGAAATGTGACGCCTAGATTTGTGTTTTATTAAAAATAAACTATACACATGTTTCTTTTTAATAAAACAAATCTAAGCGTCACATTTGGATGACTATATATATAGTTTATATAAACTTTTATTCTGTTTTTTTAATAATGATACAATTTTTTAAAGAAAATATAATTTGTAGTGAAAATAATAAATTAGTATTTAAATTTAAATATTAGATATTCTTGTGGTTAAATTTCAACTTTTTATTTCTTTTCATTGGATTTTGTTTATTACTCAAATGAAAAATCATTTAAATTTATTTCATTGGTAATGTTAAGAAGGAGTAGAAAAGATGATAACAAGTTCATTTAAAAAAAAAACGATTACAGTGACCTTTATTGTTTTCGAATTAATATTCTGCCTAAAATATATTTGCAATTTTTAATGCAATACTTGGATACACATTTATATCTGATACATTTACAAAAAATAATCGAAAAAAATGTGTTAATTAATTAAACTTAGTGTATGGGTTAGAGGATTTAGTTCAAAATGTAAAAAACAAATATGAATATTTGACTGTGTTATAGAGTACATTTTAATAACGGATCCGTATTGTTCGACGACGTGTTTAACTATGATCAGTATTTGAGTTGCATTCAATTTATCATATAAAACGAACGTCTCTGTCGCCCTCGCCCTCTCATGTAACGTATTGGTAATTTGTATCGTGTTTTAAATTCGAAATATCGAAAGGAAAAACATGGGGTACGACGGTGGTCTTCAGACGAGTCAGAAAGTAGTAACACCAAGCTAACTCAGACCTTGTCCTGTTTAGTTGTTGTTCAAATGTCGTATGTTCAGACCGCTCGATCGCACCTTAGATGTACGCACATATACATGTAAATGTGACGACGGCCGTCGATCTGCAATTTAAAACAACGTTTTGTTGAACTTTCAGTTACTGGACACCCTCCCGGTGTGCCAAGATTTTAATCGCAACTTTTGTAATCGGCCGGCCTGCAAGTTCGTGCACGTGCGAGAAGGTTTGTAAACGAAGAAACAAAGACGGACACGTACGGTGTCGGGCACGAGAGCGGCGTCACATCACGTCCGTGTTGTGTGTGTGCGCAGGTGACGGTGTCGAGATCGTGGAGCAGCGCGTGGCGGTCTGCAGGGACGCGGCCAAGGGCCGGTGCGCGCGGCCTTCGTGTAAATACTACCACATCCCGATCCTGCTGCCGCCCGCGCCCGTCATGGCTGCCCGTCGAGCCGCCCACCCGTCCGACCACAACGAGCGCCCCTAGTTCCGCATCGCGTTCTCTGTCTCTCTCTCACTCACTCTCTTTATCTCTTTGTATCTCTCCTCTATATATATATATATCCGCCCCTCCGTCTCGAGGGGTGTCATCGTTCTCTAAAAGTCTATTATTATTATTACTATTATTACCGCTACTGCGCTACTACTATGATTATGATTATTATTATGACGATCACTCTACTATTATCATTAATATTATTATTATAATTATTACAATTTATTATCATTATTGTTTGTTGAAGTAACTATTGTCGCTATTTTTATCATGATTATTATCACTACTATTATTATCATTATTATGATTATATTATTAATATTATTATTATAAGTCATGTGATGACAAAAATGTGTGTGTACGTCTGCAAGCGCTCGACGTCCTGAAACAAGGTAGCCGATTCATTGATTTATTACAGAAAAAAAAACGTATACATATATATATATATATATATATATATATATATACATACATACATACATACATACTAAATTTATATTCTAAGAAAATATATGTATAAAGTTATCAATGATAATTGCATATAAAAACGTTCATTAGTAAATAAAAATATGTTAGTATGCACTGAAAAGTAACTATATGTCGTTTAAAATTAATTTACTTATGTCGTTTTGTTCTTATGGCTTTTCATATAAACATTATTTTATCGGCAACCTAATGTTGGTTCGGGGACCCGTGCATTTTGCATTCGTTCAAACACGACAAGCGAATTTTTTTCGACGACGGACATTAGCGGACGTCGACTCGTAGTCTCCAAAAAGTCAGCATTTCCAAATTCAGTTTTTTCATTCTAAAATGTGATTATAATCACAGACATTCACGTTGATGAATTATCTGCGATGGATTTTGATAATTGAGCCTTATACAATTATTGAACGTTGACTTCGTTCCGATGTTTAAATATGATTCGTATTTTTTTAACTTGAATAAATCTCGAATGAAATGCCGATATGATTATGGAGGGAAACTTTTGTTGTCTCCCTGTTGAGATGACGGGTCACGTTCGTACAAACCGAGCATAGAGACGAAGACGTGTAATTTTTTATACCCCGTTTGATTTTGTATCATAGAAATTATATATTGTGAATGGCCCCTTATAAAGGGGTCGGGTACGGGTTTTCTGCGCCCAGTTATTATTATAGTTATATATATTATATATAAACAAATATATATTTATACGTGTAAGTGATAGGTTAACCAGTGACAGAAGGGGCAGACGCAAGACCGCCGCAGAAATTCAGATTTTTTCGATCAGGAAACGACAGTTTTCTAGACGAAGCGATAGTAACTAGACGAAGAGGCCACGTTGAGCGTAATATATATATACATATGTAAATGCTGAATTCCAATTTATTTTGTACAATCAAAGTGAACCGAAATTTTTATTACAATTTATAACAATTATTATTATTATTATTATTACTGTAGCAAAACGATGTATATTGCTAATGTTGCTACTTGAATTGATATTCTAAAAATCTATGTCACTAGTCGTGTTCTTGTCTTAAAGATGTCATCGGCATCAACCGAATATGCCATACAAATATCTGTTGTTGATAAAAGAATCAATATCATTTTATTTTGACATTGATTTCACTACAATATTATATATATATATATATATGTAAAAAAAAACTGTCATTTCTGTTTGAATTTGTGTTCGATCGAGAAGATGCTTATTGACTTCGGCGATCTTGGGGCAGACGTACGTATTGAGATCAGATGTGTGGCACTGCTTGAGTGCGCTCATCTACTCAACGACGTCGTACGAGTCCGACGAGACGATTGGCAGCGCCGCTTCCCGTTCCGCTCAGCTCTCGCTTCGGCCACAGCACCGCCCGCGCGTTCTCTATATGTCATGCTTATTTTAATGCTTGTACAACTGATCAACATTATCGCTAATCGCGTGATCGCGATCATTTTACACTGTTAAGCTTTTATCCTCTTAATAAGACTTTTTTGTCAATACTTTCACAAGTGTTTAATCGTATGAACTCATTTTAGAAAGTGGTGTGTACATTCGAAATAATTCGTTAAAGTTTATAAAACATAATCTCATATCACTCGTAATTAAGTGCACAAGTATGTAGAGAAAAAAATAGATATCTTTATGATGTTCTCAGTATCTTTATGCAAGTTTTTAATAAATGGAATCGAAATTGAAACTAAATTTCAATAAACACTATTTTATTGTTTCAATAATTGTGATTTTTTATGAATTATTCATCTATTATTAAATCTATAATCAATTATCAGTAATTGGCTTACAATATATATATATAAATTGTTTTAAATCGTACTAACTTTAACGAGTATACAAAATTTAAAGTATTACAATTAAAGTTGAAGTAAAATATTTTTATTATTTTTATATATATATGTAAATATATATTAAAAAATTGTATATATATTTGGAAATTGTAAATATTTTAAATTGTTTTGTATAGAATACTCGCGAATAACCTAAGAAATGGTAATTATATATTTCTAGTAATTATTTTTTAAATATTTAGATTTATTTTATTTTTATTAATGATGATGAAATGCTTAGAATTATTTACGTATGCTCTATATGAAAAAGTTTAAATTCTATTTCTAATTAGTCTGCGTTATATTCGAAGTAGATTTTTGTTATAATAATTTAATTCTATACGATTGAGTATTCTATTTTTCACTAATTTAAAAAGCATATTGGTTTTTCTTTTTTATTATTCCTATATAATATAAATATTCATTTTTCATTTAATAACATGAACATCATCAAAAAAGTATTGTTTAAAAATATTTTTATATCTTATTCTGCACACTTAATTGTTTCATACGCTTAAATGCTTGTTTATTATAATCTATATATATATTTGCCTTGTCTAATCTATCCTGAATCAAAGCAGAGTTGAATATTTCGTTTTTTTCTTTTTTGTAATTTTCCATACTGACGCTAAAATAAGGCCTTTTACAAACATCGATTTCAAAAGAAATCTTTCATAAATGCATGTAATTTAATGCAGTCTGCTATGCAAATCAGTTGTCGAAGGAATTTCCTCTTGCAATAAAATAGTGCAGCAATCACCAGCCCAATATTTTTGTACGACTTTCGCTTTCTCTTTCATTTGAAAGAACACAACCCAAGACCAAAATAAAAGTCAATACATTTGGGATATTTGAAATTCATAGGGTGTACACACAAACGTTTGATACACGAAAACGAAAGAATAAATCATTTTATTTTCTTATATAAATAAGCAAGGTGAAGAAAATACATTTTTATACTGGGAACGGGTGACTTTTATATTTTGCCCCGGTCTCTCGGATTATCTCAAACGGTCCTGTCGGCCACAATTCGTACTCGGAACGAAAGTAAACCATTCGATTTTCAAAAAATGTCTGGATATTCTTCGTTTCGTTTTTACGACGGCGGCACGCCTAAAGCAGACTTCACACAGTACCTGTCTCCAAGTTAATCGATTATGTCTGCTCGTATGGAATTTATTTTAAATGGTATATTTTGCAACGGTCGTTCCGTTAATCAAAGACCCTCGAGTTCAACTGAACGTTATACTTTGTACATAATACTATACTACTACGTAACTATAACGCAAAGTTTTGTTACACGCAGTTTTGAAAACCCTCTCAGACGGGTTTATTTTTATAGACAAAAAAAAAATAATGAAGTTCATAATAATACGCGATAAAATAATTTTATTATACTAGCAAACATATGCCAGTTCATAAAGAAAGGTAGTAGTACTGTGTGTAGTCGATTCAACGTTAGCCGTAATACTGTATTTGCACTGTTAATAGAGATTTTTTTTAAAAAAAATCGTATTTAAAATCGCTCCTGCAATATTATGATATCAGTAGACAGTTTTGACTGATTGTTGATTAGAACGTAGTGCTAATTACATTTTACCTCAACACAATAACGGGGCAATTTACATTTACTGATGTTATAGAGAAAAATAAACATAAATTGTATTATTAACATACTATTGACTCATCACCGAGTAAAATATAAAAATATGCAACTGTACAGTTTATTTCTTTGAAATTGAGTGAACTCTATATTAGTGACTCATTATGTTAACTCAAAGTATATATATATAAAAACATGTGTGTACGTATATGTATATATGTGTGTGTGTTTATATTTATATTTATATATATATATATATATATATATATATATATATACATACACACACATACACATTCATGTATTTACAAAATGCCATACATATATATATTTTAAAAAATTCCTATTCACTGATATATCTCCATTTTTATATCTTACAAGAATGTTATATATGATAGTGATAGTATTTAGAACAATAAATATTTTACAAGAGGAATCATAGTAACGTTTATTATAATGTCGTTTTTATTCAATCTTCCTCATATATATTCATGCAAATACGGTAATAACGACACGTTAAAACGATACGGTTAGATGTAGACGAGTTAAATATAACTTCTAAACTTACGATATTCTACAAGTAACGTAACACTAACAAATTGGTTGTCGTTCTTAAAATAATAATTATGTGAACGTTTAACAAGGTATCTGGTTTCGCTTTCGATCTGGCTTGGCACCCTGCGCTGTCCAACAGAACTCCTCCGTTACGCCCCCAGTGCATCCTTCGAATAAGACGTCCGCGTATATCGGACCCGCAGGATCTGCTCGTGTGGCCGCTGACGTTAGTGCGTTGTCGTCGACGAAAGTCGATTTGTCGACGAATTCGACGTTCGAGACGCGAATTGTTCAATGCGAATTCATGCCGTCAGTCTAAATATCAATGATCGTTTAGATTTAAACATTGTTTAGCGACAATACCGTAGCAGCCAAAACGATGCTAATCTGATTCGGTCGACTCGATTGGTTTCACACGGCAGCAATTACTCTTCCATAAAACAAAGCAGAGATCTGATCTTCGCTATTCACGAATGTGTTTCTCGTCGCGGTCATTGTCGGACAACATTCTTCCGATGTTCTTCCGTGCCGTTCGATCGGATCCCGCGATCTATTCGTCCGGAGTTGACGATTTCGCACTAGTGTGCCGAGCTGGCTGTCGCTATCGAATCTATCGATTACCTGATGACAATGTGAACGGCGACGGGACCGTCGTCAGCGTTCGCGACGGTCCTCTTATTTTTTCATTTCGTCGACGATTTTGTGATATTTTAGTGACGGTCGTTGTAGGAGCGAGAGGCGACGGGCGGACGCTTATCGGTGGCTGCCGGCCCGTCGCTTCCGGATTCCCGTGCAGTGCGAGGCGCGCGAGTCGAGGAGAAAAACTACTGCGGGAGAGTTGATCTAACGGCGTTATTTGCTTATATTATATAACATTGACGACCGTTACGTTGTGTGAATATTTAATGTGATTTATAAAATTTAACCAAATTAATTTTATACGTAATCTGAATATATAGTATATATTTAAAAAAAAATATTTATATTATTGACAATTACCAAGTGTCATATGAGGCCAAATTGTAATATTGAAAACTATTCGACATGCTACTTTTTATCGAGCCAATTCTATCTTAATGTAAAGATGAACACGTGTCATTTTGATAACTAAAACATTTTTTAAAAAAATGTATAACTTACGATATACTGAAATCGAACGAACTCGAGAAACAATAACACGTTTTTTATCCGGTACATATATTTGATAATTGAAATAATGTCTAACTTGAAGTTGCCTGAATTTTTTAAGTAAATTATATCCTATTTAAATATGTATTGATATTATTACATTCAATAAGTGTTTCATATTATATAAATGAACGATATCAGTTCTAGTTCGGTAATTAAAATAAATTGTTCGAGAACAGCAGACTTCTGCACGTACAACGAACGAACTCAATTGAATGTTTTTTGACATATGTATATTTTTTTCGTAATTCCAAAAAATATAATTTTAGTCTCTTTGTTCAAAAAATATAATATAGTCATTTCGTTATTTAAATATTTTGTTATTTGTTTTTTCTTTAACTATTTCATAAGTTAAAATATCAAATTAATAATATTGTTATGATAAATTAATCGGCTTTAAAAATCATAAATTTCATTGTAATATATTTTATTGTCGCGGATGTTAATTTTCTCTTCGTTTATTTATTTCAAAACATATTTTCTTGTTGTCAAAACTAACTTATTATTAAGTCATTAATTTGTTTAAATTTCTATTTAGTGATTAAAAACTATATTGTGTATCTATATATATTTAACTAAAAAAAATTAAGAAAATCGTAACTAGCTAATCACAGTTTGAAACTGTTTTTAGCTATCTAATCGGCATTATTTATTATGTAAGTTTTGATATAAATATTTTAGATTTGTAAATTAATTTAATTACTATTAATGTGTAAATATTGTTTTAAAAATATCGTTGTGAATACAAAAAAAATAATATTTAAAAAAATTATAAAATTATCATGTCGAAGCGTTATTATATGTTGAATTGCGTATGTGACGTTTTCTCCTCGTCGTCGAACGCCGTGAAATAGGAGAGCTGTTCAAAAAGGTTGAATAACTGAGATCATTCGATATAATTATGGTGTAATGCATATATACATATATATATATATACATATATATATATATATATATATATATATATATATATATATATATATATATATATATATAATATATATAAACATATAATATATTTGATGGCCGAACTATTTGATTACGGTCTAAAAAATTCGTTGATCTCGTTATTGCCTTTCTAGATAGACAGCGTTGAATGAGTGAATATTATATTATATATATATTGATTACTATTATTATTATTGTAATTAATTAACTATAAGAATAAACTAATGATGTGATGATGATCGTTGCGATCAACCGAGAGTGTTTCTCACACCTCTCGTTTTCTGAGTATAGTTAATAAACCATTATGTGAAAAACGGTCGATCATTTATTTACACCTTCTTCCAAAAAGTACTTATTTTATTTTTATCATTTCTCTTAGTCATTATTTCCTTTTCTAAGTGATACATACATATATACATACATACATATATATATATATATATATATATATATATATATATATATATATATATTATATATTTATATATATATATATATATATATATATATATATATATATATATATATATATATATATATATATATATATATATATATATATATATATATATATATATATGGGGGGGGGGAAGAATTGTTGGTTGGATGTGTATTTAGTTTTGTTTGTTATTACAAGTGGTTTTAAATAATAATTAGCATATTAATACCCATATGGATATTTTTTTCAATGAAATGGTAAATGTGATTTTAATGCAGATAATTATTTATTTGAAATAATATTTAATGAAAAATATTGATGATAAAGTAAAAATCAACCATAAACTACTTCACAATTTTGAGCTAAATAAAGTTTACAAAATAATATTTGATAATTCGTTGTAGTTAAAAAAGTGTATATATTTATACAATATTTATATATATATATATATATATATATATATATATATATATATATATATATATATACACATACATATACGTATGTTTTGTGTATACATCCCTAAACATGTTTTTTATACAATTTATTCAAATTATTCTCTATATAGTTTACATTTGTTTTGAATCAAAAATACAATTTAATTTTTGAATATAATTTATTGATAAAAATTCAAGAAACCAATACATTTATATAATTTCAAAATTATTGAAAGCAGAAGGTATGTTGTGGTGCATTAATAGTTTCCCAGTTTTATTTTATTTAGTACTAAAGTAAGTATATAATTCAAGTATTTTATATAATATTACAAAGAAGCGTGAAATTATTGTACAACGTAAGTATAAACTCAAACTTTTATTCAATATATTAAATAAAAACATAGTTGTTTAAAAGATATCATTTATTTAGTTAGTGTGTTTATTACATTAACATTGTCTGCGTTCATATTTTTATTAGTAGAATTACATTTATTTTTAGTAAACAATAGTAAATAATATATAAAATTCATTTATAACATAATAACAATATTTTTTCAAATAGTGTTGAACATTAGTTTTAATTTTTTTCATTACATGTATTTTTTATTATTCTTTTAATGTGTTTTAAGTGTATATATATATATATATATATATATATATATATATATATATATATATATATATACATATATACAAATTAAAACCTTCTAAAAGTATTAAAAAAATATTGTGACTTTAATAAAAATAATAGTGAACGATTACAAATAAGATACATAATGTAAGGTAAGTGCTGTTTAATTTATTTATGTTGTAACCATAGTCAAATATGAATCAGTATCAATCATTTTGATTCTAACAAGAAGATAAAATTTATTTCGGCATAAAATAATAGCACCGATTATTTTTTTTAAGTATGTAAAGAGATTCTCGATCTATTTTTCATATTTTGATAGAAATTGAATAACTTGTTCTAATTTGAATTTACAGCTTATACGCATGTCTCATCATTAAATCAAAATAGCAATCATTATCAATTGAAGCACTTACTCCACCGTAGTAATTTAAAAATTCTTCTTTAGTTACCTAAAACAAAATTATTTATTAATAAATATTTCTGAGAATATGAATTATATGTGCATTGTATACATACACGCGTATGTGTGTATATGTATATATATATATATATATATATATATATATATATATATATATATATATATTTATAAATATAACTATTTATTATTTCTAACAAATGGTTATATATTTACCACCATTGTTGTTTTTTAATAACTAAAGGTAGTTCTATACATTTCGAATTTTGTAAATGTGTTAAATTTAATTTTTGAAATAATTTTTTTAAAATTCTTATAACAAGTGACAAGAATTTGTTTATATTCATATTTAGAACTTAATTATTCCTACATTGATAATAAGTTTTATTTTAATATATTAATAATGGAGAAATGACCATTTCATAAATAATACACATTATATTCACAATTGATCTAAATTTAAAGTGTGAATCAAGCTGCTCTTATTAGGTATACCGAAAAGTTATGTCCATCAAAATATTTCCTATACTGTTAATTAATATTCAATGAACAATCTAATTTCCATTAATATTAACAACTTCTTCTAATTTTAATGGAAGTTTTTAATAAAATGACTTGTTTATGGAAGTTAAAAAATCATTCAGTGCCTTTTCTCATCTTCAATTTCATTAACTTTTTTCCATTGAAAAAAAATTGTGTTAATAAAAATAAATGGTAGTCAGAAGGTATTATATTTGGAGAATATGTTGCGTAGCTTAGATCCTCCTAACCAAGTCTCGCTATTTTTTGAATTGTTAAAAAACATGTGGCCTGATGTTGACATGCTAAAAGATAACTTGCTTTTTATTAACAAGAACCAGACACATTTTTGAGTTTATTGTTCAAATCGTCCAATTGTTGACATTTTTTTTTTAGAATTAATCGTTTATTTTAGCTTTAGAAATTCATAATTAATTGATACTGTCACAGTATCAATTATGAGATATTCAAAAAATAGTTCATTTTTATTGTGTGAAAGTAATGACGAACAAACGACGTAATCACACGACCTTGTTTGTTCTCAGCAATCAGTTTATGTGATACCCATCTTGTATGCTTGCATACGAATCCTCAGTTGTCAGATGGAACTATTTATTGGGCTATATTGAGCTTCTCTTTGATGTGAATAAAAATTAGTCTTTCCAAAATATTGTGAAGAATGTCGTCATCGATCACAGAAAATCTTCCAGAGCTTGATTTATCTTTAAATTTCAAGACTCCATTTTTAAATTTTTCAAACTATCTTCTACATGTACTTTAAAATACTTTTAACAAATTTTTGTATGCTTCTGCAGAATTCTTTCTTTGTTGATATTCATAAAAACATCTTTCTTTCACTAATTCCTTGTAAATACCAGAGATAAAACAATTGTTTTACTATGTATTAAAAAACATAAAAATATAATTGTAAAAACAAGTCATATACATTTCATTAAAACACTTATCTCTGTGCTTAAAATAATTGTGTGCTAAGTAGATAAAACTTTTCGGTAAACGTAATGTATATAGAACTGCCTTTTCTCTAATATATTATAGTCAATGAACAGGTGGAAAAAAATATTTTAATTGAATATTTAACGTTATTGAACTTCAGTTAAATAACAGCAAAATTATAAAAAATTCTTAAAATTTTCCTAAACAATTATTTTCTTTAATATGATTCTTTATGTTTGCTAATGTGTATTTTAATGATTCAATATTGTATTTCATAATGAACAGAAACAGGTTTAATGTATTCTTTCAATTTCTATGCCTATATTCTGAAAATTATTATATACCAAATTCAAATACGTCTATTGGAATTAATCTGAACTATAAGTAATTATTGGTCACTGAAAAATAAAGGTTCGTATTTGAGATAGATTCATTTATGACATTCAAATTAATGACAGAACCAATCTATAACTGTCTTCACAAATTTGATTTTTTAAAATATCATGTTTTAGTTACAATCATACTTACTTTCCCGTCAAGTGTAGCATCTTGTTCAAAATTAGCTAGAAACTTATTCAATATCGTTTCTTCTGTGTCTTCACCGCTTTGATAACGAGGATGTGATTTAACACTATAAACATTTTTTAAATCTTCTATAGTAATAAAACCATCTCCAGATTTATCCAATTTTTTAAAAGCTAAATCGGCTATTTTAATCCTTGAGTCGGACATTGGAGGCTACAAATAAATTTTTAATTTTTTTTATATAGTAACTTTTAATTTTTTTGATACAATGACAAACATTTGTGTCTAAAAATCAACAAAAATTAACATATCACATTATGGAAATGAATTTATTGTAATTATTTGAAAATTATTGTGAACTTATAAAAAACATTTTATTTTGAACTAATTTAAATTGAACTTTTATCATATATACATATGTACCTATATATATATATATATATATATATATATATATATATATCCCGGTGTGTATATATAAATGTGTGTGTGTGTATTAAGCTATTTAAATAAAAATAAATATCTCTTAAATAAAAATTAATAAATATCTCTTAAGCATTCTTTATGCAGATACTTTAATGTATATATAAATTAAAATATCTAACTGAAAAATTTAATTTAATTTTCAGGAATATAAATTTTCGTACAGACACCACTATTATATTATTTATTTATTATACGAGGCGAAACGTGCTATGAATAATAGTAAAAAAAATGTGTACCCTTATTTTAATAATAAATTCGTCCATATTAATTCCACCGCTACCGTCTGTATCGAATTGTTCGAAAAGTTCTCCTGCTTCTTCCTCAGACAATTCTACGTCTGATTCTTCAAGACCTTTAATAAATTCTTCTTTGTTAAGTTGTTTATTACCATCATCATCCATGCGTCTGAAGAATCTATTATTAAAAATTGTTTTAATACATACTTACATATTATATATATATATATATATATATATATATATATATATATATATATATATATATATATATATATATATATACGAGGATTGTTTGATAAGTCCGTGTAAAAATAAAAACTGCTTCATTTTTTTGAATAAATCGTTTTTATTTTTCAACATAGTCTCCTTTTAGGCTTATACTCTTCATCCAACGCTGCTCTAGTTTGTTGATCCCTTCCGAATAATAGGATTTGTCCAAGTCTGTAAAATAGTCATTCGTTCCTGCAATCACCTCATCGTTCGAATAAAATCTTTTTCCCGCGAGCCAATTCTTCATATTAGGGAACAAATAATAGTCCGATGGAGCCAAGTCTGGAGAATAGGGGGGATGTGAAACGATTTGGAACCCTATTTCCATTAGTTTTGCGGCCACAACTGCTGAGGTGTGAGCTGGTGCGTTGTCGTGATGAAAGAGGACTTTTTTGTGGGCAAATCGGGGACGTTTTTCTTGCAACTCGGTTTTCAAACGATCCAATAACAATGAATAATATGCACCTGTAATGGTTTTACCCTTTTCCAAATAGTCGATAAAGATTATTCCTTGCGAATCCCAAAAGACAGTCGCTATAACCTTCCCGGCCGAAGGAATTGTCTTCGCCTTTTTCGGAGCAGATTCCCCCTTTATAACCCATTGTTTAGAATGCTCTTTGGTCTCAGGAGTGTAGTGATGTATCCATGTTTCATATACAGTGATGAAACGACGCTTAAAGTCCTGCGGATTTCGCTGAAACAGCTGCAAACCGTTCTTGCAACACTTCACACGACCTCGTTTTTGATCGATCGCGGCACCCACCTGGCGGATAGCTTTTTCATGTCCAAATGTTGGTGCAAAATATTATGTACCCGTTCACACGAGATGCCTACAGCACTAGTAATCTCACGCACTTTCACTCTTCTGTCATCCATCACCATATCATGGATTTTATCAATGATTTCTGGAGTGGTGACCTCAACAGGGCGTCCAGAACGTTCAGCGTCTCTTGTGCTCATATGGCCATTCCGAAAATTTTGAAACCACTTATAAACCGCACTAATCGAAGGTGCAGAGTCACCATAATGTTTATCAAGCTTCTGTTTAGTCTCCTGAGGCGTTTTGCCTTTAATGAAGTAGTGTTTAATCAACACGCGAAATTCTTTTTCGTCCATTATTTGACAATCACTCGATTTCCTTGATTCCAACGATTGTCAAACACAAAGGAATAGACCGATATGGCTGAAACTTGATGTGTGTTCTTCCAAGAGGCGCTACTAATTAAAAATAACCTCGATATGCACCAGTGGTACCATCTTTCGGAAATTACACGGACTTATCAAACGGCACTCGTGTATATATATATATATATATATATATATATATATATATATATATTTATATATAGTAGGTGGGAAAATCTTTTATTTTGATATATGAAATCAAAATATATTTCTATTCAATCGATTATATAAATTATATTATTTCTTTTTACTGTGTTTTATCTTTTAGAAAGCTTATTTCTTTTCCTCAAAATAAAATATTGTTTTTGATAAAAAAAAATACCTTTGGTGTATAATGTTATTTTTAAAAAAAAACAATACAATGATGAAAAAGTTGACAATGGATAGGAAAAAATGACAAAAATATGAAAAAGAGAAAAATAAGACAAAAATTTAATTTTTACTCATTGGTATAATTTTTTAATTACTATTTTAATGATGCCAAATTGAATAAATATGAAAATTCATAAATATTTTTCAGTTTTCTTTGATTACTTATATCCACATACGGTCTTATACTAGTTTAGTAAAATATAACATTTTCTTACGTCCCAAATCTGATCTTTTTTAATACAATATTTAATTAAATTCAGTAAATTGTTGACAGCAGCGATCTGAATTAATGATTTTTCTGCATTTTAAAAGTTCAGAATACATTTTCACCAACAACAAAGTATCATTTTATTTTAATGTATTTTGGCTTTTGAAATTTTTAATGGCATTTCACATTTTAATGACCAATTATATTACTATATATAACTCATTTTTCATCTCTTTTTAAAAATTCGTTTCAAAATAGATCATTTACATGATAAGAAAGTGAAGTCATATAGTTATAAATCTGTCTATCAAATCTTATTCTATTAGTTGGTGTAGTAGTTAAACATATAATTTTGAAACCGTATTATTTTTTTAAAAATTGATCCAAAACTACCGTACGATGAACATTGAATCTATCTGTTAATTTTTGGCTATATGGTTCCGAATTTCATCTTCAACTGTTGAAAACCTCACAAAACAAGTTTTTCATACAAATTAAAATCACTAGAATGGAATTTTTGTGCCAAACTTGACTTGTGTATTCAGTAACAGTCAATAAATGAAATGAATGAAAATATTTCAATTATTGACAATTTATGTCAATAAATGAAATATTTTCGTTTTTATAAACATTTAAATCTTTAATTTTTTAAGTTAAAAACGTAATAGAACATTTAAGATAAAAATTTAATTTATAATGAACATTTTTAGATTACTTATATATCTTTTTGTTTAAAACATGAGTGATGTAATAAAAACTGCTCTGAAATTTTATGTGCTTTTATTGCATATAGGGGGTTGAATGAAATCATTTAAATATATTTAAGGAAACCTTTAAAAGACGTTCACAGTTCAAGATTGTACTTTCTTATGAAGTAAATGTTCTTTCTGTTCTATTTCCGTTCCTGTAACTTCTTTGCTCTCTTTCTACATAAAGCGGCTTCAGTATCATCATTATATGATAACATCTTGAGTTCAAATCAATAGATCATATTTTATATTAGAATCGGAAAGTATTTTTTTATCAAATATGTTTTTGATTATAAATAAATAAAATTTATAATTATATATTTATAATTGATTCTTTTTAATATTAGTAAATAATAATTATTATTTTTTTGATAATCTATTATTTAAAATAATCTGTTATTAATAATATTTACAAAAACAATAGTTTGTTTATTAAAACTTTATATTTGCTTATTTTAAATCATGTAGAAGTGAATAAATAAGACCGTATTTTTTTATGAATATACTTTTCTCTAAAATATTAAATATTTTTGTTTACGTTATTTGTATAAAATAAAAATGGTTATCATAAATTTTAAAATATTTATTTTCAATTAATTTAAAATATTTATTTTAAAATATTTGTTTTTAATTTATAATAATATGTCAGTTTTACTATCTAAGAAATTAATAATTAATATTTTGTTTAAAAAAATAAAATACTCTACACATACGTTGATATAATTTTAATTCTTTTAATTATATATTTTATAATAGTGTGTTTAATTTTTTTTAATAATTAGTTTTGGATATCGTTTTTAAACCAAATGATTGTAGAAATTTTATCTAATTTTTATCAAAGAATTTTCTTATTCAAGAAGATCGATATTTTTTTATATATTGATATTTTATTAAAACATTTTTTTTGGTGATCATTCGTATTATGTAATTTTTTATTCCATTTTTCGAATAATAATGCTACTCTAAAGTTCTATCAAATTTATCATTAAATTCATCCAGAAAAAATTTGAATTTAAAAATCTCTATTCGTTAATAGAGTTAAATAATTATATCTATTTAAATATAATTACCTTATGAATAAATTCATTTCAATTACTTAATATAAAATTCTGTTGATATAAGAACATTTTGAGAAATTATTTTTCTCTTTTAATGATTTATCAGTCTTTATAAAAATTATTCATTTTTAAAATAGAGGTAGATGTTGAAACATAAATTTCATAGAACATATTAAACAACAAAAAACTTTTGTATGAAGAAAAATGCGTATCATTACTGAAATTAAAAATTGATCATTTGAAGAAATTTTTACTTCGTATCTAAAATTTTAGACTAATTATTGAAAATATTTTAGAAAGTATGATTTATTGAAAACGAAAGGTGACAAAATAATCTAAATAAACATTAAGAATTTATACAATACATAAAATAAGGACCCTAAAAATGTTTATTTAATATTTTTTTAAAAAATATAACTTTATCGTCAATTTGAACTGTTTTTTTTCTTGAATATTTTTTTTCAAATATGCGATTTAATTGTAGTAATTTTATTTAATTTTAGTTTTTTTGCTGACCAAAAAATTTAAAATTTTAGATATAAAGTAAAACTTTCTTTTAATAATAATTAGTTTTTAATTACAGTAATGATACTTATTTTGCTTTTTCCTAAATTTACTTTTTCGTTTAATATTCTATAAAATTTATGTTTCATCAGCTATCTTTAATTTTAAAAATGAATCGTTATTTGTTGTTTTGGAATTGTGGCTGATTCACTTTACACAAATGAATTTTAACCCCAACACCACAATAATTTAAATTGTTCAATAATCATTTATTGTTCACTTATTATTTATAATTATATCGGCTGATGCATTTCGATGGCGACACCAACATCGAGAAAGGCTCTGACGATGATGACGTCGCCATCTAAATGCATCAGCCCATATAATTATAGATTATATAATTATAGATAATAAGTGAACAATAAGTGATTATTGAACACTTTAAATTATTGTGGTGTTGGGGTTAAAATTCATTTGTGTAAAATGAATCGTTCTTATTAAGCTTGATAAATCACTAAAAGAGACATTTTTTCTCGACATTTTTTGCATTATTTTTATTTTAAATTAAGTAATTGAAATTAATTAATTTGTCATAGTATTGAAATCATTTAAATGAATATTTATTAATTTTTTATAAATTGACATATGATGCAGCTATAGAAAATAGTTTAAATCCTTTAACTTAAAGATATCATGGAACGTATTTGAATCTTGTTCAAAAATTACCTGCCCATTCCCATTATTCCACTAGCTCCTCTTGCTAAAGCTTGCAAGCGTAATTTTTCTAATGGATCTTTGGCAGTGGAAAGTTGTCTTTTGGCTCTGTTCATCATTTCTGACTCTTGTCGAGTCATTGCAGATTGTGGTCTCATCATTCTGAAAGACTATTGAATATCAAATGAAAATTAGTCATATATCAAATGAAATCAAAATGTTCAAAAATATTAAATGTGATGAAAAATAATTATTTCAATCTTATATATATATATATATATATATATATATATATATATATATATATATATTATGTTGTCAAGTATCTCCCTTCCGCTTTTTTTTTTGTACATAGCCGCGAAATTCAAAAGACAAAAAGGCGGAAGGGAGATATTTGACAACCTAATATAATTAATTGGTAACATATACAAAATATTCATGTAAAATAATAAGAATGATATTCATTCCTCAATCCAAATACAATACATTTCAAAAACACCTATATATCAACTTTTATTAATGAAAATTAAAATAATTTAATCCAAGTTATTGAATTTACTTAGACCTATTATTATTTATTTTATAATAAAAAATGATTAATAGCTGAAATAATAATAAAAAACTTGATTTCAAAATGTAGTTTTTCAAATACTAATTTTTGTACATATTGATTATTAATTTCGTTTTATTCAAATAAGAATTAAAAATTCAACAATAGTTAAATATAAAATATAAAAAAATACATTTGAATACACGTTATTAATTTTTAAGGGAAATATTTCCGTGAAAGTCAATTACTGAATTAATTTGCTGTAAATAATTTATGATGCTTTTAATGTAATAGTTTTATAATTCGTAGACAGCAAATAGCTGTAATTAAATCGTCGCCAGTCTAGTCATATTTATAAGTTTTGTTTCGTGCGTTTCGCTACTTTTCTAAATTATAATTCAAACAATAATTTTTGACTACTTGGCGTCGCAATGATCTACTTTTTCAACCCCTTAAAGTAGTGGAGGTCAACGACG
>CP092087.1:22170363-22242863 GCA_029203775.1 Neoneuromus ignobilis
TTAGAAATGCAATTTCCATTGAAATTAAATTCTTCCCATATTAATGGCTGTTTTAAATTCATCTTCGATAAAATTACTCTTCCTTGAAAACTACAAATTCATCCACTATCTAATCCACATCTAAGTCTTCATTAAATTTTTCCATATAAAAATTTTTTAAAACCAAAAATAAATGGTCAAAGTGCTATATCTGAAGAAATTTTTCAGAATTATCATTTTTTCTGACTAGAAGTTCATAGTAAATTAATTTTCTCATATCCCATTATATAAACAACATTCTATTTTTTTATACCTAAAATTGGTTTAGATGTTAATAGAATAGATTTCCAGTTTTGTACTATGTTCTTTTTCTAATTACATTTTTATATGTTATCAACTTTTCACTGTACTTACGAGGCGTTCAAAAAAATTGTTCATTTTTATTATATGAAAATAGAGACAAACAAACTGTTATATGATCCCGCTTGTTTCCAATAGTCAATTCATATGATACCCATTTCCACTATCTCTAAGGTGGATAAAAATGTGTCTTCTTCCAAAATGTTGCCAAGAATATCATCATCGATTGTCAAAGTTCTCCTAGAGCATGATTTGTCGTAAAGGTTAAATTCTCTATTTTTTAATTTCTGGAACCATCTTCTGTACATCCTTTCAGATATTTTGTTTACTCCAAAAACTTTTTCTGTATCATTCTTTTCTTGTTGATACTTGCAAGTATACAGTGTTGTAAATGAACCTTACCGACAGACATCTTTCCTTCACTAATCATTGGTAAATATTGATGATAACAAATTGTTTCAATATATGTTAAAGGGTATTAATGATAATATAAAACGATGAAAAAATGAATCATATACCTTTCATTAAAACATTGTTCTAATTATTTAAAATAATTGTGCACTAAGTGAACCGACTTTTTGATAGACCTAATATATTTACATACACACACACACTCACATATATATATATATATATATATATATATATATTCATATTCATACATACACTCCCTATATATTTTCTTAAACAATTAACTTTTAAAAAAATGCTAACAAAAAAAATTTTAAGAGTAAAAGAAGTTTTATTCATGTATAATTAATATTGTTATAGTTGTAACATTACTTTTGTCATTTAAATATGTTAAATAATAATGTACTATATGTAAGTATCAATTATTTTTTTTACTTTCTTTTTTTCTATCTATCATGCACGCATGCCTATATGTAAATATTGTAAATAAATAATACAAATTGATTTTTATAAAAATATCAAAATAGATTAAAGTTCATTATTTTTCTATTAATAGTGAGTGATATCTAAATGTTACAACTATTTTTTAAATCATTGTTGTAATTTATAGTAAGGTATGTATATTACAGTAGTGAGTAGTGTCTTAGGAATTATTCTGTTCAATTTTTATGCCATTTATTATAAAAAAAATTAATCCATTATTAAGAATGCAATGTCATAAGTAAAATAATTTGCATATATATATATGTATATATATATATATATATATATATATATATATATATATATATATATATATATATATAATATATATATAAATAAATACATGTTAATGAACATATAACTTTGTGTGTATATTTTCTATTTTTCAACATAAATTTCATAATTGTATATTTCAGTCAGAATAATGAATAATTCATTGTTTACATTAGAAGTTTATATGTATATATATATATATATATATATATATATATATATATATATATATATATATGTACATGTATGTATATATAATATATATACTAAAATAAAATAAAGAGCACTTGTATTCAAAAGTGAGAAATATGATCTAAGAATTCTATTCTACTTTACATAATTTTTAATATGTTATTTTTTAAAATGCATTTAAAATGCTTTTCATTTTGTTGTCTAGAATGAAATAATTATGCCTAATTTTTTTATCATTATTTTGATTCAATAAATATTTTTTTAGTTTAATATTAATTTCAAGTTTATGAAAATATATGTCAATGAGGAAAATGATTATAGTCTTATCACTAACAAAATAAATAAAAAAACTCAAAATTAAGTTGAAAAGTGAAGAATAATATAATTAATGATATATTGATATTATTTGTTTGATTATTTTTTAAGAAAAAATTTATATATGAAAGGAATTTTAAGAGTCAACAAATATTCTATAAAAATCATATTCAAAATAACACTTTGTTGCTCTCTCTCTCTCTCTCTCTCTCTCTCTATATATATATGTATATATATATATATATATATATATATATATTAGGTTGGCAAGTATCACCTTTCCTTCATAGCTGCGAAATTCAAAAGACCAGAAGGCGGAAGGGAGATACTTGCCAACCTAATATATATATATATATATATATATATATATATATATATTATATATATATATATATATATATATATATATATATATTACACAAGTATATAAAATTTAGTATAAAATAAAATTTATATATCCTTTAGGTACGTACAGAAATATTTCATTTTTTTATATTTAATGAATATAATCTTTAATTAAAATATTTAAATTTTCATACAAATGTAATATGGATTCACAATATTGTAATATTGATTTATAATATTATTTTGTACATAAATTATTTATTATTTTCCCCTCTTATGTATTAGAAATTTTATATAATATATAAACATGAAATAAGAAATATTTTTAATTAGTCACAATTATACAATATCAATTGATTGTATATACATGTAAACGCTTAGCAAGTTCGTGGTTTCAATTTCATTACGTGTTTAGTCTACATATATACATTTTAAAATAGTGGAAGGTTTTTGTATATTAGAGTTGAATATTAGTGAATTTAGAGTTCAATAACACATATAACGTGTTTGTTTCCATGTTATTTCGATATCAAATATTTATATTTTTGTTTTTTATCGGCGATATTAACTATGTAAGTAAATATACATTTAGTTTTCATTGCTTCACGTTAAAAATACATTAGTTTAAAAAACAATAATCTTATAAGTATTTAATATTAATAAAATAATAGTCAGAATACAAATAATATATATTTTACATGATCTAAATTAAAGCTTTTATATATTTAATGTTGTTATTTTTATTTAATACCTTTATTTTACCAAATCATAATTTTTTTTGTAGATTTTGGTATTCTTTACTTATAATAGGTTATTATATATTTTTGCTTTCGTTAATTTCAAAATATCTACTTGTTTTATTGAATTATTATGAAAAATATATATTAATATATTTCAAGTGAAGTTAAAAACGAAATTGAATATTAATATTTCAATTATATTTATTAGTATTTTTGAAAAGAATATAGTTAGTTTTTCAACGGGAATTATATAATATTATTTTTTGTGTATTCATAGTACTTTAACATATTAAAATACAATTAATTTTCTTAAAATTGAACAGATAGAAAATTAATTAAATTTATTTTGCATATTGTAAATTAACTTTCGTTTTTATACCTTTTATAAAAATTAATCAAATAGAATGTTTTACATTAAATTTATTATACCATATCTCCAAAAAATATCTCACACAATGTTTGTGTATGTGCTTATATATATATATATATATATATATATATATATACATACACACACACACACACACACACACATACATACATACATATATACACACACGAAACATTTATTCTTTATGTATGTCGAACTTATATTCATATAATTATATATTTTTATATTAAAATTACACATGTATAATCTATGTTTGTGTATTATATATATATATATATATATATATATATATATATATATATATATATATATATATATATATATATATATTATATTTCATTTCGTGTATTTGGTCTATTTTCGTATTTCACGTCATGCAACGTTGACACTACTACTGTTATCAAAAATCTCTTACGATACAAAGGATAATTAAAATCTTAATAAAATTGTACACAGTGTATAAATACTATACAAACACAAAAATTAATTAAAATATATGATGCAGAAAGGAAAAATATCATAAGCAGAATACGTTACGTTTTTATTAAATAGAAATATTTAAATCCATGTACAGCAACGATGTTCAGAGATTAAAATATTATTTTTAAAGTTGATGAAATATAAAATAATACTTTTTGTGTCGGTTTCATTTTTCAGAACATTTAAAAATTCATTTAACATTTTTAATTATTCCGTTATTTATTTATTTTTTTGACACTATACTTTTAAATTAATCAATGAATAATTTTAGTTCATGATCTTTAAATATTTAATTTTAATTAAATATTTTTTAGACTATAATTATTTTAATTATTATTTATATATATATATATATATATATATATATATATATATATATGTAATAATAAGAGTATGCAATATTAAATTATGAATAAGGAATTAAAAGTAATTAATAAACAATAAATTAATATCTTGGGTAAGTTAATACCTTTTCTATACTTTAAAATTAAGTATTTTTTATATTGAAGATACATTTTTAAAATTTTTTAAAGAATAAAAACGTTTAGTATTAAAAATTATTTTTTGTTCTCTCTCTCTCTCTCTCTCTCTCTCTCTATATATATATATATATATATATATATATATATATACATGTGTTAGTGTGTGTAAAGAATTATAAATATATATGTATCTTATAGATAAAAAATTAAAAATGTTTATTAATAATCACATTACATTTTTTCCTTGCATATTTTTGTTCATATAACATTATAATTATATGATTGATTTTTAGGAAATTTATCATAAACTAATACTTTTTTAATTTTTTAATAAAATGGAATAATAAAGACTTTATTAAAATATGAACTAATTCGTTCAAGTTTTAATAAAGAATACAACATATTTTTATGTAAAAACCAAACTTGTTAACAGTTATTAATCTTCTATAAAAACCAAACCTGATAAGTTATTAATCATCTATAAATTTTAGTATTTATTGTTATTTCGTTTATAATTCTTACTTGAATAAATAATATACAATAAATAGTTGACTTCAGAATGCTGTCAACTTTGCAGAAAATATCGTATAATACTTATTTGATTGATACTAAAACAGAAAACTATTAAAATTAATACGTATCAATACGTGACAAGTATACACTTGAATATCGTCAAGAAACCATCCAGGTAATTTATTGAGGCGTTCGTGTGAGACCTTCTATTTAAATATACCATGACAAACAAATGTTATCGGAACGTTTAAGGACAACCTACTTTTGACCGTATATAAAAGTAACTTGTAATGTTCATTATATTAGATTATTGATTTTATGATAGCAGCCATTAATATTATTTATTTATAATAACAAAAAGGAAGACTATTCATTTGTTTTCTATAGGTATATTCCTTGAACTTATTAGCACATTTTTTTATAATAACAATAAATCATGTTGGGCACCTACGACATAAATTTATCTCTCTCTCTCTCTCTCTCTCTCTCTCTATATATATATATATATATATATATATATATATATATATATATATATATATATATATATATAGATATATATATATGTACACACACACACATATATATATATATATATATATATAAATATATATATATGTATTAAATTTAAATTATATTACATAAAAAGTACGTACAGTAACAATATTTGTTATTTAATTTGACTTTCGAAATATAATTCAGTAATATAACAAGTTGTTACGAATTCAGGCTGACAGCAAAGTGACATTTATGTTCTGATAACATTACATGTAAATATTTTATTTCTTCTATTTGTCATGAATGATTTATTTTCACAAATATTATTTTTTTATTGCTGCACTTTTTCAAAGTTTTATTATCTTTGCTATTTAGTAAAAGTCTTGAATTTTTCTTCTTATTTGTATATATATATACGTATATATATATATATATATATATATATATATTTACACACATACACACACACACACACATATATATATATATATATATATATATAAATGTATGTATGTATATTAGATTATAAAAGCCTTGTCTTAGCAAATACGTCAGCGATATTAAATGCATTAAAGAATCAAGTAATTGAAGAGGTATATGTTGAACTCCAGGAAATATTTATAGAAATGTTCCATCCCCCGTACAGATACATAAAAAATAGCGAAATTTAAAATTACGAAGGAGTGAGATGGGAAAATTGGAGATCACCAAAACTATTTACATTTGCTTTAGAAGAAGAATTTAAGAAATAAAAACAGAAATCTGTTTGAAAAAATAATTTAAGAGATGCTTAGTCACTTGAGATTTGCTGATGATATTATTATTTTCTCTGTAAGCACAAGTAAATTCGAAAAATAATAAAAGAATTGGTTAAAGAATGTCAAAATATAAGTTTTATAATAAATTTCGAATATAAACAAGAATAAAAAAAGAATAAAGTTAAAAAAAAGAAAAATAGAAGTTAAAAACTATATATGTGTATCTGGGATAATTCATTAACACAAATGAACATTTATGGATGAAGTAAACAGGAGAATAAAAATGGAATGATATCAGCTTAGTTGAAATTCGCATATTATGAAGTCAAATACTCCTCTATGTTTAAAAAGAATTTTTTTCGATCAATACTTCCTACTTGTTCATAGGTCTTGAATGCCAGAATAATTCAGCAGCTCAGGATAATACACAGAAGTATAAAAATATGTATATTGGGAATTACATGAGAATATAAGAAGGGAAATAAATGGATTAGAGAGAAGATAAAAGTTACGAATGTAATGGAAAAAGTAAAAAGTTTGAAATGGGTCTGTCGTATAGCAAGAAGGGGAGACTATCGATGGATAAGAGAAATTATTTATTAGGAACTTATTATTGAATTTTGAAATTGTGGAAGAGTTTGGGAGAAACCTTCATATGCAGTGGATTGAGAAGGGCTAATAATGATGATGCTGATATATATATATATATATATATATATATATATATATATATATATAGTATATAGTATATAGTATATAAAATTTACAATAAACATTTTTATGAGTATACATAAATAATAATAAACATTTTTATGTCTAATTAAATAAACACTACATTTATATATTTCCCTATAAACAATATATAAATGGATTTTAAATTTAAAATTATACTAACAATTTCATATTCAAGTTTCTTGTTATGAAAAGAAACAATTCAAAAATTTATTTCAAATTAGGATATATTATATATATATGGAAAAATCATTTTATATTATGTGGAAATTTGTAAATACATAATTTGATTTAATAATATATACAAAAAAAAAATTCGTTCTAGACGTCCAACTATATTTAACGTTTTTCTCTAACTAGAAATCATTTTTTCATATTTTATAAGTTAGTAATTGCACTAATAACTATTTCCAGTCTAATGATACACAGATCGTTCAACTGTGATTGATATCGATGAGCATTAATACTAAGGTAGTTTTAAATTATATTTAACGTTTTTCATAGACATCATATTTTCATATATTATATATATATATATATATATATATATATACATATATATATATATATATGAGCATATATAAGGTAATTTTAAATTATATTCACTCATACGGACATCATATAAATTCATATATATATATATATATATATATATATATATATATATATATATATTATATATATATATATATATTAACCATAATTATTTGATTTTTAATACAATGATATATTTTTTTTTTAAAACTATTTTTCAATACTATTTTTATATATATATATATATATATATATATATATATATGTAAATATTGTATATATATATATATATATATATATATATATATATATGTATGTATATAATAAAAAAGTTTTTACAAATTAAAGTAATGATTTGGCTGAACTTTATTGTGAAAAGCAATGACAATTTGGCATGCAAAACAAAAAACCAGCATGCATGAATTTCATTATATTATTACAATACTTATTTTAATTAAACTTACTTTTAATAGCATATTTTAAACCTCGAAAAAATTAAAAAATATATATAATACAAAAATGCATTAACTATGTTATCATATAAAGTTAAATTTTCTTTTTAAAAACGTAGATTTATAGATTAATACATAAAAAATATTAATAAACAATTTTAATATTTACGATAAAAAAATAATTAAACATTGACATGTTTCTAAAATCGATATTTGTTATTTTCTTAAAACGTTCAATTATAAAAGTTTAGTAATTTTCATAACTATAGGCGATGGACAGAATTTAAAGGTCGACGTTCGATAACTAGGTTGTTTTAATAGTCGAATTTATGCGTGCATTTGTATATGAATACTGTATATACTGAAAAATGTTTATGAATACTGCATTAACTCTTATTTTAGTTAACGTTCTGTTAAAAAAAAAATAATTTTATTTATCTATAGGTAAAATAAAAAAAATAATCATAGTCAAAAGATGAAAAAAATCATTGAATGGAAATTTAATAAAAGTAATATATATATATATATATATATATATATATATATATATATATATATATATTTAAACATTTACATATGTATACAACTATACTACTGATAATAGTTCCATACAGTGTCAATTTGTAGAAAATTCAGTATATATTTTAATTCTCTCTTCATATTATTTGTATAATTTTTTAAACCAATCAATATTTACTAATTAGTAAATTTAGTTCATATAAAAATCGATAATGTCGATTCTACTTCCGTTATGCCCGAACTGTGCCCCTTAAGTGTGTTTATCGTAATTTCTGCTAAACCATGCGTGCAGACCTTCCTATCATCTATAAATTTATATAAATTAGGGATGGTCTTTCATATATCTTAAAGAATGTTATTTATTACGATTAAATTGGTCCGGGTAATTTGTGAATTACATAATATGAAATTACATCATTATGATCTAAACTGAATTTATTGTACTGTACATATTCATTGATTTATAATTATATTTTTATTAATTTAGTATAATATAAAATTCTTATTTTTTAAATTATGAAATTCGACCAGTTTAGAATTTAAGTCCAAACTTGAATAATATCAAGAAATAAATATCTGTTCATAATTGTCATTCAGACTATGAATTTCAGCATTTTTTAAAACTAATAATATTTTATTTACAATAAATTAAATATAATTTTAATATTCTTTCGAGAATTTTACATCATATTTACTCTTTTTATTAATAATTATTTGATTTTTTTTATTGATATTTACTGTAAAAATAACAAATAAATATAAATATTTCATTTTTCAACAAATAAAAAGGTATCTTTTTAATTTAAACAATTTTTGAATCGATAGACATGAGAATTGTTATAATTTGTAACCATATTGTCTAAATATAAAAAACATTTCATAGCATATTATGAAAATTCTGATGGTACATAAAAAAAATTCTATATTATATAGTTATTCATTAGTGATATTTTTTTATTCTTAGTACAATATCCGTGCATGTATGTATATATATATATATATATATATATATATAAATTAATTTAAAAAATATTTCTTTTTTCTTTGACCATAAGTTTCAGTTAATTTATGAACTTATTTTTTATCTAAATTCAATTGTTACTTTTTTATATTATTTATTAAAATTTGCAATTATTGAAATACTTATCAAAAATTATATATATATATATATATATATATATATATATATATATATATATATATATATATAAACTTTAATAAAATTTAGACACTTTATTATATAATATAGTCATTTCATTATAGTTTTTAAATTTAATTATACTAGAAAACCTATGAATGAATTATTTTTTATAATAACTTATCACATATGTTATATACAATACAAATGGCAGTTCTTTAAATTTTTGTAATTATTTCTTAAGAAGCTATTAATGTAATATTTTTTTTAATATATTAATATTTTGTTATATTAAATTAGTTATAATTGAAAATATTTGTTTAAATCATATTAAAAAAATATTTAAAATATAACTATTATTTTCTTTTATCAAAATAATACTTAAACTATTGCCAATTTTTTTTCTTTAAAATATTAATTTTATTTGAAAAAATAAAAATTATATTCTAAATTGTATTTAAAATATACACTTCGTTTTGTATCTTTTCTAATTTAATTTTTACTATAAACATTTAAAGTTTCGAAACTTTATATAATTTCACTATGAATATTGTTAAAAAGTTTTAAAATAATATTTAGTCAGTTCGATCAAAAACACTTAATTTTTTTGTATATTCATCAAAAATTAAATAATTATAAGCGTGACTTTAGCAAGCGACTTTCAATTTTATAAGCAAAGCATAATTTGTATAATACAACAATTTCAGAAAAATATTGATAAAAAAATGTAAGCGTAAGAAATAAAATATTATGTGAAAAAGCGTGAACATGTAAAAAATATTCTACGAAAGCATTAAAATAAATAGTGTATATTTAGTTAATATTGACTTTTAGTGTTATTTATTTGATTCATGATGGGTAAACTCTTACCTGATCAGTGTCGTCCTCTAGACCGAATAAGCGTTCGTCGACCACTAAGTAAATCTATAATTCAGTTCACGCAAGGTGACACACCTATGATATATATATTTGCATATATACTACTCGTACGTTAATGGCATTTTCTTCTACCCGCATAAGTGTTTCGTTTTACATCTGCTCCAGCCAACGAACATTTATCAACTAGCGCCGGTTTGCAATTGTAAAACTTAGTCGCACACAAGAAACGAATCATTTATGTATGTAAACAGAGTTCATCCGTGAAATCATTGCAGAAGCCGAACTGTAAAACTAACGCGGCGTTTCGGAATTCTATTGATTATTTCCATTGCCGTCGTCGTAGTGTAGTTGCGATGGCAACGAGCTTTTTTCAGGGCGTCAGAACTTTTTCAATGGACCTCGCAACATGATTAATTTTGATAAATAGACAATAATACGTTATAGTGCAAAAAAGGAATATTGACGTACAACGACGTTAAATTAAAAGTGAAATACACTTTTGATATTCATTGCATTTCGTAGAGTATTCGATCGTAATATACATAAACAACTTGAAAAGCTACACTTTAATAAATGATTCATTATTAGGACATTTTCCGCAATCGCTATGTATGTATGTAGACATGTATGTATATATATATATATATTTATATATATATACATATATATATATATGTATGTATAATATATATGTATATACAGGTGTCCAAAAAATGATGACATATTTTGATTTATTACAAATATATGAGTGTATACATTATTGAGGCTCCTATATATATCCTTATTTTAAATTTATAAATAATTATAGATAATATTATAAAATTTTCCCAGCGCTTTAAAAAGTTAAGATATATGAACAGTTTCAGTTATTACTGTATTTAAAGTTTATATATATATAAAGTTAAATATTAAAAAAAATAATTATATAATGATCAGTAAATATTGCAATCTCAAATGAATTCCTCTTAGAAATAAATATATGGCCATCCAAATGTGACGCCTGATTTGTTTTTTTTATTAAAAAGAAACATGTGTATAGTTTCTTTTTAATAAAACATAAATCTAGGTGACACATTTGGATAACCCTATATTTTCTGAAAATTTGTTAGTTATGAATTGACATTTTTTTAAATAAATTTTCCTTATATTTTTTAAAAAATAATAAATTTATAATCTTTAGTATCCATTCTCAGTATTTACTATTTCTCCTTTTGTTTTTCTATATACTTCATTTATATATTATATATTTAATATATTTAATATTTAATTCATTATATATTTAATTCATTTTATATTTATATATATATATATATATATATATATATATATATATATATATTCATTAATTAGGTATTTAAAAATATAAAATTATCCAAAGAGACCTCTAGATACATAGGATAGAAACATGAGAAACTTCATCGATGTAAAATGGGGCATTAGATCGTTGGAAATGAAAAGTTTTGGAAAAGCTTTTTATCATAGTATTGAATAGAGAAGGGGATAATTATGATATATATATATATATATATATATTAGGTTGGCAAATATCTCCCTTCCGCCTTCTAGTCTTTTGAATTTCGCAGCTATGTACAACAAAAAAGAAAAAAAAAGCGGAAGGGAGTTACTTGCCAACCTAATATATATATATATATATATATATATATATATATATATATATCCGTGTGTATATATAATCATATTATATAAATAATATTTTTTACAATTTCTCTACAACTTACTTCAAAATTAAAACATAATACTTCAATTCATTTTCATGGTTTAAATAACATTGCATATTCTTATTAGCTGATTGATGAAATGCGGTGAGTGTTTTTTGCACGCAAATTAAATAAACAAAATGAAAATAAATGCAATATAGAATAGAAATTGAAATATTATTTTTAAAGACAGGACATCGATACAAGCAATTTAAAATTAATGATTGAAGTCGATTTATTTTACCTTGGAAAATATGCGATTTCTATGAATTCAATTTCTTTTTGAAGAATATACATACTGTTCTTTTTGATAAATCGAAGCTATTAAATATTCAAGAACTCGTCATTGTAGCAAAAGTCCGATAATAAGACATATTAAAAAAAAACTAATATTTTCTAAATTTAGATTTCACTAGTATGTGAATTTAAATAGTTTTTGTAGTTAAAACAATTTAAATAATTATTTATTATTTTGAAATATATTACTTTATCTTATTGAAAAGGTTACTTTTTTATGTATTGTACAGTATATATATTTGTTTAAATAAGAACGACTACATAATAAATATGTGATAATATATTTGTAAAATCAAATACAATAAATAAAAATAAAAATGGTCTAGTAGATAATAAATAAAAATGAAATTCAATGACAGATGAAGAAAGTATACACATTTTATGAACTGAAAAGTTCAATTTTTTAAATAATTTATTAGAAATTATATATAAAAAAATAATCTAAATACGAAAGTTTGATACGAAAATAAATGAAATAAAGATAATTTCGTATCAAGTTATTTAAATGAAAAACATTGTTTTCATGGCCTATAAATCTTTGGTGGAATAATCAGTATCTCACTGAAATACTGTTTTTAATAAGTGGGCTCGTTTGTTGAAGATGCACTGCTTGGATAATAAGCTGAATAGGCTATATTGTGAGCTGAGGAAGACGATGAAGGCGAAGAATCAGCACTGTTTGACCAAACTCGTGAATAAGGTCCGCCATTTCCTCCAGATGGTTCCCAGCCAGGTTCATATGAGCTCATTGGTGTTGCTGGGGAAACTGGAGAACCGTAAGCATTGCTTGGTGGTTCTGCAGGCGCCAAGGATGTCATCGTCATCATCATTGGCATCATTGACATACCTGACATGATACAAAATAAGATTATTGGCTCTTAAGTTATAAATACTTAATATATTTTCATTTTGTTATAATTAAATTAATATAAATATATTTAATGTATAGAGATGTGATCCGTATTGAAATTATTAGTTTATATAAGAAAGGTAGACATATACAATTTAATTTTTAAAAATTAAACCATTGTTAAACATGGAGTACCAGATTGTCTTATGTAATCATAAAAAAATGTCTTTTGATTACTTAAATAACTTTTGCCCTTGTTTTAATTTTTATAAATAATGCAAATTTTTAATATTCAATTATAGTCGTGTATGTTATAATTATAGATTATTAGTAACAACATTATTATTGTGAAAATATATTTTTAAAATTAAAAAAGATGTCAAGTATTAAGTTACTATAAAAAAGCAATTTTTGAAATTTATCAAAATGAATTAATGAATTTATACAATTGAAATACTTTTAACGAGTTTTTAGTGACAATAATGTTAATATATATAGAGTGACCTGAATGAAATTGGAGGGTTTAGATATATATTTACTTGTCTATTTTCATTCTACCTTTAGGCACAATTGGGTCACCTATATAAATATATATATATATATATATATATATATATATATATATATAAATAAACGAGTGAGTGTCTGTGTGTCTCTATGTATGTGTATAGAAACGTGTAAATATAGCTCACCTCCTTTCTTCATTATAAGCTGGAATATTAAGAAACCTAATACGACTGTGATAGCAAGTTTGCTTAAAATCAAAGCTTTCAATGCTTTTAAACCAATAAGTGCCACAAAGATCGGCATCAGAGCTTTCAATTTAAGTTTAAGAAGTAAGAGGACTGGTAACAGCAATTTTTTCTTCAAAAGTCCTCTTGCTGAAACATAGATAGCATATTCATAACTATAAATAACATATTTAATCTTATAATTTATATATAAGAATAAAAAGTGTAATACAAATATTATCTTTTATTTTTTGGAAAAAATCAATTAAAATTGTGCAATCTTAAGTATATTTAAAATAAATGATAGTTTCATTGTATTCTTTTAATTGATAAATTTATAATTTCTGTATAAAATTCAGTACAATGAAATATAACCTTGTGAAGTCGATTCGTCGTCTTCAGGGCGTTCGGGTAAATCTATATCTAATCCAGTTGTCGGCTTGTAAATTAGTTTAGCATCACCGGGTAAATCTGCTTGGAATTCGTACGTTTTCAACAAACGCATAATTCTGGCTAAGATCATTTTGTCAATACTTTTACTCTAAAAAAATAGGAAAATAAGAATTTTTTTTTTAAAAAAAAGTAGTTTTCATAAAATTAATCAAAATAAGTTAAATAATTAAAGTAATATTTGATAAGTACTAATATGATTAAAATTAAATAAATTATTTTTATTAAAGTACAATAAATAATAAAAACATAAAAACAATAAATAAATCTGATATAACAACTAATTTCACAAAAAAATATTTCTAGTATGTTTTAAGTTCAAAAAAATCATGACTTGAATGCCATTATACTATTAATCTAATAACTATGTAATATACTGATATATAATGACTTAACAGAGTTATAAATATTTTTCAACCGATGATATATGGGAGAGTATTAAGATTTGAAAAATGATTTTTTAATAAATTGTTTTCAAGTGTATATAAATACTTAAATCTTACTATTACGAACTCAAACGATACATTTATATATCTATAATCTAAATTATTTCTTTTAAATGAATTAACCATAAATAATAAATTCATGTCGTCTAAGAACATGTAATCAAAACAGCTCGTCTGTGTATATTATTTTTTACTATAAAAGTTTATGATGTAATAACATTTCGATTTACTATTTTTTATCTAATATACTTTAATGCACTTTACTTATTTTTTAATTAATGTACTTAATTGGTATTTTTTACTAATAATAAATTACCTTGTACGCACGGGCTGAATCATCAGTTAGTCCTAAAAGCGTATCCAAATAATTGAGTACTTTATCTTTGACACATGACATTGAACCACACTCCGTAAACACAGAGGTGAGTAAATCTTCTCCGGTTCTGATTCTTCCATCAACACGGTTATCAAGTGTTGCTGCACTAACCACTGCGATGGTCGCGAATGCGACAAAACAAATGTACACCCTCGTCATTGTAACAACAGTCCGATAACGCAATGCAAAGACGTCGATGCCGTCGGCGAAAACAATTAATTGATAATGAATGAAAAGTACGATAGGTGCGGTTTATATATCACTTTTATCGGGTTAGCGGACCGAACGTGCGTTATGCATGTAAATGATGCACGAGTCTTTGTTTTGGCCCAGGTTCAAATGCGTCTCCATTCTTCAGCGATGCGTTCTATTGGATGAACAGACACGAGTCGCTCGTGCCATTTGACATTGATTCGATTTTGATGATATTTTGAATAGCTTCTAAAAAGATTTTAATAACGTCGAAAATTTGATCTGCAATATTTAGAACATGACGAATGTTTAACGCGAATTTGTTACTATAAATTTTATACTGGTCAATTTAACTGATTGAAACGAATTCTTTGTATATTTATTTAAAAATAGTTAAAAAAAATTATATTCTTTGCTAGATATTTTATAAGACATTTATAATTGTGTATATGTGTATATATCTATGTATATATATATATATATATATATATATATATATATAAATGCCAAAATCTTTTAAATACGTCAAAAAAAAAATTTAATCTTGTAATGATTCGTTATTGTAGTGAATTTATTTTTCACGATATTTTTATTTGGTAGATTTTTTAGATACTTTATTATTATTGTATTTTTTTAATAAGTTTTGTAATTATTTATTTACTACTATTATTTATTTATTAATTTTGTTACTGTTTTTATTATGTTCATGCATTTTGATAGCAATTCGTTATCTTTCCAGTAACAGTGGCCAAATTTGATTTTTTGAGATTAACGTAATTAAAAAAAATATATTGCAGTTGTCAATTGTGTCATTAGAATAAATGTTTATATTGTATAATAAATAATAGGGTAGTTTAACTGAGACTAAAATATAATAAATAATGGTAGTTATGTGAATGATGGTGTAAACACTTCAATCTCATTCAGGCTACTCTCTCTCTCTCTCTCTATATATATATATATATATATATATACACGATTTTCTGATGAAATAATTTTCTCAACATGTGTGGATGAATTCAAAAAAGAATAGAATAATACACAAATTTAGTCAAAATAATCGTCTTATGATAAATCACCAAAAGATGAAAGTAATGAACAAATGAGATAAAAGTAGTCGATTTATAGTAAAATTGATTTAAAAGAAATAGAAATAAAAATTGTTGAAAACTATATGTATTTAAGATAGTTAATTAACACAAAAGTAACATTTATTGTTAAAATGAATAGAATAATAAAAAATGGCGTGGTGTTAATTCAGAAAAATTTTTTTAGTCATATAATCCTCTATGTTCAAAGAAAAAAGTGTTTGATCAATACCTGTTCTCACTTCTGGCAGTAAAATAAGGATTTTAAATACTAAAATAATTCAGTTAGTCCAGATAACATAAAGAATCGTGGAAATATACATGATACATATAGTTAAAAAGATAAACGAATGAATTAAAAAAAAACGTTATCTCTTAAGAAGTTAAAAATAAGTTAGGTCGATTATGTAATAATAATAGAAGACTACCGATGGATTACATCAAATATTGTTCGGAAATTCAGAAATTTGAAAAAGTCCAAAAAGAGAATAATGTGTAGATAAGACACATGAGAAAATTTGTCTGTGGAATAAAATAAAAATCATTTGGCTAGTGAAAATGAAAAAAAGAAAAAAGTGTTTGAAAATAATTTTTGACTAACATTTATTAAAATGAATAGAATAATAAAATATAGCTGTTTCCTCACTTCTGGCAGTAAAAAAAATTCAGTTTCTAGAAAGAATAATGTTATATGCAGTAATAAAAGTTAAGAGGATAGGTTATTATAAGTGTATATATATATATATATATATATATATATATATATATATATATATACACATACAATCAAAGATAAAAATTCTACTATTAACACTCAAAGAAGTAATACTTTTTATTATATTAGGTTGGCAAATATCTCCCTTCCGCCTTCTGGTCTTTTGAATTTCGCAGCTATGTACAAAAAAAAAAAAAAAAAGCGGAAGGGAGATAATACTTTTTGTTATATAATTCTTCAATAGATATATAAAAAACAACACAATTATTTGAGAATGTAAATGCTTATTAAAGAAACGCAATCTTAATAAATGAATTCGTACTGGCTGAATTTCTGGCATAACTTAAATCTTTCGAAAAAGTTGTTTAAAATTCATATGTTCCACTTTAATGTAATACATTCATTATAAAATTGTGGCTCTTATTCTCATTAAAAATGTCTGGTAACATCATTTGAAACGTATTATTTATTTTTCAATGCATTCATTATACACGTATATTTTCTACACCCTAATAAAAATATATCTAAAATGCTTACATCTTTTCTAATTGTTTTTTCTTCTTATTATTGTTAAACTGAATTTTAGTAAACTTTCATCTTATTTTAATAATATTGAAATTTTATTTTTTAGTTTTTATTATAATACATAAAGGATTAGTTGATAATAATACGACTAATTATTATTTATATCATATTTAATTTTAATTTGTGATTTTCATAAATCTTTGTATTGTGTATGTATATATATATATATATATGTATATATATATATATATATATATATATATATATATATATATATATATATATATATATATATATATATATATATATATATACACGGTATATATATATATATACATATATATATATATATATATATATATATATATATATATATATATACACACACACGGGTATATGTATGTATGTATATTAGTAATAATTATAATTGTATAATTTTTATCTATTATTGCCGATAGAGAAAATGTATGCTTAATTAAATTGTTTGACAAATAAATTATTATTCTAATTCATAATATTAGATAAATAAAAATTCTGTCGTTTTTACATGTATCATAATTCCAAAACTCATTACCCTAGGCACATTAACTAAGTAATAAAGTATATACCTTATTTATTTCGTTAACTGCATCTCGATATGTTCATTTTTATTTAAAATATAATTTCAACCCCTCAAAATATCTGTGTAAAATATTATAATTGAATTTTTCTTAGAGTCAATTAACTTTATTTTTTTGTGGAAAAAGATTATTTAATGCATATATAGTTTGATTAAAGTATCCATTTTTAACAGTGAAATAAGAGATTCACAAATGTTACGATGTTAATACGTAATTGTTATCAAGAGTTAAAGCATTTGATACTCATTTACTTACATTCCACCTCTTTCCTATTTTATGAAAATGATTTCGTATTGTTTTGTTATTTACTTTCAATTCTTCGACAAGCTATTGACGCGTTAAATTCAAATTTATTTGTCTGTAATACATCGGTATTTACATTGAATGATCTGCCTGATCTACTTTCTTCTTCTTACGATTCATCTTCCGAAGTAAATTTTTTTAAATACTTCTTGACCGTTTTTGATACAACTACTCCTTTTCTCAATGCATTACAAATTTTTCTTGCATTTTTATGAGCTTTAGAAACAAGTTCAAACTCGTAAAGTAAACATGCACATATTACATAATTTTTCACAGATATTTTGAAGGGTTGGAATTATTTTTTAAATTAAGTTGAACACATAGAGACGTAGTAAACGAATGAAACGAGGTATGTATTTCTTTACACTTAGTTAATGACTTAGTGTAATGAGTCATATGATGCATAAACAATTCTTAGAATTAGGATGCAGACTAAAATGATAGAACTTTTTGATTATCTAATAAAATACATTTTATATATATATATATATATATATATATAAAGTGGCCCAAGTGAAACTAAAGATAGTAAATAATAATAAGCCAGTAAAGAAAATGTATGTTTAAACTTTTCAATCTTGTTTGAGCCACCCTATAAAACATTTTTCTTAAGTTTTGTATTATAAAATGTCTTTTCTCATTATAAGAGCTAAATATATTGTAATATTAAAAAATCTTTTTTTAAATAATTTTTATTTTATAAATAATTAAATTTTGATCTTTTTGCAATTAATCAGTATAATTATTTTTTGGAATCAAAAATTTGTTACATTCGTATAACATTATATATATATAATTTAATTGAACAATTAATAGTAGTGATTAGGTTTAATTTTAAAATCATTTAGTGCAATTATTAAAAGAGGAATTAGTATTAAAATGTTATAACAATCATAAGTGTACCAATAAATAAATAGTAACAATTACATGTTATAATAATAATCTAATAGCGAAATTTTTCTCACCTACTTTATCGATCAAAATTGTGTCAAAATTAATTCTAAAGGCAACGATATATTTCTGTAAAGTTACTGTCACACATACATTTCTGCACGTAGTGAAGACAACACCTCATGCCAAATATTGAAGATAACGGAACTGATTGCTATGTTTTAGTTTGCTTATTTGAATATGATTGATGTTAGTTTTCATTCGTGACGTAAATAATACATTTTAATTAATATAAAGTATATTCTGGTTATATATAACGTACAAGGGATAGTGTGAAGCATGTGAGAATAGAAGCTACTGAAAATGTCAGTATTAGAATACAATAGATATTACAACTTTTTGTATCCGGCAACAAAATTAGAACCAATTACATACCTAATTGGAATTTTAAAAAAATATTCGTATAGAAAATGTAATGTAGTTTCAATTTTTATTAAATATATTCATTCCTTAAAAATTTTTTTTTAATTTTAAAAAATATTTCATAGTAATATTTATTTTGTTATAAATTAATTGCTAATTCATATAATAATGTAATATTTGATATATATAAACAAAATATCTATACATTTAAAGTTATTAATTAAGATACATTTTTGTAACTTAACATTTATTTATTTTTTACCTTTTTGGTAAATTTGTACATCGTGAATTTTTATAATATACTGTAATTTTAAAATAATTTAACTGTAAACTTTCAATCTTCTCGATTTTATTGATCTAATGTTTATAGTATTCCCAAATATCACATTTATTTAATTATACAAAAAATATTTGATTTTACTGCGTATATTCAAGTTAATTAATTGTAATAAAATCGTGATTATATTTTTATTAGAATTGATTCAGAATTTATTGAAAAAATAGTTGATAATTCCATTTTCATTATAAAATCTTTTAATAAAACTCATCTCTATTTCTCTCACTCTCTCTTTATATATACATATATACACACACACACACACACATATATATATATATATATATATATATGCCTGTATGTGTGGGTGTATGTAATGGAAAATTTATAAAAAATAAAAATAGATTTAAGTTGATTAATCACCTTAATGTTTAAATTGAATGTTTTACTTTGCAATAACAGTTATGGATTAATCTATTTTCATGTAGTTTTCTTTTGAATATAAAAAAAAATAATAATATATTTCAAGGACAAAATTGAAAAGGAAAATTATTATATTGATTTTAAGAAATAGTCAGATTTTAAAAAAAATCTTCAAAAAATATTAGAATGTATAATTAAAATATGTGTTTTATTATTTATACTGGAAGAAATTAAAAGTGATATTTTTCCACAGTGGACTGTGGAGAAAATATGATGTAAATATAATATTAAAAATTGTTTGTTTAATACAAATTCAATTCATTAAATTAATGGTTTTGATGTTAAAATTTAATCATCTTTTTATCAATATTGAAAAAAAATGTATGTTTTAAAATACTTTTTTTATTTTTACAATTGATTTGTAATTTTATTTTTTAAATTATTTTAGTTGCGTAAATTAAGTTTTTGATTTTGTAAATTATTATAATTTTTCAGTGTAATAATTTTATACTCACTTAAGAATGTTAGTTTGATGAGGTTTCAGTTTTGAAATAATTTTTACATTATATATTTTATTTTACTTAATGTGATTTTTACAAACCTTGACTGATAAAGCTACCGTTTTGAAAATACTAGAATGAAGATTATTTCAAGTCCGAACACCTTTATGAAAGATGAAAAGAGAATTTATTCTATAATTAAAATTCTCTCATGCTGAATATTTCATAAAAGCTTTAAACATAATAAAGTAAAGTCACAAGACTCTGACTACTTTCTAAACTCTACCATCCGAGATACTTTATTATTTATCCACGATTATTCGTCATGAAATTTTGTTAGCACAAATCGAACAATATTTTTTGAATTATTTTTGTTTCGTATTTTTTTATTGAATATAGATCAAATATACTTCCACAGTATTCAAGTAAAGATTTATCCAAAATCAAATATGTACAGAATCTGCAATTTTGATTATTCACATAATCATTTAATCAAAATAAGGTTCATAGCTTATTGTATCGTTATTTTAAACCATTATAAAATTATTGTTAATTTTTTTAAAAAAAAGTTGTTTAAAAAATATGGTTGTTCTTTGATTATCTGACAGACACGAATGGCATATTGCGGACGTTATTAAAAATCCAAAGGTAACAAAGCTTGTACTATTTGAATTTCATATAGAAACTTTTTAAGATTCACGATTGTAACGATAATCTAAAGATCCTTAATTTATTGGAATGACGATGAGTAAAAACAGATAGATCATCGTTTACACTCTGTGCACGCCTCCATTATTGCTTCAATGCATACAAAACGAGGAGCATTTCTTCTCGGAACTTTTGCGACTGATCCCTGCTCCTGAAACCAGGAGACTAAGTTCGTAACCATGTTATCACTAGGAGCTGTTTTTATATTAAAATGCTGACGATTCATCTATAATTATTGCTATTTAATAAGTATTTTATAAAATATACTTTCTAAAATATTTATTAATAAGAGATCATGTGTTCATAATTAAGTAAATAAAATTTAATTGTTTTCAAATTCAATCAGTTAATGTAATAAATTTGTCGAATCAAGGTATTAAAAATGTTTGAATCTACCAAATTAATTTTATTTAAATTATTTCTATAAATGCTTAATAAACATGTATCATAATCGCGTAAAAATAATATATTTAAAATATTAAAAAAGTTATGAAGTATTTCTTAGATATTTTTTTCAATCCACTGATATTTTTATCAGAATACTTTTTTTTAAAGAAATATAGGGTCATCCAAATGTGATGCTTAGATTTGTGTTTTATTGAAAAGAAACAAAAGAAATTATACACATGTTTCCCTTTACATCACTCTATACACATGTTTCTTTTTAATAAAACACAAATCTAGCTGTCACATTTAATAATCCTATATATTGATGTCTTCACTATAATTTTTATTATTTTAAATCTATTATTTAACGCATAGAAAATATAGAAAAATATTTTAAATTTATTTCTAGAATAAAATAAGTTTTCGCTATTTATATTCGAATAAAAATGTATTTAGTTTTCAATATTTTTTGATAAATTTTTAACTTTTTATAAATTGTACATAATCAATTGAAAATTAATATTTGACTTACTAAATAGCAAAAATATAAATTTATGTAATTTTTGTTTACTTTGAAAACTTTTAAAAAATTGTTGAATTAAAAAAAATGGGTTGTATTTCTATTGATTTTTTTACTCGCTAGCTAAAAAAATCTCATTTTTATGCTATAAATGTTACATATTTCTTTTTAATTCAATACAAATATGATATTATACTCTATGTTAAAGCTCTAAGAAATAAACTTCCTTAATTTTCAGGTATTAATAATATTAAATAATATTATTTGTTTTAACTATAATTTATATACATAAAAATATTTTATTTTATCAAATAAATATCTTAATTTGATGTAAAATATTTTTTTAAATAACCGCTTAATAATAATTGTGTGTGTGTGTGTGTGTATATATATATATATATATATATATATATATATATGATTAAAATGTTATCAACAATATATATTTTAGGTAGATTTCACTATATCTTTGTAATTAAAATAAATTTATATTGAAAAATAATTTATTTAAATAAATATATTATACAAAGTGAAATTAGTCGCCATCATAATATAAATAAAATGAAATCAAGATGACACAAATTAAAAACATATTAAATATTTAAATGTGTCCTCTGTAAGCAATATTTTGCGCATCTGGAATTTGAACGGGTTGTGCAGCATCGAACGATCTTGCTGCGTAATGATATTGCGACGCAGCATCCCAGCCATGAGCGGCAATCTGTGGTGGGTGAGAGTTATCGGCTGCGATCTTTTTGCAGAGTTGGAAGATAGCCAAAGCGAGCGAGATGACGAACGAGAAGAAAGATAATTGGAGAGCGTTCCAAGCTTTGAGACCAAGGACACCGAGTGCGAGTGGTACGACAGTGAGAGCTTTCAGTAAAATGAATACGAGGATTGGTACTATGATTTTCTTCAACTTGGATTTGCGAGCTATAAAAAAGAAATAATACGTTAAAATGTAAAATCTGGATAAATATTGATGGTTTTTTAAATGACTGTAATATCTAAAATGGAATTTCTTTCATTATAACTATTATTAGTTGTCGATTTTTATTGGAAATCGTGTTATAATTTCATTTTAAACGTTCTAAAATTTGTATTGTCGAATAAAAGTTGTTTTCTTTAAATAAATCCATGTATTGTTAATAATATTTTATTTTTAGAAGTTTATCGAGTTTTATCAGAAAGTGAATAATTTCAACAAGTTCGTAAAAAAAATATTTGAATTCAATTGATTTATATAAGAAAAAATGTAATCAATTACTGGAAAATATTTTTTTGTTATTGTATTAATAAGGGTTTTTATAGATTCTTTTCTAAAATTTAATAAAAATGAATTGTTAATGAAATTAAGAATTTTACCAGTGACACCAGCGCCTTTGGCTTCTTCTTGGCTACCAGAGAAGTTGATACGAAGGTCAATTTCTTCTTGGTCAAGGTTACGTGGGAGGACAGTGACCGAAGCACCGGCAATTGGCATCTTGAAAGTGACATCGTGAGTTTGTACATAGGATTGTACTTTATCTAAGAAGTCTCCTTCACTGCGAGCTGATACTTCGTTGACAGGTGCGTTGTTTTTGTTTATTTCGATATTTTCAGCCAACTTTTAAAATATAAAAAACGTGTTATGTTTTATAATAAAAATGTAGACATTTTATTACATAATAAGATTTTATACTTTAGCATTGAAAATAAATAACAATTGTATGTTATTTTATTTTTTAATTAATTATGAAATTCAAATAATTAGTTATTATGAAATTAACATTACGATTATTTAATTACATAGATCTTTTCTTTTTTAAAAAAATATTTATTTATTTCTTTGAATTTTTTTCAACTTACTTGATAAGAATCTTTTTTGAAAACCGTATCCAAAAGAGACATAAGCTTAAACTTCATACAAGCGATATCGTCATTATTTGCACAATCAGATCTCATACTTTCAACGGCCGAATCCAGTGGCGTTCCTTTCCAGAAGCTTGGTTTCGCAGGCTGAGCGCACGCAATACCCAAAGCCAATGCCACAAACACAATATATTTACAAGTCACCATTTTAATTGATTTTTTTTTTAATTGATCGTCGATGATGAGGTCTGATGGTTATTGAATCAAAAACAAAACTGTGATTTGCTTATCAATCGACGAAGCTTTTATACTAGAGGGCATGGCATATAGACGGATGTGTTGTAGTCTGGGGATCGATGACATTCGTCTTGTAGTGCCGTTTCGAACATTGCGTTCCGTTTTGCGTGTCTGTTTTACCGATTTGGATAAAATGCACGTCGTGCTGAATATTTTATGCGAGCGACACTTTAAAGAAATATTTAGGTTGTTACAAATAGATTCACATATTAAATAGAGTTTTTTATCTAGTATAAACTAAAATTATATATATATATATATATATATATATATGGTAAAAAAGTATATATATATATATATAAACAATAAATAAATTTACACTTATCAAACGACGTTTATATAAGTATATATATATATATATATATATAAGAAAAATAAATTAAAAATCTAATTCAAATAATTAATTATATAAATTAAACAATAAATAAATGTACCATACTTACTTATATATATATACCTATATATATATATATATATATATATATATATATATATATATATATATATATATATATATATATATGCATATGTATTTATAATATTGATTAACAATTTGAGAACAAATATTATTATCCATATAATATAATTTACCCTTTTATATTTACTATTTTGTATTTAGTTATAGCGTATTTTTTAAAAAATAATACATGTAGTTGATTATATTGAAAATTTGCAATTATACACTTGTATTATATTAAATTATTTTTTTAATTTTTATTCGATTAGTCATTTTGAAATTTTGTAATATTAAATTACTTTCTTCATTTTATTAGTTCAATCCTAGAGGAACTTAGTATTAGATTTTTTTCTTTATTTATAATACATAAGTTAATACATTTTTCTTTATTAAACATTTTTAAATTATTGTTTTAGTTAGTATAATATACATAAAAAAATATTTTCAATCCAAAACTTTATTTACCTATTATTTTTTGTCAACATTAGAATAATATATAATAAATACAAAGAAAGAAAATATTTTTCAAAAAAATATTAAAAAGTATATAAAACAAATATTGTAATTAACTATTTTTGATAAAAATTTTAAGCCATTGTTTTTATATCTTCTAATAGTCAGCATCTGTATTTTTACTATTTTATATAGTAAAAATACAGATATTTGTGTGTTTGATATTTGTGATATTGTTTGATATCACAAATATCAAACAATTAAAAATAATACTAATACTTAAATATATTTTAACAAAAAAATATAAAAACATTAACTTTCACACAAATGAATTATTATTCTTAACACTACAAATAACTGTACATATTGTTATTAAAAACAAACAACGTGAACAGTAAGTATTATTGAACAATTTTTTAAATCCTGTGGTGTTGGGGATGATAAGTCATTTGTCTAAAAACGAATTCGATACAGTTCCAAAATAAATAGAAACGTAAAATCATTAACTTAACTATTTCATCAAAAATTTAATTTTAACAACGTATAATCAATAATATAGATATTTATAGTGAATATTATGTTTTTATATTAAAATTAATTTTGATATACACGATTGTCTAATTGCCTTGATATTTGTGTTACAAAAAATATTTTTGTATGTTTTAACATAAATGAGTTACTCACTACAATACCACAAGATTTTATAAAACTGTTAAGTAATCATTTATTATTCATTATATTCGCTGATGCCCATTTATAAAGTCATTCCGTCATTATCAGAACGCCCAGTTTTAAAATATGTGCATTTTATTTCAAATGTTTTATTAAATATTTTTAAATAACACCAAAAATTTCTCTACATATTTTATTGTATAGATATTCAAAATAATTATTTAATAAATAAGGAATATGTATTTATTTAATATTTATTAGGTCGTGTAATATGAAATGTTTTATTATTCAAAGAGAAACTGATGAGAAATCCGACATTTCATATAACAAGACCTAATAAATATTTTATTTTTATTTAATGAAAAATAATAATATAAATTTTAAACGCATAAATTACAATACACTTTTAATATAAATTATAAAATTATATTTTTTATATTTAATGCTGATATATATTTTATAATTTTCATACAATAATTTTAAAAGAATAAATATATTTTTTTAAGATATGTTATTAAATTGAAACTCATTGTTTTTTTGCGATATATGTTTCAAATTTATATATTTGAGATATGTATTAGAATATTATATTTTCTTACATTACTTATTTTTGATTCTGTTTCAATAACATCTAACAAATAATTTAAAAATGTGTATTTACTATCATTTACACTTATGTTTTTATATTTTTCCTCGATTTCTCTTAAATTATTTTATATATGATTTTTTATCCTTAAACTCTACTTTTACATTTGATTTGAAAAATAATTAACGATTTGAAATATTTGTTAGGAAATTATTTATTTAGATGATTTATATACTTTTTAGATTTTATCAGTGATTAATGTATAATTTTAATTGCATCCGTATTATTCATATTTTCGAGGCTTAATAAAATATTTATTAGCGTAAGTTAATTTTATTAAAAGAAATTGAAAAATTTTTTAGAAAATTATATTAATTGTACAAAATGAAAATTTTAATAAATTAATAGAGAAAATATGTTTTTCAAGTTTAACTGCGAAATGATAATGACATTGAACTTATTTATATAACAATACGATTGTTACGTTTTAATTAAAATTAAATGACTTCTGTTTAATAAATAAAATTACATTTTAATGCAATATTACATGTAAAAAATTTAAATCATAGGATTACAAGCACAAATAGTAGTCACGCACAAAAATAATTCTTAAACAATTTAAACTGAATCACTGCAGTGATGTTAATGACCATGGTTTTTTTATAGAATTTCTGACAAAAATATGATTGTAATTGTTAAAAAAAAACCCTATTTAAATTTTATTCAAAATTCTAAAAGTACTTGAACTCAGTTCTATACACGATAGTTTGTGTTTTGTCAAGAGTTTTAGAAAATATAAGGATTTAGTTATAGATACTAGACATTGATTTTAAATAACTGCTATTTAAAATATTCATATGAACTTTCCTTTCGTAGAATTTTACCTTCAATTTCAGAAAAAAAACATAGTGCGGTAAAAGTGATGTTTTATTTTTTCCTTGGCGATTCTGTACGATTAATATATGTAAATAGGTCGTAATGCAAAAATAAAAGAAAGCTTGTAGGTACTTTGAAAAATAAATCACCTTTTTGTAAATCGTACTTTAAACTTTCTGAGAAATGTTATATATATATATATATATATATATATATATACATACATATGTATATACATACATATACATACATATACATATACATTTGTATATATAACAATATATTATGATATTAAAAAAAGCTTGAAGGTTTATATTTTGTAAATCATACTATAAGCATTCTGAGAAATTTTATATATATATATATATAACAATATGTTATTATATTAAAAAAAATCTTGAAGGTTTATATTTCGACACTAAAGGCACATTTAGACTACTAACGTTGTAATCATCATTTTTTTATTATTAAAAATCATTCAATGTTTTAAATCATTTCCTTCACTTTCATTGAGATATAAAGTTTTAAAAATCACTTAATTTTTTTTATTAATTTAAAAAATATTTTAAAATAAATAGTGTTGATTAAATGATTATTAAAATAATATTACTAAAATTGATAAATTAGAAAAAGTTTCTAATGACTAAAATATTTACATTTTATTAAATTGAGTATAAAATTTTATTTAGAAACAAAATTATTTTCAAATATTTTTATGGTACATATTATTTTTATATTTAAACCATTTTTCTAAAAACTATACATATATATATATATATATATATATATATATATATATATATATATATATATATCCGTCTCTCAATTTATGCAAGACTTTTTTTACACGATTTTTTACGCGGCATATTATACCTCTATTTACGCGGGACTTTTTTTACACGGTATTTATTTACGTGGCACTTTTTATACGCGGTCAGATAGATTTTATTTTACATAATTTTTCATGGAATTTATTATATATCAGAGTGACACAAATTCTTACTTGAACGTATAAAAGCACGATATAAAAATATAAATGGTTGATTATTTTGAATTACAGTAGCGATAGTGACACCGAATAAAATTTATCTACTTTTGTTTTCTAAAACTTCATTATTTTTTTTGTTAAGCTATGTGAAATAAATATGTGTTTCTATAACTTTACTAGCTTTTATTTCCAATATTTTTTCTATTGTACTGACAGACTCAATTTACGCGATTTTCATTCGCGTAAAACAAATCCACGTGGAACGGATACTCCGCGTAAATTGAGGGACGGGTGTATATATATAAATATGGATATATCTAAATTTTTTACTATAATATTTTACGTAATACCTCTTTAGTTATCATATAAATTTTGTTTGAAAAATATTTCATATTTTAAATTTCATTTACTCTTTACTACTATTCAATTTTATTTGTCAATTTTCCTTGAATAATTTTCAAATTAATCATCTTTTATGTAGGCTATTCCTTAGATATTTTGAAAATATTAATTTAAAATTCTCTCATAAATTTATTTTAATATATTTCAAATTTGTTGACAGTTTATACTAATTACTATATATATATATATATATATATATATATATATATATATATATATATATATATATATATATATATATATATGTATTAAATTTATTTGATACATCTATAAGTTATTATTATATAGTGTTTTACTTAATTACTATAAAAAAGCGTTTATGGGCATTGTTTTTGTAGCACTTAATGCTAATTGTTTCTGTAATCTTGATGAAAATAATATATATTTATGTAAAAAAATATTTACTAATTTTCATTTTTGACTTGATTTTTGAGAATAAATTTTTTTTTTTGTTTTTTTTTTTGTGTTCGTTATTAATTTCATTTCTATATTATTGAAAATATTCAAAATACATGTACTTTATAAACTTATTAATAAGTGTTATGTAAAATACTTTTTCATATTTGTTAATTGTTTCTTAAAACTATATTTCAATCTCTTTAATATCAATAAATTCAAATTATATGTATTCTTTTTCTTCTTGTACTTGTAGAAAGTTAAAAATGTTCAAACCTAATAAACTAATTTTAAATGTACAACAAGGAACACAATGGAATATATAGGTTGAATGTATTGAATTAATTAATTAATCATTGAAACTGTAACTACTTAAAAGTGCATGTGTACTAGTGTTAGAAAACGTAAATGGTTAAGTAGTACCATCTGTGTTAAAGCTATGTCGAGCGATTTTTATTTCAAGGTTGACAGAATATTTGAACAATTTCAACAAATCAATGATTAAAATAGTAATTTAATATTTGATTCGTTAAAATTATTCTTTATTTATAGATAAGTTCATATTTTTTAATCTAAATAAATGGATAAAATAAATTTGTTACATTGAATTTTTAATGTCCATAAATTTAAAACGAAGGTATTAATATTTTTTGATTTTTTTCTATTTGTATACACACACACAAATATATATATTTACTATGTGTGCGTATATTTAACAAATTTATGTACTGCATTTCAGATGCTATAAATTTATAAGTATTAAATACATTATTTTCATGTGAATATTCTATATTATAAAAATATCAGAAATAAATTTAAAACGATTTTTCAGATTTTTGATTGTATAGAATATAGATATTATTTCGTAAATAATCATAAAATGACTGTATTTAATGTAATGATTATTTTGAATTCAATCATGTGTATCGATAAATGAAAGCTGTTTTTACTTTTAAACATATAAAACATTTTAAATCAAAGCTATACATATCATTTACATAAATTTGTATTTTTTTACTTTATTATATTTTTAAAACTTTCAAAAAATTGTTATTTTTATGAAAACTGTTTGTGTTTTAAAAACTGATTATATTTGAAAATATAAACATTTAAAAATACTCAATGTAATTTTTTATACAGTTAATTATTATTTATGTAAAAACAATCTTAAATATTTTAAAAATATTTATTAATTTCATATTTTGTGTGGATATCTGGAAATTAGAGTGTGGCAAGAAATAAATAGAAATTAACTAAATTTATGAAAATAAATACTTTCTAATAAAAATTTCAAAAAGGATGGTTATTATATTATGCAGCTCATATTTTTTAATGTGAAAATAGTTTGACGTGTATTGTAAATCATACCGTGATCTGAATGAAGGTTTCCTATGCACAAAGCATATTAAATTTGTCAACTTCATTGACTGAGATACATATTAAAATATTCTTGTTTAGAAACTATGTTTGTTTATATATATATATATATATATATATATATATATATATATATATATAATTCATTATATTTCAAGAATTGAAAAGTAGTTAAATGTACTACAAAAAATTGTATATATAAAAGCGTTGAATCAGCTTCTTTCAAATTATTCTTTTTTTAATAAAATATTTTCATAATTTTTTTACTAGAACTTGATTTGATTTTGTTGTTGAAATTTAATTAAAATATTCTTTTCTTTTCTTTTTATCTTTACTAGACTACAGAATTTCTTTTAATTTGTAATATTTTATTTGTTATATTTCGTACAGAAAAAAGCAAAATTAATTCCAATTAAAAAAACATAGTAATTGTGAATAATAATTAATTAATTTTTACTTAAATGATCAATAATCATAACATTATGATTATGAATGTTAAAATCATAAATTATTCATTTACTAATTCAGGTTATCTCCTGTTTGTTTATTTTTATTAAATTTTCTTTATTGACTGTTATAAAATAATACAATATTCTTTCATTATTAGTCAAAATATTATATATTATTAGTATGACAGAAAAAATATATACTTAATATATTTGACCATCAATCCAGCCATCGCTAATCCGATTTCACTGCTAATTTCGACATAATTTCTTTGAGTGTAATACAATCTGTATCTGCATGTGTTTATTCGTCTATATCAAAGAATTCTGTTACTTTGAAATGAAGAGATGTAATCTATTAATTTTTACAACATTATTTGTATATTGGATCGGTATACCAAAAAAAAAATGGAAAATATTAAATTAAAATATTGTCATTTTATATTTTCTTTTAGTCAAAAGTTTTTTTTTAATTTTAACAGTTTGTGAGGTCTTTTTTAAATGGATTGAATATTTGCATGTGATACATTTTTGTGTTTCTTATTTCTATGTTAAAGTAATATGTTTTGATTTTATGTATAATTCCCTATACATTAATGTGATAGACATGTTTTATAATTCAATTTCTAAAAATATTATTTTCAACAGTAAAAAAGGCTGAACAAACTGAAAATCGCTGGACCGTTGTTTAAGTTTATTACACGAGAATAATTTTTGAAAATTTTAGGTTTATTGTCGAATAAACTATATGTTAATGTAACCACCGTGTTTTATCCAATTCGCTAATCCGGCACTGCACAAGTCTCAACAATGATTAGTGATGCTCGACTTTAATCTTGAAAAAACATTTCCATAATATATGATTTTTTTGATTAAAAATCTAATAAGTATAAATTACTATACACTGAAATTATAACATAAATTTTAAATTTCCTTACTCACGTGCTGACATTGAATACTATACGACAATTACATAAGGGAAATTGAATTAACGGAAAAGAACACACGTTCTCAATCAACTTAACTTTCTTTACTTCATTGTTTATTCAAACAACGAAGTGGTCGTGAAACACAAAAGAACGTTTAGTATGCAGTCAAATTATGTCCCAAGGTTTTGTATTCAAATATTTATAGTGATGTGTTCCTAAATAAATCTATTTGTTGATAACATTTCTTTAAACACCAACAGTTCGAATATCTTTTACAAAAATTGTTTATAAATAATGTTATTTTACAATGATATGAAAATCTGTGAAAGAAACTCTATTTTTTGTGTAATTTATATTCAAAAATACATATAAAATTTTTATTAATAACTTTTTTTGCTTTCCAAATGCATTTTCGATCAACGTACTTCAGTTTTTTCAACAGACTATTTAATCATTTTTCAGGTTACATATATTAATATTTGTGTATTCCATTTGTCTAATAAAGTGTCACAGAGAAATTGTAAAGATTTCACTTTATAGTTAGCCGAATTCAAAGCATTCATTTTGGAGCAAATTTTTTAGTGTACGTGTTTGTGTCACCAGGACACACATCCGTTTCTGTGCTAGCGCCATTCAGAGCTGTTCAATGATGATATTTTCATTAAAATATCAATACATTAAATGCCTTATCATTCAAGAGCGTTGTCCTAGAATAAATAAACGAGTACACTGAAATTAGTATGCTTGATTATGAACGATCGAACTTATTGATAAAATATTGACACAATTTTTATTAAAAGTGTTTTCATTTGGATGCATTAATATATTTTTTGTTTTTGTTAGGATCATAATTTACAGTAATTAATTACTAAATTTTATTAAAAAAAAATTACTTAATAGAGCCTCCAACACATTTTATATTTATATAGTTTTCAAATTATATATATATATATATATATATATATATATATATATATATATATTTCATTGAAAATAAAATAAGTGAAATATATTTATAGTTATAATGCAAATAAATTAACCTTTTAATTTTTTTTTTTTTTTGGAGAAAACTAAAAATTTATTAAAACATTCAAAATAATTTATAAAGGAATTCACAAAAAACATCAATCTTGAAACTTATTGAAAGTAAAATATTTTAATTTATTATTATTTTTCTTAACTGCCAATATATTATTTTTGAATTAGAAAATTTTAAAAATTCATTTTATTTAAGTCTTAAAATATATTTAATTATAAAATGTAAAATTTATTTTTAAAAATATATGTTTTTTGATCATATATTTTCACCTAATACTATTTCTAAACAAATATTTATAAACCCTAAATGCTTTACTTAATTTTAATAAAGGAAATTAAACTAATAATGATTTTTTTGTATTTTGTAATTTGTAATATAAAAATTAAATTTAAATTACTTTCAAAAAATATGTATCAAATAAAAATTAGTAATTCAGAGAAAATATTTATATACTCATTTGAAAAGAATTTTAATTGAAATATAAAATATAACTGAAAGTTTTGTTTGTTACTATTAAAATGAATTAAAAATAAATATAATTTTTGACGTCAAGTTATTCTATGTTTGAAACTAAAATATTCATAATTTTGGAAAAAAATCATAAATTTGATGAAAGAAATGCAAAAATTATTTAATATTTTATTACGTAGCATCTGTATTATTCAAACTTTTATTGATTTTATAAGATATTATTTTTTGTACATTTTATTTTTATAGTGAAAGAAGTTTATTTCAGATTTTAATATAATTTTAAGGAAGTGTAAAACGAAATAGTACATTTTGTAAGGGCCATCCAAATGTGACGCCTACATTTGTATTTTATTAAGAAGAAACAAAAAAAAACTATACACATATTTCTTTTTAATAAAATACAAATTTAGACGTTACATTTGGATGACCCTATATAATAGAGAATAGCATAAATTACAATATATGACATGTTTGCGTTGAAGGAATGACGACTATTTCCAATAAAACAACGAATATTTTTTTTTAAAAAAAAACGTTTGAAATAAATTATTATATTAAAAAAATAAATACAACAACATATATAAATAACATTTCGAACTAAATAATTTAATTGTATGCGTTGTAGGCAATGTCATGAGCATCAATGGAACGTCCATAGCCAGGATGATGGTCCCATGATGCTGGTGCTGGGTGATCGACATGATGTTCAACATGATGTGGGACGTGAATTACTTCATAGTTAACAACTTTCGGTTTTGTAAATTTGAAAATCACCATTGCAGCGGACAATACGAGCGATAAAAGACCGAGTGTAAATGCTTTCCATGTTTTTAAAGCGATCAATGCTAAAGCTAATGGTACAATAACAGCTGTTTTGAATTTAAGACCCAAAAAGAATGGGATGATCACTTTCTTCATTAAACTGCTTGATCGGCCTGTAAGTAGGTAAACATTAGTTTAATTACTTAATATATTAATAAATATGTTTAATATGATTTATTAATATGTTTCGAAATGTCCTATTTAAACGGTCATTTTTATATTTTGAAAATATAGGATTATTCATTTGTAAGACCTAGATTTGTGTTTTATTATAAAGAAACATGTGTATAGGGTGGGTGTATAGAAAAACATGTGTATATTTTTTTTAATAAAACACAAATCTAGGCGTCACATTTTTGAATTATAATTCCAAATAAAATATATCTTGTTTTTGGATAATTTCTTTGAAATAAGGTTGTTATAACGTTTATTTAATTTTATTCTGCTTAAAAAAAATCATATTTTAATTGAAATTATTAAATCGGGTAAAAATAGATGATAATTCAAATTTATGTTATTCGTTAGTTTAATTTTAATTATTCTATTATTCATTATTTGAACTTTTTATTTTCCTGATGTATATTTCATGAAGTCTTCGTATCACCCCGTAATAAACTATACAATTTATAAAAGAATTTGTAAACTTTATGAAATTACATCTACTCTTTGTTATTCAAAGAGAAGCCAAAAATCACTTATTATCAATTAAAAATTATTTCTTATAGCAATGCAAAATGCAAATTTGTGCACTATGCATTTTTCGTAATATATTTTCAATTAAAAAGAAATTCGACTTTACATTAACAAAAATTTTACTGATATTTTTTTGAATTAAAATTAAGGTAATATAATTGAGTTTATTCAATGAACTAATTTAATTATGTCTAAAAAATTTCTCAGGAAAATGTTTTTATTGATTATATAGATTCTCATTAATAAATTATTAATGAGTATCTTTGCAAGATTTTTTTTATTTTTTTTAGATAATAAAAACACCTTTTTAATTTAAACAATGATAAAAAAATTATCATATATATAAATTATTTGTAAATATGAAATAAATTAAAAAGTCTTTAATAAACTTGTATAAGGTTCGTCAAAATTATATTTTTCCGTGAATTATAACGTTAGATAAATAAGGTTTGCCTTCATTAAAGATTAAATATATAAATTTTAATAAAATACCAGTAGCTGCTAAAGGTACAGTCACATCGTCAGGTGTGAATGATCGTGGAACAAAGTTTCCAAGTAGCGCGCTCTCCTTGATTGCAGAAGGTACTTTCACTTGAAGTTCATGTGTAGCCAAAAAGTCATCAATTCTGTCTAAGAAAACATATTGGCCATTGGAACTTCTTTCATCCTAAAAAAAAGTACAATAAGTTCTATACTGTATGTAACAAAAAAAATTGTCGTAGCTTAAAAAATGTCTATATTACAATAAAAAAAATGGTTCAAAATAAAAGTTAAATTCTTTGGAAAAATTCTATTTTGAGAAAATAATTACATAATTTGTTGGAATTATTTACAATTATAGATAATAGTTTTGGTCTTGAAATATTTTACTGTTACGAGCAAATTTATTTTATTTATATTTTAAATATATTAAAATTAACATGTAGTGAATCAATTGAAATTAATTATTTTATATATATATATATATATATATATATATATATATATATATATATAATGTCTGAAATTTTATTCATTTCTACTTATATTTAAAAATAACTATTTTAGTGATTTATCAATTATTTATAATAATTTTATAAATTATCAAATACATTGAAGATGAAAAGGAAATATTTTAACATTCCGTAAATTTTAAATGAGACTAATCAATATTTTATGATTACAAATTAAGTTATTTAACAAAAATAAATATTTAAGCTAATTGTGATATTGTAGATATAAATTTTATAAGCCGATTAATTTTACTGTAAAAATTATTTAAGTAATTAACATTTCTCGGATTTGTTGTGGTGTATACTGTATAATAAACGCTAATTAGTACCAATCAACTAAATTATGAAATTTGTTTAATGAATATTTTATAATTAATAAATATCTTTTTAATTATCCGTTATATTATATATATATATATATATATATATATATATATATATATATATATATATATATATATTATGTTATCACTCTTACTGAATAAAATTCAAAAGACAAAAAGGCGGAAGGGAGATATTTGACAACCTAATATATATATATATGACTCTTACTGAATAAATATGAAAAATAAAACTATAAAATGAGTTTAAAAATATATAGCAGTATTAAAAAATCATTAATAATAAAATTAAGATTACTATATTTCATATATTAATATTTGTTTTATATTTTATATAAACTGAAATTATTTTTATCTGTTTTAATAATTTTATATAATAAAATTTTAATTTAAAATAAATTTGCTTTAATTTAGTAATTTTCATATTTAGATATATTTTTTTATAATAAATTTAAAAGTGGTTATTTTATTATGTATATATATATATATATATATATATATATATATATATATATATATATATATATATATATTTATATATACACATATACATATATGCACATATATATATATATATGCATGTGTGTGTGGGCATGCATGTTTATGCACGTTAAAAATCTTAAAAATATACATAACAAATTTTATTTTTAAAATTTAACACATACACATATTAAAAAATAATTCTATTAAGTTATAAAAATAAGAAATTCCGAAAAGTTTAAAATTTCGATTGAAATATAAATTCATATTTAAAATAAATTCACAATTAGTATTGTTATTAATTATTGGTATAAATTTGTTAAATAAAATGCAGTAGAGAAACGATTAACAATTTAATATTTGTTTTAATTACATACAATTAAAAGCCAATGACATAAAATGAATGGTTATGAATTTAATATATATATATGTATATGTTTATTGTTGATTGAAATAGCAATACTAGAATATTTATGAAATTTTTGTTACTTGATTGAAATAGCAATACTATATAATATATAATATATATATATATATATATATATATATATATATTTATTTATAAAGCAATTTTTTCATTATCATTATATCAAATATATTTCATATATATATATATATATATATATATATATATATATATATATATATATATATATATATATTGATTGAAATATAATTTGACTAATGATAAAAAAAATGTTTGCTTTAAGTCAATTGTCCGTGTATCCTCATTGATAATTATTAATCACAAAATATTATTATATTAATTTTTTTATTAAACAATTTACAAAATAAAAAGTTATTTTTGATAAGCATCTTTTTGATATGAATACACACTTGAATTTCTTTTTTTCTATTGAACATTCATAGTTACCTCTTGACGGAGAGGAACTTCTCCAGTTTTCCTGACAACTAAATCTTCAGTAATATTGATAACATCACTATCACGCATTTCCCGCAACCATGCGTAAGCTTTCGGCTTAACGCATTTGACTGAATAGTGTTGGAGACATCCATGATAGATATCGAACACTAGATCTGTGGCCGATTTCGGTGTATCGGCGTGCGTTGATAACGCAGCTGCTATCACAAGAAATAGAACGGGAAGACACCTAACCATGGTGTGGCGTGATGATAACAACAAATCGATAGGTGATATAAATTGCAACTGATCAAAAAAATAAACACGCTGAGTTTTTATATGCCCCGCGCTCCGATACAAGAACGGAAACGAAGCTATGTTTGAAATCGAGGTTGTTCGTGAAGTGAATTGGAACAAATCCAATACCTTAATGTAACGAAATATTTGTATTCCGTAGGTGACAATTATTTATTAAAATGACGCGCTTCACTTTATAGTGATACTACGATATATTGTATTCTGATTATTTCGAATATTGATCTAGGGAAAATTATTTTCACTTTATAAGATACTATGCGAACTATTGTGCACATGCACGTACGAAAATCTTCAATTTACATAGATTATTTGTTTAAACCAGACGCCAAAAAATTCACACTTTTCTTTTCTGCTTTTGTTGTTTTATTTTCGTAGGTATTTTTTCAGAATAAAATTATTTAACTAACATAAAATTACCCTATATTGTTATTTTATATTACAATTTATATATATATATATATATATATATATATATATATATATTGACGTTATTAGTCAATACATCGAGTATCAGATACCATTCTATCTTGGATTTATAGATTGTAAAAAAATCTTTGATTCAGTCAATATTTCAGTGATATTAAATGCATCGAGAATTAAGGAATTGAAGAAACATATATTGAACTTTTAAAAAATATTTACAGAAATTCTATATTCTCCTTACAAGAACACGAAAAAAGACAGGGAAAAATTAAATTTATAGAAGAAGTGTGATAAAACATTACGACATCACCAAAACTATTTACATTTGCTTTAAAGATATTTAAGAAACTAAATTAAAAATCTGAATGAATAAATGTAAATGAAGTGTCACTTAAGATTTGCTGATGATATTATTTGTTAACAATTTCAATTGAACTTGAAAAAAATTAAAAACTGTTTAAAGAAAAACAAAAATGTTGTCTTATGATAAATCTTAGCAATATAAAAGTAAAGTTACATGTATTTTCAATTCAAAGAAAAATCATATTAAAAGGAAGAGAAATATAAGTTGAAAATTATGTATATCTGGGACAACATAAAACATTAAATAGACACAATATATATGAAATAAACAGGAGAGTAACAATTTGATGGTGTCAATTTGGAAAAGCAAAAAAAAAACTTTTTAGGCGTCACATTTGGATAACCCTAAACATACATATATATATATATATATATATATTAAATCAACCAAACGATTTCATTATCATCGATTGTTCGTTATTTAGACTAACATCCCAGTATTTCCCCTATGTAGATGTTTTTCTCAGCTAAATTATAGTCAAAAGAGCTCAGCTAAACAGTAAAATAAACAAATATTCTGATGAATCCTTTTTATCTATTTTTTTCTTAATCTAATGAAAAAAATAATTATCCTCTTAACCCAATATATTTTTTGAGAAATGTTTTTATAATAAATCTTAATATAGCCTTTTAATATTAACATGTAAATATTAAGAGGTCATTGAAAATATTACTACAATTCTAAAAATAGCCTAAAAAATAATTATCAATAGATTATATATTTTATAATATTGTATTTTATATTGCTGCTGAAATATTAATACATATTTCGTTATATAAATAATTTTATTAAATTTTATTTTACAATATACGAGGCTCATTTGATAAATAAGGTGAAAAAGTAAGAAAAACTAAATTGAAAAATTTAATTGAATTAATTAATTAAATAAATTAAACAATAAATAAATTTACTATACTTATCAAACGATCCTCGTATGTATAGGATAATCCAAATGTGACTCCTAGATTTGTGTGTTTTTAGAAAGAAATAAAATAAACTATACACGTTTCTCTATACACCACCTTATATACATGTTTCTTTTTAATAAACACAAATCTAGGTATCACATTTGGGTGGCGCTATATATATACATAATTTAATATATTTCATTTATCATTTTAATTTCATATCAAGAATATTTTTTTATTATCATAAATTGCGCATTTCATGTCTTCGTTAAAGGCTTTCACTGAAGAAGACAATAGTACCAAAGTACTAGATTACAGGTCATATCGAATTCCAATGACTCTTTATTGACTTTTTAATAATTATTAATTAACTATATGTATTGTTTGTTCATTTTTATTTATTTATTTAATTCCTATCATTGGATTCTCTACTTAAATATATATCTTATTATTATTATTAAAGGATGGAAACAACAATAAATCGTTTTCTTAATTTTTGATAATTTATTTATTTAATTTTTTATTTGAATATTTTTTTAATTCAGATAAATAAAAATGTAGTGTTTTGAATATTTCCATCGAATTATTATTATTTTATTGCTAAAATTAATTTTAATAAAAAGAAAGTTATTTAAATAACAAACAATATAATTTGTATTAAAAATGTTTTATTTTTACAATAATTTCTTAAGAAATATTCTTTTTTTAAAAAATAATTTAATTAAAATATGAAATTATAATATTTGGAAGTAACTTCATTATATATTTTCATTACTTACAGGTAATAATAATAATACGTCTACTTATTGCTTATTTGGTGGTAAAGGTTGTAATTTTAGAACAATTTTTATTAATTATATTTTACCTTCATTCGATCTTTAAAAGCGTTGACTGAGAAAGGCAATGATTTGAATATATTGGAATAAAATTTATATTAAGTTCGAAGACGTTTTTGAAAATACATATAGATTAATGTATATTTAGTATATATTGTTATGAGAGACATATATTCACATATTATTAAATATTAAATATGCCATATTATTCTCTGTCATAACTATTATATATATATATATATATATATATATATATATATATATATATATATATATATTAAATTGGTGGAAAAGTTTTTCGGTTTTTATATATGAAATAAATCACATCTTTTCTTTTAGTTTGTTATTGAAACGAATAAATAATTTCCATTACTTTTATTACTGTGTTGTTCATTTAAAAAGTTTGTTTATTACATTTTCATAAAAGGATATTTATTTTGAATGAAAAAAGTTCTTGATGATATAAGGTACACTTATTTCTACTTATGATTTTTTTTCAGTAGTATAATTTTGTTTACTCTAATATATTTCAGTCCTGGTGACAGATATTTTTTATTACAATACATTATTTTATAAAACTTACTATTCATTTCCTTCAAAATTTGTATATATATATATATATATATATATATATATATATATATATATATATATATATATATATATATATATATATATATATATATATATATATATAATATATATATATATATATGTATATGGTTTACAAAATAAGATTAAATGAGTAGCAAATAATAATAAATGATACTAAGCAAGTAAATGTTTTCTAAACTCTTCAGTTTCATTTGAGTTACTTTTGTCTTCCCTCATCTATTTCTCTCTCTCTCTCTCTCTCTATATATATATATATATATATATATATATATATATATATATATATATATATGTAGATATATATATATATAGATATATATATATATATATATATATATATATATATATATATATATATATATATAAACATACGAGGGACGTTTGATAAGTATGGTAAATTTATTTATTGTTTAATTTAATTAATTCTTCAATTTAGTTTTTCTTACTTTTTTACCATACTTATCAAACAACCCTCGTGTGTGTGTGTATATATATATATATATATATATATATATATATATATATATATATATATATATATATATATATGTATATATGGATGGATGGATAAATGTATGTAAAAATACATATAATATTTGTCAAATTTAAAAGAATTTTAATGCAACTTAATAGAAAAATATACAACAAAAATATTGAAATTTAGAAATAAAAATAGAATAAATAATATTAACATATTCCTATAGAATTGTTGTTGTAGCTTGAATCAAAATTCAATTCGCTACTTTTTATCTATTCTTTTGCACTAAATATTTAATAATAACTGTATGTGATAAAAATACAACATACTCTTACTACATATAGTCCAAAAATGTATTAAAATTTAATTTATTTTAGAAATACATTCCATTACAGCAACCATAATTCTGGTCACGCCATTTCTGACATCTTTATTTATGTTTGTTCAACAATATATATGCGAATTACAGAATTCTGAATAATTTGTGGTTGCTACGGTTTGTACCTAAGCTGATTTTTTACAAGCATGGACATGTGATACAAGTTGTAGGCGTGTCAATATACTCTCATATTCCTTATGTCATGCTTATCATTTAACACGTTACAGGCGGTTCTGCAAACAATATCTCTTATCTGAAAACTTTGACCACTCAGTGTTATATATAAATGCACCGGTAATCTAGAGAACAACTAGAAAGAATCATACTGTGTACAAAATGAGTTCGTAAGTACATATATTTGTCTATTTTATATATCGTTCAACATGTGTGCTTTTTTTTATAATTCGTAATTTTTATTTATAGCTTGATTTCGTATTCGGTACTTGTTGAAAAAGAACTCGAAAAAGGCGATTACGATGGAATTTTATTCATTTCGTGGCCGAATCAAACAAACCCGAAAATTTTATGTTCGGTACGTGATGCAGCATTAGGAATTGATAAAGGACTTGAAGATGAAATTGCAGTTTTGCCTTTACCTGATTTGAGTGCGAAAAAATTAATACATTCACCGACCGGAGAAATTGATCCTGACTACGACGATGTAAGAAGTATTGGAGATGCTGCAACGAAAGGAATGAAACGAGCACTGAAAGCTGGAGTGAGAAAACCTTTACTTGTTCTGAAAAATCATCCAAGATTTGAAAAATGTGCCTTTGTGACTTTACTAGGAGCAATGGAAGCTCTATATGTGGTATGTATATTTTTATCTAATACGCGAATTTTGGCAAAGGTTATTTGAGTTCAAACATTTGGTATAAATATATACACACACATACAATCACATATGTATACATGTGGTTGTTATATTCATGTTTTTTCCTATTTTTATTTCTGCTTATACGTGACTTTATTTAAAAAGTTGACGAAGCATCCATTTTTTTACTTTTTTTCGATTTAAAATATGCTTTTCTTCTTTAATTATAACCCATTTATATTTATCAAGAATTAAAACATTATTTTTAATATATATATATATATATATATATATATATATATATATATATATAAAACAAATAAAATGATTCAATTTATGTAAATAAATTTAAATCTAATAATATTTTACTCATTTAATATGATAAATGAATTATAAATATAAAACACATCCGTTTCACTTGTCAACAATTTTATATCTAAGTATAATGTGTTTATCTAAGTTTTAAAAATCATATTTATATATTTAATATTTTTTTATCGACTGTGTTTCTAACGTCAAGTACTTATTAAATATTCAATAAATGTAGATAACGTTTAAAATTTTGCAGGTGTTTTTCATAATGATTTTATAAAAATTTTTTTTATATATATATATATATATATATATATATATATATATTTATTGTATATAAAACGTGATTATTTCTTACCTATCGAACTCTAAGTTATCTGTTTAGAATTCTGACTAGTGCTGCTTCGTATACAGGAACTCAACTAAGATATTTTCCCAATATTCTTAAAAATTATCTTTATATTTAATTTTTTTTTTGCATTAAATAAAGACTGAATTTCATACTTTTATTTTGAATATATAGGATCATTCAAATGCGACGTCTAGATTTGTGTTTTATCAAAAAGAAACATGTGTATATAGGGTGGCGAATGGGGAAACATGTAAATAGTTTCTTTTGTGTCTTTCTAATAAAACACAAATTTAGGCGTTATATTTGGGTGATCCTATATATTTTAAAAATATAATAATTAAATAAACTATATTTAATTACTTTCTTTGATTATATATATATATATATATATATATATATATATATATATATATATATATATAAGTAAAATTGTAAATAAATTATTTTTATATTCCATAGATTGGAATAAAAAGAAATTGTTTACTTTTAAATTCATTCACAGTAAAACTTTTTACGAAATTGAAAAATAAACTGTATTCTGTGAATAAATTGTTACTTAACTAATTTACATTTAAAGGAAATCACTATTCTAATTTCACTAAATTTTATTGTAATGCACAATAATTATTTATTATAACTTCCTTATTACTGATATGCATTTTGTTAATTGTACCAACTTTCTCGAACTCAAGTACATAAAATATGTTATGCTACTAGTTTTCGATTATTTATCTTGAATATAATGATATAAGTACTGAAGAATGAACAGTAAAAATATTTATCAACTTTAATAGTATATTGAGTTAGTGACATCATTTATTTTTCTGTTTTTTTTCCTTTCTGTTCTTCTTTATAATATAACAAAAGTTACACATTTATCGTTCAGTCAGTAACAGGCAATGAAAAATGTTTTACGATGTATCAAACTACAAAGATCCAAGAATAAATAAAATGAATCTGCAATATCATAATTAAAATTTGTCTACATTTAAGAAAAGTTACGTTTTGTATTTGATATAATTGTAAAGAAATCATGTACTATATATTTTTGCTAAACAATTACATAATTAGCTAGAATAATATATTTTTAATCGAGTCAATAAAAAACAATTATCAATAAAAATATTTGTATTTGGCAAGTCACAAAGATGTTTCTTAACAGCAGCGATAAAGATTTTTTCAATGAAATTTATTTCAATTAAACTAGGACATCATATTCGATCCTTCTTATATTATAACTATACTTATTTCAGTGATCTCGAAACGGTTTAAATATTAATAGGTTCACATTTTTAAGAATATCAAAACTCGTTGAAAGTGCAATGACACGGCAAGCAATTATAACAAAATAAATAATAAAATATATTCGATTAAAACTTTAGATTAGAAATCTGTTGTAAAAAAGAATAAAAAACAGTAGTGGTAAAAATAGAAAACATTATTATTTGAAACCTATACGTAGAAATAAATAAGTAGATCCAAAATTGTATTTATTGCTTGTATATATTTGTTTAAAAGATCAATATTTTTCTAACAACGTAAAATATTTTTTAATATACATACTCGTACACAGTCACGTACATACATACATACATACATATATATATATATATATATATATATATATATATATATATATATATATATATATATATATATATATATATATATATATATATATATGATATGTATATACAAGTATAGAACGTATATAAAAATAAATTATATAGTAGACCAAAACAAATTATTTATAGATAAGATAGTTTGTAAATATTGAGTATTGTAATCTATAATGATAAAATCTCAACAGAAATGTTACATTGCGTCTGGTAAATATTTATTTTTGTAACAAAATCCTTAAATAATATTCATTTAATAAGTATGTTGAAGTATTTAAAATATAAATTGTTATAACCGATTTTATTTAATTTACAAAACTTTCATTGTTATTTTTTGACACATATTAATGACCATTTTTTTCCTTTTAGCGTTGTACATATATACCATTTGAACGATTTTTGTTGTCATTCTAAAATTAACTGTTCTTTATTAAGACCTATTTATATGATTAACTCATTTATAACAATTGTTTTCTTGTTGAACAATTCCATAATTAATTAAGAACTTTTAATTTTGCAAATTAGGTTTAAAATACATTTTTTATGGTTGCCGTTTATCTAGAAATGTTATTTTAATTTTTTGATATTTCTTCTCTTAGCCCATTTATAAATAATTAAATAATTATGTGACATAGGGATAATTATTTTTTATATAATTTTATTAAGAATTATTTTCATAAAATTTAATTATTTTATTGTCATTTTAAACATTTTCAACATATTTTTAACTATTTCTTTTACATGTATTTAAATATAAATAGTTGTAATTAACCTACCATTATTGAAATAATCTCTAACAGTATAATGAGTATAATATAATAAAAACTTACATTTCCAATATATATACATAGATAAAAAGTAACTATATTAATATGTTATGAATGCATTTATTTATTTATAAATTATATTACTATACATAAAAATCTTGTAATTGTTTGGTCGTAAATTAAAATTACAAAAAAACTTCCAAATTTTTTTTCAAATTTCTGAGTTTTTAATCATGTACTGTTTACACATATGAGGCCTTTTTTCTTACTATATAACCAGACATTTCACATTTTAAACATTTAACTTTTATTATAATGATTTTTAATTTCTTTCGAATTCACTCGTTTATTTTTATTCGTATTATTCTTAATATGCATGTTTCCATCCTAATTTGTATTGTCTGAATTATTCGCAGAATATTCTAGAATTTAAGTTGCATATTTTCCTTATATAAGTTAAAATAAGTAGAATTTCTTGTTAAAAAAAAACAGGAATTGTTCAATATAGGATTTATATAATATAGGTGGACCAAATGAAACGAAGGATTTAGACATAATTTACTTATACTTACTATCATTTATTATTGTCTATTATCCTTTAATTACATTTGAGCTACCTTATATAAGATTTTTTTTTCGAAATTTACACCATTTTATTTTAATTTTCCTATTCACCTCATCTATAAATATTCCTTTTATATGAATAAGCTATTCTAAATATGCAGTTTTTAACTTTTTTAATTATATTTCTTTTAATTTGATTTTTCTGTGATCTGAAAATATGTTGTACATTTTTTTTATCTTGTGGTTCATTAAGACCAGTTTTTTGACTCTCTTTGTGTAATTTTTTTGACCTTTTTTCAATTCAATATGGGCTTGATATTGTCAAATTCTTTATATATATATATATATATATATATATATATATATATATATATATATATATATATATATATATATAATATATATATAGATATATGGATATATCACATTTGATATTTTTTATTTAAGCATTGTACAATATTTCTTTACAAATGCATATGTTCTTATGGAATGATGTTAGTAATAAAGAATAATAAGTGTTCAAGACCACTGCGTTCATTTCTCATCACATTAAAAATATTTGTTGTTATATAATTATTCATGTTTAAATGAACTACGAAATACTCATTTAATGTGTACTATTAAATATGAAGTATGAAAAATACAATGTCACAAAAAATAATGTTTTATTTATCGTAATTAACATTTGACATTTGTTGTATTCGACAATGTATTTTTTATTTTCGTTACAAACATGTGTGTATATATTTAAAAAAAACTTAAGTTTGGGATAAGAGAATAACTTACATACATACATACATACATACATACATATATATATATATATATATATATATATATATATATTGTATATATGGCTTGTCAATCTAAAAATATTAACACTTAAAATATTGACATTTTTAAATAAGTTTAAAACATTTTGATAAAATTTACAAATTTTATAATTAATAAATTCTTTGAAGTCTTTTTTACCCTTTACTTGTATTCAATATTTTTATTTAAATAAATTATCCAAACATTTCCACAAATGGCAATCTGTTAACGTTGACTCAAGAATATAGATAAATAATACTATGTTTCTTAACCCTATTATCTTCTATTCCCTGTTATGTTTCTTAACCCCATTTAAGCAACATATAATCACTTATTACTCTAAAGGAAAATATAAGCTCTTTTATTGATAAAAATAAAAAAAAAATTCTTTAATTTCTGATGAATTTAATCTAATTACCGATGAGTCGAGAATATAGATAAATAATACCATGTTTCTTAACCCTATTATTTCTTTGAAACACCATTTATGCAACATATAATCACTTATTACTCTAGAGGAAAATATAATCTCTTTTATTAATAAAAATAAAAAAAAATATTGTTCAACTTCTAAAGAATTTAATCTAATTACTAGTATTTCTTTCTAACGATAGTTTCAATTGCATTTGAAAATATATGGTGAATAAAGCAGACCATAAGCTAATAAATTGGAGTTATGAATATTCTTTTAATGAAGTTTTGCCGTAATAATAAATACACTTTTTGTTATATCCTATTATATTATAGAAAGATAAATAATATTGTTGCATTAAACAAAACTTTTAATTTTTACTGAAATTTTCTTAAATTCTCTAATCAAATTTCTCCATTTTTATTATGTGTTTCAAATGTCTAATAATAATTGTAGATACATTATATTAAATTTTCTGTAGCCTCTTCAATATTTTTTTATGTATTGTAGATATGTTTCAAAAATGATTTTTAATTTATTATTGTTAGCAGAAAAACTGTCTTCAATTTTCTTCGTTTTCAAAATTCACTATTTTACTTCAAAAATTTTAAAAATCAAAATATCATTTCTGGAATAAATTTTATATGTGGTTTTATCAACGAAGTTAAGTTTGAAATCATTGTATTTAAATAAATGTATGCAAATCTATTTCCTCGATGTTATTTAATTAAAATAAAAAGAACTTTTGAAAAATTGGTCATGTATATAAAAATTAAACATTTTAATTCATTATTATAGCAATAAGAATGATAACAAACTAAAGACGATTGCATTTTTGTAGAAAATTAATAATAATAAATAGATTCTGTTTCTACAGAATCAGTTTGTATTTGTTATGCTTTTCAGCCTCTGCAATTAAGAGAGAGTGTTCCATCGAAACGTTCAAAAATAGATTATATCGGTGTTCATTGTCATGAAATGTCTGTTGATCCAAAACAATTAATTGAACAAGTAAATGCTGTTGAAGATGGACGACATGTAGCAAGAGATATTGGCGGTGGAGATCCTGAAAGAATGGCACCACCGAAAGTACAAGAATATGTTGAAAAAGTGTTCAAAAACACTGTTGTTTCTTTGACAGTAATCGACAATATCGAGGTGTGTTCTTTTATTTAGTTTATACATTTATTTTATTATATAGGGTTTTCCAATAAGCGCTTCAGAAGTTTCAATAGAAATAAAACAAAAAATATTTAATTAATTAATTAGTTATTTATTTATTTTTAAGCATATTCTATGGCATTTATGATGGAATACAATTCCACTCATATGACCATCACGATTTAGCTTGACATAGGGCATTTGTTTAATTCAATTTTTAGTCACTCTTTCATATAATTGTGATCCAATTTCATGAATTACACGTTCAATGTTTATTTTTAATGCTTTTGTTGTTTGTGGTTTATCAGCATAAACCAATGATTTCATATAACCCCACAGAATTTAATCCAATGGAGTTAGATCACATCATAATGGTGACCAGTTGATGGGTCAATTTTGTGAATAAATAATGGACTCCTTAAACTCTTGTTTCAATAAGTCTATTGAAGTTTTTACAATTTCTAAGCGTTGTTGAAGTGTTAAACGTTCCATGATAATTTATGAACTATACTGACTTGAAATGTCAAAATGAGCTTAAAAAAATCAAACATAGCTGCTACCAGCTGTCAAAGTTCTAACATTTTTATTGGAAAACCGTATATAGTTTTTTTTTCGTAGAAAAATAAATAATTGTATTTTTGTTGCACCGTGACGCTTATTAAACTGTTTATTTTTTGCAGACATTAAGATCTCAATACCCATTATTTACAGCTGTGGATCGTTGTGCACGACATATTGAAAGACATCATGGAAGAATTATATTCCTCGAATATACTCCAAACTCTGCTGAACCTATAGAAAAAACTGTGATGCTTGTAGGAAAGGGTGTAACTTACGATACGGGCGGTGCTGATATTAAAGCTGGTGGTGTAATGCAAGGGATGTCGCGGGATAAATGTGGCGCGGCAGCCGTTGCCGGCCTTATGTACGTTGTTGCGAAATTGCAACCGAAACGTGTCAAGTTCATTGGTGCTATGTGTATGGTGCGTAATAGTGTCGGTGCAGATTGCTATGTTTCCGATGAAATTGTTGTCGCCAGATCCGGTACAAGGGTTCGTGTTGGCAATACGGATGCGGAAGGAAGGATGTGTATGGCAGACGTGTTGTGTCAGGTATGTTTTTCTTAATATTTATTTTTTTTTTAAAAAAAAAACAGAAGTGAATAACTTTTACAAAAATAAAAACACAACTTTGAACAACTTGTACTGTTTAGATATTATGTTATCATTTTTTAAAAATATTATATAATAAGTTTTTTTTATTATTAAATGATACTTCTCTCTTTAGATAAATTTAAAAGTTGATAAGTATTCTTCAAAAAAATAAGTATTACAGTGATAATTTTTATTTATTACCTACTTCAATATTTTCTTTTTGCATAAATCGATACCAGTTCTAAAAATACAATTTTTTTAAAAAAGTATAGTTCTTTAATCTTTCAAGTGTAATTATATATATATATATATATATATATATATATATATATATATATATATATCTGTGTGTCCAAGTGTGTATACACACATACATGCGTGCAAGAGTTAGATTAAATAATGAAAACTGTAGACAATACTGAAAACATAAAAAACGGTCATGCACCTTTATTCATTTTATATCTTTCGTTTATTCTATACATCTTTGCTATTCAATTATCAACTAAGTTAAGTAATCATTAATGTATAAGTGCTGCAAAATTGACGACTGAATAGATTTTCAAAGAAGACAGATTGTTTGTGTACGTTTAATTGAAGTATTTGTGATTAAATGACCATATTATTAGATGTATCCAAAATAATAGTATCTAAAATTATATTAGCATACATAAATTATGAAAAACAGCATCTAATGAAAAAAATGTTAGCAAGAAATCAAAACTAAGTAAGAGAGATCGTTTTATATTAAAATGGATTGTATTTAAAAAACATAAAATTATGAATCAAATATGGTAGCAAAATTCAATAGTCATTTTGAAAACCCTGTACAAAAATATTGAAAAATATCATAAATGCAAATATATATAATGAAATAGTTTATGTAACTCGTTAACGATTTCTTTATATTGCTCATTTTTTTATCTGTATGTTTCTGTAAGAGGAAAATATTATTTATATGTATATATATATAATATAAATATATATAAATATATATAAATATAAATATATATATTATAAGTATCTCCCTTCCGCTTTTTTTTTTGTACATAGCTGCGAAATTCAAAAGACCAGAAGGCGGAAGGGAGATATTTGCCAACCTAATATATATAATATAAATATATATAATATAAATATATATAAATAATGTTTTCTTCTTACAGAAACATAAAGATAAAAAAATGAGCAATATAAAGAAATCGTTAACGAGTTACATAAAATTCTCTATATACATCTATTTCATTACCTATTTGCATTTATGATATTCGTCAATATTTTTGTATAGGGTTTTCAAAATGACTATTGAATTTTGCTTCCATATTTGATTCATAACTTTATGTTTTTTAAATACAATCCATTTTAATATAAAACGATCTCTCTTACTTAGTTTTGATTTCTTGCTAACATATAATATATATGTATGTATATTATATATATATATATATATATATATATATATAAATAAATAAATAATTAAATAAAAGTATATGTATCATCATCATTAGTAGCATCAACTTCTTTATATCCACTGCTAGATGAAAGTCTTTCTCAAAATGTTCTACTTTGATCCATTCATTACAGTCTTTGTGTGAGTATCTCTCTCTCTCTCTCTCTCTATATATATATATATAGAGAGAGAGAGAGAGAGAGAGAGAGATGTAAATATATACACATTATATATATATTATTTTTCAGATTTTGTTGACTTATTATTGAATGAAAACCTTTAATTTCTTAAAATTTGAAAAACCCATTATATCTTTAAAATATCATTTCAATACATTTTATGATTCTATACTCTTATTTCTTTCTTTCTAGATTTTTTTTATTTTTTACATACAGTAAATAGTTTCCATTTCTACCCCTTATTTCTCTTTGAAATTTTTCATTTGTCTTTTTTTATCAATAATTTTTCTTTGCTTTTTATATTAATTTATTTTTCATTTAATTCTTCTATTATTCTTATATATTCCATGCCTTTAATATTAATCAAAATTTAGTTAAATATTGAGATGATTCTTGAAAAAGAGCTACAATCTCATTTTATTGTCTTTAATAACATAATGAATTAATTTTATTTGAAATGAAACATTCTTAATTTCATCACTATTTTTATTTCTTTATTTTAATTTAATTTCTATGGAAAATAAACTCCTAACATTACTTACAATCTCTGGTCATTTATGTATCCATATATTTTTCCTGAATTTGTTTATTTACTCAGTTATATGTTTTCTCGAATGTTTACAATTATATAACGCAATCAAAATATAATCAGAAAAAATTAATATCACTCTTCGTATTTAATAATCATTTAATTATCTTCCCAATGAAATGATTAGAGAATTTTTTTAAGATAATTTCGTTGAATTGCTGTTTTTCAACGCTATCAAATTAAGATGATAATGTTTATTTTCAATTAATAAATATTACTCAATCTCAGTAGAAATTTACTTTCTCTGTCAGTTAGTTAAAAGATATGTAATATAAAAGATATAACTGTAACAATAATGTGATATTATTTCATAATATTTTTACTATTAAAACATACTATTCAATCAGTTTTCATAGCCGTAGTTTTTATTTTATTTATAATATAAAATACAATCTGAACTACTATGCATAATAAAGTAACATGTTTAACCCATATTGACCCATTGATGAGACAGGTACTCTGTCTATACAAGGCAGTATGACCCAACGATAGGCCATGATACCATATATACGAGTAAAGTATTCTCATGTTTGCATTTGTTGAACTATTATTGTTGATCATAAATTACAATCACGTTAAATGAAAGATTTATAATTCTATGTATTGATGTTAGGATTTTAATTCACATATTTCTATAAACAGAAAAAGAAGAATATAATATAAAAGGAGATTATAGTAATTTTTATTTATTAATAATAAAAAAAACTTATAATTTTTATTAACTATCTAAGCATGTAATTTTTTAAAAAATCATATACTTAAGGATGGTCGAACTTCATAAATTTGAACTCTTTTTTTGGATTAATTACTTCCGATTCACTATCTAACTAAATTTATTACTTAGAATAGTAAGCCTGATATCATTTCATGCCTTGTTATTCGATATGAAACAGAAAATTATACGATGAATTAAATGTACAATATTATTTAATATTAATGATTATTGCTCTTTATATTCAGAAAATTGAATTTCTTATATTTTTTTTCAGTTATAATGCAAACATTTTCTTTCTTGTAATATGAATTTAAAAAATTAGACATTTTCTGACTAGACATTTTCTGAAAATATTTTTTGAAAAATTAAAATTTGAACTATCGTTCCTCCTTTTATATATATATATATATATATATATATATATATATATATATATAGAGAGAGAGAGAGAGAGAGAGGGAGAAAGAGAGGGAGAGAGAGAGGGAGGGAGAAAGAGAGGGAGAGAGAGATGTGTGTAAATATGAAATTTTCATCTTGTTAAAAATATATTTACAAATAAATTCTATTATTAGTTTATAGATATACTTGCTTTTTTAATATTTATATTTGTATGAAAATAAAATATAATATAAATAATACTTTATTACTAATTTAGATGAAAGAAATGGCCGTAAAAGAAGTAAATCCACATATATACACAATTGCAACATTAACAGGCCATGCATGTTTAAGTGTCGGAGATGGATACTCAATAGGTAATATAATAAATTGTTTTAAAAAAACTTTAATTTTAATATAGGTTATTCACACCATTTTAATTAAATGATAACACATTAATAGTAATCAATATTGATTAGTTATTTTGTAATAAAAACGTAATTTTATAAATATCTATTCAAAATTTACATATCGATTTTTCATTTTGAAATCACTAAAGAATATTCTCTCTTTTAATTTATATATTAGCATATATAATTTTCAATTTACGCCATCTAAAACACAATGTATAATCGAGACATTTTATTGAAATTTATATTTCATTTAAGTATTGGATAATGGCCCTGCTAAAGCAAAACAACATGCTCAAAAGCTTTCCTTCTTGGCCGAGCAATACGGAGATCCATTTGAAATATCAACAATTAGACGTGAAGATATTGCGTTTCATGCCGGCCAGGCTGAAGGAGATGACGTTTTCCAAGCGAATAATTTACCGTCTAGTAAAACTGCTCGAGGTCATCAGGTGAGTTTATTGAATCACTTTGCAAAAATATTCAAATTAACTATAAAACGTGATATTTTATTTCGTAACTCGATTTATATTTTAAATAATTATTTAATAATCTATTAATTTTTACGCATTGTACGTATTATTTTCATTTACAACATTTTGTGATGTTTAATACATCCAATAAAATATTTCTTTTAAACAATTTATATTTTAATACGTAATTCTATCGTCTAATACTAATTCACTTAGTCGTATCTAATTAACCAGTTTACATTCATAAATACATAAATCTACAAGTTTTTAACGATTGAAAAAGATAGTAAAGAAACAAGTTTCATTATGTAGTTAATGTATAGCTATAAATTACAAAATTGTAGCACTTTCTTGTTATATACAGGTTTCAAGAAAGCTTTATTTTTAATGTCATATAAAAGTGATGTCACTATTTGAAAAATATACAGGGATATTCTGAAAATTTAATTTTTATAAATTTAAAATTTTATTTTAATATTATCATGATTAAATAAATATTTAGTTAGGCTGTTAGTTGATATGTCTTAATTTAATTTTCGAAGAAATTGAGTTTTGATCGAAAAATGCTTTTAAAGTTCCTTAAATAATAATATTAAGAGTTTATATCAACTGCAATTTAATTTTAGAAATTACAAAGAATTGTGAATCTTTTTCCAAAAAAAATCTAATTAGATATTATAAATGTTAAAAATTGTATTTAATACATTGACTTCCACTCAAGATTTATATTTTGCCCTAGGAGTAACAATATAATTTTCATAATTATAAGCATACAAAGATAAAAAGTTGAGTAACATGATTAAATAAGGTCATATCCTTATCACTAGTATGTTTATTTCAATGGTGGTCATTAGTGACCATCATGGCCCTATAATGCACTACTGATATATATACAAACAATAAATAGAAAAATCAAATTTAATGAATTTAGAATGATACTTGCAATACATCTAACACAATATCGCGACATAAACCTACGATCCATTCTCAACGACTATAGCTTACCAGAAAAAATTACGCTATGAAATCTAAAATGATGAAAAACGAGCGTATTTCATGCGAAAATTTTGCAAAATGTGTTATAAAAAAATATTACAATTTTTGATAAATAAACTACGAAAAATTGCACAAAAAAATAACGACATATTGCGATGGTTAACTCCTCTTTTGTTTCAAATTTTTTAATATAGTATATGGCAAAATTTAATTTTTTGTAAAATATTATGTTGTAGTAAAAAAATATTAATTGTTGAATAGTCCACTTTTTATTTTACACTATTGTGTAGTTATTTATGTTCATAATTTTTGAACAACGTAAATAACGATGGCATCTTATCTTAACCATTCAAAAAAATCAGTAACGCCGGTCATCGGTAACCACCATGACTCTACTAAGAAAGCAGGTGTCTGTCATGGGTGACCATCGTAGCAATTAACGTGTTAAAATAAAATTGCTTATTTATTTTATATTTGAAATATATTTTTTATTGATCATCGTTAGATTACTGAATTTATACTTTTTCACTGTTCGAAAATACCAAAGTATTTGCTAAACGATAAGTACTTACCAAACGAAAATAGAAGAAGTTACATTTCATTTACTTTTAAACATATCAAATAATTTATTGTCGTGCAATAGAATCTCTATGATAATATTTTATAATCTATATACACCATTAAATATTACCAAAATATATTTTAAAATTGACACAATTGATATAATTATTTTAAATATCAAAGTAAATGATTTGAAAGTATCGAATTTCAATTTTATAAATTATTTCATTAAAATAAAAATAAAAAACCAAAAGCATATCCAAAATACTTATTATAAATAATTATAGAGAAAAAATATTTAAAATATTCACATGCGAAGTAAATATATTCTGATTAAAAAATAAAAATCCTTAGTAAATAAATACAATAAATATATTTAATTAAATATTGATATCTGTGTTTTAGTATTTTTATGCTATTAAATTTTATTTCATTTTTAATAAAGAAAATCTTATTAATAAACTAAAAAATTACTTAAGTTTTTCTCAAATCTATTAATGTTTATTTTTAATTATTACAAAAATATTTGTCCTAATAAATATAAGTCAATACTTTTGTATTTTTTATAGTATTTGTGAATTTATAATATATATATATATATATATATATATATATATATATATTCAAATCTTCTATTTTAGGGCCCTGCTGGTTTTCTCTTATTGGCATCTGGTTTAGATAAACATGGATCTGGATCGAAAACTCCTATTTGTTACAGCCATTTAGACATTGCTGCATCCAGTGGTCATTTACCAGACGAACCAACAGGCGCACCAATTGTCGCACTTTCCAGTATGCATGTTTTGAATTACCTCAATTAAAATTGTTTTCAGGTTACTAGTACTTTATCAAATAAATTGAATATAACTTAATAAAAAATTTGAATGGGTATCCTTTATAAATCATTTATTTGTAATGAACAATTGTACTTATTCTTGTACTTAATACTTTTGTACGGGAATAAATATTTTATAATATTTCTACATTTGGTTTATTCATAAAATTACTTATATATATATATATATATATATATATATATATATATATATATATATATATATATATATATATATATTTATATATAACTGTTCCCATTTTCTGTTCATTATTTTTATCGTTTTCAAATACTTTTTGTCATAAAAGCAATTTTGTTTAAATAAAAATATTTTTATAAAAATTATGATTTTCAGATTATATGCATAACTTTTACTTGGTATTTATATATATATATATATATATATATATATATATATATATATATATATATATATTTAGTCACATTAAAGGAATGTTTTACATGATATAAATTAATAGAAACAATATATGCATTAGTTATTTAAAATTTATGGAAATAATACTACTTTCAGTATAGTCTAACTACATATATCTTTTTTAGAATTGTTTTGTGATCAAAAATTTATAATTAATTGAATTTCTAAATATGTATATGTACACAAATCAGAATTACATGCCGGAATTTTGTATGCAGAGATTAAATGCGGTCATATTTGTTTTTATAATAAATAGATATTGAGTTAGTCATAGTCATAAGATTTTTAGTTAACAAATTATCGATAAAACTGTACATTTCTTATCTTTCTGGGTTTTATACAAACGTTTTTATTTAAAAAATTATATATATATATATATATATATATATATATATATATATATATATAGAGAGAGAGAGAGAGAGAGAGAGAATCATCCAAATGCGAGACCTAGATTTGTGTTTTATTAAAAAGAAACTATACACATGTTTCTCTACACCCTACCCTATACACATTTTTTTTATAAAACATAAATCTAGGCAACACATTTGGATGATCCTATATACAAGTTAAACTTCTTTTTATAGTCACTATTATTTAATAATATTTTTCATTTAATCAAAATAGTTCCAATTTGAAACTATCAATTAATATCGTTTTTTTTAAAAAAAGTTAGTCGTGTTCATTTATAGAGTTGAAATCTTAAACTATTTGTAGTTTTATTTGTACTCAATTCTGAGAATAAACATTTTAGGATATTAGTTTATCAGTTGTGAATTTGTTTGAAAATGCTTTAATTTTAAATAAACCTTTCAAAATGAATAGCCTAAATGAAATATTTTACAGCCTTGAGTTAATGAGTTTGAATTATATACAAAAGTTTTCGTCATTATTTTGTATGTTTAAAGCTTTTATGAGTTATCTATTGTAGATTAAAAGGATTTTAATCAAAGAATAGCTTTTTCTTTCTATAGTAGAGATGACCATATGTTACAAATTAGATTGGAAACTACAAAAAAAGTTTATAAGTTTATAAAAATTCAATCTTCCATAAGAGTGCCTCGGGTTTGGAATATTTTTCAATCTATTATTTTCTAAACATCGCCTGCCTCAGTTAAGGATTTTAAAAATTAGGTAAGGAGGGGTAAATGTAGCAAGGATTATTTCAAAATTGAAACCTTGTCATTAAACTTTTAATTCTAAGCAAGCATATTATTATTCACACTTAGCGCTATCTAATTTAAACTACCTATTTTTTGAAGGCTTATGTTGTCGATTATATTAATAACTTTAATAGTATTATTAAAATAGCAATTTTTAGAAAAACATTAATTTACTTATTACTGAGTCTAATATTTTTTTTACTCTTCGATTCGTGCAAAATTTTATATATTGATATTTTAACCGAAAAATAAATCATTTTATAATGAAAATTAAGTAGAAAAATAAAAAAAATCATTCTTTCTTTTTTAAATATGATTTAATATTGTCGTGGTTAAAAATATAAATAATATTAATTCCGAAAACTGAATATCTATTTTATTTTATTTTCTGTTTCATTGATGTAATATAATAATTTTATTTAATTAATAATTATTTATTTGATATTACATTTCATTTTCACATAAAAACGTATCCTAAGTCCTTAATGCATTTGATAACAATATTTTTAATGACTTGAGATAAACTTTTTATTTCACTGGAATAACATTTCAAAATAATTTTCATTTTACTAAATAAAAATTTTAAATAACTGTTACACGATTTTTATTTTCAAATTAAATCGATTCCTAAACTGGTGATTAATCGATTAAAATATTTTTATTCGAACATCTGAAGAAAGAATTTTATTTTCAAATGCGATCTACAATATTATTTTTTCTGGCAATAAATTCCATTCTGTTTTAAATGTGTCTAGTATGAATATTCGGAAGCACCAATATATTTTTTGATATCGAAACTTTTGACAAGGTTTTCAATTAATTTTCATGTATTTGTCTCAGACAACTTTTGAATAATTATCATCGATTTTATTAAAATGGTCAATTAATAGTGTTTTAGAAAAGTTAAAATCGACATATTGAAATTTTATAAAATAATATCTCATACTTATAGTTCTGTCAACCGTTTGATACGTTCAAAAATAAATAACAAAAATTATATAATAGCTTCATAAGTGCATTAGTTATTTTTTTATATTGTAATCTGATATCCATTACTTTTTAACGTGTTTATATCATTATTGTAAGTAGATTAGAAAAAAGAACATAAAAAGAATAATGTATGTAATTTTCAAAACTTTATTCTATTGTAAGGAATATTTTTCATATAAATAATAATTCGTAGCAACTTTGGTCATTGTGGTTTGTCTGAAAAAGGATACATTCTACTGTGTATGTCTTATATGGTAACATCAATGTTACTGAGCAGCCACTAGTCTTCCATTTGGCCATCTAGCAATGTTGTGTTTCGGTTAGCACGTTGGTCACAGTGGGTGCGTGTCTGACGAGACGCACATTTCTTGATTGTCTACCCGATCTGTCTATATGTGGATACAACAATACAACGGGCGCTACCGTAGCACACGACTAAACCGAAGTAAATGTAAAATGGTCAATGATCATTATAGTGAGTAACTCTTTGGATCTATGCGTTTAGCATACTAATTATGTTTCGATTCTCATACATATAATATGGTATTAATACGCAATTTATATGGGATTAACATGTTTTTTATCCGATTCATAATTTATTCTTTTCTGTAAATAATCTACAATTGTGATAATTAATAATCACAAAAATGATAAAAATATAAATTAGAAATCATACTTATGTGGTTATATATATATATATATATATATATATATATATATATATATATTTGTGTGTGTATATTATTTAAATTTAAAATAAATAATAACGTCTTCGCAAGTGTTTTAAGTAATTTTTCGAATAAATTAAAAAAAATCTACATTTAAAAATTAAATAGATATCAATATACTGTTTATTCAATTTTCATAATTAATCAAATATTAGTAATAAAAACCTAAATTATTATGATCGATTTAAAAAAAGTGCAAGATATTTTTTTTATAACTTATGCTATCTTTTTCTTTGTAATTATTTCTAAATGATTTTAATTAAAAATAAATAATTATGAAAGATATGTTATATTTTCTTGTAAAGTACATATATTAATTTGATTTAGTTAGATTGAATTTATTAACAGAGTCACTTATTTAAATTAAAATTTGTGTTAAACCAAAAATACTTAAACAAAAATTATTATCTTATTATTATTATTGATTGTTTTGGAACTGTGGTGGATTCACTTTAACATAAAATCCTCAACGCCACAATGCTTATGAAGTGTACGATAATCATTTATTGTTCATTTTTTGTTTATATCAATAGTCAGTTAATGCCATCATCGTCAGAGACTTTTTGTTAAAATCTGAACCAAAAAGGCTATGATGATGATAGCATAGCCATCGAAATGCGCATCAGCCGACTATTGTTATAAACAAGAAGTGATTATTGAACATTTATTATTATTATTGAGCATAGATAGAAGTAGTGATCCGTTTTGGTATAAATTGATCTACCATTCAATATTATGAAATTTACGTTTTAGATTTTTTTTCTAAATTGAGTTTGCTATTGTAACACATTATTATATTTGAATCTTAATTTCTAGTTTTAATATTTAATCTGCATACAAATTACTTCAATCTATATTAACGATTTCATTTATTGAAATATTAAATTTATTCATAAATTATAAAAAAATATTTTTGAATTAAAATTTAGATTATTTATTTTAGGTTACGTTTTTAATTACCATTATTATTCTTTAAAAAATAAGTAAAGAATTTACTATTATTTTCAAAGATTTTCAAAAAGAAATAAATTGATAACCAAAATTATTACAAAAACTAAACTACAATACATAACAAAAAAAAGTTTTCTGTATTATATGTGACAGTAAATACTTCATACCTAATTATTAAAAGTAGATGATTTTATTTATTTTAAAATTACAAATTAATATTGATTTTTACTAAAATTAAAACAAATTTTTAATGTACAATTTATAGTTGACAATTTTTATTTATTATGTATTTGTTGAGTTCTCCATACAATTTTTTTTTTAATTTTTAAAAACGCAAATATATATATATATATATATATATATATATAATCTATTAAATTTTCCTACCTGCATACAAAATAAATTGTTCATTTTCATACATTTTCTATCATTTTTTTCTATATTACTTTTTGCCTTTTTTATTTACTAATATATATATATATATATATATATATATATATATATATATATATATATATAAAGACAAAGAGATAAGATATAATAAAAAGAAATAGTCAACCCCCAGTTAGAGATAGATTGAATAAAGACACAAAAACACAAATTAGTATATATTTAAAAAAGTCGAACAATTAACCTAGATTTTAACAGAAAGGCTCTGACAATGATGGCATCGCCATCGAAATCCATCAGCCGATTTATTTATAAATAATAAGAGAACAATAAGTGATTATTAAACACTTCAAACCATTGTGGTGTTGGGGTCAAAATTCATTTGTGTTAAATTAAAAAGTGTGTTTTAAAATTATTTTGGTATGAATTATGAATGATGATAAATGAAATGTGAATTTATGAATGTTCTGTATTAAAATTGAATAAACAATTTCTACACATATTATATTCAATAATGAATACGTAAAACAAGAAAAAAGGCTACTTGTTTTGTGCTAAACAAATATTTTAGAATGGATAATCGAAATGAAAAAAGTGAGTAGCTCGGGTAGTGGAATTTGGAAAGTAAACGGAGATTTTAAACGTTAGTTCGTACTTTTAAAGCTTTTACGGAATATTGGGAATGGGATAATTTTAATTAAAAATTCGATCAGTTAGTTTACTATAAAGCATTTTAGTCCAAAATACTTTCTTGTATATTTCTTGATACAATTCTGATAATCCAGTTCGGTATCTTTAATCAAATATAAGATACTTTTACCAGGTTTTAACAGTCACCTTGAACAAAAATAGGTCAAAGATTAAAAGTCTTTCCCTGAATCGAAGTATAGATTCTCTTTTCTTCTATAATAGAAATGATCACATACTAAAAATTAAACTTAAATAATTACAAAAAAATTAGGAAAATTAAAATCTTTTGCAAAGATACTCTGCATGGAATACTTTCAATTCTAATATTTTTAATATATTGTTTTCTTCAATTAAGACTTCTACAAATCAGATTAAAAAAATAAAAGGCATTAATGGAAAAAATGTTACAATATTGAATACCCTGTCACCAGACTTGCTATCCTAAACAGAGGTATAATTATTATTATTATTATTATCAAAAATGAATAACTTTATTTGTTTTGAATTAGAAAAGCGTTTCACTATTTTACTGTTTATTAAAAAATATAATAATATTTAAAAGACTTCTAGAGAATCGTGTATATTTCTTATAATGATATTATAGTAACAAAAAAATATCATTGTTTAATGTTATTAAAAATGTGTAAAACGTGACTGATCACAAACATTGATTTATTTTAATCAATCTTCGTATTATAAATATATGACAATTTGAACAAAGAGAATGTTAGAATATTTTTGAAAAATATGACGAACTAGTGAGTAGAAATATGACCTATATTAAACATTACAGCAAAATTCCTGCTCAAAAATCTCTTTTATTGCTGCATTTTTTTAATACCAAACAAATAACGTTTAAATATCCCTGTTATTTACTTTAATATCATTGGATTTTATTTACAGCAAAATCTAAAAATTTGGTTAAAAGAAAATAAATTTCAAAGTACTTAGATATGGTGAGAATAAGGATTTTTGAATAACGAAAAAACAAGATTTTCTGAAATAAAGTATTATTTACATTTCTAATATATATATATATATATATATATATATATATATATATATATATATGTGTGTGTGTGTGTGTGTGTGTGTGTGTGTGTGTGTGTGTGTGTGTGTGTGTGTGTGTGTGTGTGTGTGTGTGTGTGTGTGTGTATATGTGTGTCTAGGTGTATTTGGTTTTAAGCATGATAGAAATTTACATTGAAATCAATTTAAATTTCTATCACGATTAAAAAAATATATAAGAAATAAGGAAACCCAACGGACTGGAATGGAAGAGAAGGGTGAAGGCATTGGATCAGTTGAAATGGAAGGTTTTAGGAGAGGATTGATGTCCTATTAATGTATGTGTATATATATATATATATATATATATATATATATATATATATATATATATATACGAGGGTAGTTTGATAAGTTTAGTAAAAAAGTAAGAAAAACTAAATTGAAAAATCTAATTTATTAATTAAATTAAACAATAAATAAATTTACCATACTTATCAAACGATCCTCGTATATATATATATATATATATATATATATATATATATATATATATATATATATATATATATATATATAATCTGTACTTGTACATAAACAAATATATACATATGTAAATAAAATTAAAGTATATATTTATGTATGATGTTTAATTTTTAATTTCAAATTTTTATTAATTTTTTATTATGATTAATTTATGTTTCTTCTATAATTCATTTATACATACATACATACATATATATATATATATATATATATATATATATATATATATATATATATATATATATATGTATGTTGTATGATGTGTAATGTAATATTTCTGATATTTATAAATGTCACTTAATCAAATTGATTATTGCAAATATAATAAATCACTGTATGAAACCATCTGGTTATGTTGCAAACATTAATAATAGTGTAATTCGCAGCTGCATTTTTTATATCGAAAAATTCAAATAGAAAAAAATGTGCACGTGTCTGATATGCAGCTTGTCCTTTCTGTCCAGTTGACACAATAGAATTGCACATCCTGCAAACTATTATCCTAAAAACACGGAAGTAACGTTTAATGATATAAAAAAATAATATAATGAACACAAAAAACATATGTCGTTATTGAAGAAGATTGCATACGCACATTTACCAAAAATATACATAAACCATATGCCATTTCAGTTCAGATCGTATCTATCGGTAAAAAATCCGCATTTATCAAATTACAATTCGAAGCTTGCGAACAGCACACAATATAAAGGGTTACGATATAACATTAAATGTGAAAAGGGTTGAGATCAAAATAAAGAGGTTTGAATAGTGGTTTTGTAAAAACCATAATGTTTGTATCGTAGCCCTGAAAACAATACGTTATATATAAAACATACGGTTTATGGACAGGTACTTTGATGGATGATATATTTTTATGTGTTGGATTAAGACAAAGAAATACTTGACAGTTTCAATACTTACGAATTATAAAAAAGATGTCTTATTAATTTATATAATTTATTTAAACGTCTCTTCAAATATACGTTAAATTTATATTTCGATATATTTTAAATAATAAATATACATAATATTCACATATTTTTTTCAATATACAAAAGTTTTATGTTTTTTTATATTAATATTTGTTTATTTTTAATATATTCAGTTAATAATTCTAATATATATATATATATATATATATATATATATATATATATATATATATATATATATAATAACATATTAATTATATGTTAGAATATCAAAGGATTATAATTAATGCTTTCCAGTCAAACAAAATTAATTACTTTTCAATTAAAAATAAATATATAATGACATATAATTTACTTAAATCTAAAAAAGTTTTAAGTGAAATTCAAATCGTTGCATTTGATTTATTTAAATTATTGATTAATTTATTGAATATTAAATTATATATATATATATATATATATATATATATATATATATAGAGAGAGAGAGAGAGAGAGAGAGAGAGAAAGAGAGAGAGTTTTAAATCTGAAAATATTTTATATTATACAAGGAAATTGAATATAAATATATTTATAATATATTCAATGATTAATTATTGTACATATAATTATTATTTTCACTTAGCTTTTATTATTTTTAAAATAATAATTAAATGAAAGTTAAATAAATTGAAATTATAAAACTCATTGATGTTTCAAAATAGAGATTACTATTTTTTTATAAAAAATTGTATTATTTATAGTCCTAATTAATAAAACAAATATTTTAAAAGTACTTTTTTATTAAAAAATATTAATTGTAATTTATTTTTAAAGCATATGAGAATTGTTTAAATAATAAAAAAATAATTAAAATTCTGAAAATAAATACATATATTTCAAAAAAGTGCATTCATTTCAAATGACACTCTAAATGTAATACAAAAAAGTTCCCACCAACACAATACGAAATATATACATTAAAAAAACTCACGATATAAAAAATATATTCTCGTATCATTAATCAAGAAAAGGTGCAATCTACAAAAAAAAAGCCCGGAGGGTTTGATACAGCAGTAAAAGGGTTACATCCCTTACCTAACTCAAGTATGTTTGTGTAAGGGAATAAGAATATGCGTATATATTTAAACATGTGTGTGTGTATATATGTGTGTGTGTGTGTGTCGACAGGTACCGTTAAGTTGCAGCCCTTCCGCATTCCAGTGCGTTCAACACCCCCGACCCTCCCTCATTCTGACACACTGTGTTCTTGGGCAAGGGTAACGCATTTCAACTGATTCTGTATATGAACATCTTAGTTGTGTAATATATACACCAACACATTCATACATATTGTACTCAAATATGCATTCATATTTGTATATGTAGAAATACATAGAAAATTGAAGCATGCATTTATATTTGATACTTATCTGTGTTCTATTTTCTATATGTAGATAATGAACATGTAAATAATTCTCTTGAATTATTTAGTAGTATAATATTATAAATTAATTTATACTTCAATATTTTTTCAATCTGTTTTTTAATACTTTATTTTAATATTTTTTTTTAGTAATTTCAAACATGCACTTCATTATAAATTAACAATAATTATGTTGTAAATAGATCAACATTATACAAAATATCTTTTGAAAAATTGTCCTCTTTAAAATATTCTTCTTTAATTTAATTGTGCCCTTTCATTAATTGAATTTATTTTAACTAATTAAATTGATCAAAAAAAAAAAGAATTAAATTAAAGAAGGTTTTTGAATATAACAAAAGTATATATATATATATATATATATATATATATATATATATATATATATATATATATATATATATATATCGTTCAAAAGACAAATTTAAAATGTATAAGCCACTGATGATTCATCGATAGATACAATTCTATAACAGTTTGTCAGAAATAATGATTACTTAATACTGTTGCCTACTAATTGAATAATTTTTTAAAAAATTATGTAATACATTAGCAAAATTCAATTTTAGTTAGTCTATAACTAATGATTCACAACTAAACATTATTTTTATTTCTTTAAAATGACCATTGAAGTATAGTGTTATTTTTTAAAAAAGAAAAACTGTGTTATTTACATCTTTGAATAATGTAAGTTATATATATTTACTTTATTTAATAGTGTAAGTTATTATATATATATATATATATATATATATATATATATATATTCATTTTTCACTTTAAAAAAAATTTTCAGTAAAAAATCAGTCATTTTTTTATAATCAACGATGGAATATAGTACTTTTGATTTACAATGATTCATAATAAGTGTAAACTATTTATACATTGTGTTGGATAAAAAAATTTGAATAATTTTATTAGAGCTTCTGTTAGAATTATATATGAAAATATATTATAATATAAATGAATTCATAAGCTGAAAAATAGATCTAATTATATTAAATTTAATTATTTATGAAACTATTACCTTTATCGTAGTTTATTTTCATTTCATATCGTACTGTTTTTAAAAAGAGTCCTATAATTTATTTATTTTTTGATAGTATTGAATTTTTTAACATAGCAGTACCATGAAATGATAATTACGGAATGCAATAGCATATTATTTTTTTTCTTTATTTACTTAATGTTAAGCGTAATTAACTAATCTGTTTTATATATATATAGATATATATATATATATATATATATATATATATATATATAAAATTATAAATAAAAAATACACTTGTGTATTTTAAGTTGTATAAATAAAATGATGTAATGTAATACAAATGTACATAATTATGTTCAGATTTATATTTTTTCAATTATCCTAACTAATAATTCTTGTAAATTGAAATCAATAATTAATAAATATAAATCATTTAATGGTAATTTTATATTTGTTCATATTATTATTTTGCTAATTGCAATATATAAGTACAAAAAAAGTACTTTTAGATGTTAATAGTAAAATAATAGGTCCTGTAATAAGAAATGTCGGATTATTCAAAGTGAAATTGATAAGAAATCCGACATTTCATAAAACATGACCTAATTTATTTTCCTAATGGACGTTGTATTCACGTTCATAATTATTCTGCGTACGGTTTAAAACAGATAATGGATAATTATTATTATTTACATCAGTATAATTATATAAATAATTATGTAGGTCAATAATATTACACTAAATGATTATTTAAATGAATTTATTTTAATCATTTTAAAGAAATTTACCTTCTGAAATGTATTAACACACTATATTTTAATAATTATATTATTATTCATTGGTATATTGGTGAAGATTTTTTATTCGGGGTTTACTCCTTTTTTTTTTTAAATTGGAGTACTTATATATATATATATATATATATATATATATATATATATATATATATATATATATATTAGATAACTCTCAGTGATTTATTAGGATCAAGAATATTAATTTAATTTTTTAAATAATAATTTTTAATTTTTATTATAAAACAGAAATAAATTGAAATATTTTATTTTTCCAATGTATTAAATTTGATTAAAAATGTTTTTTTTAATAAAAAAATGTTTTTTAGTAGATTTATATACATACACTGACTCACATAAGTCATGGCACACATGAGTAACATAAGTAATTTATTGATATAATTCAATGAATTCGTTAAATTAAAAAAAATATTTAATTGAAAATAAATATAATGAGTATTATATAATGACTAAATTTAATGAATATTATATATATTTTCAATTAAATAATTTTTTTAATTTAATGACCATTGAAGTATATTAATAAATTGCTTCTGTTACCCATGAGTGCCATGACTTATGTGCATATGTAAATATATATATATATATATATATATATATATATATAAATGTGGCAAAATGTTTTAATTAAATCATAATAGAATTACTGAATAGAGGAATATCTACATAATATCTTATCTTTTAAATATAGTTTTACAATAGACGTCTATAGAGAATTTTACATGTTATGTATGCATGGAGGTATTAAATTTGTTTGCGTGTGCGTGTTATATCTCTTATGATGCGTAGATACATGTGTGGTCGTAAGTCTTATTCACGAGGCTACAAAATATATTCTTTGTAGTCAGTAAATGACAGTAATGATAATTTAATAATATAATGTTATAAATGAGCTATCTGAAAACCTATTGTTTATCTTATTATACTTTTACAATGCTTGTGTTGTCTATTTTAAATTGATTTCTAATATCCAAGCTTTTTTAATTGTTACATTTCTTTCCTTTTACAATACATATTGTATACATTTATATATCTACACACACACACACACACACACAAGCTCATGCATATATATACACAAATACATACATATATATATATATATATATATATATATATATATATATATATATATATATATATATATATATATATATATATATATATATATATATATATATATATATATATATATATATATATATATATATATATATATATAAATATATATATATAATTTATTTAAAAGTCATTAACATTAAATAGAGAACTTTGTTCAAGTGATGAATTTGCAGAATTGATAGTTCTACACTAAATAGTTATATTTGAAGTAAAAGAATTTCTAGTTTGGCATTAAAAAAATCATTTAATAATAGTTTAATAATACATTTACATATATATATATATATATATATATATATATATATATATATATATATATATATATATATTATACACACATAAATATAAATTAATTTCTGTAACTACAATTTTGAATCGGTAAAAACATTTGTGTACTATTTATAACATTTTCTTTAGTTAGTACAGCTGCTACATGAAACTTGTGATTTTTTTAATACACAGTTAGTTCAATTAAATATTTTTTTAAAAAAAATTGTATAGGTGTGATTAGAAATTACTCAAAAAAATATATTTTCTATGTGATGACTTTTAATATTTTCTTTAATTTTATTGTCTGATTATTTTTTTCATAAAAAAGAAAAAAATGAATTTTTGATGAAATTTATTATTTAAATATAAATATTGCAATTATAACTTTATTTCTACAATAACACAGTTCATGTTAAAAAGAAATTTAATGAAAGGAATTTTTTAATGAAGTTTAACATTTATTAAGTGCATAAATTTTATTATTATATATGTTTGAAAACATTCAAAAATTATACAAATCATTTATAATGAATGGAATTTTTTTATCGTTTTTCATTAGACCACAAAAAATATTTTGCAATATGTTGCGAAAACATTTTTAGATATTATTTTTTGTTCATTTTATTATCTACTATATATATATATATATATATATATATATATATATATATATATATATATATATATTTATATAATGTTTTTTAAGACATATAAACATCATTATTTTCTTATCGTTACTATCTATCATAATAATAATTATTATTACTAAATAGTATTTTTTTAAAATAAATAAATATATAATGATTTATCAATGTAAATTTTTATTTATACAACCTTTGTTATTGAAATATTACTCAATGGCAATGTTTCAAAATATCTGTATGCATGTATTATAAAATTGTCAATATGTAATATAGATACACAATTATAAATTTTATTTCATAATTATATTTGGTATTTATATAAAAAACTAGTTTTATTTAAATATTTTACAATTTCGTAATTATATTTATCGTCTTATTTTTAGTTTTTAAAAAGAAAATGTTGTTAAGTTAAAACTCAATTATAGCATATTCAATTAAAATATATTACTATATTTCCAATTTTCTGATTTGAAAAACATTTTTTTGATTGTATATTTATAATAGAATACTGTGAAATATTTCTATAATTAAGTCGTTATAGTGAAATAAGTTTCAATTTTACTTGAAAAATGTCCGAACAAGTACAAAAATAGTAATAAAAAAACTTATCTCAAATCGATATAAAGAAAATATTAGATGCTTTTCAAAGCTCGATATTTTGATATCGATTTTACTAAAAAAAAATATTAGAAACGTTTTAATGAACAATTTTTGTTAAATGATTGAAAAAAAATATTTTTTATTTTTGGTCTTACCATATAAAAAAATACATCAAAGAAAATATTATAGAGCAAAAAATAAGATAAAGGCTATTTAGTGAAATTGCTAGAATGATAATAAATGCTGACTTATATCCTCAATAAATATTGCTGTGCTTGGTGAAATAGAAAGACAGCAACTATTGATGAGTATTATATATCAATATCAATAGACAAAATAATAACATTGAACAATTATTATCATAAAATTAACTAATTATACAAATAATTTAAATTAAAACCTCTAGTTATGACTAAACAAATAGATATTTTAATTAATACCAACGCTAAATCGTATATATCAATATAGACTCAATGAAAATTGAGATAATTAAGTATTTTAATTAGAATTTTTGTTTCAATGTATCTTGGTATCTTATCATAGTAGTCAGATATCAATTTAATCAATTTAATCATAAAAACGATTACACAGTAATGGAACAAAACGCGTAGGTTTTTGAAATTATAAAAATTAAATTTAGATATTATTTTTCATTATCAGTATTCATTAAATATAACCATATCAAAATATCATCCGTTCAGGTTATTACAAAACAATGTTAATGGGAAAAAATATGTTTTTGATGCTGTAAAATTACCTGTGTTCATTCTTTAACAATGAATCAGTCGACTTTATTACACATATATGATTGCTTCCACAGCGTTGTAGAGTACTTGAAACCATTGGTAATTATTAATTTAGTAAATAAAATCTTTTATAAATAACTACTAGCATAAAGAAATTTTGGATAAAATTTCTAACATAATTATTCAATATATATATATATATATATATATATATATATATATATATATATATATTAATAAATATATTCTTCTAATAAACAATCATATAAATCTTATTTTGTTCTCAAAAAAATAATATAACAAAATTTTTGTATTTTTTTCAATAGTATATATGGGGTGATAAAATGAAACTAAAAGATAATAAAGAATCTTAAATGATAATAAGTAAATAAATGTATGTCTTAACTCTTCAGTCTCATTTAGACGACCTGTACAAAAAGGTATTCGTTTAATGATAATAAATTAATACATAATGTGGAATAATGATATACCCCAAATATTTAAAGTAATTTTAGACATTTATTATGAAAACAAAATAATTTAGTTCAATTATCTACTTATCAAGTGATTTGAAATAGTGAAAAATTGAGTAATATTAGAGATACATACATATTAATTGCTGTTGATATTAAATTATCATCAACATTAACCTTTCTCTATTCACTCTCGGATGAAGGTCTTTCATAAAATTTTCAATTCAATGCCTTTTTTCAGTCTATTTTGATAAATTTCCTTATAACTTTGTTCCATCTATCCGTTGGTCTCTTTTTGGGTCTTTTATATAAGATGGTCCCAATAAGACTGTAAAATAATAAAAAATAGTAAATGATAGT
>CP092087.1:22247863-22282863 GCA_029203775.1 Neoneuromus ignobilis
ATTATTTAAATAGTTACTTTAATCCTTTCGCCACTAACGGGACCTATGTGTCTCATAAAGTTTTCAAAAATTACTAACGGAAATTATTTAAGTAACTCAAAAGATCATCAAACGAAACAGAAGTTTTAAAACTAAAAATATTTAGTCTGTGGTGAAAGGGTTAACGTGTATGAAAGTATTAAAAATTAATTCTATTTTTTTAAAAAAATTATTTAATTTTTAAACTATGCTTTCTTTAAAAAATATATGAATTTAGAACTAAAAAATTAATGAAATTTTTAAAAATTTTATTTTATTCAATTTAAAAAATTTTATTTATTCAGTAAAAAAATAATTTAAGGACGAAAGTCTAAAATCTCTCATAATCACTACAAGTCTTACAAGTGTGCGATTATTTTCATTATTTTAATAAATCTTCTACAATTACATATATTTTAAAAATAAAATATGTGTATCTATTATTGCTCTATACAAATAAAACTTTATGTAAATAAATCTTTTACTTTATAAAATGAATGAACTTCAAAATCATCTGTGATTTATATTTTTCACTAAAAAAAACATTTGGTCAATTCAAAATTATTTCGTGTAGTTCCATTATCTTTAGATATTTTTGTACAAATGAAACTTATCATTCTTTAATTTAATATATGTTAATTTGACAATTACATTGAAATCATTATTTCAATACGTAGCTATTGAAAACACAATTTAATTTAATTATAAAACATAAATTAGTAGGTAAGGAGTTAAAAAGATGACATTACAAACTTTATAATAATTAATATATAAAAATATTTATCTGTTTTTTATTCATTGATTATTAATTATTTGATAGGCAATTCAATATAATTATATAAAAATATAAAGTATTTCTTGGAAAATGTTTATTTAATAGTTTCGAGTTATTTAAACTAGTTTATTAAGTATGGTGTTTGTACATTATATAGTGATATCATTTATAATATTAATACTCAATTTTTTTTAACAAATATTAAAATTTAATTGAAATTATTGTAATAAATGACATTAAACAAATTTCATTAAAAAGTATATACACGTTGATAATGAATCGTCTAACATTATATTATGTATATAAATTTGGTAAAAAGAAATATATTGCATCCATAAATTCAACATTTAAGAAAAACGTTGTATGAAAATAATTAAACAATAATAAAACGTAAATATTTAAAGTACGTGTTCGAAGTACTGGACAAAAAGAGTGGGAAGTCCAAAGTATGTTGTAGGCTTGTAATCTTGGATACTTATTTTATTCTATAGAATTTTTTTATCTTCGTATTTTTTTCTATTACCTTGACGTATTATCATAAAAGAAAATAAATTACAAGTAAATATTTAGCATTTTCGTTTTATACAAAACTATTATTTATTGGATTCCATATTAGTAAATGAGAAATATATTATTCTTTAACAATACATTTTAAATGATTGGTTTTTACTAAGGAAAATTAAAGAATTTTATTAAATCAGTTCCATTTATTGTAAAGTAAATAAAATATAAATTTAAAATATTCTTGTAATTTTAATGACATTTGTATTATAGGGAAAAAATAATCAGCTCATCTGCTTGTATTTTATAATTTGATTTTGTATTTTTTCCAAAAAAATATTTCGAGGAACGACTATTTTACATATTACTTAATACAAAAAAGTATAGAACGATTGTTTTAAATTCAAAATAACATATAAATTTAAATTACTTTCTAGAAATTCATGATTAAACTAATTCCATCAATTAAGTAAGTTTATTTTTATATAAGTCTTCATTATTTTATAATTGCAAATCCTTTATAGGCTCACATCTGAAGATATACATAGAAAAAGAAAACTATTAGTTGTCAAATAGAGGATAATAATAAATATCCTGGAAACTTAATACAATCTTATCAAATATTTAAAAAGAATTTTTTTAAAAAATAGGTAGAAATCTAAGAAAAACTTCTAAAATATGAGTAAAACGGTAAAAATTAATTGTTTGGAAATATAAAAATTAAAAGAGAAACGAAATTTCATGTTTGTAAAAATAGGAGTAATTTTTATAATGCTATAAATAAAAAAAGACTTATAATTATAACCCAAATTAATCATTTATCACTAACTATTTTATTTAAATAATCACGGTTTTTTTCATTTTATTCACTAATGCGTAATTCAATAACCTTATCATTATTATTAGAAAGCTTCATTATAAAATCTTTAGACTTTTATCTCTAGAAATTTTATATTACAACACTTTGAAGTTGATGCCATGGGTGTTAAAATGCTTATTAGCCAAAAAAGTGAACAAGAAAAGTAATTATTGAATATTGTTATTAAATTTTGTGCTTAATTATTCGTGAGTGATTAATTTGAAATTAAAATTGAAAACAATTAATTATATATTTTACTGTTTTATTTCATTTTTTTTGTGTCTTTATTTCGATTAGTTCACCAGTTGTATCTATCTCTTTTTTAAATTTATAGAAAACGATTAAATAACAAATAGAAAAAAATGTTTTTAGAAATTAGTAAAAAGAATTCACACACAAAATATTCTGAAATTTTGGAAAGAGAATCATTTATTATTATAAATAATTTGGTCAATCGTTTGTAATAGAAAATTACGTTTGTTTCAGAGAGTTTTTATAAATCTCACATTATCATTGCCAGATAGAGATATATTAATCAATTTGGAAAATCTGAAAAAGGTAGAAATTACGTCTTAAAGAAAACTGTTAATTAACAGTATAATAAATTATTTTCAACAGAATGAAATAACTTACTAGTTGTCAATAGATATGATGTTAAATGTAGGGAAAAATTATATTAACGTGAAAAATGATAGAAAACTATAACTGTTCAATGTTTTAAAGCTCAACTGTAGTATTTTATAAACGATGTGTGATTAAAATAAGTTAAAAAGACTTAAATACGGATAGTATAAAAGCTATTTCATCTGCAGAATCTTATTAACAGATTACAATGAATTGTCTAGAAGTATGTGTACAATGAAATTAGATCAATTATAGTGCATTTTGTGTACTCAGTAGTATACATTTTTAAAATAATTAATTTTGTGTATTTTTTTTATAAATCAATATTGAATAAAGACATTTACATTAAATTTTTTATTTGTATTTTCTATTTTTTTAAAAAAAAATCTTGTAATTTATACATAAATATATATACAATAATTTTTATTACATATGATAAATATAAGAAATTTTAAATATTATTTTTTTATAAAAGTTATATTTCTTTTAAAAAATTGTAAAATTATTAATTTCTATCATAATAAATTTTTATATTCAAATTATATATATTACTAAGTAACTAAACACAATTTGAAATCTAACTGAATAATCAGTTTTGTATAAATTATTATTAAATAATTACAACTAAACTTTAAGTTTTTGTACTTGAAATCAAAATATATATTTTGTGTTTTCTTAGATTTCAGACTATTTTCATATAATATTAAATCACAATTCATGCATATATCTATTAATTTTACGATAATTACAATTAATTTTAATAATGTTTCGTTATTGACTTTGAAAAGATTATTTTGAATATAAGATATAATTTATGATGCTTTTTAAGCACCGCTTACATAACGACTGAAAAGCTTTTCCAAACACGACGGAATTGCTATTATTATGTCTGTCTATGATAAAATATTGTAATTATTTTAAATTTTATGCGATTGTGACAGAATCTAACTAGAGTATTTCTTTATCTTTGATTAAATATAGCTTTTTTTAGATGATTTCTTCCATAGCGCACCCGTTTGAACGAAGCCAACAATGATAATATTTGGTGTGTTGTGGCCCGTAATGGTAGGTTCAACGTCCTAAGAAAACTTGGAGTTAAGATTTTTTCGACTCGTACTTTTTTCTCTTTGATATTCTATCCAATTTTATTTTTTCAAATGTTAATAATTAACGTATAAAAAATAGTATGAAATTTTCTCATATAATTTAATATTAATTGTTTAAAATATGAATCAAACAAGTGTAAACAATAATTTTTTATACATGCCGCAACAGAGTTATTCAAAATGCGTCTTACTAATCAGAGAGAGATAACTAGAAGTTTAAACATGCTACTGATACCTTTTTTACGTTTTTATTTATTAGTATGTAGAATACTATAGTTCATACAATTTAAATCTGACAAAAACGTCATCATCTTTATATTAAACAAATGCCCAAGAAAAATCCTATTAAAATTTTCATTCTAAATAAAAAAAAAATAATATTTAAAAATGATACAGTATTGAAAAGTCAAAAAATTGAAAAATCCTATGTACGAATAGAGAGATTTGAAAGAAAAATAGTAATGTTATTTTAATTAATAGTTTTAAAGAAAATGATAGATAAATTTCTTCTAAGAAAAAAAATTGAAATTAAAAAATTCACACATCTATTTTGAAAAAAATAGTATAATTTTCAGTTTGGATTATACTTTGTCATTAACTTCTTTAATAATCAATAACACTTTTTTACAAATCCATTTAAAAAGTTAATCTTTTTCTTTTTATATCAGAAAACATAAACAGCGATTGAATTAATTGACTTAAAATTAAACAGACGTTAAAAATTTATATCTCAATCTGTTTTTTATAATTTAAGTAGACTAATTTTTAATATAATATATATATATATATATACATATATATATACGTATATAATTATGAAAACTAATTTAAATGCATTAATTTTTATATTATATATGTCTGTAATGAATTTATATTATTTTTTCTTAATGAAATTTGAAAAAAACTATATTTGCATATGTATAAAATATAAACCTAATGAATATTTATCTAATTAAAATTCAACTAAATAAATTTGAATAACTTTATTTTATTTAGATTTTGTCACTTAAATGATATCTTCTGATTATATCTTATTTATTCCATTATTAAAATATCACTATTAACATAAATCATCATTTGGTATAATTTTTATTTTAAATAAAACATATATATTGATAATTTTTATTCTTTGTATTAAAAAAAATATCGAAAATGTTCATATTTTGTTAAATTTATAAAAAAGTAACATTAAAAAGCGAATCTAGAAGTATATTAACTATTTACTTGATTTTTTAGTTTAATATATTATATTAAAACATATCTGATTCATTTTCTTTTAGTTTCCATAACTTTATTCAATTTAATTCATCCAATATTATTAATATGAAGCTTAATTATAACTGAACTATAATCATAAAAATATACAAATTGCTATTTATTCCAAATTATTTCTCTTTTACCTGTTTTATACATTGATATACGAGTATATATTTTTAATTGATGATGATATTTTTAATTTTAAAATTATCCTCGAAAATATTTTTTTATTATCATCAAAAAATCGTTTTCTTTTACAAAGTCTTTGTTTTCTTTCACATTAATCAGAAAATAGATTCTTATCAGATTTTTATTTCTGAAAATCGATCTTGACAAATCGCACAGTATAATAACGCACAATATAATAACAAAAAATTAAATGAATATAATATATAGGATCATCCAAATGTGACGCCTAGATTTGTGTTTTATCAAAAATAAACATTTATATAGGATGGTGTGTAGGGAAATATGTGTATAGTTTATTTTGTTTCTTTTTAATAAAACACAAATCTAGGCATTTCATTTGGATAGCCCAATTGGTCATAAACTGTATAGAAATTTGTAAATGATTTGTAGGGATGTACATCCATTGTTTTAATGCAATATTTAATCATTTAGTTAAGTTTTTTTTAACATACTCTCTCAGTTTTATTATATTTATTCGAATATTTCTTTAGTTTTGATAAGCAGGATGGGTGGAAACGTCATTGTCCACTTTTCTTTATCTTTATTTAGTATTTTGGACTAATTTATACACAAAACGTACAAAATCTGTAAGTTTCTGGTAAAAATTTAATTTTTTTTTCAATTTTACTTTAAATAATTGTGTTATAATCATCAATTTTATCAATGTGATGTATAATTTCATTGAGTTTGAAGAATATTTCTGTTTTTGTGATATTTCAGGCAACGACGTTAAATAATTTTAAACATGTATACGTATAAATCTAGAATTTATTAACTAAACTGATTTGTAATTTTCTATCAAGATCTTAATTTATTTATATATATATATATATATATATATATATATATATATAAATCTTGTCATATATAGGTGACCCAATTGAGATTGAAGGCTAGTAAAAATAAGTAAATGATAGTAAACAAGTAAATGTATATCTTAACCCCTCAGTCTTATTTGATCCACCTATCTTTGTGTAATGTTGGTCCGGTATGAATTAAATATAATTTTTAGCGTTCATTTATTATTATTTTATTTATTATATCAGAATATCGTTATTTAATGATTATAAATAATAATCTTTTGAAATATATGAATAATAATGTTAAAAAAATGGAAATTCAATTAAAAATTTATATTTTTCCTAAGCGTTTTCTTCATTATTCTGTTTTCTAAAACACGGAATCAATAGATTATATATTCAATAATATTATTTAAATAATATAATATACAAATTTTCATAATATAGAAGACTGAATAATTCATAATATTGAATAGCTGATGTGATATGATAGATATATAAGATGGCCGAAATGAGACTGAAGGATTTTGACATATATTTAGTTCTTTATTATCCTTTACTATCCTTCAGTTTCATTTGGGTCACATTTTATGTATATATATATATATATATATATATATATATATATATATATATATATATAATAAATATTATCATTCAATATATATTTTTTTACATAATTTTTATATTGTAATATAATAACAACAAAATATGAATAAAAAAATTATGTTAAAAAATTGTGTTATTAATTATGTTATAAAAACTAATTATTGAACACTGTTTAAAATCTTGTGGTGTTAAGATGATAATTCATTTATGTAAAAGTGAATTCGCTACAGTTCCAAATAAAATAGTAATAAATAAGTTACTTAATCCAAAATCACAGCATTTTATAAAAATATTCAATAATCACTTACTGTTCAATATGTTCGTCTATTATCATTCAGACATTTATTTAAAATAATGTTAACGATGATGGTATGGCAAAATGCACATAAACGAATGAAGTGAAAAATAAGTGATTATTGAATATTTTTATAAAATCTTCTAGTGTCTTCGGTAATTAATTCTCTGTTAACATTATTTTTTTAATTTATTTGATACATTTATTTATTTAGTGAAGTTTATTTTTTATTAAAAGACTAAAATTATAATATATATATATATAATTTATCATGGGGCTCCACCCTCCACTCGCTTCTCTCGTCGATTTCCGAACTTAATTTGATTCTACAATATAAATAAGTTACAAAAAATAAAATGTTTAAAAAACTATGTTAATACTTCTATGTAGACGCTGTTTATTATAAATTGGTGATCTAATGCGAATTTAATGCCATTTCAATTACAATTTGTTTTGGTAGAAAAACTGCCCAAAAATTTGTCTATGTATTTGTCTATTTTATTTTTTTCTTAATTTCAATATAACATTAAATTTGTACTTCGATAATTTTTGAAAAACTTTGGAAAAATTTGGAAACGAAATTTCTCTATCTCTTTATACATAAAATAATTCTATCACAAAATTAATGTCCTTAATGCTCAACGTTACTCCGAACGTGAACGATTACCTCTGAAGATTAACGATTTGGGTAGTGATGTGAAAATTTTAACACAGTTCCATCAGTCCACAATTACAATCGTTAATTTTAGAAGGTAATCGTTCATGATCGAAATTGATTAATGATATTAATTTTGTGATGGAATTATTTTATATATTATATTATATGTATTAATTATTTTATATATTATTTTATATATATATATATATATATATATATATATATATATAATAGCAGTAAAAATCAATAATCTATAATAGAGAAATAAACACAAAATAATCATTTAAACAAGACTTTTTTAGAATAATCCTTTAAACATCGACATTTATATGAAATTAAAACAAATTTAACATTTAAAGAAAAATTAATAATATTTGATAATACTTAAATTAATTACGTAATTTAATTTTTTAGTCTATAAAAAAGGTAACAATATTATTAAACAAGATTGCATACGCTGTATATAACAGACAAGTTTATTTTTCTCGTAGGCTAAATTATTCACTTTTTTGTATAAAAATGAGTATTTTTGAATTTGACACAATTTCATTTTTTATAACAATAATTAATTTATAATGCTAATAGATAGTATTTTTTTATATATCTGTATAATTTAGTTATATAGTTCAATATGTTATGTCTTTTATAAACGTATAATTAATTATTTTATGATTTTAATTATGTTACTAATGAATAAATTATATGAAGGTAAAAAAAATTGAATATAATATTTATTTTAGTTTCGTTTAATATTAATATAGCAATTTTACATCTGAATTGATAATTAATTAATTTTTTTTAATATTAACTTGATTTTAATTAAATTTTTTTAACAAAATAAATTAGTTTTTGTTATGAATTCTCATAAATTTTGTATTAAATTTCAAATTTATATATATATATATATATATATATATATATATATATATATATAAAGTGATAAATATATTTTATATTAATATCAAACTTATCAATGAATTATGAAAATGTCTATAGATCTCGTTCAATGTTTTACATTTATTTTTACATATTCTATATTTATCTCGAACAGACTTCATACATGTTTTTTTTTATATTTGTCAGAGGATATAATGACGGAAGAATCACGAATGCCTATAACGCACCCACTTCGAAACGGTTCATGGAGACTCGTGTTATAAAAAATCGAGGGATGATCTTGTTCGTAGCCAGGTGTATATATAGAGGGAAGTTTTGTGTAAGGTCAGGGTATTGCGAGATATCGTGAGATTTTTTTGTTTCTTCCGTGTGGCAGTCGTACGTCTATAGAATATATAATATTTATCGTATTAAAAAAATGTATTTAGTTTTCGCCCACGCTTCGTGTTTTTTTCGAATATTTAAAAGATGAACATATTATAAAAGATTTTGTACGATGGGTCACCGTAAAATAAATAATTATTTTTGTGTGCTAATAATAAATTTACTTTTATAGCATCTGTAACAAATGGTTTCCGCCAAATGTTATTTTTTATATTAGTTTTTATATACAAAGAAGAACGATAACTAACTAAACAAAGTATTTTTTTATTTTTTTTAATACAATATGTAGAATATTTTTTTAATTGAAAAACGTCTTGATTAAAAAGTAGGTAATGTTAAAGTATATAAAATTAAAATTTGTGACTCATAATTATTAATTTCAAAAAAAAAATATAAGAAATATTATTTATATATATATATGCATATATAAACTATTTTTATTATTATATTTTACTTAAAAATTCTTATTAGCACGATCATTGTTTACAAAAGATGCTACAACATTTTTTCTAAAATATATTTTCGTTAGAGGTAAAACACAGGACCAGTTCGTAAATTTTAGTATTCTCAGTTTTTATTTCTATAATAAAATATTTGCGTTGTTTTATTGGCATGAATTCAATTCATTTATAGACATGTACATGTTTATATATATATATATTAGTTCATTAACACATAAGAAACATTTATAGATAAAGTGAACAGAAAATTAAGAATAATATTGTCTTTTTTAAAAGAAATGCTAATATTTTGAAGTTTAATATTCCTCTATGTTTGAAAAAAATTAATCCCTGCATCTTATTGATTCTTATTTATGGTAGTGAAAAATGTCCCTTGAATGCCAAAATAATTTAACTGCTCCAAATAACACAAAGAAGTATAGAAAAATGTATGTTAATACACAGGAACCAAATGAGAAATAAGTGGATTCGACAATAAATATAAATTATATATGCTGTAAAAAAAGTAAAATGGAAATGGACTGGTTATATAGTTAGAAGAAAAGACCACCAATGGTTAAGATAAATTATTGATTGAGATTCCAGAAATATAAAACAACTCAAGAAGAGATTTATGAATAGATGAGAAAGAGATGCTGAATATATTTGAGTTGATGATGGTGATTCTTTTAACAATAATAAATATTTTTTAAATGAAAATTATAAAATATGATAAATAAAATGATATATTTATATGTTTTATATTAGATGATAAAATTATTAAACTGGCATAAAATATAATAATAATATTAAATATTAATAAATAATCATTTTATAATGTGTAGTAAATATCTATTAAATATTTAAAAAATAAAGGTTATGAATAAATATTAATTTTGAATGTTTTAAAAAATTACTAAACTTTTAATTTTTAAAACTGATGTTTGTTTTGAATTATAAATAAAATTTACTACTTTGAAAATATGTGTAAAATTAATTGTTTTTTACAAGATAAATAATTACAAAATATGTGAATAAATAATTAAAAAAATTAAATTCATCTAAAAATATTTTTGGGATTATAAACTATGTTTATTTTATTTTCATATAATAATGTTAATTGCACTCAATGAACTATAATAAATTCATATAAAAGTAATATTAAAATATGTTTTTAAAAATATTAAAATCATTCAATATTTTGTAATCTAACAAAACATCTAAAATTTGATTTAGAAAATTATAAAATCTGAATTCTAGGAAATATTTTCGATTTTTATCGTAATATTTCGAAGTATATTAATAACATACGAAAGAAGTAATCTCAGTAAATTAAACTATAATGTTAATTCAAAATTAAAATAAAAGTGTATATTAAAAAAGCTATGTAAATTACATTTCGTAATAATAAACTTATAAAATGGAAATTTATTAAAAAAAATAATTTCACAATATGAAAATAATTTTCATAGCTTAAATCTGCATTAAGTACAAATGATAGTTCCTTATACAACGTATTCGAAATAAATAAAAAAATAATCACAGCTAAAGGTATGATTAATATATAAATGACCAAATTTTTACTTGCTAACGTTAATGTTATTTCAGGAATTTTTTTTGTAAGTATAATATTTATAAAATGGTAAAAATCTTAACGATAAATTAAACATAAGTATTCAAAGTATAAAGAACTATAATATCATTAAACACTGACCTTAATTACAAGTGTTTTAATAAATAAAAAATCGTGCATTATTAGAAGAGTCATTCATTCAGAATTTAACAATAAAAAACTTGTGATGTATTGCCAGTGATTAAAATAATAAAAATTACTAACAATTGTGTTATTATTAAAAAAAAAATAATAATTTAGTAGACTTATTTAATTTTCACTTTTGAAAAAGCAAAAAAGGATAGTAATTATCATTAAAAATAATTTTCATATATATATATATGAAATAATATATATATAAGCAGTAGCAGTCTCTTTTTATCTATTATTGGAAAAAGGTCATTTCTAAATTTTTTCCACTTTCAACGATCTAATACCTTTTTCTTCAATTCTACACCGATGAATTTTCTCATATCTCTATCCCATCAGTCCTCGACTTCCTTCATAGGATTTTTTTATATTTCTGAATTCCAAATGAATAATTTCTATTGTTCATCGATGATCGTGCAGTTAGTGAGATTCTGAATCAGGAAAAAGTTAATAGTTTTAAAACAATTTTAGTTTTCTATAAAATAGTGATGAAAATCGCTGAATATGATAAATTATAAATATATGTATATAAATGAAATATGATTAATAATAAATTATTACTAATGATGAACGTAATATTCCAGTTTGCTAATACGTTTAGAACTCTAGTAACGTAACCTTACCTAACCTAACACAAGGTATATTAGTAATAAGACATATATTAATGTCATACAATGGTGTAAGCTTGTACACTGACATCGATAATTTGCTCGTATATATATATATATATATATATATATATATATATACATGAACATAATATTTGTGTTAAATAGTTCATTTCAATGATTATCTCGTAAGACTTGCTTAGCTAAAAGAGGTTCAATGTACCCTACAATACCCTAGACCAACCGCCTAAAAAGATATAAGATTACATTGATATTACAGGCGACTTTATCACATTATAATTTCAGCGTAAGTAAGATACGTCGATATGGTAAAAGATCCTGCATTGCAATGAAATCTAAGTATGATGCATTCGTTCGTGAACATACAATGTGTAGGTACATTTAAACAGAGATAACGCACAAGAACGACACGTGCACTCGTGCATTTATCCTTATCTTGTAACAAGATAGAATTCTGTTTGTTTGTTTTGTAACTCGGAAGGGATTCCGTGTAAGTACAGTAAAAAAAGATTGAATTTAATAATGGATAGTAAAAAAACAGCATTCGAGATTTTTTTATATTCGAGCGTCCCAGGATACTACTGCAGGTTTTCAAATAGTTGAATATTCGATTATGCGAACAGTTTTTTTTTCATTGATCATAAAAAATCCTTTGTGCAGTTGATTCGGTTTCTTTATGTTTATAGATTTTTTTGTATGCTTTTTTAAACTCACTAATAGTTTTACATCTTTTTTTTTATTGAGTATATATTTATGCAATATTATACATATCTTACTCTTTTTGAGTAATATTTTATAATAGGTAATATAAAAATGTATGCAACAATTTTAATTTTATGACAATTTTTTGTAACTTTTAGTTACTCAAATTATATATATATAAAATGTGTGTATTATAAAAATAGTAAACAGAATTTAAAAATAGAAAACAGCATTATTTTAACATACAAAAATATCATATTAAAAAAACAGTGCAATAATAATTTGTTATTAATATTAAAAAGGATAATTTCAAATAATGCAAAAAATACTTTATTGTTTTTCAAATTATTAAATATAATATTTCAGATAAAAATAAATAATTGTCAATAAGTAATTTCAATCTAAAATCTTGTTTTAAAAACTTTTTGAAAAATAAGTTAGTTCAATTGATCCTGCAAACTCTGCTTCTTGCCATTTTTTAATTAATACGTCAAATATACCATAAGTAAAAAAAATGCTTATTATAAATACCATGTTTTATTATGTGCTTAATAAATATGCATTATTGAATGTTGTAATAAAATAAAATTTTAAAGGATGTAATTTAGACTATAAATTAAACTTTCATTTTAATTAAGTTAAGAGAAGTTGTAGTTGAACAACTATTTTTATTAATTAAAAAATGTATATTTAAAAAATTAAATTAAATTTTAAGAATAAATTGTAATGTTGATGTTTAATCAAAAATTAATATATCAATTTCAAATAAATTATAAACAATATATTAAGTTGCTTTTATTGCACTAAAAGATTTAAATGAAAATAAATGAAAATTTTAACAATGAAATTGAATTGAAATTTTATATTAGAAGATTTAAAATTGAAAATCAATATATATATTTTATTGTGAATATTTGTTTCAAAAAAGGAAATTAATTGAAATTATAAAATTACAAAAAAGTAGCTAAATTTAAAATATATTCTTTAAAATTAATTGAAAAATACTTATTAAGTATTAAAATATTATATTAATATGAATATATTTTCATGTTAATTAATATATATTTATTCGGTTATGTTCATCACAAAAGATAACATCATTTCTTCATTTTTTTTAAAAAAATATTACATTTTATCAAAAAAAAGGATTTTTTATAAAATATTATATATATATAGAATATATAGGTAAATGTAACAAAAAGATAAAAAAAGTAGACGTAAATTATATATGTGTTAATACTTTTCTTTAAAATTAAATGAATATTAATTAGAGAGTGGTAATTTTTTTGTTTAAGAATGTTTTCATTATATTTTTAATACATATAATAACACATGTAGATATTACTGAACGACTTATGTATAACTTGAAAAAAACTTACAATGCTTTAATAAATCAATGAGTGTTTTGAGAATTTCCTGTTATTTTGACAAATTAAATTAATTTTTTGTTATTAAATATTTGCGCAATTTAATATTATTCTCTTGAAGGAAGTATTTTTTTAGTTAATAGCAGGTAACCTAATTTTGTCTTATCACTAAATTAAATATTTATATATGTTAAAATAAATTCGATACTGTCATACTATATCAGCTATACATGACAGATCGAAATAAATCAACGAAATTAGTAAGTAAAATTTATAATAGAATACATTTTTTTAATATATTTACATTATATTATTGAATGATTTATTGACAAGTACATTACAAAAAATATGCACGAATACTAATATGTATATTCTATCTATCGAAATGTTACATAAAACGTCATATAACAACAAAATCAGGGTGCAAATTAAAAAGTGTTAACATGACAGATACATATAAATTTGGCACGAAATGTCAAGTTGCATGTAATGGAATACTCCAAGGTTATAAAAAGTTACATTTTGATTGTCAATATGCAGCGAATGGACAAAGAGAATTCAATAACACAAAGTAAGAAATGAAAAAAGATCGACATAACCTAAAAATTGCAGTAGATCGCCTTTAGCCGATTGCAAGCGCCGCCCTGGCGGCAGCGCGAATGCACGAGGACCTGCAGTTATGTTGACGAATGTTGAAGGTCGCGCTTACGAAGATAATTGCTGATGTAGTTTTTAAATAACATTCGTTTCGACGATTGCACTTACGTGGAAGGAAGAATTATTTTCGTTTATGTTTCAATTCTCAGATTATTCATTTTTTATTTTATTCAATTACATTTTAACAACAATAAATAAATGAAAATATGTTAATTGATTGATTTTAATAATCGCTGATTTAATTTTAAAAAAATATTTATATGTTTATAAATAGGAATAAATATATATGTATATATACATACAAAAGTTATAACTCAAATATTTTTTCAAATAATTGTGATTTACTATAGCAATTTTACTGTATAATATTTTTAAATTGATATTTTATAAATGTATAAAATATAGACCTTGAATTTTTTTTAAATAAGGTCTACTAAAATATCAATAATCAAAATTTATAAATATTTCTAAATAATGAAACAATTTAAAAAATATATCTAAAATTTTGTTTCTGTTGAAATATATTAAATTTTTTTATGAAACTTGATTAGATGAGCGTTTTTAATATGTAATTGTATTATCTCTCTTGAAGATTTTTTAATCTCTAAATAATTATACGGTTCAAAAAACCAGCCTATAAAATGTATCTTGAATCCAATATAAACTGTTTAATATTATTTTATTTTTCTACATCTATATTATATCGTTTTTTTATAATTATAAATTGACTTTTAAGATATATTGTAATTCTAATAACAAAAGTTATATTGAATTTCGTTAATAAACGAAGTTGCAACTCTAGAAATGTATTGTAATACGTGAAATAAATTAGTAATTTTATTTAAATAAATAAATATTTTCATCTTATATTTTTTATCGCCCCAATGATTTTTTTATTCGTTCTTTAATCTTTTATATTTCATTACTTAAATTTGTTATTATATACGACTCGTAAAATTGGTTATTTGATACCAAATAATCTATAAATAAATTTATTTTAAATATTAATTCCGGCCGTGTAGATTATATACATTGTGTGCTAGTAGTATTAATTTAATTTCCCAAACTGATATTTTCGATTAGTTCAAACTTGAAAAGTAGTTATTCATATATGCATTCGATTAAGATTTATTTTCAGCTTGTCATTTCTTCCGAAAAGTTTACTTGATAACATTGAAGAGTGTATAGACTACTGTGTTGCTCACTTAAATATATTTTTATTTATCATTGTATTATTTAATATATTTTGTATGTAACATTCAATCAGTCATGAATGAGTTCTCTACATTTTATTACTGAACAATTCATACTTTTATTTCCCGTAATAAAATATTTCTATAAATAGAATTATTGTAAAAAACGAAATAATGAAACACAATGAAATTAACTAAATAAATAAATAATTTATTTTTAAAACAGTTATTTACATGACGTAGAAAAGATAGTAGTAAATAAACTATTCTTAAACTAATGGGTTTATAATATATATATATATATATATATATATATATATATATATATATATATATATGCGTTTGTGTGTGTATGTATTTAAATTGTATATTTTTATTTTTTAATTAAACGAAATAAATCTTAAAAACTTTTTAGGCTATCTTAAATTAATTAGTTCTAGTAATAAAAACAGAGATTCATTTTCTGTTTCATAAAAACATTAAGTATTTATGAAAAAAAATCAAATCCGTTAAGAGAAAAAATATTTTAGAAAATTGTACGTAAATGGAGAATTCGTTTTGATTTATTTTCCATGAATTCTAATATTTCTTTGTTTTTGTATAGAAAAAATCTATTTTTATAATAAAATTTAATTTTATTACTAGAATAAAATAATTTATAAATACAAATATTTCCTGTTGGAATGGATTTAACCTACAATATATCTATTTAAGAAAGATTAAGTAAAACATACATAGAATATATATATATATATATATATATATATATATATATATATATAATCCTTTTTCTACTTAACTTTAAACATATTTTACTAATCTAATCATATACAAGTTTTAAATTTATAACTTATATTCACTCAACATATTTTCCAAACATAGCACCTTCTGACTACCAATTATTTTTGGCTCACAATATTTTTTAATAAAAAAAAATTAATAAAGATGGAGATGTAAAAACTGGATGAATTTTAAACCTCCAAGGGCGAGTTATTTTTTTGGAGAGGAAATCAAAAGCTTTTATCAAGATAGGGAGTTGCTAATATTAATGAAAATTGTATTGTTAATATTTATATAAAAATATATATAAAAAGGTATTATCATTTTATTTAGAGACGAACATTTTTCTATAAACGTAATATAGGTGGCCCAAATGAAACTAAAAAATAGTAAATGGCAGTAAACAAGTCAATGTATGTTTAAACCTTTTTATCTCATTTGGATTACCCTATATATATATATATATATATATATATATATATATATATATATATATATATATATGAATATGAAATATATTTTATAATTATATAACGATATAGTTAATACTACTTATTTTTTAATAATATAGACGTTATGATCAAGTTATAATAAAATAATATATTCAGTACTTATTTATTTTTTACTATTTCCTTGAATTTCAATAAAAAAGAAACTACTTTTGTAACATAAGCACATAAAAATATGTTCCTGTATCACTTTATGTATCTACATTTCGAAGATATTGATATCATTTTTAAAGTTTGCATAAACAATAAAAAGTAGACAGTGAGTTATTATTATTTTATGACAAATTATAATCAAATATTGTTTGTTGTTTTGGAACTGTGGCTGATTCACTTTACACAAATGAATTTTAACCCCAACACCACAAGAATTTAAAGTGTTCAATAATCACTTATTGTTCACTTATTATTTATAATTATATAATCTATAATTATAAATAATAAGTGAACAATAAGTGATTATTGAACACTTTAAATTATTGTGGTGTTGGGGTTAAAATTAATTTGTGTAAAATCAAATATTGTTTCTAAAATAAATATTTTTTGTAAATCGTAAATAAGCAATCATAATTTAATAAGGAAATTAACAAATTTAAAAATAATACAAATTCTTTTATATATACAATAATACACATTTGTATTTAAACTGTTAAGTAACTAATTTTAATAAATTTCCAACTTATTGTTAAATGAATTTTTTGGTTAAATATTGTATACAAATGAGTTAAGAAGATTTTGAAAATAATTAATTTTATATATTCATAATATTATAGGCGTAAATTATAATTGTAAAACATAATTGGAATCATTGCCATATTATTTATTTGTGTTCGTCTGTGAATGAATCAAAAACGAATGGTTTAAAATTAATTATAATAAAAAAACTTCAAGCATTAAATTATAATTATAGCAGCGTTTGTAAAAAATCCATTACATTGTATCGTTTAAGTTTTTATTTATATTTATTGTAGTTTTTTCATTTTCATTTTTTTATTTTGTATAAAAAATTAAATTAAATAGGTATGAAAACAAATTATAACAATATTCGTGTGTGTGTAATGTGCGAAAGTTGATTAAAATATTAACGAAAGCCAAATGTATTGCAATAACGAAATTCCATCACGTTCAGGTTATTTTGGATTTGCCTGTGAGCGACGATTTATTGCACTTGGCCAGCACGTGACCCTCGGACGCCACAAAGTGGGGGCACAGCAAGCAACAAGTATTTCCGTATGTAGTAAATATAAATATCGCAGAATGCAATTCTATGCTACGAGCGAATGTTACGTACGTTGTGGCGCTGCCTTGACAGTTGGCCCCTTTTACCGAAAACATCCTTGGTTTTTAGTCATTTGTTCCGCAAACGAATAATACTCATTTTTTATGTAGATCGTGTCCTTGCATCTCTTAATATTATTAAATTTCGTATTAAATATTTATATAATCGATACAACCTTAAAAAGCAAATTTGCAATGCTATAAGCGATTATTTTTTCTAACGTGCCACTAGTATTAATATTATTATACAATGATAATTGCATTTTCTGTTAATAAGATTTTTATATAGAAATAAAAAAAGTTCGGATTAAATTAGAAAAGCAATTAACTAATTTATACAGTCAGTTTTGTTATAAATATCTAATAAATATAATCATATATGCTGTATAAATTATTTAAATCACAATTTGCTTAAAATAATATTTGAACGTTGGAAAATAAAGTTGCAAACAGTTTATTTTTTTCAAGTAAAAATCTCAAGTAAAAAAATAACCATAAAGGATCATCATATGGAGTTATAATCAACAGATATTATTTTACTATTCGAACGCCATATGAATTACTTTTAAATGTACTTACTTGTTTTTTAACTTGATTATTGCATAATTTTTCTCAAGAATGTTGTCGCTCGACGTAAAGAGTAATCTTGTATGTTCCAATGATCCTAATAGTAGCGTAACTATTAGTAGGGTCAACCTAATTGAACTGGTCGAAGGAGATAATCCAGACAAGATCGCATACCATAGTCTTTCAAGGTAGCGGGGATTAAATGATGAGTGAGCAATTTATTCTCGTAAAAATGACCTTGGCTAAAATTCTTGTGTAATGAAAACAGGTATATGCCTTAGGCTGTAAAAATGACAGATATAGTTAGGTTATTGAATAATTTTGTAGAATTTAATTAATGCAAAACAATAAGAACTTTTATATAATTTTGTTACGATTCTAACTTGTAATATTTTGTCATTAAATTATCTTTAAATATTCTTGAAATTTAAATTTGAAACTACGTCGCTATATTTTATAAGATATTTCAATATGTTCTTTTCACGAGTGATTAAAATTGTACGCAAATATTTTATTTCCGTAAAACTTAATATTAATTATTTTCATAAAAACATTGAAAGAAGAATTAAAACTATAAAAAAGTAAGTTTGAAAGTAAAATAAAATTTTTATTTTATATAATTTATTTCTTTATAGAGTTTTATTTTTTATTACAAAAAGTTGAACATACGTCTAAATACACACATACACACATTATATATATATATATATATATATATATATATATATATATATATATATATCATCAACCTATCCACTCATGTATAAAGGTTTCTCTCAAAATTTACAACTTCTAGAATTTCACTGTGTCTTTTCCATTCCACACAAACAAATTTGCTCATATCTCTATTCTAACTATTCAAGACTTTCTTTTATACTTTATTTTTTTTATATTTATAAACTTCCAATCAATAACTTATTTTGTCCTTCGGTGTTTTTTTTCGTTGTCTGATTGACTCATTTCAGTTTTAAATATTGTACTTATTATAACATCCATATTTTTTTTCGAATCCGCTCGTTTATTTTCTTATTTCTGAATATTAATCTTAACATAGCTCTTTTCATTCTTCTTTTTGTTATTTTGTTTTATTGCTATAAAAAATTATTTATATCTTTTATAAATTATAATTTTTCGTCATTTCTAATGTAGATATTTTTCAATTAATTTATAAATATATGACAAAATGTCGACAATTTTTGAAGTAAAAAATCAATTTATATGTAGAAGAAAATGGCTTTTAATTAAAAATCGTTTTCATTAATACAAAATTCTTTTCGTAAGTATTATTTTTTCAAGTTTATTTAATTTTATTATCTATTTTTTGCATCGATAAATTTATAACCTTGTTTGTGATGGTCTATAGAAATTTTCATTTATGCATTTGTTTAAACAAATAATATAATACATATGATAATTTAAATATTTTAATATCATCTTGTTTTTTATTTAAAACTGCATATTAAATTTTCTTGTTAAAATCAGTTCTATTGAAAAAAAATTAGCTATCGATTAAATTTAAATAAAATAAATATATTTGAAAAGTTTTTTTTCTTTAAATTGTTTATATGCAGTGTTAAAGTCAATTAATTCAAATTCATGTCACGTATGAAAAATAATTTATCGGCATAAAATCCTTAGATTATAATTTAAATATATTTACATAATTATATCATAAATAACAGAATTGCCTGAAGGAATTTGATCACCAATTGCAAATTAAAATATTTTCCGGTTATTGAAGCCCGGAAATATAATAAACAATTTAAGAAATGTTTTATATCGTTTTAATTCTACTAAATGCAAAATTGTCATTACATACATGAGACCTTGTGTTAAAAAATATTTTATACTCCATTGAAATGAAATAGTTTATATTTGATTGAAATTTAAAATTAATTAAAAATTGAATAATAATTGTCATGTACTTTAAAAGTAATCTATATTTAAATAAATTATTTATAAAATTATAAAAACTACGTGTATAAAAAATTACAAGTGATAATTATTATTTATGAGCTAAAAACATATACTAGTATTTTTATAATAAATATTTACCAAATATACAGCAACACGATTGTTTTTATATAAATTTTGTCTGATATTATTTATGTGTATTTATCAAGCTGTTGTAATATATCTAATAACATGTCAAAATAGATAAATACAATCTTAAAAATAAAAAAGATCATATTTATTACACAAGTCAAAGTAAATGGCAATATGTCACGGAATACAATTACTTATTTTTTTAATTATTTTATTAACTATACAAGAATATTATCGTTATTGCAAATTAAAGGCATTTTTAATTTTTAATATTGATTATATAATCTTAGAGGTCAAAAAGTTCTAATGATGATGACAATGAAATATAGATATATAAATATTTTTTTTGTAATTTTATATATCATTTTCATACATTTTTATCCACTTTTCTTAATGATATTTTAAAACAAATATCTTACTGAAAAACATGTCATGTTATTGGAAATTAAAATTGATGTAAACTATTTTTTTTCATTAACTTTCTTTGCTATATTATTATTATGATTTGTTTTTATATTTAAGAAAGAGAAAGTAATTATTAGGGAATAAATTTAGAAAATACGTTAGAGGAATGAATTGTTTAAATTTAACCAGAGTTTTACAAATCGATGAATTAGCATTTAAAAAATATTTCTTATCTAAAAAATTTCTAAACCTCCTTGTCAGTATTAAAATTTTATTAAAATATATATTGCTTTAATTTTTAATGCTAGTTATTATATTTACAACTATTCTTTTTTTATAAATGGTCGCACTTTATCAAGAATCATGATACTGTTTTAAAATACCCAAAAACAGTTTTTTTTAATATTTCATTTAATATTCAAAGTTTATCTTACATATTCAAATATCTTTACATATTCAAAGTTTATCTTTCTATTACGTTGTTATTTATCTTTTTTTAGATAATTCTACATATGATGTATATACATTTATATATATATATATATATGTGTGTGTGTGTGTGTGTGTGTGTGTTTGTGTGTGTATGTATGTATGTATGTATGTATTTATTTAATATTAATAACATTTTTATCATTTTTTCCTATATCTTATCTAGAATTGTAAACGAAGCCTTAAAATACAATTGACATATGTTTAAAAATGAGCAGATACTCTATCTTGATGACCACATTTTTTATTTTACTGATAACAAATGATATATGCCTATTATTTGTTAAAAAGATGGTTCAACCGTACTTAGGTAATTTCAAATAAAAATTTAGTCTTTAGAAAAATCATATCATCTGTCATTTAAACATAATATATGATCATCCAAATGTGACGCCTACATTTATCTTTTATTAAAAAGAAACATGTGTATAGGGTGGTGTACAGGGAAACATGTGTATAGTTTCTTTTTAATACAACACAAATCTTGGCGTCATATTAAGATGACCCTATATTTTTATTAATTATCGAAAATATTAACTTTTAATATCCAATAAATTAATTTTGAGTTATATATTTTTTATGTCATTTAAAATGGCATTGTATTTTACAATTAATAATTATAAATATTTGTATATATAATACATAATACAGTTTATATATATATATATATATATATATATATATATATATATATATATATATCAAAAAATGTTTAAAAAGTATTTTTTTTATTTAATAAAATGACTTAAAACAATCCTTTAGTACTATTTTTAATCTCGTCTTTGTCATCATTCAATTCTTTCAAGTGTTCTTTTTAGAGTTAGTTATTATTCACTTAATTAATGTTTTTAGACAATTAACTTTATTGTCATCTATTAAGAAAGTCGTAAATAAACCTTTGTCTTTTTATGAGAAGAGTGACTACAAATGAAATATTATATTCATGTTTTGAATAGAGGAATATTAAAATGTTAAAAGTAACCTGTAGTTGTTTTTAATAAATTTCATAAAAATATTTTTTTAAATAACATATCTAAATACAAAATATTTAAAATTTATATGTTCCTTAAATGACATTTGATTAGTGCTCAAAATATTTAGAATATTTTTAGCTCTGCATAAATTGTCACTGTCTGAATAATTCAAATCTCATCGTATTTAATAATAATCTTGCATCTTTAATAATCATTTTTTTTTTTAAAAAAAAAAACAAATTTAATCTAAACAAACACTGACTATTTATCTTATCTAATATAACAATTTGGATCATTACTATTATAATTCCAACATTTATATGTAGAACATATTTTATTTTACATCATAAGTACATGTTAGTTATTATATGTATTATTATTACTTGCTTTTATTTTTCATTATTTAAGCTTCACAATCATTTCTTCTTTTATGCTTATTTATCATATTATTTAATTTATGGTTTATTAACAAGTTAAAAAATGTGCATTATATAGTTGAATAAATTTCTATTATTGTAATACGAAACAGTCTGTGACGGTGCAACATTTCAAAGTTGTTTTATGGCAAAGATCTCTGGTTACTTAATACTACCAGACAATCAGATGAGATATAAGCATTATTTACTAAGTACGAGCAATTTTTATTTGTAATACATATATTTGAAAACAATGATCTAGTATAATAAAAAAAAAGTTGTGGAAAATAATTATTATGCATATTTGTATATATATATATATATATATATATATATATATATATATATATATATATATATATATATAGAGAGAGAGAGAGAGAGAGAGAGAGAGAGAGAGATTGTTATATGTTTATCTGTGCGTGTCTAAAAAAGAGAATATATAATACACATGATGTTATTTTTTGGATACATTCTATATAATTTCAAAATATTCATATATTGCTTCTCTAGAGAAACTAGTAATTTAAAATACATATCTCTTATAAGGACATATACATATATATATATATATATATATATATATATATATATATATATATATATATATATATATATATACTACCGTGCATAAGTCATCGCCATATGTATAACATAAGCAATTTATTAATATAATTCAATAAAGTCGTTAAATTAAAAAAAATATATTTAATTTCAAATAAATATAATGAATATTATATTTATTATCAATTAAATATATTTTTTTAATTTAACGACTTTATTGAATTATATCAATAAATTGCTTATGGTATCCATATGGCAAATGGCATATGCAAGTATGTGTATGTATTTATTGGTTAGATTTTGACAATTATATTTTTAATATTAATTTCTATTCTAAAGACAAAATTTATTACAATATATAAATAGTAATAAGTTTAAAAATGTTTTAATATAAAATTATTCTTAATATTAATCTTTTTATCAAAATATTCTATAAATAAATATTTTAGAGTTCATTTTTTTTATAAAATATTTTGTATTAAAATTTCACAAAAATACTAAATTAATATTTTGATTTTTGAAACACATTTTTATCATTAATTTAATTTCAATGGAATTATAACAGATATTTAAATGTTAATTATGACTGTTATTCGAGTACTTTATATTATATATAACTTTTTTCCGAATATTATGATTGTTTATATAAGGCTATCCAAATGTGACTTCTAGATTTGTGTTTTATTAAAAAGAAACATGTATATACAGTGGTGTGTTGAGAAACATATGTATAGTGTGTTTTATTTATTTTTAATATAACAAAAATCTAGGCGTCACATTTAGATGATAAGTATATATTAATGTAATACAATATATATACTAAAAATAATTACATTTTCAATGACGTATTTTGATTAATTTTTTAAGAGAATGATGTCAATATTATTTATTAAAATATACTAAACATAAATTTAAATAAAATTAAATATGTAATTTATTTTATTTTTTTAAATATATATATTAATTTAAGTTACACTGATTTCTTAAATAATATAAATCAATTGTTAAATATTCAATCAAAATTAATACAAAATTATATAAATCAATACGTAAAATATTTACAATATAACTGTTTAATTAGCAACATATTTGTAATTTGAACCGATATTTAAAAAAAATCATTAAATATGCTTATACCGGAAAACGTGATACGAAATGACGATTTTATTTTTTATTAGAAGAGAAATTTTTTTCGATTAATATATATATATATATATATATATATATATATGCAATTTCACATTTTGTTTAATTAGTAACCTATAAATTATATGGTATTAAAAATACATATTTCATGAAATTAAATATATGTTTATAATTAATTAAAATGTTTTTATTTTCTTTAAATCAGTTATTTTATTTAATATACTTACACATGTATGTGTTTGTATATTTATATATGTATAAACACACATAGATATTGTATGTGTGAGTATGTATTTGAACTTATAAGAATACATGAATATTTATTAAAAATAAGTAATTGTATTTAATAGAAAGTTTTTATCCGTGTGTTTCCATGATTTTAAAAGGAAAAGTTATCTGTGTATGTAAATATATAATAATTTATATTTGTGATTAATAACATGTTACATTTATAAATAAATATTAATTATTTATCATATATATCCTTCGATTTTCATAATTAATATCAACTTGTTTTGCATAAATCAAACGTTAAATAGCTTTCAAGTAATTTTCGTATTAAAAATTCATAAAATCTTGGTCAAATTAAATCATAGTATTATATAGTAAACATGTAATTAGATTTGAACTTTAAAAATATTTACACTATTTATTATATATATATATATATATATATATATATATATATATATATATATTTATACAGTTTTATGTATTACGAAGATTCATATAAACAGATTTATTTATTGTCTATCAATTTAAAAATATGGTTTATATTTAAATGTGGTTAAATTTACTATTTGTGTATAAAACATGTTCAATTATCTTCATTCTGAGATTTAGATTAAAAAATAAAATAATAAATATATACGTATTGAAATTTTGACTTTTTTAGAAACATGATAACTTCAATTTTTGATTTTAAAAATAAAATAAGGAATAAATTGAATTTATAATGTAGATAAATGTATGATTTAAAAGCGTAGAAAATGAAATGTTCATAAATTTTAATAAGATTTTATATTATAATGACTGTTTTTATTGGCATTGAAACGAATTTGACTAAAATAAAATGATATTCACTTAGAAGCAGTTCATTCTATATAATTTGAAATGAGAGAAAGTTATCTCATTTGCAATTTTTCCATATAAATATTAAAACACGTGATTAATACATTATACATGTTATTAAAAAAGCAATAAACGTCGGTAACGGTTGACGAAATTATCATAAACAATCATAAATTGTGACTAAAAAATCCCGGAAATTAAGATGAACGATAAAACAAATAAGGTTGTACGAATTTTTTGTATTATTCTATCTAAAAACACGTAAGATAAGATAAAGGATAAATGAAAGGTGTAAAACTAAATCAGTATGCGCAAATTTAATTCAAATATCAAGGTTGTTTCACTATCTAGGTCATATCATCTAAACGAAATTAATTAGTAATGTAACCACAAACCGGAACCTCAACAAAATATGCCCACAATTATGCACGTTCGTGCAATCTCTTCTTATGACGGAAATACCATCTAATGTGACGCTCAAGACGCCGAAGAATGTCTTGTACAGACATTTTACAATCGAAAGTCCTTCATTTGAATCCTGCAATTCATTCAATAACAATAGTAACCTTGTCCTATATATATATATATATATATATATATATATATATATATATATATATATATATATATATATGTATGTATGTATGTATAAATGCATGTATTAATTTCCTTTTTTTATTCATCTAAATCTTTTTATCTATACATGTAAATTTATGTGGTGAATTTTATAACTCGAGGACATAGTTTTTTTCCAATCGTCAAAAATTAAAATCAATTACATATTTACACAGTATCATTTTTATATATTTTTATTTATTACTTTTCATTTTATTATTTGTAATAATATTTGAACTACAACTCGTCAATTTTAATAATAATTCTAAACATTGATTACTTGAATTTTCTAAATTTTATATTTTCTTTTTTTCAGATATCCAATATTTTATTTTTTACATATTTTTTCTGTTAGACTTGATCTACAATAAACAATTATAATTTTAATTTATTGTATATGTTAAATAATTTTAAAAGGTAGAAAATTTATTAGAAATTTATAGTATTATTAAATTTATATACATGCATATATATATATATATATATATATATATATATATATATATGTTTATTAAACATTTTTGTATGTATACATTATTCAAAAATACTTTTCATTAAAAGCACTTTAATGCCATTTTTTAACTTTGAATTAGATAATATTTTTTCACTATTTAAACGGCTTTGTCAATTCTCATCTATTTTCTTTCAATTTGTATTCTTTTAAAGTTTATTTTTTCATTCATATAAATTATCTTTACATTCCAAAAAAGATTAAAATAATTCTAAGGAATTATATATTATATACTATTCTTGTTTCTAAGAATTGGATTAAAAATATTATGAAAGTGTTATTTTTAGTACAAATTTTATAAATAATTTATAGTCTTAATTTTATTTTTATAATGATTGAAAAATTTTACAAACGACTATATAGTTTATATTAATAGTTTTGAAACGGTAATTCTATAACAAATATTTTTGGATTTTGTTTCCATTATTTTAAGTATTGTATTTGATATTTTTACACAACTATTGCATTATAAATTCATAAACTTATTATGATAATAATATTTTTTTTTTTATATTTATTCTAATATGTGATACTTGTAATTTTTTTCTTTATTAAGGAGTGGTTTATTATAACATTTGTCAAACCTTTTGTATTAATTAATTTGTATGTAATATTCAAATTATCTAGTATTACTTCAATTTTTTTAGAAGTTCTATTGCATACACATGCATAAATCTAAAAAAATGCACACGTATATATAAAATAGAATTTTTTAACATATGCATAATTTTACTGTAATTTTATATTATTTTTGTTTAATAAGATTTTTTATTTCATAATTTTAAAAATAAAAGCAAGGCCAAAAATTGTTTAGTTAAAAAAAGTTTTTGTATAAAAAAAATGGGAAATGTTGAATTTTATTTCTTATTTTCAATATATGAATTTTGTTATGATATTAATATTTAATTGTAATTTATATCACTGCACAATAGACATGATATTATCACTTGCTTATGTTTATTACTGAAAATGGCTAATTTCAATACTTATCACAAGTTATTATTATATTATACTTTTGTATGAATTTTTTGAGTTCACGTTTATATTAAATGTTTAATGTGTTTATTTAATCGTGATTTTATTTAATATATCAGATATCCTAAAGGAAGTCTGAAAAATAAGTATGTAAATATAATTGAAGCTGAGCTTTTTTAAAAAATAGATAAGAGTAATTTATTTTATCATAATTTTTCAATGCACCCAGTGATATTTTAACAAAAATAGTGTTTTTTATATAAAATTAACATTTTTTTAATATTTTTTGAGAAAAATATTATATATAAGCTTTGAAAAATCAGTATTTTAATAAAATATATTAAAATTTGCATGTACGTATATATATATTATATAGTAAAGTGCAAATAAATTAATGGTGACTTTTTCCTTTCATAATTCAGACAGTGTAGTTCATTGATTCGTATAGTTAGCAGTAATGAAACCATATTATTGCATAATCCTATTTCAAGTATGTAAAAATAAGACGCAGTTATGCAAAAATAATTTATATCAACTACCTCTCTAACGTAGTTTCTTATTTATACATAAGGTTATATTATTCAATTTAAATGTGTTAAATATTTGTATAATTCGATGACGTGATAAATGAAATTAATTACAAATTAAATATGTACATTTTTTAAACAGGAAAATATTAATATATACATATATAAGAGTAAATATACTTGAAAAGATTGAAAAAAAGAATAGTTATTTTTATTTATATGTACTAATAAATTATCATTCACATCATAAAAATGAATATGAATCTGTACATTAAAATTCTCATTTTTCGAAATATTAAATGTCAACATTTATTTTATTCATTTCATTATAACTTATTTTTTAAAATAGGTCATTAAAATTTAACTAAAAAATATATATTTCCAAACGTTTACTTTGACAATGAGGAAATTAGTCAATATAAAAGTGAACACTATTAATTATCACATATATTTCATTTTCTGATTTCTCAATTCAGGGCAGATTATTATCATGTAGTTTAAAAATCAAACTATTATTTTTCTACTATATATATGTATTAATAGATAGATATAAAAGAAAACAGAAAATAGAATTGAAGGAAATAAAAACATAAACATTGTAATTCATATTAAACAATAAATATTTATTAAATATAACAGAAATTAAATTGTGCAATATATTTTTTTAAAATAAAAATTTCTTATAATATTTATTTAAATAGATATATTGTTGTGTAAATTTCAAGTAAATTTATTAATATATATGTACAATTTCTTCATTAATTCATTATTAAGTAAATAATAGAAAATCTGTTTATATATTTTTAACGTTTTTGGTTAATGTTTTAAAACTATCAATATGTATAAAATTATATATTTGTCATTTATCTAGTAGAAATTAATGATACCTATCATTGCTCACAATATATACATGCACTGTCACAAACACACACAAATATATATATATATATATATATATATATATATATATATATATATATTCACATACAAGGATTATTTTATATGCATATAGATTTATAATAATTTTAATTTTTAACTGTGTCAATCATTAAAATGATGAATGTTTCTAATGACTTCTGAAGGTCTACAATCAATAAATTATATATTTTTTATTAATTATACTAGTAACATATTTGTAAAGTGTTCTATTAATAGATTTTTTAAATAAGGTGTTTTATTCGTTAATTTAATAGTAAATGTTAGTTTTATTAAGAAAAGAAAATCATTTTTGATAGTATTCTACAATCTGTTCTATGATATTTTATTAATATTATTTAACATAAAGCTTGTTTGTTAATAAAAAATAATTATTTGAGTTTTTCTTTAAATAAATTCTGTGTTTACATACACACACACACACACACACATATTTATATATATATATATATATATATACACACATATATATATATATATACATATATATATATGTATATATTTAATTTTTAAAAAATATTTTTTAAGTACAGACGAATATTCTTGCAAATATCGAAAAGAATTTTTTAATAATACGATAACAAGATATTTTTGTTCTTAACGATTATTAACTTTATAAAATGATATTTTAAACTTTATAAATAGAAATAATATAAAGTAAGAAAGTAAACATTTGTGGAAAATTAATTTCTTAATTACAAGTTGTTTGGTTCTTTTTACCGTTATATATATATATATATATATATATATATATATATATATATATATATATATATATATATATATGGTTATCCAAATGCGATGCCTATATTTATGTTTTATTAAAAAAGGAAACCAAAGAAATTATATACATGTTTCTTTTTAATGAAACACAAATATAGGCGTCACGTTTGGATTCCCTATATATATATACATAATTTTATTTGTTTTATAGACGAATGAATCTGAAAAATGTTAATTAATTTTTAACATAAATATGAATTTAATTCCAATAAACTTATTATCATAGCTAATAAAATTATAGATATTCAAAATTTTCAAATAGAATAGTCATATTTATACACATGCACACAAATATATATATATATATATATATATATTATTAAATTTTGTAATGTAATTCTATTTAGTATTTTTATCAATATTTTTTGCTACATGTATATATTCATAATATGATAGTAATTCTTCTAAATAACTTATTTTCTTAGCTCAAATAACAAAAACATGTGTTTAATTAAAATATTTTCAAAGTAATTATTGTTTATAGTTAAATAATTTGTGAAATTGTTACTTTCAAACCTGTTATTGTTTTAATTTGTAACCATATGAAAGTATTTATAATTGTATAATTGTGATTTCACAGTATTATTGTGTATTTTATTTAAAGTGTAATTTCTAATATCTTGTTATATGAAAAATTTAAGAATGTTTTATGTAGAACATATTTCTATAAATATTATTTAGATGTATAATTTGTGAAAAAAATAACATAAAATATAATTTTATTATTTTTAGAACAACTTACAATTTTATTCCAAAATTTGTCACTATTGTCATAAATTGCCAATTTTCTATACATGTATATTAATAAATCAATATCAATTGAATCAAAATAAAATATTTTAAAAATTATATATTGTAAACATGACTTCTACTATAATTTTTTTTAAATATTTAATATAATAATAAATATGCATTTTCTGGCAATGCGGATATGCATAACCTGAGTGCATTTAAAAAAGTTGAGTTAATTTGGCGACATTGATGTTGAGTTTTTGTAACTACTTTTTGTTTCTTGTCACACATCTATCTTTGAAATTTACATTTGTAAGATAAAGACAAAATATCATTTAATGTAGATAGTGATCACTGATGACTATAATTTGTGTAATAATAGTACAGCAAAAAAATTGTATCAGTAAAAGAAATGTTGTATTATACTGTTCAATTTATAATTAATGGATTTTTTTCTTAATTGCTCAATTTTTTCCTTAATTTAGAAAGTAAAAACATTTTTTTTCAGTGTTCTATTTATATATTTATATTATAAATATTTTACACAGTTATTCTGTCATTTTGTTATTTCAAATATTCATTTTTTTGAAATAATTTATATATATATATATATATATATACACACGAGGGTCGTTTGATAAGTATAGTAAATTTATTTATTGTTTAATTTAATTAAATTTTTCAATTCAGTTTTTCTTACTTTTTTACCATACTTATCAAACGGCCATCGTATATATATATATATATATATATATATATATATATATATATATATTTATTAACTTCATAACAATCAGAATATTTAACATTTTTTTTATCTTTTCGAAGTATTAACAAAAAATTTCTTTGTAATGATTCAGGAGTGGTTTGTAAATAAACTCTTAGTGTTTCTTAATTTCCTTAAACAATAAACCGCTTTTATTTTATTGATCACATTTTCACGTGATGGTTCATTTTTCTTTTTTTTAAATATTCACTTATTTATGAATATATATATATATATATATATATATATATATATATATATATATATGAATGCAAGTGATAAATAGATAGTAATATGTATGTACATATAAGATAAAGTATGTGTATGTTTATATTTATAAATTAATTTATAAAAACTTAATCAAATTGATCGAGCAAATGCCATTGTTATAAAATGATTTGTAGTTTTAATATCTGTATAAAAATATTTAAAAATGTTAGTGTGATAAATGTTATTAATATTAATTATCATATAAAATTTATTCATAGTAATGATGGTATTTGATATTCATAACTGGTGCTTGCAGTGAACTTTGATTTTATGCTAATGTATATCGATACAGCTTAGTCAAAGATTATATCTACAAATTATTTTTGATATATTTATATAACTACTTAATATATTTTAATATAAAGAAAATTTTGAAATGTATGATATATGGAAATTTTTTATTTTGGTGGATTTGAATTGCATTAGAAGTTCGAAATCTAATCGAAATACTGAAAAAATAAAATAAAATATTATTCTAATTATTTTTCATAATTTTGATTTAACTCAGATTAACAATCCATATTTTTTATTTTAATCCTATAATCCGCAATTTTTTATTTTAAAAAATAAATTATGTATATTAATACAAAATACTAGACTAAAATTGGAAAAAAAATATTTTTTTTTAATTTTTCATTTATTTATTTTTTTAAAAACATATTGCTGTGTTGCATTTTTCACAAACTACATATATTTAGACTATCCAATTAAGATTTTTACATTTCAATTGAATAAAATTCCAAATTGAAAAATAGCTTTCATTACTTCATTGAATATCTTGCAGCGAAGGTAGAGTCACATTTGATTTTTCCTTTTTTATTCTACAACAAAATAGTACGAAATCACTTTTAACGTTCATATAACGAAATTATAATGTACACTGCTAAATTTGTAAATTTTGACAAAAGATAAAAGGCTTTGACGATGATAGCATCGCCATTGAAATGCTTATCACCCCATTGTTGTTATAAACAATAAAGTGAACAATGAGTGATTATTGAACATTTTATAACATATTGTGGTATTGGAGGTGAAAATTAATTTGTGTTGAAGCGTTGTATTTTATTAGATGAAAATTTCATATACGAACAGATACACATTCAGTATCTTTAAAATGTTTAGTATATAAAATTACTGACAAAAAATATCAATGACATATATGAATCATTGGGCATTGTAAGGTTAAGTACATATCGAAAATTTAGCTTGAAAGTTATTAAAATCGATTATTGTGACAAAAATAATTAATACTAAAATATAGTAAAAGTTATTATGTTGAATTTTTTAGGTATTATTTTATAAATAAAAATAAATAGTATGTATTTGTAAAAAATAGCATATATTTACTTCTCTCTTTTTCTCTATACACACAAACATATATATATATATATATATATATATATATATATATATATATATATATATATATAAACTTATAATTCATTAACAATTATATTTATTATAAAAAATACAACACACAATGAATAACTTGAATAGAAAAATAAAAAACATCTATAATTTTTTATTGAATTTAATTCATAATTAAGATATTTTGTTTACTTTGAAATATTTAAAATTTAACATATTTACATTCCAATTTTTATGTTTAGTAAACCACTTAGTGATATTATTCATTAATTTGTACTTGTTATCTGATTCTCTCTAAATGAATGATATCTATAACAAAAATATTATCGAAATTTTTTTATAGATATTCATATGAAAAAAAATTCCTTTTAATTGACTTTTTAATTTAATATTGTATTATACAAATATAATAAAATAACATTAAACTCAGGCATAAATAAAAATGTGATTAGTTATATATAACGGTTTTTTAGTAAGATTAGAATATTTTCACTTAAAATAATTATTTTATTATAAAAATGCATATTTCAGTTAGTGAATTTTATAATATAATATAAAGTAAGAATCGGTTTTATTTATTACACCTTTATTTAATATTACCTTGAAATATATACAGTAAGCTGATAGATATGTGAAATATTGAAAAAGGTATTATAAATTAAAAAATAATGAATATCAAAACACATTTTCTCATTTAAATAAATTTATAAATTAGTTGCTTGAGTGGAAGTAATTTATGTAATCAAATAAATTTCAATAATGGTCCAACATTTTTTGACTTAAACCGTTTCTATACATATTAAAAATGTCACAAAATATCATACATATTGACTATTCAATTAATTTTTCCGTAATAATTACAATTCTATTTTTTATAAAAACGAAAATAAAGAAATTAAATACAGTATCTATTCACATTATTTTACTAACTTCCTAATGACTTTATTTAATTGTACACACAAAGAAAAGTTTTAATTGCCTTGAAAAAGTATATTTTGTCCTTTTCACTAAAATAAAAATTAGATCTATTGAATAATTAAAAATGCAAATTATCAACATATAAAAAAAATATTATGTCAGTTTTAAAATGTTTTAAAATTATTATTAATTGAATAAATTATTTGTATTCAATGAGTTTTGTTATTTATATTTATATATTTGTATGGATTAAGTTTATATTAAGATTATTACACAATTTTGCGTATAGATACAATACTATATATATATATATATATATATATATATATATATATATATATATATATATATATATATATATAAAAGCGAGAAAAAACATTAACATTTCAAGAAATAATCCAAATTAATGATTCTAATTGCAGGCAAATCTTTTGAGTCCTTGAAAAGTAAAAATTGATTCAAACACGTGGTTATATGTGGCGGGGAGAACAGGTGTGTTTTTTTATTATAGCCTATTATTGATAAATTATAAACGTTTTGTTTTATGTAAAATCGTACTGTCAAGGAGATCGAGTTGATAAAAATCAAATAAAATCCTAAAGTTTGCGTTCGAAAAGTGCAGTCGTGAAATACTA
>CP092087.1:22287863-22355363 GCA_029203775.1 Neoneuromus ignobilis
AACGATTATAATTTTTATTATTTAAAAAAGGATTTATTTTTATAATTTATATATATATATATATATATATATATATATATATGTATGTATGTATGTATGTATGTATGTATGTATGTATGTATGTATGTATATATATATTAGGTAATTTTGACACTATTGAAATGATTTATGCAAAAAAATACTTTCACGTACAGCTCAAGGTAGATTTCCTGCAACGATGTGGGATGCATTCGATAAAAGATAAAAATTAAAATACACTTAATTATAATAAAATTGATGCTATAAATAATGAAGAAGATTGAAAAACTCTTTATTAGTAATTATGTCGCAGACAAAAAAAATCGAATAACATTGAAACTCTTATGAAAATATATTTTCAAAAAAGAAAACTATTTAAATTTTATTTTTAGTTTAATTAAATCAAATTTACAAAGAAAATTTAAGTTTTATTGCCGTTAATTTAGTTCTTGATATTTGTATATTATTTATGAATTTTTAAAAATCATTTCAAATCCAAAACCATCTTCAAATAGATTTTCTAGTTGATATTTATTTTATGTGATGTGATATGGATTTAATTCGTCTTACATTTAAATATCACATAAATATATGAAATTATATGAATAGAAAAATATGTTTGGAAATGGTTTCAGAATTAAAACTTTACTAATTTCAAAAACGAATCCTACAAAAATGTATTAATAAATTGTCAAAAACTAAAATCACCATAGTGTAAATTTTAAATAATGAATTTAAAATTATAAATATATTTGAATCAAATGGTGTAAATATTAAAAGTACATAAATATTAATTACTGAATTTTTAATTAAAATGAAAAAATAATACTACGAGGAGACAAGAATTAAAAAAAAATTATAAAATTAAAAAGTATTGTTAAATTAATTGATAACAACTTAAAATAATTAAGTTTGCATAGTTTATTAAGTGAAATTGATCTTTATTTTATTTTTTTCCAATTATATATTTAATAACTTAAGTAATTTTTTACATTTTTGTATTTCAAATTCCTTTATATAAATGTATTGTATACAGTATGTCTTTTTATACCAAGAAAATTAAAATAAATATTTGGATAAATATTTCTCAATTTTTTCACTAAATTATATTTATTCATTTGTGCTTATATATGTATATATGTATGTATATATATATATATATATATATATATATATATATATATATATATATATATATATATATATATATATATATATATATATATATATATATATATATATATATATATATATATATATATATATATATATATATATATATATATATATATATATATATATGCGATATATATAAATATACCATATATATATATAAGGGAGATATATATATATATATATATATATATATATATATATATATATATATATATATATATATATATATATATATATATATATATATATATATATATATATATATATATATATATATATATATATATATATATTATATATATATATATATATATATATATATATATATATATATATATATATATATATATATATATATATATATATAATACCATATATATATATATATATATATATATATATATACATACATACATACATGTATATATATATATATATATATATATATATTCAACAAGATCAGATGATCTTGAAAAAAGAATAAAAAAATAAGATAAAGCAAGATAAAAAAAATAGTCTTGTGATGAACCTTAATAAGACAATCTTCAATGAATTTTCATTTCAAAGAAAAACCAAACTAAAATGAAAAGAAATAAAAAAAGTTGAAAATTATATATATCTGAGACAACTCATTGATACTAAAGCAACACATATAGATAAATAAGTAGGAGATAAAAAAAGGAATGTCAATTCGAAAAAAATCCTATATTATGAAGTCGGATATTCTTCAATATTTAAAAAACAGATTTTTAACAATGCATCCTACGTGTTCTCACTTATGACAATGAATCATGTATCTTGAATGCTAGAATAATTCAATGACTCCAGATAACACAAAGAAGCTTCAAAATATGTACGGTTAGGATTAACACCTAGAGTTACAAACAGAATGGAGTGGATCAGAAAAAGGAAACAAAACACGGACGTTATTGCAGAAATGCGGAATTTGAAATGGAAATGAGTTGTAAAAAAGGAAAATAATGTAAAAAAAATATTTATTACTTTAAAAAAAGAAAACCGCCAATGGACAGGGGAGATTATTGATTACGAATTTAGATATATAAGCAAATCCATGAAGGAATGCACGGTAAATGGGACAGAGAGATAAAAAAAAATCGTTAGAATGGATTAGAAAATGGCGATTGAATCGATCGAAGTGGAAAATTTTGAAAGAGGTTTTTATTCAATAGTAGATATGAAGAGGTTGACGATTTATATATATATATATATATATATATATATATATATATATATATATATATCACATCATAAAGCCCATATCAATCCACTACTGGACGAAAGCCGCAATGAATGCTACCATATATATATATATATATATATATATATATATATATATATATATATATATATATATATATACAAATGAATTTTTACCCCAACACCACAATAATTTAATTATTGTGGTGTTGGGGTATAAATTATTGGGGTAATAATTATTGTAATAAATTATTGTGGTGTTGGGGTGAAAATTCATTTGTGTAAAGTGAATCAGCCACAGTTCCAAAACAACTAATATATATATATATATATATATATATATATATATATATATATATATATATATATATATATATAATGTATGTTAGCTTGTATGTATGTACTTATGTATATAATATGCTCGTAAACATATCCATTTTTGGATACTATTCTCATATATATTAATTAGTGAAAGAACAACGCCCCGAAAATGATTCGAAACTCGTACATATTCATAGATATCAGGTTAATAGGTCACAAATGGCGTAAGAGAGACGGGCTGCTGCAAAGAGCTGATTAGTAAATAAATACTACGTGTTTGTCTACGCCGCGTGCACAGCACACTTCGACACAAATGTGTGCCAAAACCTATTGAAAAATCCCTGGCATTCGAAAGTTCAAGGTAATCACGCGGTGTATGCGAAATGCGAAGGTTATGTATGACACAAACGCACTGCATTTATTCAGTCAGTAATTCAAGATCGGGTTTTATCTATTTCGTCTATGCAAATCTGTATTTTGTGTGTATACATATATGTATGTGTGTGTATGTATGTGTGTGTGTGTGCGCGCGCGCAATTGTATGAATTTATATATTTATTTATGTTACGTACTTATGCATGTAACTTTTTTATTGTACATTCTATGAATGATGTTGAATGCATTACACGTAATAAAAAAAAGTCCGTTCAACTAATGACTGTAGGTAAATAATTTAACGGGATTAAAACAATTCTGTTGATATTTCTTTTGTATCATTTTATTAGTCATTTTTTAATAATTATTTAGCGATCTGTTTCATAATATCACATTATTTATAACCACAAATATATAATTAAATTTATTTTTATACTATTAATTATGTACTTTTTATAATTTGAATCATATTTTCTTACACAATAGCATTTCAAATATATATGTATATATTTGTGTATTTATTGTATTATTTTTATTTAATATTCATAGTAAATTTACCGTTTTATTTCGTTATCTTTAGTTTTGACATTTGTATAGGGTTTTCCAATAAGAACGTCAGAACTTTGACAGCTGGTGGCAACCATGTTCGATTTTTTTTAAACTCATTTTAACATTTCAACTCAGTATAGTTTATTAAATTATCATGGAACATTTAACATTTCAACAATGCTTAAAAATTATACAAATTTCAATAGAAATTTTTAAACAAAAGTTTAATGAGTCCATTATTTCACGAAATGGACACATCAATTGGCCACCAAGATCATATGATCTAACTCTATTGGATTTTTTTCTATGGAGTTATGCGAAATCATTGATTTATGCTGATAAACCACAAATAACAGAAACATTATAAATAAACATTGAACGTGTAATTCATGAAATCTGACCACAATTATGTGAAAGAGTGACTAAAAATTGAACTAAATGAATGCACTATGTCAGGAAAAGTCGTGGTAGTCACATGAATAAAATTGTGTTCTATAATTAATTCCATAGAATATGCTTAAAAATAAATAATTTAATACTTTTTGTTTTATTTCCATTTAAACTTTTGAAACGCTTATTCGAAAACCCTATACAATGTTTTAATAATTTAATAATTTAAAATTATTTCCAGATATTGTAATATAAATCGAAAACAAATAACGAATAAAATTATATATATATATATATATATATATATATATATATATATATATATATATATATATATACATTAAGCAATTTATACAAATTAAAAAAATTGAAATAAATACAATGAATAAATTTAATGAATATGGCATAATTAAATATTTTTTAATTTAAGACTTCATTGATTATATCATAAATTGCTTATGTTATAATTGTGCGTCAGTTATTAAATTAAAAAATTTAAAAATTAAATTGAAAAATTACAAAAGAAAACTGTTGGAGAAAATTCTATTTTTCATAGAAGAATGATCATCATATCAGAATTTTGAAAATACTAATTTTCTCAATTAAAATCTTTAAAAATCAAATTAGGAGGAATAAAATTTATTAAAAATTCGTTCCAAAATCGGAATTCTCTTCCAATAAACTTTTATCTTTAGAAAGAGTTTTATTATAATATATATATATATATATAAACTTGTTCAATAATTGACCATAAAATTATTTAAGAATGTTAAGTGTCGTTTTTAAATATCTTCCAAGTTAGGGTTTAGGCTTAAGACTAACAATCTCATCTTGTAAAATACTTAACCATTACGGAATTCAAAGACAAGAAAAACTCTACTGGGCTAACATTATATAAAAAGCAAAAGCTCTGCAAGAGCTACACCATCGAGTAGTAATATATATATATATATATATATATATATATATATATATATATATAAACACATATAATTATTTAACTTTTTAATAATTCATAAAATCATTTTCTTCAAGTTATTATCTTCCACCCTACTTTCTTAAAATTCTATTAATTCAAAGCTAAATCAGTTTATTTTAATTCATATTAAGTTGAAAAATGACAAGACTGACAATTTCATAATTCTATCATACGAATTGAAAAAATCCTAAGTTAATCAATTCAATTGTATGATTTCCATTTCTTAAATTTGTCTGCATATATTGTTATAATTTATTATTTTTTATTATTTGTTTGATCTCAAATATATTGTTGTTATTGCGAACATAAAAATTTGTTTTTAACTCTTTTATTTCTTTGTGACCTGAAATTCATTTTTTTCAATAATATTTTCATAATCTTCAGCGACATATCTCTTCCTCTTTTTCCAATGAAATTATCTTTCAGAATATTTATGAAAAACATGTCATATTTTAAAAATATGTAACAGTTTTTTCTATGTAAATTAATTGTCTTTCTTTTTTCTTATAAAAACACTGATCAAATATTTTCTTAACTCAGCTGATATTTCATTTTTCTTCATAGTTATATTTTTATCTCTTTTAGCTTTTATCTCTTTTATTTTTATCTCTTTTAGTTCACTTTTTTCTGGCTCAAAATTGTTCCTTTTCTAGAAAATTATATTCGATTCAATATATTTCTTAATACAAACATTATGACAAAATTTTCCTGATATTTTTCGTATGAACTAACATTTATAGTGAAATCTTACTTTATCGAAACGATACTTGATTTTATTTCTGTATTTATTTATGTTATTGTTCTGAATTTATATATATATATATATATATATATATATATATATATATATATATATTATTTTAGTTTAATAGTTTGTGCTTATTTTAACCGCAATTTTTTTTAATTTTTGATTTTACTAATTTTTATTTTAGATTGTGTTTCAAGAGTTTATGAATAAATATAGTATTATTCTTGAACATATTTCTAAGTGTCTTAATGATCTAACAAGTACTTAAAATCCAGTTGGTATTTTTCTGTGGTTATTATAGTTATTTCATAATTGAAAATTGAAAAAAAAACGTTTTGGTGTCAGGATGACTTTGAATAAAATAATGATTCAAATCGTAGATTGGAAAAAATACTATTCATCTATGAACTCACATTTCATTTATACAAGGATATCCCCACACACACACTAAATTGAAATATGAAAGAGCAATTACGTGTATGTCATTGTTAAATAGAATATACATTATTACATAAGAATTCAGCTCCGTACTATGGCACGGAACAGCGGCAACTATAATTTATTTCATTTTTATTCGCATGTGGGCTGCTACGAAAAAAGTTGTCGTATTATCAACATTAACATAAAGTTCAAGTTTTGAATATATTGTTATTTTTACCGAAATAATGTATATACGTATGTATTCGTGATATTTGTCATATATTTTTTTTACACTTCTTGCCGCAGATGTTCATGAATCACCTCTGTATATTTATTTTTGGATGAGTCTGATTATTTCAGCCTTTTCTTTGTAGAAGAGAATGACCTATAAAATGGTATGAACACAATGTTATGTCTGTATAAAAAATCGGGAATTCCGATAGGGGGTAGTAATTAAAATTATAAATAGATTTTTAGCAACTGTGCATAGTTTTCGGTGAACGTGTTATAAAAAATCTTGTTATAATTTTGATGAATCAATAGGATTACTCATTTTTCAAATATGTCTTTGTTATGCCAATATCTTCCACTATATCGAAATTTCATACACGTATCTGTACATTGACTTAAAAAACGATTTTTTCTGTTTGATACAAGATATGAATTTCATATATAATTAACGTACAATCTTTTTTCTACTCCTAAGTTTATTAGTAATTTTGTAAATAAAATTATGTTTCCAAAATATTTATTAAAATTCTTAAAAAATCAATTAATTTTTAATAACCATGTGTGTGTGAGTATGTTTATAAATATGTATATATATGATTGTGTATAAATTGTGTGAGTGAATAAATTATCTTTCATCCAAAATAAACATCTATCTTCAGGAACAGTTTTTATCCTTCAAAAGTAAAGAACCGTTAATACTAGCAAAATAACTTTTTCATCGAATAACAATAAACAATTGGAAAGTTCAGTGATTGATTTAGTTATTGCCTTTGACAAAAATCCCCCGACTACAAATATGGTAAACGGATTGGCAAAAGAAGATGACGATACGAGAAAGATGAAACATTTTTGCTTTGGTCAAAGCCGCTTTCGCCTTCGCTTGCTCCACATATTGCATCCCAATTTGGGAAGATTGACTAAAACTTCAAAAGAATGCTATTCGTACTATTGTAGTAAAATATTTTTTGTCTATACATTATATACATACATACAAAGACATGTATACATATATATATATATATATATATATATATATATATATATATATATATATATATATATATATATATATGATTACTTTATCATATTTACTTTGTTCTTAAGACAAAATAATGGAAATAATATTTACATAAATACCAACTTTTAATTTTTATTCAATTATTAATAAATACATAAAATTGTTTTTATTATATAAAAATTTTAATAAACCAAAATAAATATATTTTTCTATAAATTCCTTAATTATCTTTTCCTTATATATATATATATATATATATATATATATATATATATATATATATATTATAGTCCTTTAATATTAATTTAATAAATATTAGGTCGTTTTATATGAAATGTCGGATTTTTCATTTGGAAATCAAATAGAAATCCAACACTTCATAATACATTACCTAATACACTATTCTATTTTTATTATATTAATTATATAGGATATATAGGATTATGTGGAATATACATAATTGATTATAAGAGTTTTGATTATAGATTTGTGTTTAATTAAAAAAAAACATGTGTATAGGGAAACATGTGTAAAATTTCTTTTGTTCTTTTTAATAAAACTCAAATTAGATGTCACATTTGGATGACCATATATAGTTTTAAATGTTACCTTTAATTATATCATTCCTAATTATTTACAAAAAAAATATTGTATTGCAATGGTTTCGTTTTATTCTTATATTTAAATAAGAATTTTAAATTATTCAATGAGTAACAATAATTATTTTATATACGGACAAATTGCTAAATATTTGAAATTTATTTTGGTTTTAAAGGCAAGTTTCTAAAAAAATGCTTGATTTAAAAAAATATTTGATAGATTTTCTTTGAAAAAATAATACATTTAAAAAGAACTAATGTTTATTTCTAAAGATTTATTTGAGATTTTACGAAATGTTGAAATAAATATTAAATTAAATTATTTAAATAACATTTTATTTTACAATATTGATACGTTCTATTCAGCAGATAGACATGGATGGTTTGATTTAATTTTTTCGATAACTAATATATAATAAAAGGTAATTTTTCATAATAAAGGTATAACAGCACATAATATAAATGTTGTTGCAAATATTTCTTTGAATTATTTAAGTTTTTGAGAAAATATTTGTTATTATTGAATTTGAAATTTTATTAACAACTTTTCTCTATCTTCCTACCCATCTACCTACTTACCTATCTGTCTATTACTCTATCTATCTATCTATCTATCTATCTATATATATATATATATATATATATATATATATATATATATATATATATATATATATATATATATGTATTTATGTGTGTGTGTATTTATAATCATTTGTAAGAGAAATTTCAAAATGAATTAAGTGCTTAAGGTAATTATTTTCTTCATAAAATATAAAATGAGCTCATAATCCTGGATCATAATAAGTTATCGGTCTCTGTGCCATTGAATTACCTACTTTGTTATATATATATATATATAAATATATGTATATATATATATATATATATATATATATATATATATATATATATATATATATATATATATATATATATAGGTTGTGTGAGTATTAAGTGATATTTACGAGATGCGCCGTGAACACCAGTTTTATGACACAAAAATATACAAGTTTCAAACAAAAGTGATCAAAAGTCCACAACAGTATGACCAAAGTGGTGTATTATATAGAAAAAGTTATGTTTTCCTTGAACTTTATATTTTTCTGCTATCAAGGCTTCTCAGATCCATGTTGTCTAGGACAACAGCAGTCAGCATTAGTCAATGAATATTTATTAACTACATTACCGCATTTTAACATTATTTTACATCGTTATAATTTAGATTCTATATAGTTTAATCTATTATTACAATATTAAAATAAAAAAAGTGTATCGCGACCTTGTTGTCTTTATATATTCACCCACACATATATAGCATTTAATTTCGGCGTCCAAAGTAAGACTATTAATTTGAATTCTTGGAATATTGTCAACATGAAATAATTACTTTTTACATAATTCTAACTGTCTCATTAGGATACATTTTATTCATTTTTTAACGAGTTTAGTTAACTTGTATTATATTGTCCAAGTAAGTACTCACTTGGAGAAATCGAGACCACTACAATTTATATTATTATAATTCAAATAAAACTACACTTTCAACAATCTTACTAACTATGAAAGATTCGATTAGAACAATCGTTGACATTTTTATCGAGTTCTTTGAAATGGTGAGAAATGTTTAACCTGTATATAAAAGAGTAACGATTAACACAATAATGAAACTAAAACATTTTATGTGATATGACATTAATTAAAAAAAATCTTTGTTCATATCAATTATTCCGACAAATAGTTTAATAAAGAATCTGTTGATAATTTGAATCTAACGGAATTTATGACCTGTAATGAATATACTTTTGGATATATGTGTATTTTATTTAGGTTATTTAGTTAATTTTAAAATATGCCCTAGTTAAATAAAAATGATTTAATGAAATTAACTGCTAATATAAGAATCAAATTGTAGAATATTTTTGGAAAATGAGTTATTAACAACGTGTCTTTCTCTTTCTCTCGCTCTCTCTTGTTATTGATCCTATTATATATATATATATATATATATATATATATATATATATATATATATATATATATATATATATATATATATATATATATATATATATATATATATATATATATATATATTAGTATGTATAATAAAAATAATGTCTGTATGTATTAATGTTATCCTACTTAAAAATTCGTACAACATAATTTCAATGAGGATGTTGCCCCTTTTTATTATACGCACACACACACACACACACACACATACACACACACACACATACACATATATATATATATATATTCGTATGTAAAAAAACTTAAAACTTATTTTAAAATAATTAATTTAATCAATATGTAATTTAAAAATATTATATGTTAATAATTATATTTCAATTATAAATAATTTTTGATATATTTAAAAAATAGCAACGAAAGAAAAAATAAAACATAGTCTTCAAAGGTTAATCTCGTATTTCAATACTACTAAAATAAAATTTGTTAATGATAAATCCAAAAAATTATGCTTAAAGTATTAATAGACTTTTCAACGGATAAAATGTTTTAAAACAACTATTTTTCTTACTGAAAATGGAGTTATCTAATGTAAATTTGTTTCTTAAAATTCACAATATTTTTATTTCATTAGTAGAGTTTATTATAGAGCCATGCTCGATGGAAATGATCTCTACATTCATCAGATTTGAACCAACAAGCCAAGTTGGTTAGAAATTATAGTCGTGTTTGTCCATTCTTTTCATCAAAAGCCAATATATAATATTAACTATTCTTTATTTCAGTCATTTTTTTATAAATTTTTATTTGTTAAATTTTGGTATCTTAAAAAATATAAAAATATTCGATCTTTACTAATGTTGTGTTTTCTTAAACAAAATATTAATTATTAGATATTTTAGGAGTTATTAGAATATTATTAAAAAAAAGATACACACACACACACATCTATCTATCGATCTATCTATCTATCTATCTATCTATATATATATATATATATATATATATATATAATCATATTTTGCAATATCTTTGATTATTCAGGTAAAAGATGCATCTGTAAATCATTTAAATCTAGACAACATAAGAATGATTGTAACGTAAAAACCCATTATAAATATACATATATATATATATATATATATATCTATATATATATATATATATATATATATAATTTTGCGAGAGGTACGATGCAACATTCCAATCATATTATTTACGTTTATTAAACGATTAAAAAAATAAAAATCAGTATATCTGAAAACGATTTTATTATCTTGCATGTTCTTAACTGACTGGCGTGTAATTTTTTACCGATTGACCTACATTTTTTTTAAAAAAAATATAAGGTATTTTTAACGAAATCTTACTATTAACACATATTTGAAATATTTTTTAAAAAATAATGTACCCGTCTAACATTTACCAATGTCTAAAAATCTGTTATGAGATTATCTTTGAATATATAAAATTAATGCCACATAACGATTACATGTATATTTTTATAGAGTGAATCTACCTTCCATAAATAGTAAACTGAACATAAATTGGAAATGTAATAGATATGAACGCTAAATATGTCAATATTGAATACAGAAATTTTTACACGAACTTCAGTGTATGTACCAACGATGATATTTCAATAGGTATTCATAGCAATATAATGAGTTCAGAATTCATGTTTCCCTTTCAAATCAATGTAAAGAACTATTACTTCACTATATTGGAGATCTAGCGAATGAGTTTTCCAAATGTAGAAAACAATGAATATAGAATGCGTACAAGATGGACATGATGAACATCGAAAGGCATCTGCAATTGCCGTCAGTTTGTCTGATCGTAACGAAACCATAACGACATTTAATTCGAGGAAAATTGTATCATCAGTATACTTTTTGAAATTGTTAGAAATCAGTTTACTTTAAATAAACATACATAAAGAATCATTAATGAAGACTACCCTTTCGAAAAATCATAAATCTTCAATATTATTATTATAATATCATAGTACTGCCTTTTTAACTAGTGTATTGTATTATAAAGTAATAACTAAAATAATAACATATTTTTTTAATTTTTTATATTTATTTTAACGAAATATAAACCGATATAGTAATTATTTGTAACAATTAAACTTTCATTTATATATTTCATAATTTTTCTTAATACATTTTAAATTTATTCTTTTTTTATCAAATCAATAATATGTCTAAAAAATTGTTAATTACTGAATTTATACGAACTATAATTTATACATACATACACACATATATATATATATATATGTATGTGTGTGTGTGTGTGTGTGTGTATGTATACATGTGTATGAAAAGAAAATATATATTTGTACATGTATATAATTTTATTAATAATATTAATTTTAACAAGCTAATAAAATAAATGATTTTATTAGATAATAAATATTATCAGTTGACGATATATTAATTTTCGGTATATTGTCAATAACTCGAAAAATAGCAGTTCTGAGAGATAATTAACACATTTCAATATTTAATTTGTTTATTTTAATGGATACATCATTTTTATTTATATGAAAGGTTACAAACTACGTTATATTTTAAGTAGTCTTTTGTATTGAAAAGAATTTAAATATATTTCAATTTCCTGTCTTTCAAATATGTAAATTCTCATTTTCTAATTTATTAAGAATGTTTCATTGTTGATATGTATATATATATAATACAATTTTGTGTTAATTCCATTATGTGAATTTTAAAATAAAAATATAAAAATTGGGTAAGTTAAAATTATAAACGTTTTAATAAAACATGAAATAAAAAAATTAATAATTCAATATTATTCATTGAAAAACAAATTTATTTATTTTTATAAGCTAAAAATAATACAAATATGTGTATATATATATATATAATATTTGTCGACAAAAGTATTCCTAATCTTTTTCTATCAAAGTTAGTAAGTTTATTACAAAACTTAAAATTAACATGATGAAAATAAAAATTTATTTAAATAGCTTAATTATGTTTAATTTAAAATATAAAAAAATTAGCTTAAATTCAATCTTTTCAGCACATAAAACATTTTTTCTGAAAATATGAGAAAATAAAGAAGTGTTCATACGCTTTTATTAAGAATATTTTTTTTATTTTGGTAAAAAATCTTCGTTGCCAATATTTAGTATGTATTTCCCTTACTTTAATTACGGCTTTTAAATGTTTTGGCATGCTATCAATCAATTAAATTTTAAATTATTATTAGTTCTTAGATAATCTAATTGTGTACTTTTTCACGCTTTTTTAGTTAAAAAAGCGTCTAAATAAATTTCTTCCTTATTCGTCTCACATCTAATTATTTTAGAATCTAAATAATCATATAAATGGCCAGTAGGCTTCAGATCCGGGATAAGATACTGACCATTTTATTACTTCAATATGTTCATTTTGTAAGTACTACTTTGTAATTTTAGATGTATGTTTGGGATTAATATCATGTTAGAAAATGTAATCATCTACCAACTCCAAATTTTCTACTGAAGCTTTTCTTTAGTGTATGATACACCCGTTATTTTTTCATCGATTTTAACCAGATTACCCGCACCATTATAACCGAAATAACCTCATATCAAAATGTTCCCACCTCCATACTTCAGGTAAACTAAATATTCTGATACTTTAAAGATTCACCCAAATTTGTTCAAACTCTTTACCATTTTTGAGCTTGAACTTGCTTTTCATAGCCACAACGAATCTTTCCCCTCAAGGTATGTAGCATAAGTAGATACTTTTTAACAAATTGCATTCGAGTTTTCTTACTATTATTAGAAATGTAGTGTTTTTAAGTTTTCAAATAGTTCTTAAACCTCATTTCTTTAATCTTTGTTTAATTATTTTTTTTAAGAAAGATCATAATTTAACATTCTCTTAATTTTCTTTACCAATAAATTAGGACCTTTTTACATTGTTCTGATTACATACATGTGCATTATTTTGGTTGGTAATTTTTCATGGTCTATCAATTCTGTACAAATTAATGGTAATTTTCTTTTTTTATATCGTTAAATAATAAATGTAACTGTTTATTTCCCTAAATTATATCTATTCATAATATTATTCCATGATAATCAATTACTTATCATTTACAATCAATTTTTCTTATAGTGTTAGAAATTTCTCACGTTTTTAGCATATTGTCTACCCTAAAATTATAACTATCATATTTTTACAATGAAATGCATTGATAAATAATTAATGCAAAACTTATGTTATATACAAAACAAAAAGACTTATATAAATTGCTCAATTCAAACGTAAACGTACGAATACTTTTGTTCACACAGAAAGCAATATTTGTAATGAAAATATTACAAAATAGGATTATAAAGTTTCCTCATACATATAAATATGCCAAAATTAGTAATAAACACTATGTATGCAGAAATAATTTTACTTATTTTCTATTATTATTAATTTATTTTTGAAAAATATAAAAAATTAATTAAGAATATAAATAATTTTGTCCTCAACTATGTATATATATATATATATATATATATATATATATATATATATATATATATATATATATATAAAATTTTTATGAAAAATAATATTTTTATCATTTGGATTGAAAAATATTGGATTAAAAATTTTTTACTTTTATATAGCAATATGTAAGGATATTATTTTTTTGTCTAAGTAGGTGTAATTATTACTAATTTGATTTCATTTTTTTCTTATTGTTTAAAAATAATAAAAAATGTAGAAATAAGAGACTTTTTTTATTGAAAATTTATGTAAATATTAATCCATGGCATTATTTATATATATATATATATATATATATATATATATATATATATATATATAACCAATATAACCAATTACTTATTAAATAAAAAAAATGTTTTCAAAAAAATAATTATTTATTAAAAAATATTTGAATTGTTTAATAGAATATTTACCTAACACTACACTTGCAATTAAATTATTATTTATTTTTTTCCTATGTTTTAAAATTATCTTGTTTTTGGGATTCTAACTATATCATAAAAATATCTATTAGATACTTTTTAAAAAATTGGAAAAATATATTATATGATATATTGTAGAATAATGATAATATTATATCAATATAAGTGTAATACTTTTGAAATTATGGAGTTTATTTATGAAAATAACTACCCAACTCCTGTTTATTCGACCTATATTAACTCTTGGCTATCAATCTTTTGTTCATGAAACTTCAATACAGATAGTCTGATTAACAATTATGTTTTATCCATAGATCAAACCTGTTTGGCGACAAATCCATACTAAAAATAAGACTTACCTTCATACAAGAATACCAAGTATACTGAATCTATTTGAGGATTTTTTTAAGAAAAATATTCAAACTTTCCGTTTTTCTGTAGCATAAATTTATATAAAAGGAAAATTAATATTTGTAATAAAATATATGCTATTATTTTATAATACTGTATGGTTAATACATATTAACAATTATATTTATTTATGTGAACATAAAAACTTTTTAGTAAATTTTATAGAAAAATTTAAATGAAAAAATTTAATTCAAATTTATAACAATTGAAACTATATTTTAAAATTATATTAGTCTCATAATTAAATATAATCGCACTTTAAATTCGATATAAATATTCTTACACTATTTTGAAAAATTAAAAATATAAATTGAAGTTAAATGTATTTCTAAAGTTTTATTTTAGTAATGACTATTCAATTTTATTTTATTTTTTTACGAAAAATTGATTTTCCGGTATTTATTTCCTAACAGATGAACAAATTTTTTCAATGGAAATAAAATAATCATATAAATTTTGTTAAATAATATTTTTTAGTCAAAACATAGTAATTAAAATAAAAACAATTTTACTATTTTTTATTCTTAGTTCATATTTTCAAATGATTTTGTACAAAGTAAATTAGAAGCAGCTTACTGATGCCTTAAATGTAACATTGATTTAATAGTATCAATAATAATAACATTATAATTTATTATAATAAAATATCAACAATATGAGTATAAAAATATTTAAAAAACATAAGTTTAATTAAAAATTATTTTAATATATATATATATATATATATATATATATATATATATATATATATACTTTTGAACAAATCATAAATTAATTAAAAATTAGTATAATGCAATTCTTGAAAAAGATTTTTATCAAGATTTTTATTTTTTATCAAAACTTATAATTTTATGATAACTACTAATTAAGTAATTAGAAAGTTGTCTTAGATGTTATAATTAAAATAATAATTTAGTACTTGTCACTAATCATTGTCACTATAATGATAGTTCTTTATCATATGAATTATTATTTCTAAAAATATGTGTAATGTTTCTATTATTGAAAATATTACATATACATATATTGAAATATAATATTTATACACACACACACAAATGTATATATACAATACATATAATATGTACACATTTCTTTTATTAATATAAATAAGTATAACATATAAAATCTAATGCTTGACAACATAAATTTTTAAGTATAAATGAAACTTATTTTAAAAATATAACTTACATGTTTCAATTATTCGGCTGTAAACAGATATAAGAAACAATTAAAACAAATATGTTGTGACTAATTAAATTTTCAAATGTTGTTGTTATGCCCGTTACTTTCTATTGGGAAGGTCGATTCTGATTCATAATCAGTCATTTTAATACATTTTAAAATGTATTTTTTATATTATTTTTCAAAAACTGTCAAACTATGCATTGATTTAGTTACTAAACGATTATGTAATGATCTATATTTAAACAGAATAAAATAGCGAAACGTGAAGTCATTACAAGAAAGTTACAAGGCTTTAATTTATTATATAGGTGACCTAAATTAGACTGGAAGATATTAAATTATAATAAATGATTGTAAGCAAGTAAATATATATCTATACCCTTCAGTTTCATTTAGGCTACTCTATATAAATATTCTTTGGTACTTATATTTTTCAACTAATTTTTGATGAGTAATATTTAATATTATAAAATTGTTTTTAGTTACAGTATGTACAATCAAAAAGTACACAATTAAATTAATAAAGGTTTAAATGTGTAAAAATTCAAATGTATACATAACATTAATAAAAAAAAATCTTCACTTTATATTCTCCTTTACTTATGAATGTTAAAATAAAAAAATACACTATATAAAGATATGTATATGTATAATATATTTGCATAATATTTTTCCTCGTAGATCATATATATAATAATCTTTGGAGAATTTTACTTTTTAAAAATTTTTAGTGTTCTAAGAACTTGATATATAATTTTTGGAATTTAATAGGAAATATTTACATTTTTTTTTGCAAATGAATTATTATGAATTAGATTAATTGTAAAATTCTGAAAAAAACAATTTGAATAGAATATCAATTTATGCGTTTTTCATCTATAGAATAGGCATATATATAAATGTATATATATATATATATATATATATATAAATGTATATAAAAAAAATATTTATTGAAATGGAGTGAAAAAGAAAAGATATGGATATGACGAACTAGAAAGATTGGTAGAGGCTTTCTTTAAGCAGTGAATAAAAAGAGGTTCATAATTATATATATATATATATATATATATATATATATATATATATATATATATATAATATTAATTAAATCTTTAGTTTGATAAATATATGATATTTTCTTAATAAGATATTTTTGAGGCAAATGAAGATGTGTTTGTTTTGATTACTAAATACTCATGATAATAGTTTTACTGTGTTGTGTACTGATTTAGTAAATGTTATATTAGCTTAACAGTTACAAAATTGAAATATATAGTATCCTTTTTATTACTGTTAATTTTATCCTTTTTCGTTATTCATATAGTGATTCGAAAATGTTAACGGTTATTTAGTTTCATATTTAATAATTAATAAGTAATTTTAGATTAATATTTTTATGACAAATTAAGTATTTTTTTAATTATTTACACATACATACATACACACACACACACACACATATATATATATATATATATATATATATATACTTAAATATATATTTCTATGTATAAATGTACTATGCAATGAATCGAATCAAATTATTTAACCTTTATATATTAGTCCTTATATGTAATGATACTTTATGTACATATATTATCCTATATACTAAAAAAATATGTTAATATAATAAGAACTGAAACCTTGTAAACTACAACCATATTGTAATATATAATAAAATTATATTAATATATTCAGAAAAATATTGAAAATAAATTGTTGAATACTGAAAGAAAAGAATATTAATATATAATTTACAGATAACTATTGCATATGACAAGGTAAATCTCACTCTAATAATCTAATTGAAGAAAATTACTGTAAATCTCAATATCAAACTTTATTCATACATACATACACAACACATATATATATATATATATATATATATATATATATATATATATATATGCAATGTGACAAATAATAATATAAACAATGTGCATATCAATGTGACAGATGAAAATATAAACATAGAACAATAACATAGAGAGAATAACATAGAAATAAGCAAATCAATGTAATAATTATATGTAGTATATACATATGTACTATTATTAGATATTTTTATATGTTGGGTTAATTATAAAATTTGAACATTAGTAAAGTGTAAATTTAATTATTATGGATATTAAAAATTATATATATATATATATATATATATATAACACTACTCTTATTTGTGTTCTTATTTTTTGACTTATATTGGATAAAGAATACATTTTCCATGAATCTAAAAGAAACATCATTCACGAGGTTGGCTTATGCCTGGCAGCAACCAGACATCGAAGAGATAGTCTCAACTGTCCGTCCTATATGCAAGCAAAAGATATTTCTCCTAGTTTGGATTTTTTCGGCACAGGAATGTTTATCGAATTTGGTTCGAAACCAAATTAGTAGATGCAGTTTCAGTCGGCTGTATCAAATGTCAAATAAGGTTTGGCATGCGATCAAACGTGCTGTTCGATGTGAGTATGGGACACGGGGGGAGTTTGCAACCAAGAAGGGTGGGAGTAGAAAAGGTAATATGTGATAGGTAGTCACTAAGTCATTGAGTTATAATATGTTTCAAGAAGGATTTAATATCTAAAATTAAATACAGATTTTTTTTAACTACTATCACGTAATAATCATACATGTGTAATATTAATTTCAGAATAATATCTAACTGAAATTTTAATTTTGGCACAAAACTCCATATTTTTTTATTAAATCGTATAAATGATCCTATACGTTCTATTGCATTATACACATATTTCTTTATATACTAATTCATAATACTTTTTTTTTCATTCATGACTTTTGAACTTGACAGAAAATTTATTATTAATTTCTTTTGACAAATATTTCTTCATATCATATTTTCATAGTGATTTGTTTTCCCTTGTGCAATAAAAATGAACTTTTATATTCATATATCATAATATAGTAATTCTCTCCGATTATCTTCGCCTGTGGTGATTATCATTTCTTACTATCTTCGTTCATGATTAAAATATACGTAAATACTTATAGTTGTACGCATAGTATTCTCGTTCGTTTGTTGGCGTCAAATTGTTTTGGCGCCAGTTGGTTGAGAGTTGTTATTTGCTGTGTAAACTATGTGAACCTGTTTTGCATTTTAATATTCTATCACTCTTAGCGTTTTAAAGAATATATCTTTGTTTTTCCTATTTAAAAAATATAACATCTGTAGAAAATAGCTAGTACTAAATTTAAAATACACTAAAATATTCTAAATTGTATATAATTTAAATTTAAATATTCCATTCAATATAAATATTTAAAAACAATTTAGAATTTTCTATTTTAGAAAGAATTTTGTATTCTCATATTAGGTACAGTTGTATAAAATAAAAAATAATATATGAGAAAAATATGCCAGAAATAAAAATAATCAAACTTAATTCAAAACGTTTTACTACTTAACTTATATTTACTCTTTGACTTCTTATTTCCAAAAATTGTTTAGTATCGAAAACTTACTTAAATCCTGTGCTGCATACATGCCTTAAAAATTGTGTTTATTTATATTTTTATTTTCTTTCATAGTGTAAGAATTCTTTAATTTTTAAAAAAATAATTATTTATTATAATATATACAAAAATAACGAAATATTTAAAATCTAACTGAACAGAAGTAAACAAGCAAATCAAATCAAAAATAACATTTGAGGAATAACTATAAATATTTTTATATCTGACTATTTAAATACCTGTATAATGGAAACATAATAAATTTGAAGAAATTGAGAAAAACAGATTCTTTTAGCAATTAGATTAAAATTAAGATAACTTTTTTATTTTATTACATATAATTGAGTACAAAAATTTGTTAAGTATAATTTGCAGAACTTTTCTTTGACTATAAATCTAATATAACTTAAACGCAATTAAAAAAGTTTGAGTTATATCTTTTGAAATTTGATGTTTTTTGAAATTTAATTTTAAATTAAAATTGCAGTCATATCTAGGCACTTATTTTAATCAAAACCCAAGTTATTAAATATTATTAATTTAAATTTTACTCTTCATTTAAAAAAAATGTTTATTTAATTGTTAGTTTTTCAATCAAAACTTAAAAATATTAATCCTTATTTATATTTAATTTCTTCACTCAAAATATCTTAGTATTTTTTTATAACCATTATAAAATTACAATATTATATAATATATATACACTTATAATATTTTTAACAAGATAATATTAATTTTTAATTTATTAAAATTGCATTACATTTATATTTTACCAATTTTTCCATTGAGTAGTAATATTTCAAAACAGATTGCACTACTTCACTAGATAACAGGTATTTCAAGTTACTTAAATAAGTTGCTATTTATTTAATCGGAATTAGTACTAACACTCATGTCATGTATTTATGTATAATATGTATAATACAAGTACACACACTCGCACGCACACACATAGGGTCATTCAAATGTGATGCCTAGATTTGTGTTTTATTAAAAAGAAACATGTGTATAAGGTGGTGTATAAGGAGACATGTGTATAGTTTCTTTTTAATAAAACACACATTTAGGCGTCACATTTGAATGACCCTATATATGTATATATATATATATATATATATATATATATATTTGATATGTGTGTATGTTTATAATCTAGAATATACTTTCAATGAAATAATCAACTGTGCAGAAATGTTGAAATCAATAGTTTGGCACACGCTTCAGCACACGACAGAACTTGCTATATGACAAAAACTACATGTTGTTGCCGCTTGCCTTGCACACAGTAAATGCGTATGTGTGTTTATGTGAGTGACACACAGAAACATTATTGTAATTATAAACAATGTCAATCAAATATTTCATTTTTGTAATATTTAAATAATTCATTTTTATTAATTCCTCATAATGAATTAGATAAATATATTTTTATTCTTTAGCTTATGAAGTTTTTATTTATGTTTCTGAATATAAAAAAATGTTTTAATAAATTTATTTATTCAATTATTTGTTATTAATCAATGTAAATGATTGAATATAAATGTAGTCTTTTTATTTTTCAAAAAATACTTCATCTAAAAAATATCAAAAGCTTTTATGGAATAATATAGAAAATATATCAGCTACAATTAATCAGTTTACAGTAATATTTACAACTGTTAATATATTTTGTTGTAGATAATCTGTAAATTTAAAAACATACAATACATGTATATTAGCAGAAAAATAAAATTTTATTAAACAAAAATAAGGAAAATTAATAACTATGATGCTAGTAATTTTCAATTTACTACATGTAATATTTATACACATGACAATTTTCAATTTATTAAAAAAATATTTACAATTTTTTTATTAAAATTTAGTTTTTATTAAATAATTCATGATTGAAATGTACTGATTTTTATTTTAACGCAGATATAAATAAATTTATGAATTAATTTACATATACATATATATCATCCACTTCCATCTACTGTTGGATAAATGCTTCTCCCAAAATTGTCCTTTGATTATTCTTTAGTCTCATTTGAGCTATCCTGTATTATGTATACACATATGAGTTATTTTAACATTAAACATTCTTGTTAAAACTGTAACATAACTCTTAAAAATATTATCGAATAAATAATTAACTAAAACAAATTTTATTTATTAAATATATAAAAACAATTTTTTATTTCAATAGCTGATTTATAGCAAATGTATTTTTTCAAAAATAATTAAATACAATATAATATAATTGTTACCAAGATTTCAACAGAACTATTGTTAATACTGAAAATTAAGTTCATGAATAAAGTATCAATTTGATCGATTCCTAAAAGAATTGATATTCAAATTAGCTCAAAACAATAGTACAAAGGTTTCAAGATTTTTTAAAAATTTTAAATAATGACCGAAAATAAAACTAAAATCACTGAACTATTATTCATAAGTTATAATTCGAAATATGTTGGTGTTTCAGTCATTTCAAGTTTAAGATATTAAATGAAAATTCATTCATCCACTGACATGGACGTAATTGGCACAAAAACATGTATTTTAAAAAATAACGTCAACAGTTTTTGTTAATATTCATGGCATGTTTTGAAACATGAATACAGATTATTGACGTTTCTCAAAAGTATTTGTATTCTTGTATTTTTTCAATTTATTCATTATGATATAAATTGGTAGCAATAAATTGAACGAAAATTTTCAAATATAACAATTCATAAATAACTAAAATCATTAATATAATGTTTATAAAAGTGTGATTGTGTTATGCATGTGAATTATATTGTATAGACTTCTTTAAAATATAATAATATTTAATTTAAATTGTAAATTTGGGGACAGGAATTCTTTCTTTACTTTATTACATTTAATACTTTTTACATTTTAACATTTACATTTTTACATTTTAACAATTTTTTTGTTTACTTTATTACATTTTAATTTGAATTTTAAATGCTTTAGTTGAAGAAAAAGGTGTTTTAAATATATTTTAATGAAGTGCATTCCAAATCACAACACAACTTTTTTCAATGTGTGTAGTTATTTTTGTCGTATAAATAAGAAAAAGCTATTCTTTGATTAAAATCTTTCTAGGCTGAATACCCAATAAAATCTTTAAACATGCAAATTAAAATTTTTAGCCTTCATTTACATTCTAAGCTCTTCCATCCAAAATTGTGTATTATTTTACTAAGTCCATTTATTTTCAAATATCTAATTAGAACAAAACGAAAAATATTTTGCAAAAGTTCTAGCAAATTTCAGTGTTTTTCGATAAATGACAAAATAATGATTTAAGTATAGTAACAATTAACAAAGAAGTTATGAACAATAAGTAATATATAACATTTATGTCAATATAATGTTATATTGTTAAGTAAACATCTCTCTCTCTCTCTCTCTCCCTCTCCCTCATTCGAAGGATTGTATTGACAATTTTCATTTAGTAAAAAAATTGACCTGTTTCGAATGAATTTTAATTATTCAATACATATAAAAAATGTATTTTTATGTTAGAATTTAAAAAAATAAAATGTATCAACAATCAAAAACCATTTTAAACTTGATGAAGAAGATGGAGTAATTGTCAAAAAAAATAACAATTTCTATAATTTCAACATTATTATTTTGTTATAATTAATAAATTATGATTCGAATGTATTAATAAAGATAATTATAATCTATTTAAAATCTGCTAAAGATATATATATATATATATATATATATATATATATATATACATATAATATTATAATATATAGATATATCGAAGTTAGAAATTAAATTGCAATGATTCGAAAGACACATTTCAAAGTCCTAAATTTAGGTGCCACATTTACTAATCAATATAAATAGATTGAACTTCAACATGGAATTATTTAGTCGGTGATCACAAATGAAACCGATTCTCAAATTTTCACATAATCTTCCCCAACGAAGAAATAAGGTTTACAAAAATTATTACTAATCAATTATTGTTCAAAAACGAAAAAATTTATTATTTTGTAAAAATAAAATTTTTATTATTCGTTCCACTGATGCATTTCGATGGCGACGCCATCATCATCAGAGCCTTATAATTATAGACTATATAATTATAAATAATAAGTGAACAATAAGTGATTATTGAACACTTTAAATTATTGTGGTGTTGGGGCTAAAATTCATTTGTGTAAAGTGAATCAGCCACAGTTCCAAAATAACAAATGAATGGAATTATTTATTCTTGTGACTGAATAAAATTAATTTTTGACTATATTGGTTACACGAAATTATTAAAAATAAATCCGATACAGGATAATTTAAAATATCTGTTAAAAATTATATACAATAAACATTGAAGTAGTATTTTGTATTCTTTGAAAAAAATATTGATTATTTAATAGGATCTTAAGGAAATAAACTTGAATAATTTGTTAATTTCTAAAGAAATAATTGGTATGAATTAATCTAAATAAAGCAAATAGACTGAAAAATAGTCTAATTTTTCTACTGAAATCATATTGTTGCTTATCAACTTTCATACCATAATGTATTCGAATTTGAAACTAAAAAGTTTCATAAATGATTTATTTGACTGAAAAAAATATTTTGTTTAGAAATAAACAAAATATATATTAAAAGAAATATCACGAAACATTTTTACATTTATAGGTGTTTTTTTGAAGAATTGAATTTTAAATAAAAATATTTTTATTATATGATATTTTTATAATAAGATATGTTTAATTAATGGTTACTTTTAACTAACTTCTTCATTTTAGAAATTATTTTATTTCATATATGCTATTAATCAACAATAACTATAAACTGCACATAGCAAAAATAAGAAAAATTTGAACATAAAGAACAAATTTGACATAAAAAACAAATATTATGTATTTTATAAAGAAATCGTGTAATAAAAGTATTGAGAATTTTTATTTATAAATATATTGTATGTTTTAAAAACAATAATTATTATATTTTACTTTTAACTAAAATATAAATAGTTAGTAATAAATTTCATGTTTCAGAAATAATAAACTGGTAATAAAAAAGTATCCAAAAAAAATCATTCAAATTATATTTTTTAAATTATATAGGTGTTTATGTACGTGAGAAAATATAACCTGTACTATTTCAAATACTAATTCACACTTTTGCACAATTAGAATCTAAAATCGATAAAAAATCACTAGTTATTCTGAAATCCGCTAACTGTACTGTTATACATATATCATATTATGGTTAGTACACAAAACCACATTATAATTATAAAGTTATTGAAATATAACTGAAATAAATTCTTTTATAACATATTCCAACACAAAGTACGTTCGAATTATTGTTGTTGAATTACGCACATAGTTTGATTTTTTGTGCAAAGATACATTGAATATCAATGATAAAAAATTAGTATGATATTTACTTACATACAGGTTTTAATCTATTCCGTTAGTTGACATTTTGCTCACCTTTTAACGTTTATTAAAAAATATATAGTTTATATCATATTTTACTATAAAATCAAATTTTTCACATTTTTTAACCATTTTAAGTAATACATTGTGTTGTTAAAACTTTGCATTATCAATATTATTTAAATATATAATTAATCTATAAAATTTTAAAAAATAAATATTTATTCCCTTAGCATATCTTTTTCAATTATTTTTTTCTATTAATCTATTAATAAAACTATAAACACTCTAATTTTTGATGTAACAGTACATATTGGTTAATTTATGTTCACAGTACATTTTTGTAGTCTTTATAAAATATTTATCATATATTCCAGTGATGTATTTTTGATACAATATTATTATTTTATTGACAAGTAAATACTTGTTTTCTGCCTTATATACGTAGCATTTTGAACGTATTATATTTCTTTCAAATATACATTTTCCGCTTTTTCATAATTTAGTTTAGTTTTTCCGACTATTGTAATGTGACTAAATGATCTTAGTTTATTAATATTCATGTTTTAATTTAAACTTATTTCTGTGTTATAGGTAAGTTTTATGTGGTAATATAATATAATTACATTTAACCATTTTCATGTCTTTGTTCAAATTATGATTCAAATAATTTTATATTATATCAATATTTTTTTTCTTTACAGTTCTGTGTTATTATCTTCATTTACATAATAGAATACAACTGCCGTTATAAATTTCTCTAGTTGTGAAATTGAACTGTAAGTTATGTTTTGATTATTTATTGATTTTTTATGTAACAAATTTTTGAATAACAACTTTATAATATATCCAATAGTTTTTGTTGCTATAATATATATGTATATGTACACTGATTACAAATATTTAATATCATAATTTTTTTAACACTACTTTTGATATTCTTATTTTGAAACTATTGAAAATTTGAATCTTACTTATCCCAACTGTTTAAAAAAAATTAAAATTAAAATATTTAAAATAAAAAATGTTTCTTTTCAAGATACGTTAGATAAAATCAAAAAAGTACTTTAGTATTACTGTTTAATCTTTATTTTAATAATAATCTTCTTAAATTCATCATTTGTATTTATTATTGTAATTAGATAAATTAGATTCAAATTTATCAATTTTTAATTATTCTCATCTTTATTATTTATCTCCATTTTTAAAAAAGTTAAATTTTATAGAATTGTTCATAACTGTAGGTATAGATCATAACAATTTTTTACTGTTTTCATAATTTATGCTCGATTTTTCTTTATTCTAAAATATTTTATTTTAAAACAAACTAAAATATATCAAATTAGGCAAATAATATTTCGAGATTATTTTTTTGAAAAATAATGATAATATATAAAAGTCTCGTATTATTTATTATTTAATGACTTAAAAATAATCTCAGAGGAATTTACTTGCACATAAATAACATTACAGATATTAATTCAATATGTTTGAGTTAGTTTTTAAAAAAAATCAAAGTTTCAACTTGTAAAATAATTTTAACAGCTCAATCTATTACAGACACAATAATGTTTGTATGTTTTAATCAATTACTGAAAATGTTATAAATCATTCAATGTGTATACTAAATAAATTTACATTTATATAAATATATATATATAATTATTTCATTGAACAATTAACAACAATGGAACAAATGTATTGAGAATTTTATTTTATAAATATATTGCATGTTTAAAAAAAATAATTATTTATTACATATATATATATATATATATATATATATTTACTACCACATATATATATATATATATATATATATATATATATATATAATTATTCGAATAAAAAATTAATATCATTAATTTAGGTACTCCGATTGTGAACTATTATCTTTAAAGCTTAATAATTGCAATTCCGAAATGATGTGAGTGTATTGAAATGTTCACATCACTCCGTAATTGCAATCATTAGTCTTCAAAGCTAATTTTCATATTCGGTATAGAATGAGTATAATTGCATTAATTTTTCAATGAAAATGTTTTATATACGGAGACATAAAAAAATCCGTTTCCGAATTTTACCGAAGTTTTTCAAAAATTTTGAATTATAAATTTTAAGGCATATTATTATCAACAATAAATGTAAAAAATAGATATACAGACAGACTTTTCAGACAAAATAATTTTTAATTGTATTGACATTAGATTTGAATGTATCTCAGACCACCAATCTATAAAAAACATCGTCTACACAGAAGCATTAAAATGTCTTTCTAAATGTTTTATTTTTTTATTTATTTACATTGCTAAACAAAATCAAGTTCTGGGGTCGACGAGCAGAGCGAGTATGGGGCGTAACTCCTTTGTATAATTATATGAAAATAACATTATTTTATAAATACATTTTGTATAGCTTAGTGAGATACAAAACTTAATTTTACTTATTGTACCTTTAGTATATTAATTATTTCTACAAAAAATGAAATAAAAGAAAATTTTATTTATATATAATATAAATTCTTCTTAGTTTATCATTTAAATTGTAATACGTTTATTTCAAACGACAAACCATGAATTCAACTGATATGTAATTCTCTACCAAGATATCTATATATTCATCTACATGTTGATATATATATATATATATATATATATATATATATATATATATCGAAAACGCATATAAAATATCTCTTCATTAATTTATTGCAATACGTCAAGGACTTAAAAATCTATTCTCTCAAATAGATCAAACGATAATATAAATAAATAATTAATGAAAATCTATCGATGTGTGACAGATGTAATTCTGTTATATATATCAATGTCATATATTTCAATGGACTGTGTCCAGTTTACGGAAGTCAGGAACAAATTTGATCTAACGAATATTGTTCAAGCCTTGAACAATGTTTTTGACACCACAAACTGGCATTCGATGGAGAAACAGGGATACGTAATCAGCTTGTTTTTATTCTGGATTTTGTATCAACCTTGAAATAGAATTAAATTATATTATATTATATATATATATATATATATATATATATATAAATTGATTATTAATGCATAGAAAAATGTACATATTAATAAAATCTAATTCGATATAAGCTGTATACACGGTATAATTATTAAGAATTTATAAATTACATATAACTGTTAAGATAATTATTTACAAAAAGAATTTTTAAGATTAAATAATTATTTTTTATTTAGCAAATGTAGGTTTGATTACTACTTTTTTAAAAAAATATTAGTATTAGAATTTTATTGAAATGTATAAAAAAGTAATCCTTGATATTTTTCAAATTATATATTTATATCATAGCAATGTAGTTATTCCAAATAAGTTAAAAGAAGAAACGATGTGCTGTTGAACCGCTAGAAAAATATTTGTTTTCTTTATTTAAATATTAAAAATCAAGACTGATACAGGTAGAATAAGTAAGGAATGTTAAAAAAAATTACAGGTAAACACATAACAGGTAAACGTGCTTTGATCAAAATAATATTCTTACTATGAAATGCAAATGACGTATCCATTTAGGAAACTAAAAGTGACTCATAAACAATGATTGTATGTATATGTACTTACTCGTATAATCACATTGCCATAAAATCATACACATATTCACATACATACACAAATATATATATATATATATATATATATATATATATATATATATATATTTGTATGTATGTATGATATTTTATTACCTATTATTAATAATATATAAAATGAATGATCTTAAATGTATTATATATTTATCTATATTTGAATTGTAAATATATTATTCTATGTTTACACCTATTATTTATCATTTTAAAAGTAATAATTTTCTTAGTAAACTTTCAAATATTAACATTATTTGTTTTCTTGTTTTTCTCTTCTTATCCTTTAATATTTTTCTATTCTAAGATTTATAGTAGCAAATCCAAATGGAATAAGAGTAAATGCCTTCCAAATTATTTTTCAGCAATCTAAATATAAAATCGAACTTTCATTTTTTAATATATATATATATATATATATATATATATATATATATTCTACGTATTGTATGTGTATTTACTTATTAAATCCATTATTTCTCTAAATTTTGCAAGCTACTACATCTGTGCTCACTAATTTATCATATATAAATAATATAAATTTGTATAATACATTTAACCTTAATATGTTATCTTACCAGGATATCGGTTAAGCCCCAATATATTTTTTTATAATTTCATTCTATACAAATAACTAAAAATCTCTTATACTTTCATTAATTTCCTAATAAATTAAATCTAATCATAATAATTATATTAATTTCATAGAAAAAAATACTGAATAGATTTGACTAATAATTTTAAAGCATTAATTTTTTAAAAAAAGTCTTTAACTAAATGTATTGATCAAATATGAAATGAATTCAAATTTACATAAAATTAAAGTTAATGAATTCGCACTAATGATACGTCTACAGGCAGCTGTACAATTATTGTACGTATTAATCTCCTATAGTGCATGTCAGATGACTAGTAGCTGAGCAACATTCTTCTTAGCTCTTTTTATGGTCTTTTATTTATTATTTTCTCAGTAGGATCTTAGTAGGTTTCTATATAAGTTCTTTCTTGCATATTTCGTATAATTATTAAATATTTTCTGGGATTTCATTAGTAAATTATTTTTTTAGGTAATATATTAATCTCCCCTCTCTTCACGCTCTATTTGATATATATATATATATATATATATATATATATATATATATATATATATATATATATATACATACATACGAGGTTGTTTGATAAGTCCGTGTAAAAATAAAAACTACTTCATTTTTTTGAATAAATCGTTTTTATTTTTCAACATAGTCTCCTTTTAGGCTTATACACTTCATCCAACGCTGCTCTAGTTTGTCGATCCCTTCCAAATAATAGGATTTGTCCAAGTCTGTAAAATAGTCATTCGTTCCTGCAATCACCTCCTCGTTCGAATAAAATCTTTTCCCCGCGAGCCATTTCTTCATATTAGGGAACAAATAATAGTCCGATGGAGCCAAGTCTGGAGAATAGGGGGGATGTGAAACGATTTGGAACCCTATTTCCATTAGTTTTGCGGCCACAACTGCTGAGGTGTGAGCTGGTGCGTTGTCGTGATGAAAGAGGACTTTTTTGTGGGCTAATCGGGGACGTTTTTCTTGCAACTCGGTTTTCAAACGATCCAATAACAATGAATAATATGCACCTGTAATGGTTTTACCCTTTTCCAAATAGTCGATAAAGATTATTCCTTGCGAATCCCAAAGACAGTCGCCATAACCTTCCCGGCCGAAGGTATTGTCTTCGCCTTTTTCGGAGCAGATTCCTCCTTGATAACCCATTGTTTAGACTGCTCTTTGGTCTCAGGAGTGTAGTGATGTATCCATGTTTCATCTACAGTGATGAAACGACGCTTAAAATCCTGCGGATTTCGCTGAAACAGCTGCAAACCGTTCTTGCAACACTTCACACGACCTCGTTTTTGGTCGATCGTGAGCAATCGCGGCACCCACCTGGCGGATAGCTTTTTCATGTCCAAATGTTGGTGCAAAATATTATGTACTCGTTCACACGAGATGCCTACAGCACTAGTAATCTCACGCACTTTCACTCTTCTGTCATCCATCACCATATAATGGATTTTATCAATGATTTATGGAGTGGTGACCTCAACAGGGCGTCCAGAATGTTCAGCGTCTCTTGTGCTCATATGGCCACTCCGAAAATTTTGAAACCACTTATAAACCGCACTAATCAAAGGTGCAGAGTCACCATAATGTTTATCAAGCTTCTGTTTAGTCTCCTGAGGCATTTTGCCTTTAATGAAGTAGTGTTTAATCAACACACGAAATTCTTTTTCGTCCATTATTTGACAATCACTCAATTTCCTTGATTCCAACGATTGTCAAACACAAAGGAATAGACCGATATGGCTGAAACTTGATGTGTGTTCTTCCAAGAGGTGCTACTAATTAAAAATAACCTCGATATGCACCAGTGGTGCCATCTTTCGGAATTTACACGGACTTATCAAACGACCTCGTGTGTATATATATATATATATATATATATATATATATATATATGTATATACATACCATACATACATTATTATCACCAACTTCTATTGAATAAAGACCTTTCCTAATACTTTCCACTTCGAGTGATCCAATGCTTTATTCCATTCTGTTCTGACGAATTTTCTTATCTCACTATCATATTCAGCTATAAGTATTTTCTTCATCTTTATATATATATATATATATATATATATATATATATATATATATATATATATATATATATATATATATATATATATATGTGTGTGTGTGTGTGTGTGTGTGTTAAGAGTGATATAAATTTTCATTAAAATTAATACCTTATATATCATATATTGTTTACATAACTTATAAAATTTTCTATATAATAGAAATATAAAAAATACTATATTATTCTAAATAAATAAATTTAAAGAATTCTATCCAGTAATTGATTTATAAACTAATAGTAATTGATTTATAAACTAATAATAACGATTTGTATATATATATATATACACACACACACACACATATTTATATATATATATATATATATATAACCAAATAAAACTTGATTCCTAATCACTTTTTTTAAAAAAATAAAAAGCTTCGATTATTTATACAAAAAACTACAAATAAAGAATTAAAGTTTAAAAAAATATAAATTTGAAAAGAAAATAGTAAATACAGAAACAAAAGGAAAATGTTTCTATTATTTTGTCGTCATGAATATTTTAAAAAATATATTGAATGTACCTTTTTATCTATGACTATTATTTCTACCTGTCTTCATTTATGCAATATTCATTTTTTCGTAAAATTTGTGCACATTATCTTCGTACTAAATAATAAAGAAATAAATTTAAATAATGAGAAATAATAAAAATTTACAAGTGGATCCAAATATAAAGAAAGACACATTTTAATTTCAAATGTAGCTATTGTGTGTTATTGGTATGAATTTAAAACAGAAAATGATGTCATGAATGCAACTAAAACTTTAATAGAATATTAGATGAAAGTGTGTAAAAATTTAAATCTTTCTTTAAGAATAACTTTTTCAAGTGCTATATTGTGTAGAATATTTAATAAATCGTCGATTGATTTAATTACAGTAACTTAAATAGTGTATAAAAGTAAATCATTTTTCATATTCTATATACATATATTAATGAATTATTTAAAACATGGATGAATTTTAAAATTAAATTTTATTTATTTGTTATTATATTACTTAAAAAATACAATTCAATATATATCTTCATTTAAAAAATAAATATATATATTAATTAAAATGTTAAAATCAAACAGTACATCAAATTAAAAATAATTTAGGTTGTTGATAACACCATTTTAATAATTTTAAAAAAATAGTAAGCCTGTTTCCTTAATCAATATGAGTTGTATAATAAATAATACTCGTAACTATTATTGATTTATTTCTAAAAACAGTTACCTTGTCACAATAGTCAGTTCAATCATTTCTCTAATCTCTCTTTTGAGTTTTCCGTAGATCTTGAATCCATTACTAACTTAAAGCTTTTTAAAGCTTTTTTCTTAATCTTTCGCTTTTTTTTCTTTGAATTTTTTTCAAATATTCAAAATTTATCGCATTTAAATATGTAGCCGAAAAGTTTGTTTTCTTGATTTTATAAGAGATCTTTTTGCTTCTTAAGTTTTTTTTAAACATCACAATTTATTTTACTTGTCCAGGAACTGTTAATCATTTTTCACTATACTCACACTTTAGAAACTTCTAATCGTTATTGATCTTATTTGAGAATATTTCAAATTTTACTTCCAAATAATATTATATTCCATATATAAATCTTTATAAAATTCTTTATCAAATCTATATTCAAATTTATGTTTATTAATAGTTTTCTTTTAATTTCTAAACTTCTCTGTTGTCTTATTTCCATTGTTCTTAAATTGTCATACATAAACATGCATTAAAATTAGTAAATATACTCTCTTATTCTAGTTCCTGATTCCAAAGTTTCATTTTTATCAATATTTCTTTCTCTTTATTCATCTCAAAGTTTTTACTTTTGTATCTTTTCAGAATTTTCCTATAAACAAAGTATAATTTTTTATTTTCACTGGGAATATTCCAGAATCCGTAAATCTACATATCTTCTGGAGTGTATTTGTTTCTCATTTACCTCTATTATTTTTATCATCTGTTTAAATATTTTTATTATTTCCTTCATAAATAAATACTTAAAGAGTACCATTGATCAACTCATTATTTTTTTAATAACTATAACCCAAATGATATTTGTGTATTTATTTATTATAATAAGAATTTTTTTAAAAAATTCACAAATAATATATTTTTGGGAATATGAGATTATGCAATATCATACTCCAGCAAAAATGTAAATAATAAATAAATATTGAACAAATTTATAAAATATTTCAATGTTAGAAAAATGTTTTATTTATATAAAATTATTTCACAGTTAACAAAAAAAGCAATAAACTCTATTTAACTAAAAAAAACTTGAATATAATTAGTAAATTAAGTTTCTAATTTATATGCTGTGATTGTATATATTTTATTTAAAAAGGACTATCTCCCAGATTATAAACCACTTAATAACCTTCGATATCAATAGTATTATATCAAAATTTATATATATATATATATATATATATATATATATATATATATATATATATATATATATATATATATATATATATATATATATATTGTATGTTTGTAACGATATACTTTCATTATAAAATACAAGAATTGCTCTAGTGTTTACTACAACTAATGAGTCAGTGTCTGAATACTGGAATAAAACAGACATATAAATAAGAAATCCCAGAGAAAGAAGAACGTAGGAAATGACGAAGCTATAGGTATGCATCTTAAAATTTTCGAGTAGGCGTTCTGAAGGGAGGTTGAAATCAAGATATTATTGCAGTATGTATGTATGCTTATTTCTACCCACTTGCTTGGTAACCATGTGGCTGTGCTGTAATGAACGACCTTATGAATTGCATATCCTGATGAATGAACTAATATACACAATTTTAAATAGAATTTTTACTGTCACTGTGGCATTGAATAAAAATCTGTCAGCCGGCAACCAAATTCGTTTTGTTTATAAACTTTTATATTGACTTTCAATATTTTTGTATGTATTTGTTATCTGATTTCGGAATTCAGTTTCAATTATAAAAAAATTATTTATAAAAAGATTAATATGTTTTTAATTCAGAATAACTTATTTGAATATTAAACTACAATTTTACTTTTAATTTTTAATAATCATGAATGATGTAAACAAGTCTTTGGTTCTAATAATAAAAACATCTGCTGAAAATCAGATATAAAATATTTATTACTTAAAATAAAATAGGAAACTTTATATTTCATTTCTTAAATTTCACTTCCTTCAAAAATTCATGAACCAAATTCATTCTTAACAATTATTACACATATTTAGAACATTAATTATAATATAAATACAGTGCATCTGAACATCGTAAATGCCAGGGACAATTTTTGTTGCCAATTTAATAAAAATAATAATTCACATTCATAATTTAAAATATTACTAAAAAGTAGTAGGTATTTAATTTTAATTATATTCATTTTATTAAATATATATTTGAAACAAAGACCATTATTCATAAAATTTCGTCAAGTATATTTAACATGCATTAATTTTATTTAATTATTACTATACTGAATGTAATTCATTGTGCATAAAAATGTGTATTAATTTATTTTTTTTTAGAATAAACGTGCACAAATATCTGTAACATTTCCTACATTATTATTTTGTATAAAATATTAGCATTTTAACATTCAACATTGTGTTAATAAATAATTTATCAATTTAATTTTACAGTTGTGTCGGTTTTTATTTAATTTAATATTTCTATAAATAAAATTCAATGTAAATTAAATTCTCTAAGAATGCATTTAATTTCCTCTATCTGATTATTTTTCTAGTTAATTGCTTAGAGAGGATTTCTTTTTCCGTTTTAAATAATAGATACTCTTTTAATTGCAAATTCTAATGATTTTATTAGTTTTTATTAAAAACCTTAAAACATTTTAATTCCACTTCCATCATTTTCATATAAAATTATTTTATTTCTAATTATATATATATTTTTTTCTTGGTTGCTAAAAACCATCTTATATTAAAATTAACGCATTACCGCCCGGTTACACCTAAACGCGTGTTCATGTTGAACTACTGTAAGTCCGTTCACGCGTTAACGCGTGCTTTATTGTATGAACTTTTGACGCCAAAAAATATATATATATATATATATATATATATATATATATATATATATATATATATATATATATATATATACAAGCTATATTTTTTTCTAATTCCATCAATATGGTGGTATATATATTCAAAATATTGGTAAATTATAAAAATTATGAAAAATATTTCAGATATTTTAAATAAAGTAATCTCTATCTCTAGCAAAGTTCTGTGTTTTTTGGAATAAAATCGAAATTGGTTCTCTTATTTTTTTTTCTAACAACTATTGTATATATAATATATATTTTACGTAATTTATCACATTTTTAACCCTTCTAGATGTTTTTTACGCTAAAAAGTGTTTTTTTGTAATAAACTTTGTTTATTAAAAAGTATCCCTTTTTTGTACTTTATCACGCTGGTACACTCATTACAGATTGAAACCCACTATTATATTTACATATATCTATGAATCAAACCATTTTATAGGCAAATAAGAAATTTTATCTTAAAATGTTCTTTGGTTTAAGAATTATATCGATTTTATGAAAAAGTTATTTTTGTGCATTTTTTTGTGAAATTCGCCGGACTAGATGAAGTCTAGCGCGAAATACTGGGGACCGTAATGTGTTAATAATAATATTGGAATTATATGTATTAACATCAATTTTAAATGTATCGAAGTAAAATCTTCTATACTTTGATGAAAAAAATAAAAACATTTTTTTAAATGGAGGTTTTTAATTTTTAATCTTTATAGACTCAAAAAATTACTATATATATAAATATATATATATATATATATATATATATATATATATATATATATTTAGTAAAAAAAAACTGCAGTTAAAAAACACAGTTTTTAACAAACGTTAAAATTAACACCTTAAAAAGAAAGAGTAAGATTGAGGAAATAAAAAAATATGATTACTTCGATTGTAAAAATAAAATAGCAACCAATAAAAATAATTAAATATTTGATAAATAGAAATAATTAAATATTGAAAAGTTAAAGCAGTGGAAAAAAGACACAAGGGCACCTTTAAATAGATAATTACTTTATTAACATTTATATAAAAATGTAATTGCTTATTAGTCATCTTGTTTTTTTTTTCAATGCAAATCTTATAAATCACATATTGAAGTTCGTCAATTAATTCAATACAACTTTAGACATGCACTTAAATGTCAATAATAGATATAATAGTTAGAAAGTGTATTGTTATTTATAAAGAAATAACCTCTTATGTTATTTAAAATATATTAACTAGCGTGTGTATATTTTATATATATATATATATATATATATATATATATATATATATATATATATATATATATATATATATATATATATATGAGAACAAAAAAATGCTGATATCTCTTTCTAAAAAACATACTTTCGAAAAGTTACTTCAAATTATTAAAATGTTTATTTGATAGCTATAATACATTAAAAATTTAATGATTAACTACTTAATCCTTTTAAATGATATTACTTAGTTTTTAATCTGACTTCCAATTGCTATTTAGATACAATTAGCCATTGACAAGTATATTCATGCATTGAATATAGAACTGTAATTGAAGGTATGAGTAAATTTTATTACTTTTCGTAATTTATATATATATATATATATATATATATATATATATATATATATATATATAAAATAAATTTATACCTTATTCTTTTCCTTCCATTCTTATATTTTCAATTTTGTCTCTAGAGTATATCATATTTAAGATTACATATTATTATATTATATATAATAATTTGTATATTTATATATTTTAAAGATTAAAAAACTTTCAATCAATCAATAATTTATTATTTATTTTTATATCAGCAATATTTTACATGCACATATTAAATTTAATATTTTATTGTATTTAAAGTACATCACTTTTATTGTTATTTATTTATTACAAATTATATATGTCATAATACACTAGAATACGAATTTCTGAACAACTTAAATCATTTTAATGTGCATATCATTACAATCTTCATAGAATTGAAACAAATAAACAAAATTAAAAAAATCAAATAATAATTCTAAGTTATAATTCAAATATTAATTTTGATATTTCTAAATAGTTAAACAAATCATTGCAATTATAAATTCCTTTTTAAATAATATTTAAGAAAATCAATAGTTCAAAATATTTTTTGAATCATCTAATCAATTATTCAAATTAATTTTAAAAATTGTTTGTTTTAATATAACTGATTGAATTTTTATTTTATATATTAAAAAATACATCTATTTAATTATTTTCATTGTTTCATTAATAATTTATGATTAATATAGTGTTAAATAATGTTAAAAATTTATAATAATTTAAACTGTTTAATATTTGGGAATACAAAAATATTTGTCGATTTTATGACTGGACATGTAATAAATATTTATTTACAAGTATTTGAAAGAAAAATCAAACTTTTAAATGGTCATGTATTGTGTTCTTACAATTTTATTGCAAGGTCAAAGAATTGTTTTATTATACTACCTTTACACATTTGATATTTAAAACAGTATTCAATACATTACAATGAAACATTTAACGAAATTATATTTTTATTATACCTATACATACATACAAATACATATGCATATATATATATATATATATATATATATATATATATATATATATACATATACATTTATTTATAATATACTATATATAAAATTAAAAATAATTAATTGCGTGTATCTACCTGTATGTTAACAAACAATAAAAATAAATGGTTTAATTATTATTTATAATATTAATTAAATTAATATATTTCTAAAGTATCATTTTCTAAAATGCTATTTAATATTGTATTAATTAATGGATACAATATTGAAAAAAAGTGCAATTAAATTTAACGGTATACTAACTGCACTATAAATTATTCACCCACGTATATTTAAGCATGCACACACACATACATATATACATACATATATATATATATATATATATATATATATATATATATATATATATATATATATATCCAGTCTTATAAACAGTTACCATGTTATCTAAATTAAATTTTACGTTTTTATTTTAAACAGTTATTTTTTTAATCGACAAAATTTTATTTTATTTCAAAGAAATTTAAAATAATGTATTTTTTAAAAAAGTCACTGAATAAAATTCATTTAATGTTTATTTTCAAATAGTTCTTACAAATTTTAAAACAAACCAATCATTTTTTTTTTAATTTAATAAAATTTTTTTTTAAAAAAAACTATAATTAATTTAATTACCAATTATATTGATTAGACTAATAAATACTGAATGTATAATATTAATATAATTATGTATTATTAAACTCTATAACGGATTTTCGATTGAAATTATATAAATAAATATAACTATTAAATGGCTTGTTATTAGGATTCATACTACAAGTTTGAAGATGTTATCTGCTTTTCATATTCTATTTTAAATCGTACTTACTGATAAAAAATTGTGTTTATATAGTCAATAACAATTATAGTGACTTTATAGTATATAAACGTATTAACGTGCTTGAAATTCATTGACGTCATTTTATTATAATATGTTATAGGAACAACGATGTTTATATTAAAAGACCATGCTCATTCTGAAGATAATATATTCATCAATAAAATATGAGTACAAAACGTTATGTTAGATATTCAAACCGAAATCATTAAATTTTGTTGCAAAATAGTAATACTTAAATAATGTTGATCTATTAATATCAAAAACAAATAATTAATTTAAAAGAACATTAATTTTAAAATTAGTCATTAGTGTTAAAACTATTTAATTGACGTTATTTTTATGACGATTTTAAAAATTATAGTAAGAATGTTTTTTTTAATTAATCTACATTTATAATCAGTAATGTATATGAATAATATTCGGAATCGTTAACTTACTTATTTAAATATCTTTTAACATGAAACTAATACTAAAATAATAAGTTTTAAAAATCTTTATTTGGAAATAAAATTTAAATTAATTTTAATAATTTGTATATAGTTTTATTAAATATATTCATGACATGAGGATTCACTAACACATAGACAGGCGTAGTTTATTTTTTAAATTTTATGTATATATATATATATATATATATATATATATGTTATGAAATATCAATAAAAAAATTACAATAATTTCACCTTGTTACATTTTTTATTAACTAACTTAATTTTATGTCTTAAAATAATATCACTTCAAATATAATTTAAAAAAAAATCACTTACTTTTTATAGATTCTATTATTTCTGTAAATTATATATCATATATATATATATATATATATATATATATATATATATATATATATATATATATATATATATAATTGTATCACTGAAAATGACTGAATTTCACAATTTTTAAATCGTTGTATTGATTATATTTTTTATGCACAGTAAATTATCGATGTTATTTAAATTAGCAAAGGTACTTTTTTCAATAATGAATTGATATTTTTTATTAAAAAAATATTTTTATCTTAATAAAAAAAATATTTTTATCTCAATAATCATATATAATATAATGGATTTAAATTGAAAATAGAACAGTCATGATGGCTAGAAACAAAACTAGAATTGTTTATTGAATCTGATTGTCAGAGAACGTTAGTGTGATGACAGATAATTCAGTAAATTTTGATATAGAATTATAGACCTTTAAATTAAATCTAATTAAAGAATTAGATTTATTTTAAACAATAAATGATTAGAATATAACTCACAAATAATATCATAAGCCATATAAAATTCAGAGGAATTTATATAAATTTGTTGTTTTGGATCTGTGGCTGATTCACTTTACACAAATGAATTTTCATCATTTTAAGTCGTTCATATAAAATTCAGAGAAATTTGATTAAATTTTTATTATAACTACTTAATTTACTTTAATTTCTAATTGATAATTTGCTTTCATTATATTATTGAAAAATATTAAAAACTTGATAATTTATTATAAGAAATATTAAAATTGATATAAAAGTTGATATCACACAAGTTTAAATGACAAAAATTAAACTATTAGAAAATGTATATTTTTATTAATAATTAGAAAAATCAAATTTTTTTTTAAAGCAAATAAATGAGAATAAAATGTAATTTAAATTATATTTTCTAAAATAATCAGAAACGATCTAAATGAAGGTCTAATGTAACTGGAGTGTTAAAACTTGTAGCAAAATTGTCACTCTATTCATAAAACGTTCTGGTAGTTAAAAATACATTATAATTATATTCACTTATATAAATGTATATATATATATATATATATATATATATATATATATATATATATTAAAAAAAATAATACTAAATAAATACAATATAAGAACTTTGTATACCATTTCTTCAAAAGTTAATGAACTATTGTGAATTTTTAACTTGATTTATTTTTCAAATATGAAAAAATATTTTTATCCATTTTCAATTTTATTTTTTCTTTTATTTTCTTTAAAATTTTATAAAAAAATCTTTAGTACGAGAGTCGTTTGATAAGTATAGTAAAAAAGTAAGAAAAACTAAATTGAAAAATTAAATTAAATTAATTAATTAAATTAAACAATAAATAAATTTACCATACTTATCAAACGAGCCTCGTATATAATTATTATTATTATTATATATATATTAAACGTTGACACTTTTATCCCTGAAAATAAAATTATATAAGGAGGAAATTAAAGAAACACAGTTTTGTTTTTTAGTATATAAAATATATTATCATTTATAAACAATAATACAAATCATTAACTTATATTAGTCAGTGTCGACTGGTTTCTATTGATTCGGAACATAAACATTTCAATGTCTACATTACTTTTAGACTATGATACAAAAATACTATACACAACATTAAAAAAAATAGTTGAGAACACTTGAAAAATATGTAAAAAGTTCTGTTCGTTTTCACACAGATTAAATAGACGAGTATCGTACAAAATAAAATACCGCGAATGGAAAATAGAATTGACAAAAAATGTACATGTTCCTCGAAACAAGAAAAAGGAAACAAATCGTATGTATCAAGAAACAAGAGGAACTATTAACATAAAACAAAAGTTCCCAAGAATATAATAATATAAAATCTAATCGACTAATCTTACAACTTTGCAGCCTCGAATATCGCAATGATACAGAAAATATATTTTTGTTTTAAAATATTCTCGGAATTATTGCGCTACAAGAAACTAAATTTAAAAAAATATAATTACAATTAAAATTTCGTAAACATTAATTTCAGTCTTTAAAAATCATTAATCGAAAGAAGTAAATAACAATAAAAGAAATTATATAGTTCTCCAATAAATGTATGATTGACACGAAAAGGAAAAGAAATTGAATAGAAATCTTATTGTAACAAAGCTGTGTAAAACACATTTAAAATATACATAAACATTCATACATACATAGCAGTGTATATATATATATATATATATATATATATATATATATATATATATATATATATATATATATATAAAGTAAATATCTATAGTTGATCGGTAACAATGAGTTAATTGTTTGTGGCAGTATAAAAAAAGACTTCAAAGTGATTCACAATTACATATTATTAATAAAATGGAAATCAACATTATTGACTGAAATAGTTGTTTCCAATAAAAAAATACACATAAAATTGTGGATACATAGCCCTGTATTATTTATTCTTTATTCTTAGGTCAGATTATAGTCAAATAATTAGGTGGGTTCAAAAATCTGCCTAAGGAAAAGAATTTTATATATATTTTATATTAAAGGAGTGACAAAATGTATTTAAATTTTACAAGTTAATAAACAGATAACAGAAAATTCGATGCTCTTCATTTTCTTTTTTTCATACAATTTGAACACAAAGTTGGCAGTGATTTATACATTTTTTTAAAACAATAGTTTACCAATTATGGCGAAATTTGATTCTCATAGAAATTCTTGAGAGCAACCGGCACGGTGAATCTGTAACAATGAAAGAGAAAAATAATATTAAATAATGTTCAGGTTATAAAGAATATTTTATCAATTAAAATCATATTAATATAGAATTTATAAATTTTTTATGTTTATAACTAAATAAAAAATACACATTTCAATTAGATAAACTCGTTATAAAACAAAGTTTTGCAAAACATGATTAATTAAAAAAACTTCATTTAATAGCTATCAACATATTTTTAAAAAATATATTTTTGAAATAAATGAAAGAAATTTAAATACGATGTAATTTTTATTATTACAAAAACATTAATATATTTATTCATCTATCTCTAATTTGTATAAGAACAATAATGATTTTTAAAAATATTATTAATAGTTTTCTCACAAAAATGATAAAGTATCTTTAAATTCATGAAATTGAATCAAGTATGATTATATCGTAAATAAGTACCTAAACTTTAATATTTGACAGTCAAAAAAATGTTTAGGTAAATTGTAAACGAACCTCATGAATAACTTTGCAAAAATTTATAAAAAAAGGTTCACAAATTACCTATTGCCATAAAATCATAAAATCTAAGGGTCATTGGCCAAAAATGCAATATGCACTTAATGTATGTATATGGATATATATATATATATATATATATATATATATATATATATATATATATATATATATATACCTTGGTGAAGAATTTTTGTGACAAGTAGTTTTTTAAGCAATTCAAATAAGTTTATTGCAAAAATAAAATAGAACATTACATTTGTTGCATGCGAAACTATATTTTTATGATTTCTATTACTCAAGGTTAAAAATCTTTAGGCTTAGAAAAAACAAATCGTAAAAATGTGCATGTACGAATGCTTTACCTTGAATGCGTCAATATTTAAAAATGAGGCAGTAGCCAGGACCGTATTTAATTTTAATTGTAATCAGTATAATAAATTATAAATTAAAGTAAAATATTTAATCATTTAAAAATAAACTTGATTATTTTTAATAAAAATGTTGTTATGTTTTTAATATCTTTAATGATTATTCTAAATGAAAATATTATATATGATTCTTATCTTCGATAATGTATTATTTTAAAATATTTCTTATTGAAAGTTATAATTGGGTCATATGACATAAAAAATATACAAGTCAGACTCGAAATAAACGAATTATTACAAATATGATTGCACAAGTACTGATAGTAACTAATTTTATTTTATTTTAAAAAATTATTCAATTTTTTACAATTTTTATACTTGATAAGTCAAAATAGGTATCTCTCAATCATTTTATTGAATACTACTATCATTTATATGGCTGAATTTTTTAAATTTAATTAAAATTTTAATTAACGACATTATTCAAAAAACTAAATCTTGTTTATTCCAGAACAGAAAAAATACTAAATATGGTTTTAAAAAAATAAAATATTAAAAACTGCAACGTTACCTTATCTGTAATATCATATTTTGATTGACAAGGTTAATTTATGCATACAATATTTTTAATAAAGGAGGTTATATGAGTTAATTAAAGTAAAAATTATTTGTTCTCGGAATTAATTTATTTTTAGAATAAAATTTATAAATAATTAAATTAATTCATTGCTTTCATACAAGAAGTTTATTTTTTATTTTAATTTTTAGTAATTCTTTTATCATTAAATACAAATAATAAATTTTTATTTTTCAAAAATATATATATAGCAAAATCAATCTTTAATGCAATACAATATTAACGAAATCGGATTAAATATTTGAAAAATTATTAATAACCAATTTACAAGTATAGACTATCAATCATTGTGACTTTTATTTTTATTGATTACTAATATTATATATTTGATAAAAAAAGTATACTATATTAATATTTAATTACATCTAATAGTAATTTTTATTTAAATTTCATTTAGCCATGACTTCTATTAAAAACTAATAAATTATATAAAATTAATCAATCACACTAATTAAAATTCAATGCATGTTATTGAAAATAAAAATCATTTTGATTATATACATTTGTCATAAATTTACATATTAAATATTTTTAAAACACAACCATATTATTTTCAAATATATAAAATTACCATAAAATTAATATGCGTTTACGACAAATTTTTATTTATTAAAATCCATTTTACAATTAACATTATAATTTATAATGTTATTTATTATAATACATGTCAATGGTTAAAATATGGAAATTTTTCGAATCAATTTCTCAATATTTGTAGTTCAAATCAAATTATAAGTAATTAACAATAAATATATTAAATAACAATAAATTAAATTCTTTATGTTCTAATTATAATCACAGTATACAAAAGCAAAGCATATTTATTTATATATATATATATATATATATATATATATATATATATATATATAAATTACATGCAAACAACAATTATAATTCAAAAGAAATAATCTAGCTATAAAATAAGTGATTTTTTATTTATAAATAATTTCCTATATACTATATTTTTAAGTACTTTTTCTTACCATACGTGAATAAACAACTTCGCTATGCTATATTTGGTATAAAAAATAATTTAATAGATTTGTATTTCCACAAAACACTGTAATTATTATATTCTTTTTAGAGCATTGTCTACTTGTCATATTTCTTATGATTTATTTTGTTTACTCATAACAATAGAAAAAATCGTAAATAGACTATTACAAAATCTCATAAAAATGTTATTTCCAATCGTAACATAAAAATAAACATGATTTATTTTCTTAAATATTATTTCTATAATAACTGATTAGCATCTATAATGTAGATTAAATATATTTTTTTCGATTTATCATGTTTGATTATTTTATCTATCAGTTATTTTTAGTAACCTACTTTTAGTAATTATATATATATATATATATATATATATATATATATATATATATATACAATGTATGAAATTAAAATATGCTAATTAAATCAGTAATATTTTATTAAAACTGAATATGACTTTATTATGTTTTAGTAACATTTTAATACATATTTTGATATTAAAATTAACTAATTATTTATTTTCAGAGAACTATATATTCTCAGAATATTTTAAATATGTCTTTTAAAAATATCTATAAAAAAGATGTAAAAATAAAAAGTTACGAGTTAAAATAGCCTGTTTAATACAATTAAAATAATTTAATCAATTATAGTAACAAAGTTGAAGATTGTAATTGACGAAAACAAACGTATAGTATGTGTATACTCACATATACGCATATACATATAGTATATGTAAATGTTTTATGTATATACATACATACATACATACATACATACATACATACATACATATATATATATATATATATATATATATATATATATATATATATAATATATATATATATATATATATATATATATATATATATATATATATATATATATATACATATATATATATATATATATATATATATATATATATATATATATATATATAAATGAAAAAAAAAAAATCAAAATATGACGTAGAGGTAAATATATTAATTGGTAATGTTACATACTTTCTGATAAATTACATTATTATTTTTATACTAAATAAATAAGAAATATCAAAAAAATATGTTTCAATTTGATATTTTTTTTTAATCTGGTGGTTTTATTATATCTTTAAAAAATTATAAACTAAATCCTTACTAACATTCTTTCTCTTTATCAATAAATATATATATATATGTATGTATGTATGTATGTATGTGTGTGTGTGTAAGTGATTAGTATGTGTAGGAATGAATGTATGCATGTGTATATATATGTTAAGTATATACATATATATAATTGTTAAATTACATCCTTCGTAAAATTTATTAATCAGAAGGGTGTAAATAGAATCACATGCAAATAATGATCAGACAACGGAACAGCATCGATCGTCAAATACATAGTCTTGAACTTTGCTTTTACGAACAACTATCTAAATGTCACTAGTCGACATTCTACTACAACATTGCTAGAGCTCAGGATCTAAGCATATATGCTGATCTATGTAAGTTTTGCACGTAACTTAAGATGTTAACATTTCTACCTCATCGTAAATATTATAAATAGTGGAATGGTATGCTTTTAAATAATTTATAATTTCATCCGGTATATATATATATATATATATATATATATATATATATATATATATATATATATATATATATAATGTTTATATATGCGTATAATCAAGTAGTTTAAAACTTATGTAATAATATACACGTACACATTTACCAATAAAAAAGAAAATGCATTACAAATTATTCAAATTTATCCCATAAATATAAAATGCAAAAAATTTCTGCAAACACAAAAAAATTCATTTGATATTCATAAACAAAATGTTAAATATTTTTTTAATCTCCAAATGCATTCTAATGGTTATATCTTTTAGTTGCACAAACAAGTATTCTATTTTTATACACATACGCATTTGAAATATCAAAGTAAGGTATTATTTTTACATAATATTTTTGAAATAAAACTGTTATTTATTATCTAGCCTTTTGTGTTTAAATAAAATATGAAAGTTTATTATATATATATATATATATATATATATATATATATATATATATATATATATATATATATATATATATGTCTCACATTGAAATAAATAATCATTTTAATTCTATAAATGAAACTAAATTATAACTTAAAAGTTTATTTTCAATTTTTTATTTGTTAGATTTAATTTACTTCAATAATTGATGCACTTTACTAAAATAACAAAAAATAGTAATACTGTGGGTGTTATAACCTTGCACTTGTATTCAAATTTATGTAGAAATTATAAACATGTTCACACACACACATGTGCGCGAATAAACGCTCACACAAACACAAACATATGTGTGTGTGTGTGTGTGTGTGTGTGTGTATATTTATATATATATATATATATATATATATATATATATATATATATGTATTTATGTGTGTACATACACACTCACCTACACATACACACACTGTATTTTATGATAATTACCGTAAAAAATATATATAAATTTTGCAAATGTTTCCAAAGGGTAAATGTTATAATAAAAATATTTAAATTTATATAAATTTGTTTGAAAATGAATGAAAATTTAAAACAATTTTATATATAAATAATTCAAAGTAAAACCGTCTACATATCTGAGTAAAGATAAAAAATCTTATTAATACTGAACAGCGTGGCTCATTAACATAAACTTATTTATATCTTTCGATTCGAATCAATTTAAAGATGAGAAGTCTATAAATAAAATACATAATAAATACACATAATACTCTAATAAACAATCATTCTACATCATTGTTGTATGTCGAATTGCATTTATTTGCTTTAAATAGTTCCTAGTCCTGTACCTACGCTGTCAAAAGAATACATTAAGTGAATAACCTTGACGAAATATCGAGACGCATATTTTTTTTACAATAAGCTGTTTTACAAGTAACATTTTTTTTTGTTCTATATTGTGACACTGATCATTCTAACGTGTAATAATTCCAAAAAGCAGTCACGTAATTTTCTGTTCGTTTGTTACTGCATTAAAAACAATTTATAGAAAATAATTCAATAAATACCTAATGTAAATGTACTTAAATAATTTCAAACTATATTAATAATGTACATTGTTCATTAAATGCATTCATACGACATAGAAATATTTTAAAACAGGACTTCGATATAAGAAAATTTAAATAATATAATTGAAGTGAAAGCAGATAAGATAACATCAAATATATTAATATAATTTGTTTTATGAATGGAATGTTTTAGAAAATACAGTAATTGTATTTGTTTATAATTTTGTACAAAAATAATGAGTATATTAGTATTCTGTATGGTAAATGAATAATTAGGATCAAGAAAATCTGCATAAGCTTATAAATATTACAAAGATATTTTTTCGTACTTTTTTGTAAAAAAATATTAAACTGTTTTTACTGAAAAGGAAAATTATCTTCCAATTATTATAATTCAAACATACAAATATATTTCTCACTGAAAATAGTAACTATAGAATTTATTTTTATGTTTTCTTAAGTTTTTTTTTTCCAAAAAAGAATGAAATGGTAAATGATTATCAACTATTACTTTTATTTTCTTATTTCTGAATATATTTTCTAAAAATTGATATACATTTGGTATATGATATTAAATTACAATTCTGGTAAATAGTTTGGTTATTGTATATACTTATATATACATATATATATATATATATATATATATATATATATATATATATATATATATATATCATATTACTTAAGTCCTTATAATGTTCATTATTTTTATCTCATTTTATTTTATTGTTTATTAATATTATATAGCATGTATATATATATATATATATATATGTATATATATATATATATATATATATGCACATATGTATATACATATTTATATATATATATATATATATATATATATAATGTAAAAAAGTGTAATGCAGAATTCTAACATTTGACGTGTATGATCAAAATAAAAAATAACTGCATACTATTATAAAGAGTTTCTCAGTTAATGTTTCTCTGACTGAATAAAAATAAATGTAAAATGAATATGGTTTATTCGCTATGGTAATATCATGAAATAATATTAATTGACATTATACGAGTTCTGTCGATTACCACAAACGGCATTAAATAGTTCCTTTTAGTATAAAGTTATAAATAAAACGTGTCATGAATGTCAAATAATTATAGTAGTAATTTCATTATTAATATATACTGGAACTAATAATTAAGGTGAAGTTAATTGAAAATATTCTAATCACGTAACTTAATGCAATATTGATTATAATTAAAAAAGAATTAATTATTTTTAAATCACAAAATATAAATAATCAACTTTAAATTGATTTATTAAGAGAAAATGAATAATATGTAAGAAATATGAATTTTATTAAATTTCTAATTGATAAGAAAATTTTATTTTCTTATCAATTAGATACTGATTTTTGGTTAATTAAATATTAATAAATTAAATAATAGATTAATTTAATCGAATAAATAAGTTTTAAATTAAAATTTTTAGTTTATAAAAAAATATTTTATTTTCAAAGATTTAACTCATAAATTAGTTAATGAAAATAATAAATGTTTGACTTTATTCGTAATAAATTTATATATAGGGAAAAATTAAATTTAAAAGGCATTATTCGTACAATGTATCAAATTTATATTTTTTCAAAATTATTGAAATAATTTATATTAATAAATAATGTATTACTATAATATATATATATATATAAATATATATATATATATATCTATATATATATATATATATATATATATATATATATATACCTATACGTACATAATATAATTAACAAGGAAATATATTGCATACAATAATATACTTAACAAGGATTGTCTAATTATAAACGAATAAACTAAGGTTATGACAATTATTATGTGTAAGATTTATTTATTTTAATTGTATAAATAATAGTAGATATCTATGTACATATAGAAGCTATATATGCCTCTGTGTGAAATATATATATATATATATATATATATATATATATATATATATATATATATATAATTTTGAATAACAAATAATTTAATCGGATCTACTCTACATAAGAATACAAAAACATTGTATACAAGAAAATGATCTCAAATCAATTACAGTGTCTATGCCTTACAGCCAAAAAAGAGTGGCGCCTACTGTAATATCGCATTCAGGAAGTGATCACAAGATTAAAAAAATGCATATTAATGTGACAGCTCACATAACACGATAAATTCCCTAAAGCAGTATTTTTCACATATAACAAAAACCCAACTATTAATCATTTGATTTTATATCGACTACAATAATAATAATATATGTACAGAATTATTTTCAATAAAAATTTTAATTGTTAAGAATGTAAATCTTTGTATATATGTACATTTTATTTCTCTACTATTGAAAACTTTCAAATATTTATGTTTATATTATGTATATGAGTTATATATATATATATATATATATATATATATATATATATATATATATATATATATATATATATTATTAAATAATATAGAACATGCGGACGCAGATGTTTTGCAAGTATTCGTAAATTACACATTCCTACAACCTGTACATTTTAACGACATCTGACGTTATAAAATGAAATGAATTCATGAATTCCGATGCCAAATATAGATTGATGAAGGTCATAATGAAAGTATATCCCGACCCTGGATTTGTTTTCAATATTAATGGCCCAGTTGTATGTTAAACTAAAATATTTCTATTTTTAAAAGTGTAATACGATACCGTAATGCAAACAAATAGTTGTAATATATACCAGCATGAATAGCAAAAATATTAAAATGCGTGGCATTGGGCAACATTCGGCGCTGTTTTGACACATCGTTCATATAGGATATTGGATTGCAAGTAGATTTTTTTATTAATATTTATTAACAATTGTTTAATGTAATAGATGCTAATGAACGAATTACAAGGGTCATTGAAGAGGAAAGAATCATAATTTATAATATATAAATATCAAATTTATATTACTAAGTAACATATCTTTTTTTAATATTTTTTTTTCTTAATTTAAACTTTAAGTTATTTAGTATACATCAATGATCAGAAATTAAAATAATGTAAATGTACAGAAACCTATTATATATATATATATATATATATATATATATATATATATATATATATATATATATATATATATATATATAATACAATAATTAGTATAAAATCAACTTTTAGTGTTTCGTGTTACAAATAACCCAAAATACTCAATAAAATGAGTGAAAGATTGGTTAATTGTTTTCAATGACTATGTCAACATCATGGAAACCATTTACTTAAGCAGTCATCTCAAATTCCCAAACATAGGCCATGGAACTCAATCAATAAAGTCAGTGACCTGCACTAAACAAAGTAGATGTAGCAGAGTGATTCGACCATTCGGCCGACTGAATACATTTCATTTCGTTCAAATGAATTGACTTAGAGCGTGCTATGTGGCCAAATCGTCACTTGACCTAGTTTTCAATTTCACATATAGCAGTATTATTTATATACTATTTCCGTATTTCAATGCAACTATTTCCAAATCCTAAAAGTAATTAGAAACATATGGTTATATGAACGCATTTATATATATATATATATATATATATATATATATATATATATATATATATATATATAAAATTAATTACATATTTTGACCATGAAAAGAATTTCAAGTCACGCAAAAAAAGATATTTTCATTTCACAAACGACGTCATGGTATAAGAATAATTTACATTTAAAATTTTTAACCTATAGTTTATTATTAGATGTGATTGACAAAAATATCAGTACATCAAAATAAACCTCAAATCTAATGAAATTGTAAAAACTAATTAAATATTTTATTTCAATAATACATATAAAACGTATATAAAATAATATTTTAAATATATATATATATATATATATATATATATATATATATATACATATGCATTTGTATGTAAGTGTAATTTAAAACAAGAAGAATATATTTTTGTAACAATTATACTGTGTACAATAAAGCATATTTGCGTTATTTTCCTTAGAAAATCAATTTAACATTTTATTTTTTATTCCATTTTAAATGACAAATTTAAAATTTATAAGAATTTTTTGCTTGACAAAACTATATTTACATATAATTTTAATTTATTTGAAAAATTAACTAGATTATTTATTTACGTTCATTGAATGTAATCGACCTTCTACTATTTCGTGAGCTTAGTCTATAATATTATTTAAATATTCAAGGATGTATACAAAATTATCTAGAAAAAATCTAAATAAAATATGAGCATTTTCAAATCTTATTCCAAAATTATGACTTTAATAGTATTAACTTTATCTATTTAAACAAATATAATAAAATAATAGATCGTATTAATCAAATTAAATAAGCATTATCAATAATGCATAATGAATTCTACAACATTAAACTTAATGTGTGCCAGTATTGTAATTCAATGAAATTAATAATCAAGATAGTTTGTCTGATAAATGAGTTTGAATGAACTATTGAACATATGTTCAAACCCTCTACACATACACATATATTTTTAGACACGCACATACATTATAAAAATTATATATATATATATATATATATATATATATATATATATATATATATATATATATATTTACACATATTCATAACATTATAATTGCTATAAAACTTTGTAATTGTATAGTGTTTATTTTTTTGAAGAAATATATAAAAATAATTTGTATTCGAAAAAGAAAAATCAAAAATACACTGTAATAAGATGACCATTTATACGTTTAATATTTTTTATTATTGTTAATTAGTTCTTCAATAAAAAAACATATTTGTTAAAAAAATATGTTCCAAAAGTCAAATAAATTTTCTAGCACCTTATTGAAAAATAATTCCATTATAATTATCTTACTAGAAAACGTCATATGAATAAAAATAATTTAAGTAACATAAAATAAGTTTATATACTCAAGTATTATCAGCCCATTTTTTTTTTACATTTTTAACGTATTTAATGTTTGTTATATATAGAATATTGTTAAAAAAGTTGAGAATATATACACAATTTTGTTTATGTTTTTTATTTTCAAATGGAACTAAAATGTACATCAAAATAGCAATTAATTATTTGAATATTTAAGAAATATTACCATAAGTTAAAATAATATATTTAACTTTTCAATTTTAAGTATAATGTAATAAGTAAAGAAACAAAACATTGATTTGAAAAATATCAAGATTGATATATTTTTTAATAAATATAACATGTATAAATGCATGGATAAGTATGGATGTGTTGAAAATCAAATTAGTGTATCTTTCTTTATAAAATTATATATATATATATATATATATATATATATATATATATATATATATATATATATAATACACACATGAAAACATATGTATTATATATTTAATTAGAAGTATATATACACCTGTCATTTATTTTTTATTCGCATTGTGAAGTGCTTTTTCCTAAATGGAATTTGATATAATTATGAATTAAACATAATGTATTCAATTAAATATGATCTATGTATATGTATACGAATATATAAATATACAACTACATATATATATATACACACATATACATATGTATACATAGACATTCTGTGGTATGTACTATTACCTCTTAGACGACTCTTGAACTAGACAAATATTCTAAACTTGTCTACCTTGCCAAAATTTGTCTGATATTAATCGATTGGAATATACGTGTCTTTAATAATTGCAAAATATGTCACAAGCATAGGCCTTGACATCGTCCGTAGGCATATATTTTATTATACTATTTTAGTTCTGAGATTCATTCAATATATGTTCATAATAATATATATACGATGTACTATTGTAATTTTATGACTATATATATATATATACATATATATATATATATATATATATATATATATATATATATATATATATATATATATTATGTATGTCGTAAATAATTATTTAAAAATATATATAAATATATATATATATATAATATTATGTATGTCGTAAATAATTATTTAAAAATAATAAAAAGTTCAATTGAAGAAATATAAATTTTTTCTTGTTATTTATTATGTAAAAGATATTTAATTGATTTTTCACATTATTTTTTGAAAGGTATTTATTTTTTCATTTATTTATTACTTTTTCTCTAAACTATAAATCATTAAATTAAATGCAATTTACTGTGATTTATTGGATCAATTTATGACTGTGCGATACAAAAATACTATTTTTGTTTATAAAATTAAATCAGTAATAACAATCGAAAATTTGATTTAAACACACACACACACACACACACACACACACACATATATATATATATATATATATAATAAAATGCACTTTTCTAAATTAACTTAAATCTTTCTTATAGTTTTCACAGCAAAACTGTAAGGATTTAAAAACATTTTATTTCAAATATACTATAATCGAAAGAACTGTTGATATATATATATATATATATATATATATATATATATATATATATATATTTACGATCCTCAAAATAAAAAATAAGTTTTTTTTGCATATATTGTTAAATTATATAATTGATATTTTAGATTTATCGTCAGTAGATATATAAGTAACAAGAAACATTAATTTAATACTAATTTTTCATTTTAAAATATATTTAATTTAAATAAATAAAAGGTTTTATATAAAACAATTTTAATTTTGTTATATTCTAATAGTTAAGCTTTTGTTGAAATTATTGATGATAATATTGTATTCAATATATACAAATTTATTCATACATATTAAATATATATATATATATATATATATATATATATATATATATATATATATATATCAATAAAATAATAATAAAATAATTCTTTAATAATTTTATACGACAGAACTATATCGACCAGCAGTATTAATTCATTTATAAATACTTTGTTAAGGTGGTCAAGGACGAATAAAATCTATCTTGTTTTTATGTTTTTGTAGTATGCTATCTAAAGTTTTTCAACACGTTTGTATATATATATATATATATATATATATATATATATATATATATATATATATATATATATATATATATATATATATGTATTTGTGAACATTTATTATTAGTACAGGGTTTTAAAAGTAAATTCTTTGATTGCTATTTTTGTCCTTATAATAAAATTAGTGATCAAAAATTAATAGAAACTATATTATTTGCACCTTTCTATTATATACACCTTGAAAACGTGTATGAATAATAAATTCAGTATTGTACTTGTTAAGTAAAATAATTGATAAATTCGTGAAGACTCTATATGTATATACATAACAACGATCATTGATAACGAAAAAAAAGTGAGTGAGAATTGAAAATACGACCACAACAAATATTGTAAACACGTTCCGTCCACCACCAACTTGGAGTGTACGAACGTTAAGGCCGTGACAAGTAAGTGACCAGCGATGACCACGGAAAGCATCGAAAGAGTTGGTTGGTGAATCGGCCGGGCCGCCGAACTTGATAGTTCAAAACGTGGGTAGGACCGCCATCGCCATCACCACCACCATCACACTATACAACTACGGCCACACGGCGATCTAGTACGACGATGAAGACGACGTAGATGATGATGGGCCTTATGTTGATATCGCAGACGGGCGTTGTGTGCAACGTTATGTTAACCAACCAATGGCGGCAACGAGGTGAACAACCTCGTGCGCGACTCACGCGCAGAGGCGCGCGCGCGCGGAGCACCTTACCTAGTGCACTGGCGACGATGCGACTGACTCTTCTGATGTGACCAATGCGACCGCGGAAGTACCAACGTCTATCTCTGCGTTCGTTGCGCTGTCCCGGAAACGGGACGTGAACTCGTCGCTCCGTAGACTGGATGTCACCGAGCTCTACGGTCGATCTTCAACATATGTATCTACGTACTCTATACTACTTACACGACGAACAAGTAAAAAAAAGTGTCGACCTTGCATTTTCCCTCTGTTTGTTGATTGATCGATCAGCAGCATTGTGCACAAATCAAACTCAGATACAAACATTACACCTGTTCTATATACATACATACATACATATATACATATATATATATATATATATATATATATATATATATATATATATTCATATATAAACTTTCATTTCGTGATTACTAAATCATGTATTATATAAAGTTATCGACTTTAATAATAATTGAGTATTTCTATATACGCAATATGAATAAACTACAATTAAAATAAAGTTAATAAAACATTTGATTTAATTTCACCAAATTCAGAATTTAAAATTATTACATAAGCAATGTAAAAGTGATTCCTTAATTACGATATTTTTAAAAAGGTTTTACGAAATAATTATAAAAATACTTCGAATATTTGTTGTTTTGGAATTGTGGCTAATTCACTTTGTGTGCATGTGTGTGAAATTTAAATAAATTAAAAAAGTGAAGATATATCTAAAATATTAGAAGATTAAAAATAAAATCTATAAACATACTCATTTTAAATATATCTTAGAAAGAAATTCGAAAATTACACAGAAAAAAATAACTTAGTTGGACAGTTGGATAGTTGGACAGTTGGAATATTTAATATAAAATAAAAAAATGAAAGATGAGTAAATGTACAACCGAGTTTTATCTACTATTAATTTTCTCTAACTAAATATACATATTTAAAATATAAATGTACGTGCGTGTATATGTATATCAATATGCTGCTTAATCAAATCGATCAAGTAATTGACTATTAGTTTCAAGAGATCACCAACTACAACCGTTCGTACTGTATCCGAGGTTCATTATCACGTAGATGATATTCAGTGTGGTCATTGCGGACGTCAGGAATGACTGGATTGAACATGCAACAAGCACCAGAAGAAGGAGAAGACGAAACAGACAAGTTTGCAGCAACTTTCGTTCATTCGCGCTGATAAATGGTTATCACCATCAGCTGGCCACACAGAAGACGAACAGCGCGTTTTGCGTAGTTCTTTTTTCGTTGATTGTTTACGATTCAATGAGCGCAGCATTGTCACATGGGCAGAGGTTGAGTCATTGACCCACCAGGTCGCGTGCAATATGGTTGAATTAATGAAATATATATAAAAAAAACTATTTATATCATTTTTAACCAAATAATATCAATATTTTATTATTTTTTCCTTCCGTATTGGACTACAAATAAAAATTGAAAATATTTTGTGAAAGGTACGATCTATTAAGAAAAATATTAAATGTTTAATGTAGTCAAAGTGTTATAGATGAAACCAGTTTGACCCCGTGATATGAAAAGTTAATTCCAAATGAGTTACTATTTCTTGTAATTAAATTTAAATTAAAATTCCGATAATAACTTGTTATCCAAAGAAGCGTTTTATAAATATCACATTATAAATTATTTTATTTTAGAAATAATGTAATTAAAACAGTTTAATCTTTTAATATGTTTGATAATAAAAATTTACGTCAAATATATATATATATATATATATATATATATATATATATATATATATATAATGTATATATACATACATACATATGTTTTATAATGTTAATCTATTTTATACTCTAATATAACTAAATAAAACTATCCATAAATGTGTATGTGTATTTATCAGTACATGTATGCACATAAATAAATATTTTTCGCTGATTGCCAGAGATATTGTCAAGAAATGGCTATGAATTCAAACGATATATTGCATGAACTCATGAACGTGTTACGGATAACGAATATCTTATTGTAGAAAGAAATTTGCATAAGACGCTGCGCTGTGGACTATTTTTAAGGTACGGGTGAACAAACTTCAGAAATCGATGTCATCGATACAGATTCACTGGTGAAATAATGATATAGCAATCTAGAACATTATTATGCATACTAAAGTATTGCTAATTGTTTAGTCATAACGCCCCATAATTTAGTATATACGACATACATATAATTATAGAATGGCCATTATTCTGTTTTTGTTTATATGGTATCAATTAAATATCTATACAAAATTATGTACAAATAATAAAAAAAAATAACGAATTAATACATAGCGAAATTGGTTAAAGTAATAATTTTTTTTCTGTATACAAGATTTACAAAAATTAAACATAAGTATTTTTAAGATAACAAACCAAAGAGTATTTTAATTATTAATAACAATTTCGATACGAATTTGAGTATTTGTAATGTTTAAATTGTTCACATAATTGTATTTTTAAATTTATATATATATATATATATATATATATATATTTATATAAATATATAATTTTTGAAAAAAGAATTATTAACCTATAACAACGTATAAATTATAATATTACACTGGCATTAAATTTATAATAATATTTTGTCGAATAATAAATGAGCATTCATTTAATATCCTTTTTTGTAAATAATTAATGTATAATAAATTTTGCAGCTATAGTTATTAAATAATATAATTTAAGGTGTTACGTATGTTTATAAATAATATACTATAAATGTTTTAATATTTAGATAAAAAGTACTGGTCAGACGATTAACCTATTTTTTATAATTACCAAAATGTAATTGATTGATTATAAATAAATGGAACTAATTTTTAAAATAATGCAACGTAATTTGCAAAATAGATCTCATATTATGATAAATTAAATTGATCTATGATTTAGTTATAATTCAAATAATTAAAAATATAATAAAAACTGTAGGAGTGATTGAACTCTTGATAGCTAAAACAATTTTCAATATTTTTTTTGTTTTTAAATTGATTTTAGCACTTTTACTAAAATATAAGAAAAATATGTGAAAAAATGTTCCTTACTAAATAATATTAAAATTTAATTTTTGTTCACATTTATATTTTTTTATACTTTCTTAAAAAAATACTTCTTCATTTAGTAAAATTATTGCAGTTTACTAATATTTTAACATTTTTTGATATTACATCTATCATTAATTTAATTTTAGGAGCAATAATAATTAAATATATATTTAATTAAAATCTAAAAATTAAGTAAACAGCTACTATTATTTTTTAATATTTTAAAAAGTTAAATAACTAAAAAAGTGACTACAAATTGAATTATAAATTATCTTAATATATATATATATATATATATATATATATATATATATATATATATATATATATATATACATATATAAACATAGAAATGTATGTGTGTAATCTATTGTCGAGTAAAAATAAGAAAACCTATTAACATTTGTTCAAAAATTTGTATGCACAAAGTGTATACCAATAGATACGTTATGTGAATAAGTACAATATACTTGAATCGATTAGAATTGATTTAGTAACGTAATAGTAAATTAGATTTGCCAATTTATTCTAAAGACAATTAATAATCACAAGGTTACTGTTAAGGTCTATTATAGCCAAATAAAAAATGAATATGTATCCAATAAAACATATATATTATATATACAAAAAAAAATCAAAAAGATATATATCTAATTGCGTATTTTAATTCGTCAATTATTAAAAATATATCTAGATTACTGACAAAAAAGAGATTATTACTCATATATCTGATGTAATTTTGAAAGTATTTTATATGCGTATTAAAATTGCTTTAATGAATTTATTTATTTTTTGTTTGTTTACTTATTACATTTACATAAAATTTCAAATTATTATATATATATATATATATATATATATATATATATATATATATATATATAAAAGTGAGCAAACAAGGAAAAAAATTCTCACCAACCCGCCTGGTCAACGTAAATATGATAAATATGACCAAGTGTCAGTGTATGATAACATTCAATGAGACTTCACCCAACAGTAAGCTGATATGATAACAGCGATATGTTAATTTTATAAAAATATAATTCTTACTGTTTCAGCATTATTTATGTAATTTAAAATTCATTAGCAAGAAATTAAATAAAAAAAACTGTATATTAAAAGTTTAAACTTTTAATTAATTATTAACAAAAAAGATAAGATTTTTAATAGTTTCATATTTTTCGAAAAATCTATAAATATTCTTCGATGAAAATGTTTTTTTTTGTGACAAAGATTTAAAAATATTACATTATATATTTATATATGTGTGTGTATATGTATATACAAAAATAACATTAAACTACAACTATTTATTCTATGTAGAATATCTATATTCGCATCACATACAATGTATCATGTATAATATTTTATAATTTATCGTAGAATTTTGCTCTCATATATGACTGGTTTATAAAAATATGATATGCATATAAAGTATGTACACTTAATAAAGTTGATTATAAACAACAAAATACAGAACAAATAATCTGCACACAACACATAAGCAAACAATTATATCGATATATTTTCTAAAATGGATTTTTGTAATTGACGTTATTTTTAGCGCAATAAATTTAAAAATTATATTTAAGGTAGAATTTATATTTTTAAAAAATCAGGTTAATTGTCATGTGACATGTGCGCACATGTATGTATTTACATACACACACATGTGTGTATATATATATATATATATATATATATATATATATATATATATATACGAAAGTACAAATTTAATTTCGAAAGAATCGATTACGATATTTGCATTTGAGGAAACTATGTGAATGTACGTATTAAAAAAATCGAATGATATTATGCAGTTATGAAAGTGAACAGTAGCCGCTTTTACCTTGAAAAATCAATAAAATCTAAGTTGTAAAATCAATGCAATTTCAAGTATACTTGTCAATGTCATACGTGAGAGTAATACCTGACCTCAACTGTCAAACACGAAAAAAGCGTATACCTTCAAATATTTATGCCGGCTTTTTAGCAATGCACTTGTAATATTTTGATCATTATTTGATGTAGCTTCTGAGTTTTATGGAGAGAACTTGAAACAATGTCAAGCGTTTAGAAACATATATATATATATATATATATATATATATATATGTATATATATAATTTTTGGAGTTTATAGAAAGAGACTATATATATATATATATATATATATATATATATATATATATATATATATATATATATATATGTATATATGAACTAAATAATGAACTACTAAAATTAATTCCTTTTAAAGCAAGAAATAACATGTTTTGCACAAATTTGTTTTAATCGTAGTAACCTTTATTGAAAATGTCAAAATAGATTACCATATTTCGATAAACAGGAGTAATTAATCTTTCCAGTTGTATCGAATACAACGTTTTGACAAATTATTAAACATTTCTAGTTGATCTCTGAAGGCCAGTCAAATGTATTGATAAATTCTACTAAATACTCACTAGTTTTATTAATGAACTTTTTTTTAAAGAAAAATGTAAAACCTCTAATAAAACAGTAACGAAGATTTTAAATCGATGAAAATTTTATTCATGACTTAATTCATTACAGCACTTAATGAATGCCAATTTATTATTTAAAAATATGTTTTCTTTCTTGTATTTTATATCTATCGATATAGCAACCGTATTTTTTAAAACTCTAACGTCACTGATTACATAAAGACAAGGACATTCTAAATAATATTATTTGCATTAATTCAAGTATCTCTTTCCCCGAAATAATTTATTAGATAAATTAATATTAATATGTTCCAACATTTTGATAGAACTATATTAATGTATTTTAAAAATTAAAATAAATTTTGTTAAGAAAATAATAACTGTTCTAATTTTTAATAATCATAATAAATAATATATCCAGTTTTTAAACATGTTAAATGTTAATTTTTTTCAACAATTTAATCTAATAATGAATTATATTTATTAATTAATTACATAATTTATACTGTCATTTTTTCTTAAATAAAACTAACATTTAAAAATATTCGTTTAATTATATTAATAACTAACTATAAATAAAATGAACAAACAACTATTAAATATTTAACTTAACATCCTGTCGCCTATAAATTATTTCAAATATAAAAAGTGTAAATATTAATAATTATCGAAACACAATAAAATTGAAAGTACAATAAATATTTGAACCCGATTATATTTCTAAAAGTGCGAAATAGCAAAGAGTATAAATACATACAAAATTGTAATAATTAAATATAAATATACATGTTTTTTTTAAAATAAATCATTATTAGAAAGAAATTTATTGTATCTTATCGTAGTTCAATTACATCAAAAATTCTAAACCACAACATTGTTAAGTACAATAATTGATTCCGTATCGGTATTGTATTTTTATTTTTATACGATATTACATTAATGTTTCTATTTTTATATTTAATTTTTTATGTGACCTTTTAAATAATTGTCTGTCCGAAAATATATATTTAGATAAAAAAAATATAAGAAAATAAAAAGTACCATTTTAACAATATTTCAAGCTAGTTTGTTGTTAATAAATAAACAAAGAAAAAATTATCTGTGAATGTATTTTGATTACATTTCCTATAATAAATTATTATTCACAGTGAACGAACGAGATTTTATTATCGTTTCTACTTGTTTTTATTCTTATTACTTGCTTTGCTTTTAATATCTAATTAAATACTTTTTTTAATTTATATATATATATATATATATATATATATATATATATATATATATATATATAAATGTAAAAGGATACAAGTAATGAATTTTATTGAATAAAATGAAAATGAATTTTTATCATTCGTCATATCATGTCAGAACGTGTCGAGTTTCTAACATATAAAGCAGTGTACAAGCGAAATGTCAAAACAGAGTGTCAGAAACCTCTCTTACCTGTCATTTAATGCTGCTATAGCAATCAGCTGATCGTTGCCTCTCCTTTTCACCGCACCTTCTTCTTCGTCTGCAACTAGACGTTTCTTCCCGTCCACGCATTTTCATCGGCATTTTCATTTTCATATAAATGTAAATTATTTTTCTTTTCTCCTCTTCTCGTAATTGTATTTTTCAATTGACATATTTAATACAATCCGGTCGGATCTAAGCCTCCTTCTGGTGTCTGATGACTAGTTTGTTGAGCCATTATTATTTGTCACTTGAATTTTAAATTAAATATATAATTATTATTATTATTATTTTTTAAAAAAATAAATTTTCACAAAAAGTTATAATAGTTCGCGGTTTATTTTCCCGTTTATTTGTTTAAGTGATCAATATAATCCAGTAGGATCTAATTCTTTTCCACCCATGTTTGTTGAAATGATTGAATTTAAATACAGGACAGGGATCAATCGAAAACGATTGTTTGAAGTTAATATAGACCGGTAGGATCGAGACCGCCCATTGTTAAAAGATATTTTTTTATCTGGTGATTGATGAAATCGAACACAGATCAATTAAGTTTCGAGGATTTTTGCACGAAATAAATCCAATTGCGAACGATGGAAAAAACACACAGTGCCTCCGATCCGACTGAGTCTCGTCTCGTGAAATACAATTCGAGAATGTATCTGTACAGAACCCTACTCGAATGAATTATGTTGACGACGTGCCGCTGCAACGCGCGCGTATACCCAACGCTCAACGGTAAGAGAATGATTGAGGATCGCCGTCTGACATATGTTTAAATGCGAAGCAATGCGCTAGCGACAAACGGGAGTCCCGCCAACTAGCCGGTGTGCTGAACACGAGAGCTCAGAGTGGGGGCACGCACACCTAAACACACGCACACACAGCACAACAACACGACGCAACGCAAGAAGACAACAAACGCGCCGGCTGTTGACAGTAGGCCAAGCGCATAAACGTACTTCTTGCGCGCATTTCTTGTCACACTTACGCGAATTGTTCCAAACTCACTCGATAGAAAAAATCGCGGACTGCCGGCGTGTCGTGGAAATAACGAACGTCGTCGTGTTCGAACGTGGGGCAGCGGCGGCGACGCCACACGACACGGCACGACACGACACACAACGGATGAACTTTCAACCTGGTTTTCTCGATTCCGCTAATAACGGATTCGTCGTTTATTTTACGTTCGTTACCTTTATTGCTACACCTACCGCCCGACGCCGATTGGTCATTTTGTCACGTGACGGCGATACGTCAAGAGGCCATTGTCCGCGATGTACATTATCGGTCATTTTTTTTCCTTCCTAATATCCAACCATGGTGACTGTATCATGATTAAAATATACCGTTCGAAAACCATTATGCACTGACTACACTATCACTTTAAAAGTAGTTTACTTGAACAGTTAACTTTGGTCACAGGTTATTGTAACTGTTTTTATTTGATAACTGACATTGTTAAGCACTCACCACGCTCAATGTTAACTCCATGCAAGTGCGTGTCGTGTTAATAGCGTTTGAATGTCTTTAATGTGTTCACGACTTAATCGATTCGATTATTGCTGAACATACAACAAAGATACATTCGCTTTGCTATAGAAAGAAAACTCGCCACTAGCATCGAAAGTTAAATACTTACCTTTTTACGTATATATAAATATATGGCAATGTAAACATTGAAATAATTCACTTTTTAAGGTCTGTTTGTAAACATATTTTATATTATATTTTCGCGACAAACAAGTTTATCACGGAATAATTTTATACGCCAAATATTTCTTAGCGCGCTTAAAAATTTACATAAATCTACGCAGATGTAGGTATATTACATATAAACACACACACACATACACACACACACACACACACATATATATATATATATATATATATATGTGTGTGTGTGTATTCATTTTCATTGATAACTATCTGTTTTTAAAATATTTGATTTCATTCAATCTTTGAATGTTTAATTATAAAAACACAAGCCTTTGATTTTTTTGAAAAAATGCATTCAAATTTGTATAAATTCTATATAAGAACTAAAATATTTATCAATGAAGATAAAAAAGTAGTCTAAGAACTAAATCCATACCTAATAATTAAATTATATGAAATAATTTCAACTTGTGTTCTTTAATAAAATAATTAAACTTAAAATTATACTTATATTTAAAATTAAAATTACACATTTCAATAAAAAAATATTGTACTCAAATACTATAAAATTTTATAAAAATATCTAATAATCACTTTTTGTTATTTTTTTTCGCTAATAGGAGCTTCAATAATCGTACCATATTTATTAAAGGACTGAATAACACATTTTTTTAGAAAAAATCTTTAAAATGTAACAGCAATAAGTTAACGTAGTATATACATATTGTTTTAATTTTTGCGACTCTACGGAAAGGCTATCATATTTTATTCAGCTGTTAGATTTAGTAATAGAGTCACTGAGTTCCGTAGTAAAGTAGTATACTGCCATGCTGGTACCACATGCTACTATCTAACACATTCATATAACTTATTTTTATATTGTTCTAGATTTGAAAATTTTGATTTCACTCGACTGATTATTGAAAGTATTTATTATGAATTAAAAAGAAAAGAAAAAAACATTAGTGGAATTAAAATTAAACGTCATGCGGATTTTCCAACGAACACGATAAATGGTTACACAAAACATTTATGCTGTTTCAAATGAATCTTGTCCCATAAACAAATAATATATTTAAAATAATGCGTTTTCCCTATAAGTTTATATCAGTTTTATTATGTAATTAGTGGGTTTTATTAAAATTTATTGGCTGTAATTTCTTAATTGTAATATTTTAACTCAGCTTTAAACAACTATTCATTTTCTTTATTTCATTTTCTCGAAAATAAAATTTTATTCAACTTATTATTTTAATATTATACTTTATATATATATATATATATATATATATATATATATATATATATATATATATATATATATATATATATATATGTAATAAATAAACTCTTAAATCTACAATAAATAACAAATTCTCAGACGATGGATAAGAATATACTTACTAATTATGGCAGATAAAAAAGATTAACATTTACTATAGGTCGAATGGTAGTTTATTTTTGTCATATAAAGTATTGTACTTTTTCCGCAAGGAAATGATTACCTCAAGAACAGAAAACTTTTTGTAGTGTTTAATAATTATTTATTATACACTCTGTTTTTATGTACATTTCATTAGCGATGTTATTATTTGATTTAGTATTGTGGCAAATTTATTTTAACACAAATAAATCACTCACTTAAACATTGATATTTTTTATAAAAGTTATCAATAATTACTGACATGTATTTTGATGGCCATCATCATGAAAAATTATAAATTTTATAATAGAGTACTCTAGTAAAAAAATGGGTATTAGTAAATAAAATAAACAATAAACGATTATTGAACATTTTTATAAAATAATCTTGTTTTGTTGAAATGAATTATTTATTTGTGTTAAAGGCGATGTCATTTTCATTGTAACATAAATCTTTTAAAAATATTTGAGAAAGACGAACAATTTTATATGTTTACGCATCGATGCTGATGGCATCATCATCGAATAAAGAACGAATATAATAAATAATTATTGAACACTTGAACAAAATTTGAAGATATTGTGAGAGTAACGTTTTTAAGAAAAAATTAATTACCCACAATGCAAAAATATATTATTAAAAAAATTAGCAAGTACATTAAATAAGTATAAAAATTATTAATTTGCATAAATTTAACATACATTATATATATATATATATATATATATATATATATATATATGCGTAATGAAAATCTATTGAATCATATTTAATATTAATAAAAAATATCATTATAAGAAAAGAATATGTGTCTTGTTCTTAGAAATGCACATATCGTTGTTCCAGTTACCAAATTATTAAACATCATTATATCAAGAATTAATATTTGTAGTTATTTATAAGATGATGAAAATAGAAAATTAATTAATTACATTTAGAAAGTGTATACGTGTTTTTTAACTTACGGCTATTTTGCTATAAAAAGTTGTAAATAAAATATGTAAGTAAGCACCTTTAGAAATAATTAAAGTGTCAATTATTTTATTTATATTGTGTTTATTAGTAAATATAGATATAGAAGTATTTTTTAAAAACATAATTATAATTATAAAATAAATAGTTAAGCAAAGAAAAAAATGTAAATATATGCGCATATTTTAATATATGTAAAAAAATATAATCAACTTAATTATATCTCATTCCTTGTAAATTATAAACTTGAATAAAAAATACAAAGAATAAATTTTATAATATATTGTATTAAAAATAGGCGTCTAAATATACAATTTACTTAAATTAAATAATATTTAATTATCATCAAGTATAAACTTGATCTATTTTAAAATACGTACAAATTGAATTATCTAAAAATTCTACGAAAACGTATTCGTGATTTGACACATAATAATTGATATGCACAAACAATAATTATATACAAGTAAAT
>CP092087.1:22360363-22392863 GCA_029203775.1 Neoneuromus ignobilis
ATATATATATATATATATATATATATATAATTTTATTTGGCAATTCGATATTTTATATGATGGTTGTAGATTTAAATGTTGTCTTAGGTCTTGTACGCTGCGCATATAAAAAGTGTTCTTTAGCTACTCTATAACCAGACTGTTCTCTAGAATTTTTAAGTGCATTTATTGGAATTAGAATCACATAGTTTCCAATTTTTATTATTTATTATAATAAATAATTTCAAACACTTTTTGTTAAAAATTTGCTGTAACATTATGTATATATATATATATATATATATACCTGGATTTAATACACACACATTTCAAGTCTTAAATTTGTTTAAAATATATTATTTCTTGTATGAAATAAAGTAATATTTAATGTCGATTTTAAATGTTTTGAAAATCGACAATATCGTTATTTAAAATATCATTCTTTTTTAATACAAAGCAATAAATCTAAATTTTACAATTAGTGTCATTTTGTATTCGGAACATACCTTATATTTCTTAATCTACAATATTTTGTCTTTTTGATATAAATCTAAGATATTTAAAATAATCTTAATTTATATATTTTTTTATATTTACCATTGTATCCATGCACACACACACATACATACATACACAAATATATATATATATATATATATATATATATATATATATATATATATATATATATATATATATACGAGGGTCGTTTGATAAATATGGTGAAAAAGTAAAAAATCGCAATATTAAGCTCACTGATGTAGTTGGGATTAATAATTAATAATAAATTAATAATAAATAATTAATAAATAAATAATTAATAATTAATAAATAAATTAATAATTAATAATAAATAATAAATAAATTAATAATTAATAAATAAATAATTAATTAATAAATAATAAATAAATTAATAATAAATAATTAATAATTAATTGTGGTTAAGGATGTGGTTAAGGTGCCGAAAAAAACAGCTTCATTTTGTATGAAATGAAAAGAAGACTTTGTCTCAACCAAATCTCTAGAAGAGGCAATATCAAACAGAAAAAAAATTACGGACGGAGAAATAAATTGAAAAATTTAATTAAATTAAACAATAAATAAATTTATCATACTTATCAAACGACCCTCGTGTATATATATATATATATATATATATATATATATATATAATTATCTTTTTTCTATAAATTTCTGAATGAAGGTCTCTATCAATACTTTTTACTTCGACAGATTCAATACCTTTCTTTTCCAATTTCCTTATGTTTTTATCCCATTTCTCTCTGAGTCTTTTCCTGAGAACTTTTATTGTATATATATAAATTTTAATCATTTATTGTTAATATATTTATAAATGTAATTTAATGATTTAAAATAAATTGAATATAACAAATATTTATTATCAAGTAAATAAAATCAATATAAAAATATAGTATGATTTACATTATAAAATTAATCTTACATTTTTCAGTTAATTTCCCGAATTAGCCAATTAAAAAATATAAATATAAACCATCGCCAAAGTGAATTTCACTATTCATTAATTTAATACAATAAAAGAATCATTTTCAAAGAATATTTACTAGTTTAATATTCGATAAATATAAAATTTACTCTACATTTCAGAATATACTACATATTTATATGAAATTTATTTATCACATAATAAATATTCAATATTAACACTAGATTTACGGAGCGAGTCAATTTGACCATTTAAGATTTTGTTGTTATTTATATAGAAAACTTAAATATTATTTTTTTAAAAATATGATTGTTTTTAATTACATAATGACACATATACAAAAAAAAATATATTACATATTTTCATATATGTCATTATGTAATTAAAAACCATCATATGTTTTTAAAAAATAATATTTAAGTTTTCTATATATACAACAACAAAATCTTAAATGAGTCAAATTGACTCGCTCCATAAATCTAGTGTTAATAATTTATTACATTTATCTATGAAGATATATAACACAATTATTTTTTACCAAAATATTTTTTTATTGATAATATTATTTATAAAATATATTACTTTAATTATAATTACTTAACAGCTTTAAGAACATTCCTCGATATTTATAGAAATTATATGTATATAAATAAATAAAATACAATGAAGAAGACAACGAAACATTACACACTATTTTTGATTCCGTTACTTGTGCTGAGAACAATAGTGGCACGCGCGAAAGCTGACAGATTTTGAATATTGATCCAGAGATGAATAAAATAATGATATATTGCGAATATTATTAATAGTAACTATTATTTCAACGGCATTAATAAGGAACTAATAACAATTATTTGTTACAATCAACTATAATGAATTATAATTGAATTGAGTCATTTGTCTAATAATAAGGTGTATTTAATTTATATTTACGTTTTGTTAGGTATCGTCAAATTATATATATATATATATATATATATATATATATATATAATGCTCCATATATAAGGTTAAATAAATGCAATCCAATATGATACACTAAAGGGTGAATAAAATAAATATATAATCAGTTTTAAAATTAAAATGAATTCCTGCTATACAAAACCAAGGCTAAAAAATACGACACAATAAAAAAAGAAAATTATAGACGCGAATAATTAAGTCAGGGACATTTTATTTCTATGAAACTGGTTAGCTGCGTGTTTATAAATAGTTTGTCATGTAAGGATATGAAATAGGATAGAAGTTATATCGAAAAAACTAAAAGTTTTTTTGACGATGCATCTCAATTTGCATGTTTATGACTAATAAATTACTAACGATTTTCAATAAGGTATAAATTATTCAGTTTTTATACATATGTAGCAAAATTTTGGGATATTTTTTAAAATGTTTATGGCATTTAAATAGAGGTAGAACTATTAAGATAAAATGGAAATATTTGAGATTCTTATATCTTGTTAGAATAATATATTTAAATGATTGTAATATTATTTTCCAATATACAATTTAATAAAAAAAACAGGTTGTAATATCGTTAGTGATATTTGGATTTCAATATATTTTTCGATTAATAATTTACATACAAGTTATTTTCAAAATTTGACACTATATTTTTCCATAGTTTTTTTATAGAAATTATATAAATATGTTTAATATGTCAGGATGTTCAATAGAGTTTATTTTTTTAATAACTATGTACTAAAATCCATATTTTAAATTATCATTTTTTTTTGAAATCATGTTTAAAAAAATAGTTAATTTAATAATTCTCATTTTATTAATATTTAAAATAAAATAATATCACACTAATTTCAATAAAACTCTTTTTTGTATAACTCTATTATGGCACTTTACTTTGTCATACTATTTATTTTATGAAATAATATGAGAGACATATATGTGTAATCAAATTATTTAAAAATTATTCACTATAAAATCAATTATATTCACGGTAAAAATAATAAAAATACTTTATTATTATTTTAAATTGCATTCAAAAATATTTATTAATCTAATCTAACGCCACTTATAAAAAAATTAAAAAATATTTCTAGAAAAAATAGCGTGAACAAATAAAAGATTATTCAAAAAAGAATTTATCCTTGAATTTGATTAATTTAAATATATATATATATATATATATATATATATATATATATATATATATATATATATATATATATTAATAATGCATTTATTGTATCGTTTATTCTTATCTACATTTTTCATTTTGTTAATTATTTATAAAATAAATATTATGATGTTTTTAGTTTTTAATTATATTATTAATTATATTATGTTCTGTTGTTCGGACGGTAACATTTTGACACCAAAAAATACATAATTTTGTTCATTTTGACCTCCAATATTTGTTTTTGTAGAAACACGTGATAACTGTGTTGTCATGCATCTTTTTCAACTTGACGAATAATTACCTGATTATCGTTTTAAATATTCACGTCAAAAAATACCTAGTTTTTATTCAGTTTACGTAAACTTTCAAGTATGTTTCTTTTTCAAGAATTGTGAAACTGATAAATTTTTTAATACATACATATATATATATATATATATATATATATATATATATATATATTATAACACATACTATAATTAATGCTAGTAATTATGATAATATAAAATAATATCCATTAAATATGTCCTTGAAATATTCAGAACACATTTATTAGTTTAAAATAATTCAAATTCTCTAAAACTATTTTTTCACACATAAATGAAATATTTATATACAGGATAAAAATAATATTTAAGATAGTAAATTTAGATGAAATTCAAAATTTAATTAAATTTTTTAACGAAAGACATTTTCATGCATTATATTATATGTTTAAATAAATTATGCCTTTAACTATACTCATTCCTAATAACTAATTTAATTTCTTTTTTCAATTTTCATTATGGAATTAAACAATTGATCTAAAAATGGAAAAATATATAGACTGTGATCGAGATTATTTTGAAATTATGTTTGTGTTATTTGTTATATAAATAAATTTCAAATTCTGTAAAAAAAATAATTTACTCATTTTATAACAATTATATTTTAAATCCATCATATGGTTCCAAATATATTATTTACTTAATTATTTTTAATATTGAAAAGTAATTTTTGATAGCAGTTAAGGAATTATTAAATGAAAGTAATAATAGTGCATATTAATAAAAATAAAATGCAATGTATTCAAAAAAAACGTTGAATAGAACAAATAATTGATTTATACATAAAAATAATTAATAAGATTTAAAACTATAGAGAAAGGTGTAAATGTGCACATTTCCAATACATTCCTAAGACTTGTACTGATAGTTTGATGACGTTTATGTTGACCTAAAGAAATGCAGAATGAATAACTGGAAATCCGGTATTATATAAAGAAAGCTAGAGATTGCAATATATACGGTAAAATTTAATATGCAGTCATATATACACAAATATATATATATATAATCCATTATAATTTTTAGCCTTTAATTTTTAGTTGAAACTTTTAATACAAATTAATATTATCATTTTTTAATAATTCAACTATAAAATAAATAGATAAAATAGTAATAAATAAATTATTAACTTTCAAAAAAAACTACTCTCTCTCTCTCTCTATATATATATATATATATATATATATATATATTGTTTGTTATTAAAGTAGATATGTGTTTTATGTGTAAAAAGTAATTGAAACTTAATATAACCTAAGTGAATATAAAAATATTTTAAGTCTATCGAAGAGTTCTGTCCATTTTTTTAAGTAAAAGAAATTAATGCAATTTTATACTACTTTTTAATATTTAATTAAAATGTAATTTCTATCAAAATGAATATCTTCTTCCCATCTTGATAAAAGCTTTTAAATTCCTCTCCGATAAAATGACTAGTCCTCAAAAGTTAAAAACTCATCTAATGCCTTTTTCACTTCTCCATCTTTATTATCTTTTCTTATTTAACCATTTTTATGCTAAAATTAAGGCAAAAATAAATAATATTCCAAAGTTTTATATCTGGAGAATGTTTTAGGTAACTTAGTACCTCCCAGCCAAGTTATGATATTTTTTTCTGATTTTCTAAAGAAACGTGTGGCTTTATGATATCGAGCTGTAAGATAACTCGTTTCCTATTGATAAAAACAGGACGATTTTTTTTTACTTCATTTTTCAAATTACCAAATTATTGACAATCTTTCTTAGTATTAATAGTATATTTGTAATTTAATTAACAAAATTAAAAAAAATTGTATGTGATAATCGAGAAACACTTCTATATGCTCTCATTAATAAAAATAATAACACATATATAATGTAAATAGTAAAATTATTTTTTTAATATTAATTTTATACAAAAACTTGCATTGTATTTCCATAACAACTTATTAATTATGCAGCTATTATATACATTTATATATAATTTTCTAGGTATTTGGACAAAAAGTAAATATTTGTCAATTTATATTAATCAAATATATAATTCTTCTGTGAATTTAGAAGGTAGCATAAAATGATTGAATTTCTTATAAAAAAAATATTTACATAAATTAAAACTTTGTTGCAGTATTTAGATCGTATCAGTTCCTTTACAAAAAAGCAAGAACTACTTAAGTTATTTATTCATCAAGAAAAAGATGTTGCTTTTTTAATTATTACAATATTTTTTTATTAAATTTGTGCTCATTTCAATTTTAATCAATGTATTTTCAAAATAATTATTTTTATTATATTCTTTTTAAAGTGTATCAAAAAAAATTAATATGGATTGGATTTAATACCGTTCATATATTTATAATGCAGTATTTATTCTAGTTTTGCTACATTTTTTAAGAATATTTTTTTTCATTTAAATATATATGTATATACAGATGATGCAAAATTCATTTCCTATTGCAAGCTGTTATTTAAACATTATAATGGTTGATGACTTTTGAGACTATATATATATATATATGTTAGAAAAATATAAATATTAAGTGACATGTACTTTCTGTATAAATTAAAAAAAGTTCATAATTAAGACTTAAATAAAACTTTGTACATTTTTGTTTAATATTCTGTATTTATATTAAAAATTGTCATTTATTTTTTAAGCTTTCATAAAAGAAATCGCCAATAATTTATTATCATAAATATGCTCGTTAAAAATAAATTGCTTAATTATTAATCAACTATATTAATTTTTAAACATTAATCAATGTCACTAAAAACAATTGTTCATACTAATTAAGTATTTCTAAATAATAAATACAAAGCGAATTCTGATTCTGCATAAAAATTTATTGATTTAAAACACAATTCAGCATAAATCTTTCTGAATTCTAAAATAATTATAAGAACCAATAATAAAAAAAAGATTGTAGGTAGAAGAACAACAATAAATATATAAATAACGATAAGTAAAAATATAATTTCATTTATTATTACACATTGTGTGTATTATTTATTATTATGTTTATATTATTATGTCTATCTTTATAACTTACATAAATCTTTTTTTAGTTACTTTTCAATTTTTTTTGTAGATTACGTCAAATTATAATGTTTAAATTAATTATTCTATTAAAATAAGTTATTTTAGATAAATTTTCAAGCACAAATTGTTATTTATTTATACTTAACAAAATTATATTTGTTTTAAAAATCATAGAATTATTATTATTAAAATATATTTTTCATAAATAACTTACAAATCAATCACATGTATATATATATATATATATATATATATATATATACATATATATATATATATAATATCATACAATCACAAAATTTTTGAAATTATTTCAGGTATATTATGAAATTCTTTTGATATCAGAGTGCTATCAATCTATGTCAGTTTCTTTGAAATAAAAATTTAATTATAAATATTTAAAATGATTTCTGTTAATAATTAATGTTACTGCATTTTTAGTGATTTAGTTTAATTACGAATCTTGTATATTCCATTCCTAATTAATTGTGATATATTTCTGAAAATGCAACATTTTTTTTTTTGTAAATATTTACAATCATAGCATTATTAAACTCTTCGACTATCTAACGATAAACGTAAATTAATGTTGATATTATGTTATGATATTTAGTCAAAAAAGTAAATTATTCCACATTTCGATAGGAATTTATGGATGAATTCTATGAATACAAATGCAAATATTTTAATGCAAAATTCAAAACTGAATCCTTTAGTTTTTCTTTTACAAAACAATAATAATGATATGCAGATGCATTGAAAATGAAACTGCACACGTATTAAGCACATAGGTAGTTTCATTTTTTAACAGTTAATGGTGATACAAGATGGCAAACATCCAAACACGTATTTGGCCGATAAGGCTACAGCACGGTCTCGGTCAAGGAAATGGCGTGGTTTACATTGGCAATACGCAACAATTCACACATCACTTGGCCGTAAGCCCAGAACTTCCTGGTATTTGCATACTAGCTTCTACATAACTCGACTGGGTCGAGTTATGTAGAAACATACATATATATATATATATATATATATATATGTGTGTGTGTGTGTGAGTGAGTGAGTGAGTGTGTATGTATTTATTTATACAAAGCTGTATATAAACATCAGCCAGAAACAAATACAAATATGTATAGATTCTCTACACAAAACACTTCTTCATTGCACACTATTTATATATATATATATATATATATATATATATATATATATATATATATATACATATATAAACACAAACATACATGTGTGTGTATGTCTTTTGTATGTATAGAGAAAGATAGAATAAAAGTAGATAAACACAGTTTGCATACATATATTTTAAATGTATGACATGAAACAAAGAAGAGTACGATTCAAACTTGTCACGAGTATTGCATAAAAAGTGATATTGGAAAGTGAATGCTGGAATAGCATTATTAATAGCCTGAAATTCGATTAAACTTAAAAATTAATCTTCTTCATGCACTACTATACTTATTAATTAAACATTGTATTCGTGCAAATAAGTTGCATGCAAATATGACACAACACACACACACACACACACACACACACACATATATATATATATATATATATATATATATATATATAAATTATTATCATTTAAAGAATTCATAGAATTGCTCTTTTTTACAAAACTAAATATTTACATTTTAATTAGATGTTTTATTGTGATTTTCTCCTTTTTTCTCAATGTAACAATATTATCTTTAATATCTTATAATGAAATTATTAAAGAGAGCAAAAGATAAAATAAAAAAAATATTAATTATAAATACGTACAAAATATATCTGTAAAGTTAAATTAAGGAAAAATAGTAGAAAAACATATTAAAATATCAATTAATACGAAAATAAAATAAGTGAACACAGAAAGTTCATTAGAAAATCAAAATTATATAACTTAAGAAATAAGGAATAAGCATAATTTAGAATACAATTTATAATATCAAGGAAAGAGTAAATGAATGCTTGATAGTTTATGGATTCGCCAATTTAAATCTTAACACTTAATCAATCGCATGTTTCACGCAGAAACATATACTTGCTGCCGGCGATATAAACACAATGCATTGAGTTGCATTAATAAAATAAGGTTAATCGCACATTTATGATTTTATGATCAATCGATTACTTTTGTTATGGATGCTCATTATATTTTTAATTTAATGTCTATTGCACTTAATTATAAATAGGTACTTACATTAAAAAAGTTAAATTATTATAAAAAATATAAATAACATTTATTTATTAAAAATTATTTCACAAATTAAATTCTGAACATTGTCAATGTTAATAATAAGTCTAAAAAATATAATTCTATAATCCTTACGTTTTTCCATCTTGATATTTCATTATATATGTCATATGTTAAATGTTATTTATAGTATCTATTGGTTTCTTTCAAAAACGATTCAAATAAATCAATTCCAATAAAAAGTTTCGTCGTTGATTTTATATCCATTAAAAACATTTTTAGTATTGGCTCTTCATTAGAATTAAACAGTGAATTTACGTGGACATAAAAGCAAATTGTTAAGTGTTTATAAAAAATCATCTAAAATATATAAACATATGAACGAAGAATTTGATACAAATTAAATTTATATGTGGAAATGTGGAATGACTCTAATGAAAATTATAATTATTAATGAAAATATGAAAAAAATGTTTTTGATGTATTTAAATTTTATCTAAAACCAAAATGTTTCTATGAAAACATTAAATCAATTCTTATTTAAAAATAGTTTTAATTATCTTAAACTTTATATATGTAGAATAGAAAAATAAAATTATTTTAAAATCTATTCAAACAATAATATTTTTAATTTGTGTTGGATAAATGAATGATAATTTAATACTTATAATTTTCATTATTAATCATTCAAAATGCAATCCTTCTAAAAAAACATAATTTTCGCAACGACTATAAAACTTTTGAAAATATGTCTGATATTCTTCATTTAAAATGGCTGCAATGACATCGATCAATCTTTTTGAATCCTTGAAATACCGTTGAATGGGTTTTCTTTTACCATTATTTAAATTTTGTTAAGAGAAATAGTTGCTTGATGTCAAATCAGGTGAATAAAATAAATGTCTAAGCACTACAACACATTTTGATACTAAAAAGTTTCATACAAAGATAAGTCTGTGCAAAACAAATCACTCACAGACTTTCTCATTATAAATTTTTGATCCAAAAAAGATATAAACTTGTGATTTACTAATATTAGTGATATCTTTAATTTATCTTAGATACTTTTGATTGATTGAAAGACTTCCTCTACGTTTATTATCTTCCAACGACTATCTACCTTTTTCAAAATTTATATTCCACTCATAAACTGTTGTACGTGATAAAGATTCTTCTTCATAAGCTTCATCGAACATTTAAAGTATTTTCGTAAATGTTTCCTTTATTTTTGTTCTTTGTTCCTTAGTATTTTTTTAGTGAGTGACAAAAAAGTACTGTCACATTTAACTTCATCATACACCAATTTTCATCCAAATTAAATATAGTTGAAATAAAATGTTAATATAAAAAACATTTATCGATGCATGGCTAATTTTTATAAATTGTATATAAAAAAGGAAATAATTCTTATATTAGTTCGATAATAAAATTATTTTATTGTAGGTTAATTTCAATAAAATGATTAGTGTTATTTACATAATTAACTTGAAATGACTATATTCGATCAAATGTGTCATTGAAAATTACCATTTTCTCTTAATATTATCATAATATCTTAATAAAAGATACAAGCAATGTAATTATTATTTTTAAAAAAAGAAACAAGAAAAATACTATACATTTTTTAAATTGCATTTGTTATTTTTCAAATCTGTAGAAATATTTTTTTATTAAAATGAGTCACTAATTCCAACTCGGAATATTTTTAATTTAAGTATGTATTATTGTATGTGTTGTGTTGTTTGAATGATATGGTATTTTGGCTAAAGATATAATTCAACAATCTAAAGTTCTAAACTATTTATTTAATATCAGATATGATTAAAACTTTAAAAATATTGTTAAAAATATTATAATAAAGTAAATTAATCTTATTAATTATGCGTGTTCGTTTTAACGATACGTGTAATTGTTTTCATGTTTTTTAATCATCAAAATTGAAGTGTTTAATTTCATTTTAAAAATAAGAAATGACAGATACAAATTTTAAAAATATTATAAATCAGTTAAAATACATATTTCAATTAAAAATTATACATATATATATATATATATATATATATATATATACTTGTATATACCTTCACTAACCCACATTTATCCTCCACAACCCGGATGGCCAGCGTAGTATGACAAAGTATCAGTGAATGGTAACATTCAATGATGTTTTTGTCCAGCAATGGACTAATAAACGTTGATATAATATATATATATATATATATATATATATATATATATATATATATATATATATATATGTAATATTAAATAATAATTGAGTTGCAATGAAAAAAATATTTTATTATTACATTTAATATGAAAAACACTTTTTGCAATATGCATTGAATAAAGTAAATTGAAAATAAAAAATATTTTTTGAATGTTCTAATATTTCCTTAAAGAATATCTTTTTATCCTATATTATAAAAAAATATATATATTATAAAATAAATTTACAAGTCTCTATTTACATGCAAAATATTTCATTTATGTATAAATAATTAGTTTCTAAGATATTTAAACATTAATCAAATGAACGATTTAATATTATTTATGAACAGATAAAACTATTTTATAAATAAAAAATCATTTCAAAAACCATTTCAATAATATATTAAAATATTCCTGTTTGAATTTATGTACACACATTTAGAAAGTGAAAACAAATTATTAAATTTCGGCAATAAAAGAAAACAAAAATAAAATTAAAAGTGCAAATAATAGTAACTAGTGATTTTCTACTACTCACAAATGTGAACATTCCAATTTACAACTGAAGTGAAAACATATAAGAGTATTTACTTTTTGATTTGTCATGTATAGCTGCTATTTTGAAACTCTTCCGCATTTTACGATTGAATGAGGTTTACCTGCTTGCATATATTATAAGAGTTCATTGCAGATCGTTCAAATAATGATTAATTACGAAACGTCTTTTGTTCTTAGTAAAGAATAAATATTTGCAGTAAGACTTGTTATAAGTGCATCAACAATAATACACTTCTCTAATGTTACATTCAAATATCATAGAATAACATTTATGCAAACAGATCGTTATTTAAATAAATCATTTAAATATTTCAAAATTGTGCAAAAATATTTAAAAAACAAATTATTATTATACATATACAAGTGTGTGTGTGTGTGTGTATGTACAATTATATAATACTACACATTGAATTTTGATTAAAAAATTGTTTGACAAAAAAAATACATTTGATGTTGTACACGATTATCAATTTAATGTTGTCTTTTTTTAAAAAATATTGAAATGTTACACACACACACACATATATATATATATATATATATAGTATATGCATACATAAATATTTCATATCTTTTTAAAAAAATCATTAAACTGATAATCGTGTAAATATCAAACAAAAATTATTTTTGTTAAATTAATAAAATTTAAAGTCTCGTATACATACATTCATAAGTACCCACACATATGCATATATATATATATATATATATATATATATATATATATATATATATATATATATATATATATAAAATAGTGGTGTAATGATTAGCATCATCACTTGTCGTACAGGAAAGAACTGCATTCGATCCTCGGTCAGACATATAAGATAGGCAGGGTTCTTTAGCTAAGGTAGAGACAACCTGATTAAAGATGGAATTCCTGAATAAAAAAATCTTACTAATCCTCCTCATCAGTGTGGTGAATAGGATCAAAAACCAGTAAATGGTAATATTTATTAATATTTTCACCCAGACGTGGGCTGATATAAGCTGATATGATAATAAAGAGTATTGAAAATTGAAAATTCTTTGGACATTCAGAAAAATTGGGATGTATAAAATCGTTACTACTTAATAAATTTACATAAATACGTGAATTCAGTTTAATTCAAAAAAAGTTAATTGTAAACTATTAAAAAAAAATTACTTTTAAAAAATAGATATTTCATAAAATAATATACACTGTTTGCATATAATATAATATTCATTTGCATATAATATTCATTATATTTATTTTCAATTAAATATATATTTTTTTAATTTAACGACTTCATTGAATTATATCAATAAATTGCTTATGTTACCAATATAGCGATGACTTATATGCGTCAGTGTATATTCTAAAAGTTTGAATAAACATAATTTGTATAAATCAGTGAAATGTTATATATATATATATATATATATATATATATATATATATATATATATATAACATTGGTTTAAATATTTTTAAATCATAGTCTATAAGTGAGAGCCTGTAACTAATGATTTATAACAGATATTAAAATGAAATTCTGTATGAAATATTTCAATTTGTATTTTTTTGCGATAATAAAATTCATGAATTCAAAATTTATATGGAAATGTTATATATTATATACGAGTATATGAACAAATCCAAATACAGTATAAATAATAGAATTAAACAATTTTAAACGCACACACACACGCATATATATATATATATATATATATATATATATATATATATATATATATATTTCCCTCATTTTCGAGTGTTGAGTATGAAGGCCGACAACCTCATCTTGTAAAAAATAACTGTCGAGAAGGGGGTAAACCCCAAATAAAAAAAATTTCACCAATCCACCTGGTCAGCGTGGTGAATATGACCAAATACCAATGAATGGTAACATTCATTGAAGTTTTCGTCCAGTAATGGATTGATATAGGCTTTATGATGTGTGTGATGTGATATATATATATATATATATATATATATATATATATATATATATTCAACTTCTTGTGCGTATATTAATTTAAAAAATACTTTCTTATATTGAAATCAGTTAAAATAAGAAATAATAAGTAAAAATATGTTAAATGAGAAATAAATAAAAACGTGCTTATATAAAACTTAGACAAACTTTCTTAATAAAGTATAATATATTAATTTAAAAATTTTATTATATATATATATATATATATATATATATATATATATATATATATATATATATATCAATCAGTAATAATGTCACATGACAAACTCGAAAGCTATTTTGTCACGTAGACAGAAGGAATACAAGAATGGTGTTGGCTTAATGCCACAATGCACTGTATGCGGTGGTCAGTGGGACGTTTATTTCTGAAGAAACGTTACAATGCCGGGCAGGCGGACACGCCCATTCTTATTATAAATGCAAGTCAATATAAAACCATACTGGTCAATATTGACTTTATTTGTTTACAAAATTTGGCATTGGAACATGTTAATCCCATCAAATCAGTATTTGGTTGCCGAACAAAATAGCAATACTTCTTAGAAAATTATCGGGTTACTTCTATACTTTTAAGTTTATTACAGGATTTATTTGTAATTAGAATAAGATAACCCTTTGGCATGTAATACAATAGTTAAGAGATTTCACTCGTTGCAGGAATCTTGTTCGAAGTGAAATTTGCACAAATATTTTATGATTTATATATTTAAAATATATTGGTTTGGAAAGGTTTTTGTGAATAGTTTAACATTTTCTAATTGTTCATTGGACATATTGTGTTAAAACCAAATAAAATAAATACAATAATATATATATATATATACACAGATAGAAAAATAGATTCATGAAGTACTATTACTGGCCTCAATGTGAAATTCTAGAGCTTCGTTGGTAATACAATATGAAACAGTTTCATTTAGAATTCCAAAAATTATTATACCACTTAGTAAAATTATTCCCAACCACAGACTACTAATATATTGATGATATAAAAGTCATGTGATAGAAGAAATATAGATTCATTATAATTGAAAAAAGTTCACATTTTTCAAAGACATAAAGGTAATTATTTTCACCCTTCAACGAAAATCATGTTACTTTTTAAATAAAAATATACGAATATTGTCAAACCTCTGTCATATCAAAAGTTTGTATTATTTAATCAAACTAAATAAGTAATAGTTTTATTTACAATTGAAATACGTGGAAAATTCGAACAGTTTTTTCAATGAAGGAATATTTAAATATATCTACTAATGGGAGGAAAAATATTTAAACTTAGAATTAACTTTTAGATAACAATTATTAGAATTTTGAAATTAATTTCCTAGATATATATATATATTATCAATTATGAGAACTTTGGAATTTTTGTAATTATAATATATATTGAAAATAAAAATCCCATCCTTTTTTTAACAAAGTATTCAGAAATTTTTATTTTACTTTGAATTTTTATAAAAAGCAAAAAAGTTTTAAATACAGCATTTGTAATATTTATTAAAAATATCTATATCTATCTATCTATCTATATATATATATATGTGTGTGTGTGTGTGTGTGTGTGTGTGTGTGTGTGTGTGTAAGTACGAGGGTCATTTGATAAGTATGGTAAATTTATTTATTGTTTAATTTAATTAATTAGTTCAATTTAATTTTTCTTACTTTTTTACCATACTTATCAAACGACCCTCGTATATATGTATATACACATAAGTGAATTCCGATTGAATTACAAACTTTTACACTCTAATTCACCAATTGTTTGCATACTCATTTGTATTTTAACTTATATTTGAAACTAATATCACTTTTACCTACGACTGATTTTAAATGAATAATTATAAGGAATTTAAAATAAAGTAGAAAAAAACAATTTTATAGTAAATGTGTGAAAAAAGTCTTTTTTAAAAAAATCTAAATAATACAATTATTCACATTCTACTCGAAAAACGTTTTATATGCAAATCTTGTAATTTAATAAATCAATCCAATGGAATTTTTACAATCTTCTCACCATGCTTCACCATGATTGATGCAAGAACGAATGTATTTTCTGTTACATATAATAAATTCACCGAACAGTAGTGTTGCAAATCCATAACAAGAAAACGCTCCCACCGCAGATTTATAACAAGTGTATATTTCTGTATTATATTCGATTATGTATCTACACTTTGCTAACAAATAGAATTATGTTTGTAGAAATATATATATATATATATATATATATATATATATATATGTACTCACACGATAAATATTTATTTTGCAAATTTATAATATTGTAAATATTCGCCATACTTTTCTTAAAAATAACTTCTTTAGTGTTATAAAAAGTAAATTTAATTCTATAAAATATGTTTTAATATATATTTTTATACATACATACACAACACGTATACAAACACACACACACACACACACACACATATATATATATATATATATATATATATATATATATATACAATATAAACAATATATAAACAATGACCAAGAAAACTATTGACACAGTTTGTAATAATTTTAAATTAATTAACAGTATCTTCGAAAAACATTATAATTAATAGTGTGTAGGCAAACTTTTTCTTTTTAATACCTCTTTATCTGTTTGGTATCGAAAAAACTAATTTATGTGTCACTTCCGACTCCCTATTTTTCCTTTCATTCGCAATCAGTTCCCTTAATTGAGTTTGACTGCTAATATAATATTTTCTTATCCTCTTATCCAATATATTCCACAAATGCTCACAGGGGTTTGTATCAGGAAATTGCAATAACGTGTTAACAGTAAGGGAGCGGGGTATTGTATAAAATCCATTCCTGCACTATGTGAACGGTGTGCTTGAGATCATTGTCTTGTTGAAAATAGAAGTCGATTGCAAGAGCCAACTTTTTTCACTTTTTTAAAATTATTTTTTAAATATATTTATATAAGCTATCTTATCCATAATATCATCGATATACACAAGCTCTCCAACACCAGATACTGCCATGAAACCTCTTATCATGACACCACCACCCCCATGTTTCACAGTCGGTAAGAAATTTTCTATATTTAATTTTGTATTAGGATTTCATCAAACCATTACAGTGGAAAATATTGAACTTACTCTTATCGGAAAATATAACTTTTTCCAAAAATTCATATTTTTGTTTCCCTGTTCTTTTTTATAAGCTATTTCTTTTACAATTATTGATTTTTCTTATATATGGATTTTTCCTGGAATCTCTATAATTATAACCTGTATTATGAAATATATTTTGCACAATTTGAAAGGTAATAATTTTATTAAAATCTACTTTCAGCTATGCTGCTATTTCCAATGAAGTAGTTTTTGGATTCATTTAACTCTTTTAATAACTGATCTTTCTTTTTTTATCAGAAAATTTCCTTCGCTTATCTGATTTTCTTAGTTTTCCCCATTTTTAATTCAATTGATTACACTTTAAATCATTAATCGATTTTTAATCAAATTAATCATTCTTGCAATAAAACCTAACGCTTTTTCTTTTCAATGCAAATCCAAAATAATTTTTCTTTCAAATAATGTGGTTTCTTTAGTTTTTCCACCTATGATTTAGTTTTATTAACAGTTTTCCTCACAATTTTAAAAAACTTATTTTATACAACTTTAATGTCGTACAAAAATGATTTATCGATTTCTCTATTTATAAAAATAACTACAGAGTTAAGTAATTCATTATATCGAAGATAAATAACTAAAAGTTAAGGTTGTACTAATACTTTTTTCGCAAAAAAAAAATATTTTTTTTGGTTATTGTCATTTTTCTCTACAGTTTTAAATTAATATTATTAACTTTTTTATATTACTAAATAAACAATAGATAAATAAATAAAAAATATATAGATTTTCTATAAAATATTTCCAAATGTTTTACTTAGAAGTATTTACTTTCAAAAATCTATGCCAATATTATTTTGGTCAGTGTATAATAAATTTTTAGTTGTATAATAAATATAAAATATGTATTCAATTTTTAAATAATGATTTTTTCTTATAATGATTACTTGTAAAAATAATATAATATATATCTTAATTCCTTTTCACATATTAGATTTACAAGAAATATGAAGAAATCATAATTAGGTAAAATAGAACAGCATATTAAAAATTAACATACGTTTTCTTAATTACAATATATATGTTTGAACATTATATTGTACAAAAATAATTGTTATTTAGAAACAATATAAGTCAAACAATTCAAAAATGCTTCATTAACTTTTAAATGTACACATACAACTCAATTAACATGCTCTATTGACTACACATTTATAAAATTTATTATTTTAAATACAATTTTTTTAAACTACTGATATAGAGAAAACAATGATTTTAAATGTCATTTGTATATAATAGTATATACATACATCATTATTATTGATTTTCTGCAATTTTATAGATCAATCTTGTATTATTCTTCTCTTTATTTCTTACAGTCTTGCATACATTTAAGTTTCAGTATTCTGCTTCTTTCAATTCATCGATCATCTTAATTCTCTTTATTACTGTCTCTTGTTCCCTCTAGAACATTTTTCAGTAGATTATCTCTTCTTAACATATGTATAATCCAATTTTTCTTAATTTTTTTGATATTTAATGATAATTGTTTTCTCCTATTCTCATTAACACTTCTTAATTTTTGTATTTTATCACTCCATTTAATTTCTAACAATCGTTTTCATAGCCACATGTCAAAAACCTTTACTCTATTCTTATCCTTTTTTCTCTACTTCCAAGTTCATATTGTGACATAAAACTCATTGTTTCTTTGTAAACGTCTTTTAATCTATTCTAATTTTTCATTTCCTTCTTAAATATCCAGTGTTTCGTTACCGTTGCTCTAAGATACTTATTTCCTTTTACTTTTTCTAACTTCATATTAATTATATATACCTCTATTTTCTCTTCTTCTTACTTTGTACTTTTGTTTTTCTCTTATTTACTTTCAGTTCATATTTTCCACAATCTTTGCAAACTCGTCAACAACTCATTATGTTATTTTTTTTAAAAAAAATAAATAATAAAAATTTAGTGTAAATTTTGAAACAATTTGTAGGAAATAATTATTTTTAACATTATTTTGACTTTATTTCTAAGAATAACATTTTTTTAAACATTCAAAAACAATATAAAATGGTTTGATATATTCTAGAATATGTAAATCTACGAGACAACTTCTATGTTGTTTCATTTTTATACATTTTTTTTAAATAATCCTTACATAACGCCAAATGTTCAAAATGTCTTTTGAAATAGCTTTCTTTTTTGATTCGTTTCTAAGAATACTTTTTTCTAGTAATATATTTTTAAATAATTATAAATTTATAAACAATGAAATATAAATCAGTTAAATATTCAATTTTGAAAAAGTGTCTACGGTTTCACAGAAAGTTTTAACTAGTTTGACTCGTTTTTATCTTTAAATACACATTAATACCACGAATCAAATTTTTTACAAGATCTTAAAGGTTATTTATTTATTTATTAATATAGTTGAAAAAATAATAAAACTTTTTATGATTAATGTTGGCTTTATTTTAAAAATTTCTAGAATATATAATTATGTACGAAAAATTATATACATTACGAAATGCTAACAAAAAGTTAAACAATCCATTCCAAAAAACATATTAAAATATTCCGTAAGTATTAACGAACATGTATATTTTTGTAGGAGGTGAACAATCCAAACACAGAAGTAGTAGATTATAATTAATGTAATAACTTGTACCATGCTGTACAAGTCTTTGTGTAAAATTACGCCAAGATTATTTAACAATTACATGGACAATAGTAACTAACAACTTTTATTTAAAATTGAAATGTTATGTTTTTATAACAGATGTAAATGTACTTAAAATCCTTTTTGAAAATATTAATCCTTTTTACTGTCAAGTGAAGTATTTAACTATTTTAAAAATGTTAAACCGACAAAAATTTGTATATTTAAAAAGTACTTGGAAATTTAACAACATTTTGGAAATTTATCAACATTTTATATATTCTTTTCAATGTTAAGTTTTGTCACCTTTATCTTTACACTATTTCAGTTAAAATATTGTAAAATAAATCATTTTTAGACAGATGTCATAAGACTTACAAATTGAATGCACATATATTATATATCTTTCTTTTTCACTATATATATATATATATATATATATATATATATATATATATATATTTGTGTGTGTGTGTGTGTGTGTGTGTATGTGTATAACAATTCAAAAAAATATAACTTCCTTATATTTTTTCAATTAATGATTTATTTTTATTAATAAATTAAATATTTATTAATAAAAAAATATTTAATTTATTAATAAAATATTTTTTTATTAATAAATATTCAATTTATTAATAAAAAAAATGTTTGAGATTGTGTTGTTTATTAAGTTAACAAAATCGCTTTTTTAATATTGAATTTTAATTGATTTCTATGTTATATTAAAATGATTCTTCAAATAAATAAAAGAAATTAAGAATAATGAAAATTAATATTTTTTTACTACAGGCAAATGAATGTGAAATTATTATGATGTATATATTTTTTTTCTTTTCTATTTTTATATTAATTGAAAGATTTCAAAAAATGAAAACATCTATACTGCAATGTTTACAATATTAAAAAATAAAAATAATAGAGAATAAATCCTTTTACCAAATGAGCATCCACAACATTTACAGTAACTTCGATAAAAAAAAATTATTTTGAAAAACTAATTGATTTATAACGGTGAAAATCACCTTATAAATAGAGAAAAAGAACAATAAAAAATTATTGAAAAATTATTGATTATATTTTTTAGTGGCTGATGAGATTACGTTTGTATTTCAAAAAATATATAAGATGGGCCAAAAGAAACTGAAGGATATAAGCCAGGATTAAAGGTTATATCTTGTAGTCTTATTTGGGCCACCCTATAAACTTATATTTTAACAATATTTTAAAATAATTTAAATTATTTTCCAAAAAAAACTTATATTAAAACAGTACTTATTTCGTAACATCATCATAAGCTTCTCTCCAACCACTGCTAGATAAAGATCTCTTCCAAAATTTTCCAGTCCATCCTGACGAATTTCATTATCTCTCTGTCCCATATATTCCATATATGTCTTTTCTTGGACTTTCTTATATATTTAGGTTCCCAATCAATAATTTTCGTTATCTATCGATAGTCCCCTTTCCTTTTTTTATGGTCAGTCCATTTCCATTTCAAATTTTTCCTTTTTTCCATAACATTTGTAATTTTTATTTTATTTCTAATTCATTTATTTCTCTTCTTAAATTATAAATCTGGGTTATTATCGATGTATGATTACCTTATTTAATAAAATTAAATATCGACTACAAAACAAATAAAGATTGTAATTAATTTATAATTTATTATTATAAATAAATTTCAAATATATTTCATCGTGTATAAAGAAACCGTAATAATGTATTAATTATGTTCGTAACATGAATATAAACTAATAACTTGACTATATAATTTACAAATCATAAAGTACGCATATTTACTTTGTAACATATTTTATAACACTAGTACAGTTAGTAGTTAATTTTCTGCCAACATTATATAATACGCATAGTACTTAAACTGCCTACCGCAGTAATGTTTACGATCCATAAAAGCATTGAAGTAAAACATAACAACAAATAGATGTTAGCGCCCTGGGGTGTTGTCGTTGACACGCCTCTCTTTCTTCTGCCATTTCACAAAAACTGGCTACTGTAAAGAAATGTTACAAAGGAAATTGGTCAAGGTTATTCCAGGAATTAACCCTATCGCTTATAGAGTCGGCAGTGACACTATAGGATTCAAATGGTATATTTATGGAATTTCATTAGCTTATTTAAACAAGAAATGTAATATCCGTTACAAGAATTGATTTGAAATGTTCAATTTTATAACTCCATTTGAGATAACAAAAATAAAATCGAAATACATAAATCTAAATTGGTTCTCAATAACGTTGAACAATAATTAATTTATTATTATTTCAATTTATAATTAGTTCTATATTTACTATTTAACATCATAATCTACTATTAATTTATGAATGAAAAATATTTTCATGTATTATATTATAAATTGAAAAATTAACATGAATTAATTGTTTTAATCATGAATACAATTTGAATCTTATTATACATTTAATTTCTTATAGATACATTTTTGGTAAAAGTTTGGAATTAAAAATAAAAATTAATTATTAAATAAAAATAGTGACTTATTGGCGAATGTTTTTTAAAATTTGAAAGAAATTTATGGGTTTATTACCATACTTAATTTATGATTTTCTGATTAGAAAAAGCATTTTATAAAAATACCATTAAATATTTTGAATGTACAAAGTACTCTTCGAAATCTCATCTTGATTAAAATGTTAAATTTGAAAATCTTATTAAAATAAATAATTAATAAATTGAATGAATTTTTGAGAAACTAAACATTAATGTAAAAAATATTAAATAATTTTTAACGGATATTTATTATAAGATATGATATATACTTTAATAAGAAAAGTGGAAATGATTTTTATTATTCAGATTTATCTTCAGCCATATAAGATTATATAGGGTTATTTAAATGTGATTCCTAGATTTGTGTTTTATTAAAAGTTTTTTTTTTATTAAGATTTGTGTTTTTATTAAAAGTATAGTTTCTTTTGTATAAAACACAAATCTAGGCGTCACATTTGGATGACTCTATATAACATATAATATTTACAAAAAAAATCTAGTACATAATTATTTTTTATGAATTATTTTTATTAGTATTTTGCAATATTTAAATAAAATCAGAATACTTTTTTAATTTAATATTGTACAATAATTATATTGAAAAATAAACTTTTCATTTATTTTGAAATTTATATAAAATATGAAGAGTTTAATAGTTTTTATTAACTAATATATATATATAAACATTTTGCACAAAATTAAAATTTCACTTTTAAAAATTTTCATATTTTCTTTTCTTTTTTATTTTTAATCTGAGTAATGTAATTTACATATGATAGTTAATATATTTCATATAAATATTTGTTTAACTCTTTCATTCTCTGATATATGATGAAAAAACAGAATGTTCTATTTTATTATTTATAAAACATAATGAACAATATGAAAACTTTCATTTATTAAGAAGGAAATACACTTCAAGTGAATACAGGAAGTGAAGGTACAAAATATCAAATCTGTTGATATTGTTAATGATGCAGGTTGAATCCAGCGAAAGCAGAGAAATGTGAAAATAGTTTTTTTTCTTTTTAAGTATAGCTACTGTAAATAGAAAGAGAAGTCGAGTAGTGATGTTTGTTGAATTTGAACCACTATCTTTATCATCAGTAAAATATATTAAAACCGAACTCATTTCATATGATGCATGGGAAAGTTGGCAAAGTCAAAGAACTCACTTTAGTAATATTATGTACTGAATAAATTGTAAATGTTCTCAAGTATATTTAATCCATGTAACATTCGTTTTATTATTTTATTATATTGCCGACATATACATCTTTTTTTATAAAATGTAAGTGGGTTGAGATTGCTGCGAACAAGTCTGTTATTTTAGAGAAAACTTCTGGGAAAAATACTTGATTAAGTATGTAGTTGAAATATGATAAGTTTGCTCTAATTATAGTGTTCTGAAATTCTTCTTTGTTTCGTATTATATAAAAAAACACGTATATATTGGAACATATGATATTTCATTCAAGAAATTTCAACATATATCTATTATATATACTATTATCTGAATTTTTACCTCTTTGGAGATTACTTCTATTTATTGAATAATCTCTTGGCAATTTCAGAAATTAAAAGATATGTATTATTATATTCCTGTTATTAATATATAAAAATCAATTATATTAAACCAGGATAAGAGAATATTTATATATATATATATATATATATATATATATATATATATATATATATATATGTATATGTATATGCATGTAACTATTTATGTACAATAACTTTTATATTTTTCATTAGATTAAATTTTATATAAATATTAGTAGGATTCATATTTCTTAATTATTAGCCATATCATCTAAATAATATATTTCATTTAATCATTGACTATAATATGTAATTTTAAAATACCATAAAACTTTTTATGATTTGTTTTAAGTTTGTGGCAAATTAATTTCAAAACAAATAAATTATCATCTCAAGGACACAATATATTATAAAAGTGTTTAATAATTATTTACTGTTCAGTTTATTTGTTCATAATATTATATACTTTTTAATTGTTAGACCTTCGTTGCTATATTAAAAAAAAGATTTTTAAACATAGTGATCAGATTTTATAATACAGTGCTCTAAGGATGATGGTATGGCCATCGAAATGCACATCAGTTTATAAACAATTGTAGTGTAACAGTAGAACAGTAAATAATTACTGAAAATTTAGAGTATCTTGTGCTGTTAAGACAATATTTTATTTGTGATAAGACAACAATATTATATTCATATCACTATTATACACTGATACACATACGAATATACATATATGCATAAACATATATATATATATATATATATATATATATATATATATATATATATATATATATATATATATATATATATATATGTATATGTATATTTACACATTATTATTTATATTTGTGTTTTTATATTGCATGTTTTAATAAAAACAAGTATTTAAAAAAATCTATTTAGAAGAACTAATGTATTTTAAAATCAATATTTAATAATTCCATTTTTTAATTTTAAATGTATCTCTTAATATTATATAACACAAAAACCGTGAAATATATATTTAAAATCATTGAATAGGACTCTATTCAAAATTGATCATTAGTGAACTTTGATAGAAAAATGCTCATTAAATTAAAAGAAATAAAAATGAATATTTTTTTTGTAAATTTAATAATTTATTTTTTTTAAAGTAAAAATAAAGATGTTCAATTAAAGAATTCTATTTGAATAGGATGTTAAAAATAAATAATAAAATTTTAAAGAAAATTCATATCATACTAAATAATAATAACATAATATGAATTTCAGATTAGAAAAATAACAAAAACTAAATAATTTCAAACGTAGTACTAAATATTTCTGTGCTGTTTATATTAAATTTAAAATCGATATTTTAATAGATTATAGTAGTACAAATACAGTTTGAAAATTTTGCAATATCTTAGCAATATATAAAATATTTTTGAAGTGAATAAAAAAAAATGAAACCAAAAGTTCAGAAATCTATTAAAATACGGAAAGAACAGTTATACTAAAATGACAATTTTATTTTTTGAAAGTTAGGTGTCAACCAGTTCTTTATAATAATATTAATGAAATATATTTAAAGAAATTCCAAATAAAATTTTTATCACTAAATAAACAATAATATTATTTCCAATAATAAACTTTTAAAAAAATGTTAAGTCCTGTTTATAAATAATTTTCTTCAATGATTAATTTTATTTATATGTTATCTTTAATTTAGATATATATATTTATTAGAAACTAATATTTTAACAATTATATTGCTTTTAAATAAACATATTGATAATTAAGTTGTCTTACAAGTATTTCATGTTCTTTACATATAAAAAGAAAGATTTAAAGTGATCAAAAAGTAATAGCAAATTGATAGCCATTATAAGTAATAGTCACATATATAACGATCACAACAAAAATAAAACAAATTTGATACAGACACATTGAAGTTTCAATCACTTCGTTGACCATAATGTCAAGCAATAAAAATATTTTATATCGTATATTTTAGTATATAAGATACGTGTTTTCTTACTTGCACCAATAACGAAGTATCCAAAAAACATTATGAACAACTTAAGTCGTATACGATGGAAGCGCATACATGTATAAAAAAAGAACCTGGAAGTGAAATAAAATAAAAAATATATACTATCAACACGGCCTAATGTGTATCTGGTTATGCTTCCTATATTCAACGGTCAACGTCCTCAGCATCGCGCTCTTCTCTTTACTCACGTTGCTTTTAAGCATTTTGTTCTCAAAGCACACACAGCCAGTTGAGATTCTATACCGTCTTCGAAGAGCCATGACCTCCAAGATGTGAGTGATGTAGGTATATATCTATATCAGGTGTTAAATGTAGGTGAAGGTGTGATTAAATCATCGCCATATGTTTTGTTACGTTTGTCAAACATTAAACTGGGTAATGGTTATATATATATATATATATATATATATATATATATATATATATATATATATATATATGTACAAGATTTCAAACATACATACATACATATATATAAAATATTTATTAAGATTCTATTAATTAATACATTAGAGTTCATTACTCGCTTACATATTTATAGATACTTTTTAAAAATAATATCTACTAGTCTTATATCAAAAAAACTTAATAAATATATTTTTTCTAACATGTAATTTATTTAATGAACGTATATATTAAATTGTTTCCGTTCAAAATCTTAGTAATTCATAATATCAAACGTGTCTGATTAGACTCCGAGCATGTCTATCAAGTCAATAAACTTGAATTTTTCTGACAAGTAATGACTGTATCAATTCAAATTAACCCTATTCTAATCAAGAAATTCACTATATAAAAAAAATCTATCGTTTTATAATTTATGAGCTGTTATATTTCAATTAGACAGATTACATGGGATAATATTAATTTATGATTGATTAAAGATTTCAAAATTTTAAATTTTAGCTTGATAACATTGTTTATTTTAATATATATATATATATATATATATATATATATATGACAATTTTAAATTAATTAAAATTAAAATATAAATATCATATTGAAATCATATATATATTAGATAAACTGGGTTATCAATTAGTATAATAAATAAATAAAAAATATTGGATATTATGATAATAATTGTTTAAATAATTGGACAAAAACATTTTATTTCGTGTGAAATTTCACATTATTTTATTCAATAATTGTTATTTTTATGTAATTTATTTATTTGAAAAAGTTTCATAATGCTTATAAGGAATTATCTTAATGGAATATTGAACAAATTTCCGATATTATATTGACGTTTATTTAACTTTATTATCTTTATTAGCAATCAATTTTATTTAAACACAATATGTCTCATATCACCTGCTGTTAACATCAAGTGGTGCCATTTTATTAATTTGACATAATGGTTAGGCAGTAATCAATGAATAATATGTGTGTGTATATATATATATATATATATATATATATATATATATATATATATATATATATATATATATATATATATATATATATATATATATATATATATTGTATATAATGTTTATGTTATTTGATATAGATGTACAATATAAAAACTATTTTAGTAAAATAAAATGATTAATTTATTATTTTTTATTTAAATAATCACTAATTATTTACTTGTTTCTTTAAATCTCATTTCAATGACCAAGATATTATTTTTCAAGAGCGATATTTTAGATTTTATAAAAATAATTCCTAATATACTTATTAAAAAATGGACAGATTATTATTGAACAAATATAAAATATGATATGAAAAATATGACAAATAATGAAAAATATGAAAAACTTGAAAAATAGGCCAAAAGTGTAAAAAGGACAAATATTTTCTTATAAAGTAATGTTAATTATATATATATATATATATATATATATATATATATGTATATATATATATATGTATATATATATATATATATATATATATATATATATATATATATATATATATATATATATATATATATGTATATATATATATATATATATATATATATATATATATATATATATATATGTATATATATATATATATGTGTGTGTGTGTGTGTGTGTGTATGTGTGTATAAATTTATCCATATAACTAATAATAATTAAATAATCAAATATTACATTATAAATTAATACCGTTTTAATTGTACAGCGATGCTGATCTGAAATTTAATTTTATGACAGCCCATCAAAAAAATTCTAAACTTAATTAGCAAACAATGGAATTTACCAATGAATAATAAATCTAAATCCATGTTTATTACCGATGTCATCTGTTGTGAACATATAAACTATTGTTTAAAACGCTTCATAAGCTCTTATCTCTGCAACGGCATTTGTATTTTAATGTATTTAATAAAATAAATATCATACTGTAAGTGTAATATCATTTCTGTTTTCTACAGTGTTGAAATATGTACAGTTAAAAGAAAATTTAATGTAATGATTAATGAAATATTTAAATCTGTACTTCATGTTTAACGGAAATTTCGCATTGTTCATAAGAAACATCAGGAACGTTGTGAATCAGAATACAGTTATAGAAAGCATTTCGTGAGAAAATTTAACAAACGTATAAAATAAATAGCTATTAAAAAATTTAAAAGTTATATATATATATATATATATATATATATATATATATATATATATATATATATATATATATATATATATATATATATATATATATATATATATATATATATATACATATATATATATATATATATATATATATATATATACACACACATACATATATATATATATATATATATATATATATATATATATATATATATAAAATATAAAATTATTTATATAAATTTGTAGATAAGTAATATCAATTACTTGAATACTATATTTTTAATATTAAAAAAATATCTATTATTAATAATACTTTTTATTTTGCTAAAAATATATTAGTTATATATTAATATATTAAAAATTTGTGAAGTTATATTTTCACAATTTATATTTCTGTACATTTATATATATATATATATATATATATATATATATATATATATATATATATATATATATATATATGAAGGTCGTTTGATAAGTATGGTAAATTTATTTATTGTTTAATTTAATTAATTAATTAAATTTAATTTTTCTTACTTTTTACCATACTTATCAAATGACCCTCGTGTGTATATATATATTTATATATATATATATATATATATATATATATATATATATATATATATATATATGGAAAAATCAGAATTATGAAAAAATCAACCGAAATGATAATAAAAATAATCTAAAACGTTTAGAAATTGTATGTTGTTAAATATAATAAATAAGTGCATTATAGAAAAGATAATCAAATGTAAAAAGTAAGTTATTTTATTTTTTAAAAAAATACAATAGAAGAATTTATTATTTATTATTTCACATTCTGTATGTTCAAATAGAACAAAAATTTTCCATTCCAATTTATTATTAAAGATTGATTGCACAGTTATTATTAATATATAGAGTGGTCCAAATGAGACTGAAGGATAGCAAAGAATAGTAAATGATAATAAGAAAGTAAATGTATGTCTAAACCTTTGAGTCTCATTTGGGACACTTATATAAGACAATAAGTTTAGTTTAATATAAAAAATTATATATTAATTCTTTATATATTTTTAAACTAATTAGTGATAACATATTTTATTTCACATTTTAATATGACTACTAATAGCATTTTTATTTACGAGATATAAACTATCAAGAAAAAATGCAAAAAATGTCATATATTCCATTTAATTTTATTTCTGATGAAATTCTTTATGAAGAAAAATACGTTGTTAATTAATATACTTTTATATTATTATTAAATTTAACGCACGTGTTAATATATAAAGCAGTTTCTTATTTTCAGTTTTAAACTTTACAATTTTTTACTCACGTTTTTAAAAAAATTAATAAATAAAGAAAACAAATTTTGGCACAACTTGTTATTAACAAAAACTTGACACTGGGTTTGTAGACTTGGTTTTATTTAATCTATTTAGTTCACCTAATTTAGCTGCTATTGTAAAATAGTTTTCAATTATATTTATATTTTAAAAAAGTTATTTACAAGAAAACTTATTTTTTATAAACTTAATAGGATTTGCCAAAAATTTTAATTTATATATATATATATTTTCATACACATATCTTTGTATATATAAATGTGTGTATTTTTTATATGTGTATAATACTTGTTGCGTGTAAATTAATTTTTAAAAATCTTAAGTTATAAATCAAAATAAAAAATCAATGAACGTAACAAAAACTAATAGTTAATGTAGCGAATAATAAATTAAAATAATTTATTTGTTTATAATATCTGATATTATTTTTTAATTAATATCCAATTTCAACAAGGCTATTTATTACAACCTATGAAAAACAAATTTGTAAATATTAACATTTGCATATTAATGTAATATTTTCTGTATTAACAAGAAGTTATTGTATGATATAAGATATAGTAAACATATTGTAAGTTATATATATATATATATATATATATATATATATATATATATATATATATATGTATATATATATATATATATATATATATATATATATTCAGAGTCAATAAACTAACATATGAAAAACATCGTGTATATCGATAGTAATGAAACGACTTCTTATAAATTCTTGTTATATGAATATATCGTATATGAATAAACTGAATAAGAAAAAAATACTATACAAGGCGTGGCAAAAACTTAATTTCCGTTTGAATGAAAATACTTATAATTTCTTTAATGAATAGCTGGTTGTCGTCGTGTAAATTAATATAAGAAAATTAGTATGTAAATTGATTATATTTCTCATGTGTTGTCAGTTTTGATTATTTTCATTGATATTATCTTATTAGACACCAATATTTAAGTTAATTTTAAACAATATATTCACACCTAATGATTTAATATTTCGTATTCAATATGCCAGATAAAATTATATGCATTGATTTTTATTGATTTAAATTACTTTCTCATATAAATATAATAAAAATTGATACACACACATACATATATATTTATAAATATATTGTTTTATTAATTATATTAAATTAACAAAAAATATTTTGAATTGTAGATTTATTTACTATTTACTATTTCTGATTAACATCAAATCATATTAAAAAAAATATATTCTTAAATCATAAATAATATTATATGTGTTATTAATTTAAACTACCTTTTTTGTATGATTATTCTTATAAATAAACATTTAATTATTTTATTTAATTACTATTCTACATTATTCCTTTTGAATATAAAATTAATTATATAGGAATGTGTATTTCCAAATACTAATATATTATGTATTTTAAAATAATATATTTAATATTAAAAATATATTTTAATAGTAATTGTCAATACTATAAACAAAAAATATATAATTTTTTTGGAAAATAAGGAACAGACTATTTTTTGTTGAACAAGTAAAATAATTATACTAATTAATGAGTACTAATTATTCAAGAACGATTATTTTCTTTAGTACTTATTATTATATATTAATTTTTCATTTGCGTAAAAATTTAAATAAAAAGTAATTTTAATTTTAAATAATTTCGAATGAGATTTTAAATGATTAATCATTGTTAAAAGAATTCTATATTATTAAATGATTTTTCTCTATTTTTACATTTGAACAAATTCAATTTTTTTAAGTGTGAGGTAAATTAAATTTATTATATGTATTTATCATCTAATATAATTTATTTTGAAAAATTATAACTTTAAAAAAGTATTTTATTTTCTTACCAAGATGCTCCGACTCCTATTTGATTCGATTATCGACCCTCAATCTTCCCTCTGATTAACAATGTACGATGCACCATTAATTTAACTCATAAAATTTGTACTGCGGTAATTTTCGGAAAACTTCTAGTTTTTATATTGCGCCGGAGGCAGAACACTATTTAAAAAAAATAGAAAGATATAATTTTTAAATTGAAAATATTTTCAATTTATTGTACAATAGATCTTTCATGTAAAAAATTAAGAACATCTTTTAAACAGAAAAAGAGTAATGGAAACTTATGTTAGTCAATATTTTCATAATGCCCCATGGCTATTACCAATTAAAAGTTCAATTTTACTTAAAGATATTTGGACCTAAAATACTTTTCTTTCTGTTATTTTTAAAATACTGTTTTCCTCAATAAAGGTCATTATGATCAAAGAAAAAGGATAACAATTCATTGAAGCAAATATTGTTACACAATTAAAACTCCTTTTACCAGATTTTCAATACTAAGCAGGTATATATATATATATATATATATATATATATATATATATATATATATATATAATATATTTTTTATTTTATGTAATAGATAATTTTTAAAAATAATAAATGAGTACTCCAATTATCCACTAAGAAATTATTTCGATTTTAAATTTAGTTTTCTGATGAAATTTAGATTTGAGTTCAAAAATATATAATATAATAGAAAGGAATGCATTTATTTTACTAGGAAATTTATTTCACAAAGGAACTTAATAATTTAAGCCTGCCTCTTGGCTAAATTATTCATATATAATCTATATTTTATTATTACAACCAATTTCGATAATAATATATTTTAAAAATTATACTTTCTAAGATTATTTATAAACTTTTATATAACAGAAATATTAAACAAATGCGTTTCGTAAAAGTCGAAAAATATATGTCAGTTATCAAAAATTCAAATGAAATTGAGCTCATATATAAATAACATTTAAGTGTATGCATATATAACAAAATTATAATTAATGTATACATACACACACATACCTATATATATA
>CP092087.1:22395363-22432863 GCA_029203775.1 Neoneuromus ignobilis
ATATATATAACATTATAATTAAAGGCACTATTATTCTAGGTTCACTTAATAATATATCAGTTTTAATCATGAATGCACCATATAAAGAAACTCCAACAACATATTCTATTTAAAAATCTATTAAGTTACTTATTTTTTACCATATACACACAAATTAATATTTGATATTATCCATAGTGCGTTAATAAAGATTTTACACAATATAAGCAAATGAAATTATATTAAAATACAATATATTTAATAAATAATTAAAGTTTTTCTCGAGTGTCAATATAAATATTTTTATTGTAGAAATTTCTAGTGTTCCATTAATTTGTTTATTCGTTGTTTACAAAAACATACATAGCAGATATATATAGTATATGTATATATATATATAGTATATATATATATATATATATATATATATATATATATATATATATATATATATAAATTCCATACGCTTGTTTGTATGATTCTTGTCTTAATAATTACCTAGCAGACGATTCAATTAATATTTACATATATGTACTAGTTTTCAATTCAACATTTTAATAAATTATGTATTGAATACTATACTAAAGACATTTTGATCATAGAATAACAACAATACTAAACAACACGTACTCGGTTGTTGTTTTAGTGACTGCGTGCAACTCGTAACGTATACATGGGTCTGTATAGATATGGTAAGATGTTGAAAGAATTAATCTTATAATCGTATAGTATGATCAATCATGTAATATATGTTTGGCTTGTTTGCTTCTTATAGTCATCCAATTCCTGGTAATACAGATACGTTCCTGCTTGTAAACTGTTCTTGTGATATATGATTTCTAAAGAATCCATTACGGTATCTTATCCATATATTGAAATCTCCAAGCTTAATATTTAATAATGTTGTTTTTATAGATAATAACAACATTCTTTTCTCATATATACATTTCATATATGTTAATGATAATTATTTTATATCAATAATATAATCAATACGTAAATTATATATATATATATATATATATATATATATATATATATATATATATATATACATATATAAATTTAATTGAAAAATATCACTAAACCTACATTAATTAAAAATTATGATATTTTGTGTTTTTTCAAAATATTTTACGTATTTATTTTTTATATTTAAAAATAAAATTATACTTAAAGAAACCCACATTTATTTTTGCTAATTAAATATCTGGTGATCTAAATGAGACTAAAGGGTTTAGATATATTTACTTACTTACTATCATTTACTATTCTTTACTTCCCTACAGTCTCATTTGAGCTATTTTATATATAAAGATAATATTTATTTTTTACATTTATAATTATCTTATAAAATAAAATAACAATTATAGATAAATTATTCAAATTAAACTGTGATGTATAACAATTTTTATATATTAACTATATTTGTAATTTTATTTATATTAGATCTTGTAATATGAAATGTCAGATTTTTATATTATTTCCGATGTAATAATCCGACATTTCATAATACATGACAATAATTTGTTTTGTATTATCTGGACCATCCTGTAAAATAACTTTATATAGAGAAGAAAATAATTATTATAAAAAATATTACTCTAAGTACTTACTATCTGTTCTTAAAATATATTTTAGGACATTATATACAATAATACATACAAACATATATATATTAGGTTGGCAAGTATCTCCCTTCCCTTTTTTTTTATTTATTTATTTTTTTTTTTTTTGTACATAGCTGCGAAATTTAAAAGACCAGAAGGCGGAATGGAGATATTTGCCAACCTAATATATATATATATATATATATATATATATATATATATATATATATATATATATATACGAGGGTCGTTTGATAAGTATGGTAAGTTTATTTATTGTTTAATTTAATTAATTAATTAATTTAATAAAATTTTTCAATTTAATTTTTCTTACCTTTTTACCATACTTATCAAACGACCCTCGTATATATAACATACAAATATTTGGGAATATATTATAAAAGTGTTAAAATCTAATAATATATTTATAAATAAACTAGAAATCAATTTGAAAATATTTTAAACTAGTGGTGATGACCTGACGATTAGTGAATCATATCTCGAACGTTTTATTACTTTCGATATTTTCTGTATTCTAGAATAATCTAAATAAAAGAAAGACTTTAATAGCACAAAAGATGGTTATTTTATTGTTTTTTCTACGGTTTACTTGTATCATATCGAATTGTATTACGTGAGTGCACAGATTCAAACCAATGCATGCAGCATAAGTGTCATCGAACTTGTACTGCGTGCCAACAAAGATGTTAGGAATCAAAAGAATATCTTGTTTTTCATTCGTTACAAATTTAAATACATAACTGAATACCTAATTTTTATGTTAATTACAAATAAAACGATTTCGACTACATTTTTTAAATTATTTCAAAATACATATAAGGATATACATACATACATACATATATATATATATATATATATATATATATATATATATATATAATATCCACGCACATATTTATCTTCCTCACAAAAATAAATTTAAAAAAAATAAAAGAAATATTTATAAATGTGTACGTTAGTTTAATTTGAAATAATAAAAAAAATCAATTATTTTCTTATTGCTTTACAATTTGATATTGGATACGTGCTTTATATATAAAATACTATATTTCCTTTCGTGTTCGTAAGTTTTTATTTAGTTAAAAAAAATGTCAAGTAAATATTTAAAGAAATTTCAACAAATTCATAATTGATTAACTTACATCCTCTACCTTTCATTACAAGTGAACATTCTAAAAATATTACTTAATAGATATTATTATAATCATATATATATATATATATATATATATATATATATATATATATATATATATATCACTAAAAATATCAACAATATATTAGATTTGGTAAATGTAGTAGAAAAATAATAAACAGAAGACACTGAATTATTGAAATAAAAATATAATATCTATTTCACAAGGAATTTTAATAAATTTAATGTAATGCATACAAATATAAGATAACAAGGAATGGGATTGAAGGTTTATAAGAAATAGTTAATGATAGTAAGCAATTAAATGTATGTCTAAATTCTTCAATCTTATTTGGGATACCCTATATATATATATATATATATATATATATATATATATATATATATATATATATATATATAGAGAGAGAGAGAAAGAGAGAGAGAGAGAGAGAGAAATTTTATATTTTAAATTAAAATAAAAAAAAATCAAAATGAAAATCCTTTTTGATTACAATTTCAAAAAAAATACAAACAATATAAGATACCTATTTATCAAATTTAAAAAAATATTTATCACCTAGTTGTAGAATTATATGATTCATATATAGAGTGTTAAAAAAGAAACTGAAGGGCTTAGACATTTATTTACTTGCTTACTATCATTTACTATCTTTCAGTCTCATTTGGGTCACCTTATATATAAACGATTACAATAACTGCAACAGCAACTATAAAGAATTTATTAAATAATAAAAAAAAATAATTTGAACAAATACGATTCAGTGGCATTTCAGACAATAGTGTTTTGACATATATGATTAAAGGAAAAATGAAACTAGTAAAGGAAATTTTAGAACAATATTTGAAAATATAAAATGAAAAGTGAAGTAAAATATATTTTTAAATCAGTATACATTGTAAGATTTAAATAAATTGATGGATCAATTTTAATAGAAAATTATTGATATTTTAAACAAAGAAAAATATAAAATTGAACATAAAATTAAATCTTTCAAATATAAAAAGGATTTTTTTGGTATTCCTTAAGCATGTATCTAAATTTACTAATGAATTTTATTAATTATATTCCACTTACTTTTTTTGCTAATGCAATGAAATAATAAAAAATTAAAATTTAACCTGTATGCTCTTAACTGTCTATTTATTAGTATGTCTGATGCAATTTTTGTCACGATTTACTGCAAGGCTTGTCGTAATAATAATATAACTTGTTTATTTATATCCGTATATAAATGCATTGACACAATGATTTATTAATAAAATAATATTATAATGTTCGAAAATATTTTAATTATAATAGATTATTAAGAAATATTTTTTTTTACAAATGTGTGTGTGCGATGTGCAACTTTATACATATTTATAATCCAAAAAATATTTTAAAATTCAATACTACAAATTAACTTTATTTCATATCTAAAAATTACAATATGCGTTTCTTTTCTGTTTCGGAATCAGTAAATAAAGAATTTAGTCAAAATGAAAACTTACATTGAACAAGATGCGTGCAACGATAACTTTCAAAACAGGTCCTGTTATGATAAATATAGCCGTGTCTGCATAACACAAACACATAATACATATTTAAGTGTGTAAGATAATCACAGCCGGGTTATTCCAGCAATCAGGATACTCAGACATCCTGCTCGATGATCTCTGTAATACGATACCCTATTGGTGGATTTTTGCTCAGGTGAAACGAAACTAGGTCATGTCGCAAATCACCTACGTGAATGCATGTGCAAGTTTTATGTCGTGTTTTGCAACACCCATGTCTGTTGTTATTTCCGCATATTTGACCGAGAGGTTGCGGTTGCAACGATAATTATTAATTTCGGCAACAAATACAACAATACATGCAAATGCTTAAAATGCGTACAAGCTATATATATATATATATATATATATATATATATATATATATATATATATATATATATATATATATATATATATATATATATATGATATGTATGTATGTATGTATATACAAATTATTTGCGATTTGCAATTCTGACGTTAAGGTAACCGTCTATTTACGGCTTTTATTCCGGTGTTCTCGAGAACTCTTTATCTAACAATAAGTATACTTAATTTGCATGAACGAGTGTGACGTGAATTTTTATTTAAGTATAATTTATAAATACATCACACGTATGTTGTTAAATTTTGTTTATGGTGTTCTTTTATACACACTTCTTAAATTAGCAAAGTTCAAAAATTAAGTAATCAATATTAAACATCTAAATATCTCCTTCATTCTCTCCGTTTGTTAATTACTTAATGTTTATTGTTTTTTATACATATACATTGTGTACAAACCTCTGTGACGAGGGTCATCGAGGCTATCTCAAAAACAGACTTGTTATAATCTATCTATGTGTTGTTCCAACTTTCTCAGCATTGTATTGATGTATAAGGAATATATTTTAAATAATATTTTGATTTTTGGCAAAATATAAAAATATATTCAAAAAGTTTGATTTCTTTTCCAACACACTGTGTAATCTACGTGTTAATACCTGCAAAAGTACTGATTATTAAACAACAAGCAATTTTAAATTTCAATGATTGAAAATAATCAAACAAAAAATCGTATTTTAAACTCAAAGTGGCAAATATAATTTTTCATTTCCATACCATTCAAATTTTCTTATTCTCTGGTATCTGGAATTATTTTTACTAATAATTAATGATTATTTCTTGGAATTATATAAAAAAATATTTAAATAATAATTTTAATTCAGCAAACATATTTTTTAATTATTACATTTTTTATAATAAGTACAAACACTTCTTTAAAAATGTGATCTTTTATTTTTTTAAAAAAATAATAAATTTTATAATGTTGTATTCTAATAATAATAGAGTAGTTATCGAAATACATATTTTTGAAAAAGTAAATGATTACTGGATATTAAATATTTTTCTAAAAACTTACGGTATATATATATATATATATATATATATATATATATATATATATATATATAATACATTTGAAATAAACAAATCATTTTTTGCAAAAATATCATCCATATTTGAAAAATAAAACAATATTTTATAAAAAAATGTGTTAAAACTGTGTAGTCATATATACAAACATATAAATTATATTATTGTTTTTAAAAACTAAAATGTGATTTTTTTTAACGTTTTAGAAGTGATTTAAATCTATAGGAACAAATCTGTTTTAATAAATTTGTTAAATAAATATTTATATTATTAAAATTTCAAATACATTTTAATATTAAAAATACAACATTCGGTTTAGGATAAAAATAACAAATATTTAACTGAAATTGCCAACTATTTCAAATCTTTCAAATAAAATATATAACTGTGTATCACAATCCGAAAAACATTTGATCTTTATATTCTTTGACAACAACAGCTACAAAAAATAAATAAACTAAACAAAACTTTCACTTTCTTAGACAATGAATATTTATTATTTTGTATGCTGTTGATATCGAGTCAAAAGACCATAAAATTATAAATGCAAGTATATAGGGAAACATCTAGAACATGATTTAATGGTACTAAAATAATTATTCAGTCTGTCCATATCTATTAGCACAGAATAAAACAAATTTTATTATCGTTGATGTTTATAGTTTGTTAAATATATTTTATTATATCTTGTATATTATTTATAATAAATAAAATATTGTGTTCAGTATTCATATCATTTTCACACCAATAAATTCTTATGTTGAATGCTGTATTTTTGTAAAAAAATGTGTTAGAATTTATTTTCATTATTTTCTAAAGAACTTTATTAATATTAACTTTAAATAATATATCTTATAGTAAAATTTATCTAGTTGATTGTTAAAGAATGAAAAATTGTCATTTTTTAACTTTATAAAGACAAAGAGCTTTTTTCATTAATTATATTTTATAATAATTATTACAGTTGTTTTCCAAATGAAAGTTATGTAGAAAGTGGAGATTGAATTAAAAAGTTACAATTTAATTCTCTCAGTTTCCGTATTAAAATTTATAAATTTATTTTTACAACCCAGTATTATTCTTGTAAACGAGGACGCATTTTCTATTATTTAAAAATGAAATTTTTCTGAAATTATTTCAATTTTTAACAATTCTTATATTATTTTATTTACATCATAAAAGATTATTATTTTTTAATTTTGTCATACAATCATAAATAAATTTTCAAGATATAAACCAGAATTTTATTAAACGAATTGATAGTTGAAAATGATCTCTTTTTAGTTTCCAATATTTCTTTTCTTCATTTCTCTTATGACAGTATATTTTAACCAATATTTATAAATGTCTTCTGTTCTAATTTTTCTGTTTTGCTTATTTGCTCTTGTGCTTGTTAATACAGTAAAAGTTTAAAACCCCTATGTACCTTCTTCAAAACTTCCCCATCGCTCTAACAATTTTCAAAATAAATTATAATTTTATTTCCATGTAACATTGTTTATATATACAATTGTATTATTATTTTAGATTCATTTACTATACAAAATTCAAGACAAAATTCTTTTAAGATATCAAAAGATATTTGATATTTAAAATACTAATATTATATATCTAGAACCATACAAATTCCATTCTATTTTCAATTAATCATGTATGTTTATTTTACTAGAACGGACTGTCTTAAAAATTTAAATAAACTATCTTAAAAACTTTGTTGTTCATAACAGAAATTTCATCTATTTTCACTTTCAATTGATGTATCAATTATAATTCTTTTAATTTTAAACGAAATCAACCTTTTATTTTAACTATGATTGTAGACAAGTTAACAAATATTAAATACTTTAATATGTAAATAAAAGTCTATTTTAATAGTTATCATAATATTTAAATATGCATAAAAATTTAAATAATATCTGCAATTTGAATTCACAATTAAATTATTCTAAATTTAAGTGATCCTTCAATTAATTTTAGAATAATTTAATAACTTCAATACTTGTCTTGTATAAACATTATATATTCAATAAATATAAATAGTGATTACTAAATTAAAACAGTAAGTTGTAAAAAATATCGAATATAAAAAAATTATAAAAAGTCAAATAAAACATCGAACAAAATTGTCGTTAAATTAATTTTTTCGTTATTTATAACGTCAATAGTAAATAATAGTTTTAAACGTGAACATTAATAAAATAAATAAAATTATAAAGAAATCTTAATTTATAATTAAGAATACTATTTCGTCGAATGCTAATGCGTCAATTTAGAGAGCATTCCAAAATTATCTTAATCACAAATCGTTTAGTCTATTTTAATAAACTTCTATTTATTAAATATATTTATAAACAAGACATTAATATTGTTCGAACTGATTTTATCAGCATAAACTTGTATGTTAATTAAAAATTGAAACAAATAATTATAAACTCGATTTTATTTTAATTAATTGCTATCATTTAAAATATTTACCTGATACATTACTATTCGATTTAATTAGAACTAATATATAATAGCACTTTTAATAATTATGTAATAAGTATATATTTAACTATATATATATATATATATATATATATATATACATATTTGTGTGTATTTATATCTGTATATATGTGTATACAGATGACCCAAAAGTTCCAATCTTTTATAACGTATAAATAACATCTAGTAATGGGTAATAAGTTTGTAGCTACCTATATATTCTTGTAGATAAGATTTGTTAAAAATATTATTTTATTGACATTTAATTTATTTCAATTTAATCTTAAAATAGATTATTAAAATTATATTTCTATTAAAAAAATAATGAATCACGAGAAAATAACAACGAATGTGGAAACCCTTAGATAATCATAAAAAATATTTATCGAAATTTTACTAAAAATTAAAATACAATAAAGGAGCTTATTGTCACAATAAGAGTAAAAATAAATTTATTGAAATTCGATCTATTAACGAATATATCCATACTGATTATTTGATTAATGTGGTCTAAACATTAACAAAGAAAAATTTCCAATTGAATTCCGTATTATATCATATCCATAAATTTTACACAAAACTAAGAATAATTACTCTTATTGCAAATTATACAAGAAGTTAAATGATTAAAACATGAAATGTATTAAATCGAATCAGTTTTAAAATTCATTGGATTATAAAACATTATCTATTATTTCTTCAAGATAGGTGAACGTACTTAAATAAATTAATAGTATTCAATGAAAATAATAAAAGTTATTTTCAATTGAGGTTATTATCCGCAATGCAAAACAATGTTTAGCAAAGTAAATGAGCTAGTAGTTAATGAAACTAACTGTTTGTAGGTCAATAATCCGATATAAGTACAGAAGAAAAACGCAATAGTGCAGTATATATTACTCAGCGTTTATGTAAGACATTTACTATTAATCACGTCACAGTGAGTATGAGATAAAAAATTAATATATTCCTGTAAAAAAGTTGACATACACCTATGTGTATATATATATATATATATATATATATATATATATATATATATATATATTGTTTAAAACAATCACTATTGTTTCTTAATGCAGTATTTTTTTAAAAAATATTTTTTACAAAATTATTTTCAAAGCGTACATAAACAATATTTATTATAGAACTGTTCAGTGTTTCGTTTCGAACATAATATTTTTTTTCATTCGTCTATATTGTATATCTGTGACGATTTTATGCTTCAGTTAACGTTTCAGTTCAGCAAAATTCCTTCAAAAGCAGTTAGAATAATTCCCAGAATTCAGTTTTATTTTTTTTCGAATTTATATTAAAATACTCGTGTACTTCAGCTGGATGTACTTTTTTACAAAAAATAATATAATGACTCAGAATCAGTTATTTTTGTATATTTTTAATTATGTATTGTTCTATTGTTTCTGTACATATTTATTATAAATAGCTACTTCAAAAAATATTGAAATTCATATAAATACGTATAATAATATTTTTGTAATTTTAAACATATTTTAACATATTACAAAAAAAAATAATTTTAAAGAACTTCCATTAATGTAAAAAATTAATTGCTATAATAACGAATCCCTTTTAACTATTTGAAATATAATATTTTTGAACATTTTTTCCATAAAAATTATTTCTAATAAATATTATTTTTCATTGTATTAAAAAATCTATATAATTATTATTAAATATAAAAAAGTATTATAATATTTAATATATATTTTATACATATAAAATATTACATTTCATAATAAAATTTTGAAATACTTGATATTATATTTCGATTTCTCCAAAATTGTAATAATAATTTATTTAATATATAAATTTTGAAAACTTAAAAAATTAAATATTTAAAGTCAAATAATTACTTTAAATGTATTTACAAAAAGTATATTTTTATTCAAACTGAAAGATACATACAAACATGTTAATTTACAATTTCTTAATATTTATAAATAAAATATTTTTTTATAAAATTTAATTTATAACATTTTAATATCTCAAAATTCATTTAAATTTAAGTAGCATTAATTTATTTATTTTAAGTTTTTGGAAAGATATCCTCTAGCAAATAACAAAATTCATCAAATACTAAAAAAGCCCTTTTAAATAATTTTAGTCAATTTAAATTTCATTTCAATCAATTTAATAAATATATAAAATATTGTATTTCTTAAATATATTATAGAAAAAAATAATGCAATTCTCTGTTAATAGACGCTAACCTTTGACTTACACAAATTCTAAACACAGAAACTAAGTGTTCAAATTCTTATGATTTTAAATATTAGATAATATGTTGTTAATAAATCAGTTTATATTTATTTGATAAATATTTTTATAGGAGTTGTTCAGAACTACCTTTAAAAGTTTGTTATAAATTTTAAATTAAGGACTCAGCATTTGTCACATTATAATCTTCTAACTGTTTTGTACAAGTTAATGATATATTTTCTCTTATTTTCAACCATGACCGCAATAATTTAATTTTTTTAATTAATCTGTTTATTACAGTTTTGCGTGACAACAAATATAAAACATATGCCAGAGATTTTGTTGAATTTATATAATTTAAGCTCTAACATACTTTTTGAAATTATATACAGACGCAATTAGATACAGATGTACGTACATTTTTATAATTTATATATATATATATATATATATATATATATATATATATTTGTGAGCATTTGTGTGAGTAAATAATTAGAAATTAAATTTAAAACTTATTAAAATCATATTGTCTTTATAATTATGAAATTAAACTCAAATACAGTTTATACCAAGTTCAGAAAATACCTCACAAGTATTATATTTCTATTAAATTAAGAGACATTTAAATAATCCGCAACCTCTAGTTCATTACAAGACTATTTTTCTTTAATCATTGTGGGAATAAAACTGTTATGTTGAATGTTATTTTATTGTAGATTAATTTTTATCATGAGAAAATCATATATATTTATATATAATATAGTTGTTAAAGTTCAAAGTAATTTGAATGTTCTTATGAGAACGATTAAAGGTTATCACTTAATAACAAAAAATAATTATACATACACACGCATACATACATAAATACTATATATATATATATATATATATATATCAAAGCACTATTATATCTTAAAGTGATAAATTGTTTGAGATGCATTAGAGTAGATTTTTAATAATTTTGAAGAGATATGTAAAAAAATATTTTATATTCTATAATAAACTCAACTTCAGATAGTTATTTAAAATTTTATTTAATAAAATATTTATTATATATATATATATATATATATATATATATATATATATATATATACATAGATGGATTGTAAAGTTTCTATAATGAGAAAAGAAACACAATTTTTTACCAAAGTCATATTTATTTTTCTACATAGTTTTTTTTGAACTTGATACATTTAAACTAATGTTTTTGAGAACTTTCATTCTTTTATTAAAATAAGTTTTGTCCAAACCATGGAAAAATCCATTTGCAGCTTCGATCGTTTTAGTATTTTATGATTTTTTCTACCCTGCTATTTTTTAATATTTAGAAAAAGGAAAAAATCCAAGTGGCAAATCTGGAGAATAATCTGATTCAATAATATTCTATCGTAATTTATGCAGTTTTGCCGACTTGACCGATGGTTCATTATTTTGATGGAATAAGGCAGTTTTTTGGGCCAAATTCAGGGTTTTTCCTAAATAAAATTCGTCCTACGTTCAAAAATGAGATTTTAATTATTTATTCGTTATATTTTATATAACCGAGCTTTGATTTTAAATTTAAAAAAGTAATTTTTGACAATATTGATTTTTTATGAAATTTTCCATACTTAGGTCATGATTTTTTTTGAGGCAAAAATTGAAAATTTTAAAAATCGCTATAAGTCGTTATTTTTTATTGAAACTCGATTATATTAGTGGAAAATAATCATTTTCTAGCAAAAGTAACATTCATTATTAAGAAATACGATTTTTGTGCCCGAAAATCATTTTTTTAACATTTTTGTTCTTCATTGAAATTCAAAAAATCAGAAAAATTATTTATCTTCACTATTTCATCAATTTTCGATTAAAAATTATTCATTTAGATTCTATGAGTTATTTTTAGTAACAATAACAGAAACTTGATTTTATATTAGTACTCTAAAGAAAAACTTTTAATTTTCATTCGATTGAGACATTAATGGCATGGAATGAACATAATTTAAATTTTTGCTAAATAAAATTCGTTCTACGTTTAATAATGAGATTTTATTAATTGATTCATCATATTTTATAACCGAAATTTGATTTTAAATTAAAGAAATTAATTTTTGAAAATATTGATTTTTCATGAAATTTTCCATACTATAAGTCATGGTTTTTTTGAAGCTAAATATTGAAAATTTCAAAAATTGCTACAAGTTGTTCTTTTTTATTACAAATTGATTAAATTAGTAGAAAAGAATCGTTTTCTAGCAGAAATAACATTCATTATTAAGAAATACAATTTTACTAGCCAAAAATCAATTTTTGATCATTTTTATATTTTTATCGAAATTGAAAAAATCTCAAAAAAAATAATAATCTGCACTACGTTATCAAATTTCGATTAAAAATTAATCGTATAGACCTTAGGAAGTATTTTTAGTGAACAATAATAGAAACTTAATTTTATATTAATGTTCTAAAATGAAAATTATTAATTTTCATTCCATTGAGACATAAATGGTATGAAATGTTTATCAATGTAATGTATGTAATTCAATGTTTTATCTAAATAAAATTCATTTTAGGTTCAAAAATGAGATTTTAATCATTGATTTGTCATATTTTATAACCGAGCTATGATTTTAAATTGAAAAAATGAATTTTTGAAAATATTGATTTTTCATGAAATTTTCCATACTATAGGTCGTGATTTATTTGAGTAAAAAAATTAAAAATTTTAAAAATCACTGTAAGTCGATATTTTTTATTAAAAATCGATTATATTAGTAGAAAATAATAGTTTTCTAAAAAAAATCCATCCATTGTTAGGAAATACAATTTTAGTTGCCAAAATTTTTGAACATTTTTATTTTTTTCATCGAAATTAAAAAAATCAAAAAAAAAATATTTATCTGCACTTCATCACCAAAGTTCGATTAAAAATTAATCGTATAGATCCTATAAATATTTTTTAGTGAACAATAATAAAAATTTGATTCTATACTAGTATTAAAAACAGAAAATTGAAAAAAGGTAAAATTCCATACAGATTAATTGTTCTAATAAATTAATATATGTATCGATGTTAAATTTTCTATTTATAATTAAATTCATACAATAATTATTTATTATGAAAAATTAAATTATTTTAACTTGTAATATAATACTTGATATCGTTTTAAAATTATGATACGAATATAAATATGTATAGTAATGTACGGAAATGAACTTTACAGAACCATCAATTACATATGAAATGTGGCATTGTATTTCGAACTACAAGATGTTATTAATCTTTTAGTTGTAGAGTCAACATAACTATACATTAAACACCTACATTTCAGAGCTATTCGTTTGACTAGAGTATAAAGTAATCGTACTCATAAATATGTTCATATTAATCTACATTATCAAAGTTATGCAAATATTTTGAAACAATATTTTTTCTGAAAATATATTAAGGTCTAACTGAAAATAATTTCATAATTATACAAAATTTATCAAGTATCATCTTGCTAAATAAATAATAATATATTATTAAATTAATTTTCATTAATTTAATTATTATATTAAAATATAATGTAGGTGTAACACTTTATTTAATGATAGGTGTTAATATATAGAAGCTCAAATATGAATATCACAAAACATTTTAACTGAATTTAAAAAAAGCAATTAATCCTAAATATGATAAATTCGGATTTTTTCTGAGAGTAAATTCTTATTACCTATTTCTGCTTAAAGCACTATTTTATTTTTAATAACATTTTTAGTAAATACAAACAAGAATTTAATTGAGTTATTTAAAAAATCGTTTATTTATTTTATTTATCATTCTGGGTCAACATGCTTTGTATAAGTTTAATAACATATTTTCTTTACTAAATCGATTTAGTACCAACTAAGTAGTCAATTCATTTATAATCCACCCTTAGAATTTAAAACTATTTTTCAAAAAATATTATTTCACTTTTTTATTACATTTTGATTCGTATTTTTTATAAATATGAGAAATAAATACTAATATTATTTAACAGAGAACAAGACTAATAACATTTTGATGAATTCTGACTCACCGGAAGCAATATAAATTCCAATTTAGAATTTTATTTAATCGTCCGAATATTCTTAAGATTTTTTTATTTTCCTTTTAGTTTTGAGTTTTTATATTGCTTTCTTTTTAATTGCCTATAATTATAATAACATTTCAATATATGAAAAATATAATATATTTAATTTTGCTTTTTAACAATTATGATTTTTTAATTTTACGAACACTTAAGTTATACTATATATATATATATATATATATATATATATATATATGTATATATATATATATATATATATATGTATATATACATATGCATGAAGAAGAGAGAAAGTATTAATTATTAGATTTCAATTGACGTCACTATTTTGTATAGTGTTAATATCTCTTAGAACAAGTCACTACTCTGAACTAATAAATAAACAAATATACTTAATTGTTATTTGCAAGAAATAATATTCCACATCAGCGAACTTTCACATTACTTTCTTTTCGTTTTAAATTCATTCGAACGATTAATTGAAAAATAGAAAATTATAATCTTAAACAACTTCCGTTAAAATTGGATTTTTCAATGACTAAATTCAATGACACATAATGAATTTATTTTTAAAAGAAAAGGTATATACACCCACATATATATACATATATATATATATATATATATATATATATATATATATATATATATATATATATATATATATGTATGTAATAATATATTACTGAGTGGATAAATAAAAAAAAAACAGAAACAGAGAAATTTAATGATTTTTCATTTTAATAGCGTGCAAAGTAAAACTTGATAATTAAAGAAAAACTCAAACCGTGCAAAACAATCATTTTCATATTAAGCAAATAAAAAAAATGATAAATACCTCTTAAGTGAAAAAAGTATTTTGCCAACACGAACATATACGGTCATTCGGTCAAATTAAATGACCACATAATCATGTTTTTGTAAGATTTATACTTTTTAAAGAATATTTTTTGTACAAATTCCTTTCAAGATAATATACATTTATTAGTACATACAAATTTGGATGTTCTTTAATAAGCAAAAACGATATTAAACTTTTTATTCTTCACATATTTTATTTAAATTTTAAACAATTTAAAATTAGGAATTTATTTTATTTATATAATTTTATTATTTTAAAACCGAAAATGTACAAATGAAATGAATATAATTATAATCACTTATTTGAAGCAAAAAAACAACATAAAAATAAATAAAAAAACTTATATTAAAAACTAATTGAAAATAGCTTTCGAGCTGAAATTGGTAATAAAATTTATAAAAAAACTTTTCGATCTCTAAAATAAAATCGACAAGAAATATGGTACAAAAAAGATTACACAACAAACAAATTCATTAAAGTGGTTTAATAGTTCTGTAAAAAATATTCCTATTTACTGAATTTCATATAAATTTACAGCTATTTAATATTGTAACTTTTCAATTTTGTTACTGTAAATGTAATAAATGAATTTACTATTTTATTTTTTATTATTAATTGACAATTCTCAGTAGAATTCTTTTTATCCATTAAATTAATATAATCTATTTACTGTATCATTCATGTTAGTTTATTGCTCAATCATTTAATATTCATATCAATCACAAATATAATAGAAAATTCTAGAATTTATGTTGATAAATATTCTGTTTTCAATACTAGTATAAAATCTGGAAAAAATCTAATCTTATATTTTCCAACTATTCTCTTCTGTATCTTTTTTCATCCAAAGATTAAATTAGAAAATGAGTAGCATATTTTTTTCATTCTATAAAGAATCCCAGCCATTATTATGATTTATCCTGAGTAGATGTACTATTATTATTGGTAAGGTATACTATTATTTGAAGAAGGTAGCGGGAAATCACTTCAATTAAGTTGTATTCACAAATACAAGTATCATTGATGCTAAGAATAGACCTGAAGAAAAATAATGATAGCAATAACACTTTTAGTAGATATATTGTTATTATTGATATTGGCGATATAAACTTAATTTAAGTAAATGAAATACTGTGGTTAGAGATAACATTAAATATCTTATCTGATAAAATATTGATAAATAAAAGTTGCTATTTCTTTTAACCACAGTTATGAATTTTAAGTTTTAATTACTTTTTTAGTTTGTTCCATATTATGTATTATTTTTAATCGGTATTATTTTTCATTAATAAATTAATTATTACTCATGTATGTACATATTTATATATATATATATATATATATATATTTATATATATATATATATAATTATTAAACGTATATATTTTTTCTAAAATATTTATATTAGATGAAAACAAAAATAAACAATGTTTTATTAATAACTACAGTTTGTTCTCATGGTTTTACCATCAATACACTTATATAATCCAATATCAAAAATCAATATTTGTTTAACCACAATGTACGACGGTCCGCTACTAGTTTAATTGAATGTATTTTTTAATATTGACAGATGGGGCATATGCAAAAAGTTCGCAAATGTTTTCAATATACGTATGAACAACTTCATAGCGATATCAATAATGCAAATGAAAAAAAAATGATAAAAAGATTTTGTTATACTAGTTGATGTTATCTGAAGAGTGATGTTAAAAATTTTAAAGTGTCTGCTCATCGAAATATTAATGATGAAATACTTGAGCACAAGGTATGAATTTCGTGTAGGGTGAACGACCGACCTAAATAGAACGGATCGCTAAATTCGCAGAAGTGCTGATGATTTATAGTTTTTGTATGTACACAGCGCCACATGTGCTTCATTTTTTTGTGGTTGATATACGTCTGGAGGTGTATATTTGTATAAAATATAATTCGGTAATGGTCATTAGGTTACACGGGGAAATATTTTTTTTGTTACGTTCTGTCATCTTGAAATTCTAACGGTACCATTTTTGACTATATATACTTAATCACGATATTATGTGGGTCAGCTGGACTTTTACAAGTATGAATTATATAGTTAAAGAAGTTTGAATGTTTCAAAGAGTACAGTTACCGTTATTCCATTTAAGGTCATTCCTATACAAATCATTTCCGTGTTCCAGCACGTATAAATATTTGAAAAAAATGTATCCATCTATACATTTATATTACCTATATATAATTACTTAACACAAATAATAACGGTAAAAACAGAAAATTCAAATGTAAAATTGAAATATTATTTAAATATTCAATGTATTACTGTAATTGTAAGCTCTAATAACAAAAAATACCGTTCTTTTTTTAAAAAAACTTATTGAAAATAAACATTTAATAGACTATAAAATAAACATTTTTAAAATGTTGTATCTTTTAAATAAATTGTATCTAAAAAAAGTATAGACTTTTTTAACACTAAACCTACCGATACTTCATGTATACCTATTCCTACCACAGCGGGGTCATACATATATTATCTTATCATTGATAACTCATATCATTTTGTATTTATTTATTTATAAAACCTATTTGTATAATTTGATTTTTTGAATTTGTTGACGTTTTCTGTATAATTTCTTTTTCTTCCTGTTGCTCATGTTGAAAATCTTCGGCAAGTTCTTCAGCTAATTGGAATAAAAATTGTTGTCTAGAAATTTTTAGCCGGTTGTTTCTCTGTATAAAACCCACGAGTTGATTCCAGCCAGGTCAAGAATATTGAAGAAAATATGCGCAGACCATCTTTGCGATTTCGATTTCACGGAGTATTTTCTTTTGTGTAGACATTTTACCGTATTTAGTAAATCTTAATACGCTTACCGTTTTTTTCGATTTTTATGCTTTGAGCTTAGTAGAAGCACTTTTTTGTTTGGCTACAAATAATTTGATACCAAACTTATCCGTTTTGTTCGACGTATAATTGCGTAAACCTACACCTCCCTTTGGTTGGGAAAAGCTTAAACGATAGTTACATGTTCCCCAAGCTTGTAACAATTTTGGCTATTCTCGATGAATTTGTACCATACTTCAGAGATTAAATCCAATTTATCTGTTTGTAAACGCTGGCTTCGTTGACTTTTTTATCGCTCGCTTGGAGTAGAGTGAAATTCGCTATTCATTCGTCAGCCAACACAAATATAACGCAATACAGCAAAATATATGATGAAATAGCAAACATGTGTAATGCAATTGTTTTGTATCACAACCACACATACAAATCTTCATGATATCATATGAATCTTTGCAGGGGTCAAATGACCAGTTTCGTTAGTTAAGGCAGATCACATATATATCTCGGTAAAAAAATAACAAGAGAGGAGTAAATATTGAAAAATTCATTGTATGTAAATTATATGAAAAGTTTAGCGATGTGATAACGCTTTAAAAATTTTGAAAAAATTTATTTTACCCCTAAGTGTTAAAAAATCATACATAAATTATCTTATCATTGATAACTCATATCATTTTGTATAATTTGATTTTTTTTATTTATTTTAGATTAAACTGGTCCTTATTGCTAGTATAATCGTATTACAAATTTATTTTAAATAACATTTTATTTTTTAAATACAAATATAGTAAATTTAAATTTGTTACAAATAATCAAAATTGTGCTTAATTGAAAATTTAAACTAGAGATCTATAACAATTATTTCACTATTTTCAATTTAATTCTATTTTATAATTAAAGAAAAATATCTTTTTTGTTTAATAAATTTCAGATTGAATAAACGCTTGATAAAGAAATCATTGAACAATAAAATCTAACTTATTATTATTTTATGAAATTCATGAAATATTTTATAATAAAAAATTGATAAATTCAAATACATATTTGTAAAGTTGACTGAAAAATTTATAATAACTTATGTTTTTCTTGTTATAATAAAAAGCAAATAAAAATAAAAAGTATTTTTGATTGTTCTACATCATGTTTAAAAAAATTAAATGGCTCTTTTTTATTTTATAATAATGTATTAAAATAAAAATATTATTTTTAAAAGTATATAACTAACGCTTAATTTATACCGTAGTTTTTCCTAGAACTTTTTTTTATTTTATGTGTTTTTTATTCAAATTGATTATACTATTACAAAAAAGTATATATATATATATATATATATATATATATATATATATATATATATATATATATATATATATATATAAACTTTAATAAATATATTGAGATTACAAAAATGTAGTTTTGAATTCTACTTAATTCAAGTTATTAAATATCATTAAGATTGAATAAAACTACTAATAGCTGTCTTTAAATTTTATTTTTGAATTATTTGAAAATACTTTTACAGAAATCAAACATAACCCATATATGAATATCGATATTAGATACCAGATTGTATATAAATAGAAATATCTTATTGGCATACTTAGTGAACCGTTGAAAACGAATTAAATCAAATGTTGATTTAACTTATTGACATAATGTTTGCTCATTATAATAAAATATACAAAAAGCACTTAAAAGTCATTATTTTCGGTTAAATAAATTTAGGACATTTTTTATAAGTTTTATCGATATAACGGTCTTGTGGAATTCTTTCAATAATATTCATATATAAACTTTGCATGCACTTTAATTAACATTTAATATACTATCTATATTTGTTTATTTAGCATCTTATATATATATATATATATATATATATATATATATATATATATATATATATATATATATATATATATATATACATGTTAATCAATTTTTATATTTATGATAAATATTTAATTATAAATATTAATTGGTATTTTTGTATCTATATTAAATTATTATTTTTTTTAGGTTTTTCAGTTTATCTTCTAAATTTATTCGGTTAAATAAGAAAAGATTACTGTTGTAATAAATAAATTACCATATCACATTTTTATTTCAATATATTGTATTTTATAATTCATTAAATAGATACGGTATTGAATTTGTGTTCGTCTCGTAGATTGTTTCACCACTATTTTTTAGCTTTATTATTTAATAATTAATAAACCATTTATGAATATGCATTTAATCCAATCATGACGCTTAATTACTTTTCAATACATATTTTATTTTGCACCTATGTTTGAATGATTAATTAAATATAAATATAGCATATGTTATTTTTCTTTCATAAATAGCTTTATTGTTTAAATTGTTTAATAATGTTAATGTATTTAATTACAAATATAAAAATTGACAAATAATTATTAAATTGATAATAATTAAATCTCTTTCATTCAAATTGTAAATAGGTGTATTTTTTATTAATAATAAATAATTTATATATATATATATATATATATATATATATATATATATATATGCCTCAATTAAAAAATAATATATATATATATTGATGCCTCACTTTGAACCATGCAAATAATTATGTAGTTATACTTTATTTTAATTCAAATTTTCTGATAAAAACTTTTAACTAATATATTACATACATATTCATAATAAATTATTGTAAAAATCGTAATTGTTAGAAATTATTACATTTTCAGTGTGGATATATATTAGGTTGGCAAATATCTCCCTTCCGCCTTCTGGTCTTTTGAATTTCGCAGCTATGTACAAAAAAAGCGGAAGGGAGATACTTGCCAACCTAATATATATATATATATATATGTATATATATATATATATATATATAAATATAAATATATAAAGTAATATCTCGATTAGTCCGGTTTGAAATTTCCCAAAAAAAATTTTTTACTTGAAAAAATCCTACTAAAGTTTTTTTTTAAAAAAATCACAAAAAATTAATACATAAAACTATTCACGCAAATTTTCAAGTTTTACCCTTTGTTATGAAAACAATAAAAAAGAAAACTAAAATCATATATGCACATTATGCGCAACGCATGCGCAGTTCTAGTTTTGTGGTCTTTTTTTCTTTTTCTATTAGTTTTCGATTCGCAAGTCTAAAATAAAGTCGATTTTTTGATAATTAATTTTTAATAACCCATTTGAAAATGAATTTAAAATGAATGTATAAATCCTTGATTTTGTTTTGTTAATACATACAAACATTTGGATATATTACCCTCGTTTTATTTAATGAAAAACAGGAAAAAAATTGTTTGGAACCAGTTAACGTTTTTTTGTATTTAGTTAATGTTTCGATTAATCCGGCTAATCAGTGGAACCGATTAGCCGGACTATGTGAGGTATTCCTGTATATATATATATACTTCTTTATTATTTCTTAAAATGAAATCTTTAATTGAAAACTAATGTATGAATTGTTGATTAAGTATATTATATATTATTCTTTTCCAAAAAAAAAAAAAAAAAAAAAAAAAAAAAAAACGATATATAATATATCATATGTTCATGTTACAGTTTTTAAAATATGTAAAATTAATTAAAAAGTTAATAACTTTTTATAAATGTGTAACTATTATATTACTTTTTGTATAAATTTAAATAAAATTCTATTTGATTCAATTTTAATACAAATTTTTAAAAAATATTTTTATTACAAAAATTTCATCAAATTATAATTAAAAAATCAAATTACAATTTGTTAGTAAGCAGAACAACTTAAAAAAAAAATAACAAAATCAAAGCAGAATACTTATTAATGTGAAACGGCAAACAGGTCAGCTAAATTATTCGAAAATTAACGTGTGATGTGTCACGTATTCACATTTATTTACATATATATTGAATATTATTGTTTTGTATAAAATATTGATAGTTAAAATTATTTTTAATAAAAAGTTTTTGAATAAAATCAATGAGATAATATAATTTAATTTAAAATTTCACTTTAATTGATTATATATTTTTGTATTTTATTAATTTTACGTAAAAATATAATCTATCGATTATATTTTAAATTATAACCGAGTAATATTTTTAATATGAAAAATGCATTTAATCTTCTAAATGGCTTCCAATAATCGATTATTAAAGATTACCATTCGTAAATAACATAGTACGACAGGATCTTTGAGATTATCTTTCAGTGTATCGAGCGAGATAATTATACCCGTCGTAAAGCAAATGCAAAATGAATCGAATCCAAGTTATATTTCATCGGATTTATGAGAAATTGCCGTGTATGTGCGTACACGTAATGCGCGATACTAAAATCAGCAAAAGCGTTTCCGTGAAGGCCGTTCGTTCAACTTGAACTTGACTTTCGTAACAGTCTTCGCAATTCTTATTTGTTATTATGAAGGCGATTCTCGTTCGGGAAGCAAGAAAACGCGCACTGCTTTGACAACATTGCTGAACGCAACGTTTTGTTATTGAACTCCAAGTTTTACGACTTGCGTTTAAGTGACAAATTAAAATATTTTCAAGCCTTTCGGCGTTCATTCATAAAATCGACGGCTGTTAAATATTTCACAAGTTGTTTTTTTTAAAAAAAAAAAAAATTAATTATGTTTATATTTTAAACGAGAACTTTTTTAATAAACATTTATAAAACTTGAATACATATTTTTCATGCAATAAAACACGCTTATTAAAAATTTATTCAGTTATTTTTAAACGCATATAACAACATCAAATAATATATGCACTTTTATATATATATATATAAATTTAATTTCTTTATTTAAGGTACAATAGAATTTTAATAACCTAATCAAAGAAAATAAAAAATAACTATATTTTTGAAAACATTGAACTATTCAGAAAAAGAGGGCGTAAAACGGAATATTTTTTGAGATTTACTATACATACATATATAAATATATATATATATATATATATATATATATATATATATAACCAATTGATAAAATTGATCAATTTGTAAATACATTATTTCTTGCATTTATATCAAATTACACTTTTATTTACATCTTTTATAATTATGTTGGTTTGCTCAGAATATGAAATAATTGACATTAAAATTATCAAGATTAATTATTTCATTTTGATCATTCTATTTTATTTATTATTAGCAATGATGTTTTTATTTCAAGCGTGATTACTTCAATTGCTGTAGTTGTACTAAACTATTTTAAGACACAGGAATTATTTAGAATATTTCTCATATATTTGAACATAGTTTAGTACAACTGACACTATGTATTATTAAATTTGAAACTAGTGTTTAAGCTAGAGAACACCCAAGAAAATTGTAGTATGAAAGTAAGGCAAAATATTTAAATATAAATAACGATTTTATCTCTATAATAAATTTCATTCCATTTTCAATTTTAATACGTTATCAACTTCATTTTTTACTTTTTTTATTTTTTCTTGTTTATTTATTTCTTAAATTTATGTACAAACATCATTTATAAATCTGATGTCTTTTAATCTTAATAAGGATAATTGCTATTAAAATTACTTTTAAAATAAATTACTGTTTAAAATGATCTTGAATAAATTCAGTCAAGATGCTTCAATCTATATTTTATTAAACATAAAATTCAAAAACAGACATTAAATATATTTTTATTGCATATTACCTTAATTATTATATTTAATATAAACATTTCCTATTTGTTCTTTGTATGAAAATATTACATTATCTATTTTTGGATAATAAAATAAAATTAAAGTCTGCTAAATGTATAAAATTTATACTTTATTTATATAGGATTTTCCAATAAGTGCTTCAAAAGTTTAAATGGAAATATAACAAAAAGTATTTAATTAATTAGCTTTTTTTAAGCATATTCTATGGCATTAATGATGGAACATAATTTCATTCATATGACTATCATGACTTCTCTTGACATTTTAGTCTTAAATTTTTAGTCACTCTTTCACATAATTGTGGTCAAATTTCATGAATTACACGTTCAGTATTTATTTTTTCTGTTGTTTGTGGTTTATCAGCATATACCAATGATTTCACATAACCCTACAGAAAATAATCCAATTGAGTTAGATTACATGATCGTGGCCAATTGATGGGTCCATTTCGTGAAATAATGGATTCATTAAACCCTTGTTTCAATAAGTTTATTAAAGTTTTTACAATTTCTAAACGTTGTTGAAATGTTAAACGTTCTATGATAATTTGCCAACCTATACTGAGTTGAAATGTCAAAATAAGCTTAAAAAAAAATCAAAAATGGCTGTTACCAGCTGTCAAAGTTCTGATATTTTTATTAGAAAACCCTATATTATCAATTTATGATTATTTTATAGATTGAATACTTGTTTAGTGTGACTAACAATGTTATATTTAATAACAAAAACAACTTAATAAATAAATCCTTATACGCCTGCATTAATTTTTTTATAAAGTTATTAATAAAACAACTTTCAAGATAAACTTGAATTTAATTATTTACATAAGACTGGAATGTACTGAATTTATTAAAAACATTATAGTAGTTGTAACTAACAACATTCCAGTTATAATATATATTATCAGTCATTAATAAAGCAACTGTCTTTAAATTTTAATGAACTTCGATATTGGTCATCTTAATATAAAAATAACGTTATTAAAAAATGTAAGCAAATATCCACAAACTAATTTTAAAAATTATTGTAAATACTAATTTTAAAAAATATAAATACATAAACACACATGCACATAACATATATATATATATATATATATATATATATATATATATATATGTATGCATGCATGTATGTATGTATGTATGTATTTACATACATATGTGTGTATAAAACAAGATACTCAACAAAAGTAGGACAACAAACAAGAGAGCTAGATAGATTAATACGTTGAGAAATAGAAGGAAATTGTTAAACTAATATTTTATGGAAATTACGAATGACTAACTTCAATAAATTCGAGCACACTTCTGGTGAGTCCTAGAATTTTCTCGAAATGGAAATTAAAAGAATATTTTAGAAGGTGAAATAAAAAAAAATACACATATTAATGTGGAAAAATTAACAATAATATTTAACGAAAGTTATTTGTGTACCACAATATATTACATTATTGTTCGTTTTAATATAATTTTTCAAATATTAAATATATGTAGTACAAATAGTTTTGCTTAACGCTGTATGCTAATTGAATTAAGTTACACAAATTATTTGACATTTATGACACATTCTTAAAATTTCATAGCAAAAAATGAGAAGTTTATGTGTAAATTTTCAATTAGTTCATGCATGTAAATGATATTATATACAACATACACACACACACACACACACACACACACACACACACACACATATATATATATATATATATATATATATATATATACATACCAAAAAAAGATTCAATTTACTAAATAACTCATAAAAATTGAAATATTAAAAAAATGAAAATCATCCGTCCAAATTTCTTTAAACTGATAAATATATGATCAGAAATTGATATATGTAATAAATGATCAGAAAGAAATAATTTACCGCTCAAATCATTTCTAAAATATCACAACATAATGCTGTAAGCCTATAAAAATTTGTTGCAATTTATTAAAAAATATATATACTTAACTATAATAATTTAATTTACAATTAGCATCAATCTAATTATATATATATATATATATATATATATATATATATATATATATATTGCGTGTCATATAAATATTTTACCAGGAAATAAATTTTAAAAAAGTGTAAATTCATGTGAGCGACCTGAATGTTTTGCTAATAAGAAACCAAACAAGAGATTTATTTTTATGAAAGAGAAGCAGGTCAATGTTTCATTAGTTTATCACAATTCTAGGAAGTTTTGTATTGCTAATGAATCTAACAAGAATTAGCAACTCAAAAAATTCAAATTTCATAATGTTACGTATGATTGGTATATTTATAAATATATCTTCTAATTAATTATTTATAAAAAAGTATATTATTTTATTGTACCCATATATTTTTGGATTTACTTTATTTAAAATATAATTATGAAAATTCAAAACAAATACGAATTGAAATAAAATATATTAAATAAAGTTTTGTTTTTCATTTCATATTTTTTTAATAAGATATTTTTCCTATTTTAGATCTTTTAGAAAAATATTATTAATTATCTTAAAATAAAAATAATATTTTAAAAACAGCTCTCTTTATTACATTTTAAATGTTAGTTTTATATTTACAGATAAATATTCAGAAATTTAAAAATAAATAATTTAGTAAATGAAATAAAATGAATATGAAACCAATCGAAAAATATTTTCAAAAATCGTTATTATGCAATAAAAAATATTTTAGTAGCAAAATAAAGAAACAAATTTAATATTAAAGAACACATTGTCTAAAGAGGATTAGTTTTGAAAATGAACAGGAAACAGAACTGTTAGATATTTTTTTTTTTTGAGGAACTGTAAATTACCGCACTTACGGGGATTTATTAAGTATAAAAGAATTATTAATTGATTAAATTATATTTGAAGGCATATTCTCAAATTTAATTTTGTTTAATGTAATGGAAGTGAATATTTAATATGAACTGAACATATAATAGAGGAAGCATAAATAAATAGAATATAAAAAATAAAAATTTACATCCGTTATAGCTGTTAATAATGTTATTCAAGTTAGATTAATAATTGTTGCACAAGAGCTTTGAAAATACGTCCAAAACTATTTTTATTATAGTAGACAATATAGAATGGACATCAGGTTGAGACAAAAAATTATTTGTTATTAAGGAAAATTAAAAAAATATTGCTTAATAACTCAACTCAAACATATACTAAGTTTATAGATATCGTATCAAAAATGTAGAATTCCATTTTCCAGAACTAATTGGTGCCCAATTTCGAAATGAAAAAATTGTTAAAAGAGATTTTGTATTTCTTCAAAAATCGACATTTTTATTTAGGTATTTTTTTAAAAAAATATAAAAATATTGTCAAGCAAATACAAAGAGTAAATTAAGATATTTCATTTAAAAAATAAGTAGTAAATAGAAATAAAATTTATCTAAATTGATAAAAATAGGTAAATAACAAATAAACATGTGCATGAACTTTTTAAAGTCAAAAATTTGAAAAAGATTCAAAAAAATATTACTTTTATTTTATAGAATTTTTATAAATAATATCAGTAAACAAAATAATATGTAATTTGTGAAAATATAAAAATTAACTTTTGTAGTAAATAAATATATTAAAGAATATTTTAAATATAAGAATATAAATTACTTATACGAAATATTATAAAATGAGTATATTCAAAAAAAAGTATATAAAAGCAATATATATTGTTTATAATATCTAAAAATAATAAATATTGTTTTTTTTAAAAAAAAAAATAAAACGAACGTTCTGAATTTGGTTTAAAAATATATCATAAAAAAATATTCAAGTATATTTTATTTCTTAAAAAAAAAACTAAAAAAATACACTTATTGATCTTTTTCTTTGTTCTATATATGTTGTATATTTAAAGTTGGTTTTGTATATTCGTATATTTCAAAATCAACTGTAAATATTATATGCAACATAGTAAAGATCGATAAGTATAAAAATAAAAAAAAAACGTGAAATAAATATTAAATACAATATAAAAAAATAAATTTGTTAATCTAATTTAATATAATACATGTTCGAATATTGTCATAATTTAAGATAATTGCAATTATTTGATCAAATAAAAAAATATATATAAATAAATGTTAAATGTAATAAAAAACCATCAATGAAGGAAATTAAATAGAAATGTAACAAATCTAAATCAGAAAAATACGTACAATATTCTGTGAAAAAATAAAAATTAATAAAATATATACTTATATAAATTAAACACATTTAACTTTGATATAGTTTAACTGTTATTATTTAAATATTTGTACAAATTGGAGCAAATATTTTTTTATATTAATATTTTACAAAATTTTTAAATCAAATTGAATAAAAATAACTGACACAGAAATGCAATGTGTGAATAATTAATTTCATTGCAACAATTCCATTGATATACAAACAAAAAGAAACGAGCATGAAACATGTTTTACAAGATAGAACTAGTTCATTTTTTATATTTCTTAGTATGCTTAGTACATTTAATTAGTATTAGACCCTATAATTATATTAACATCAATTTAATGATGCACGACATATGTTTGAAACAAAATTTATATTTATAATTTTTATATGTGCATTATAAATATATATATATATATATATATATATATATATATATATATTTATATATATATAATCATGTAAGGTTTTTAATTTATACTTTTTATTTATTGAAATAATAGTTTTATTAGCTTTAAAACAAAATAAATTAAATTCGTACTATAAACAATATTTATAATCGTTTTTTTTAATATTGTCGTAATTCATTTGCTAAATGCTAACATAGTGTCAATATATATTTATTAAATTAAAAAAATTTTGAAAAATAAAACTTCATAATCGCAGTTTAAAAAGTACTCTTATAATGATAAGCAAAAATGTGTATTTTAAAAAAAGGAAAGCAGCAATTATGTAAAGTATTATTTATAAATAATTCTAAAAAAAATCATCAATCCCAAAAAACAATTTAAAATTTATAACAAGGACTAATTTTATTTTTTTAATATATTTTAGTACAAGAAATTATAAAATATTTACTTAATATTACTTCACAGTATTGTACAGAGAGCTTTTTAGTCACTAATGAGTGCTTGTTCCAATATTCTTTTTATTAATAACACTTTCAATCTTATCAGTTACATATTATAAGTATTTTAATTGGGATTAACATTATAAGTAGCTTATCTCTGTGATGCTGATCATTGGTTACCCCCATAAAAATGTGTTAATATATGTATATCAAAAATTAATTTTAAAATACTGTAATGGATCTATGTAATATTAAAACAGTTTACTAAACATATAAAAATATTTAAAATTCATTTTACAATTTATGAAATGAACTATCACTTGTGTGCAAAACAATAATTTAAATAATGTTAAATGAAATCATTATATATATATAAAATTTTCTTTGATAGGCATAAATACACAAAAAACATATTTTGGAATTAATTAATTTCAAAATTAAAAATAATAAAGAAAACAAAAATGTTAAGTACAACTTGTTTACATTTTTAAGTAGGACATAGTGTCTGTTTAAGAAATACAAACTTCATGTACTGTTGTAATTAAATTCGTTGAAATATTGTTTAAATCCACGCAACTCTTTAATTTATAATATGTGAAAAGTAAATTCCTTAATGTAAACGTAATAGTTTGAAAGATGGTAATTACATGTAAACATATGTATGTATGTATGTATATATATATATATATATATATATATATATATATATATATATATGTACATTCATAGTTGTACATTTATATTAATACATAGATATGCAAATATTATTAATGATGTTATTAACAAACGATACGTGCAATAAATTGTATACACGGAATTCAATAAGAAATAGTCAATAATCGCAAATATTTTTATTAGGTATATTATATAAACCTGAAAAAGTAAACCAAAAATAAAACCTGAATCATCTGTAGCATTTTTTATAGTGAATGCAAGCGAGCTTGTTTCGTTCGGTCAATTACATCTGAGTGTCAGTGTCTCTACACTGAAGGTGTTTAACCCGAATATTTTGCATAAGTAAATTACACGACTCGACCGCTGACTGTGCCATAGCTACTTCAAATCTACGATTTAGTGTTTTTAAATTGATTTAACAACTTGGACGCGTGCACCCACGGCGTAACATAAACAGATAAAACGTAGTTACTAATTTTATTATATCTTCATTATAGATATTGATACGTTAGCTATATAATCATATAAATATAAACAACATTCATATACGGATTTTGCAAATATGTTCTTATAGTAATTGCAATTTTATTGATATCGAACATGTTTGCACGATAATAAATATTATATTTTAATTTCAATATATTAAAAATGCACAAAATTATATAAAACCTACGACCAACGAATGCTTTCTATTATATTTTTTTTAAAAAAAAACGTTTATGTTTATATATATATATATATATATATATAACACTTTTGTACATAAATCATGGCACAAATGGATGACATAAGCAATTTATTGATATAATTCAATAAAGTCGGTAAATTAAAAAAAAATATTTAATTGAAAATAAATATAATATTCATTAAATTTATTCATTATATTTATTTTCAATTAAATATTTTTTGTTAATTTAAATTATATATATATATATATATATATAATATATATATATTATATAACCATTAATAATTTATCACGAATGTTTTTTTAGAATAACCCAGTACAACAAGAAATCATTTTTTCTTTTATACTTATAAAAGAAAAAAGCAATATAAATTCTAATTTCTGGTTGGTAATGAAGACGTTAATATTTTTTTTAAATACTATTCATTGGAATATTTTAATTGGAATATTGGAATATTTTAATAAGTTAATTTTTTAATTACTCTATCATTTTTTTCTCTCTTTTCACTTTCCTTTTATAAACATGTATTTTGTATATATAAATATATATATATATATATATATATATATATATATATATATATATATATATATATATATATATATATATCATCATCATCATCATCATCATCATATTAATTTATATCAATCCATTGCTGAGCAAAAGCCTTCTTGAATGTTACCATTCATTGGTACTTAGTTTTTTTCACCACGTTGACCAAGTGGATTGATAAGAATTTTTTTCAGAGTTTATTCTTTTAGGCGAGTTAATTTACTTTGGCTCAAGAGCTCTATTTATTGTATTTCTCCTGTCGGGAATCGAATGCATTTTCTTATGACAGACTTTCATTTACTTATATATATATATATATATATATATGAAATTATAATAATATCCATTTTAATTTTCAGTCAATTTAAAAAATTTCTTGACTTTTCTTAAAATCACAAAAAGACTCATCTAATAAAAATTATAAATACTGAGATTATTTAAAAAGGGCCTTAATTTAGAACTTAATACCAAAGTCAAATAAACTATTTACCTTAATTATAATACTATAAACTATATATATATATAATATATATATATATATATATATATATATATATATATATATATATATATATATATATATATATGTTTGTATAGTGATAAAGTTATTGAAAACTTGTAAAATTGAAACGCGTTAATTAATTTCTAACATACTGCTTTGATTCTGTTTAAGATGCATAAGCGACTATTGTTTGTTGCTGCCATATGTCTAACGACTATTATATTTACTGTTAGACATTTAAAATCTGACCAGTTGTACTTTGTAATACTAATAAAACATATACATATAAATTTGAAAGCAAATATTTTGTAACAGAACTTTGCTAATAATTCAAATTTTATAAAATTATATTTACCAAATTATTGTAAATAAGTTACTATATATCTATATAAATTAGCTTATAATTTTAATAAATTAAAATTAATGTATTGAAGTATAGTGTAAAGCATTTAATAATTATTTACAATTTTGTTGTTGAAATCATTGAAAAAATGTACAAAATGCATATTATAAAATTTTACCATTTATTTATATGATTTACAAAAGTTAATAAACTTATTAAAATATTTTAAAATTACTTTTTTACTTAAAATAGGTTCAACATAAAATTCATTAAAAGTGTAATATTCTTTGATTCATAAGTTTGCACATTTTAATTAAAATATTTAAAACTTTGATTAATTTAACAATGTTGCTTTTTGTTATAAAGTATTAATCACTGTAAATAATTATGTATAAACGTTTTTCTCAGCCTTAATTTTTAAACCATTTTCCAATTTATTTTATATTAAATAACATCAATAATTCTCTCTCTCTCTCTCTCTCTCTCTATATATATATATATATATATATATATAATTTATTTATTTAAAGAAATATTTAATAGTTTTCATAAAAAATATAATTTTCTCAAAAATATAATAATGAGAATATTTTTAAATAATTCTTATTATAATTAATCTTAAATAATAAAATAATATGTTTTTTTTTAATTTACACATCTGACACTGGTAAATAATGAACTATTAAGATTTTAATCATTTTTTTCTAGTGATGTGAAAATTAAAGTTCAATAACCTTTTCTTTTATCAAAGCGATAGCAATAATAATAAATAATAGTTGTAATTAAAATTGATTTATATAATTATATATAGTGTGTGAGGGGGAAGGAAGAAGAAAGAAAAATTTATATTATAAAACAGTATACATTAAAATATAAACACAGACTTCTCTAATTGTTGTTTGAAATTAAAAACAACTTACTAATAATTTAATGTAAAATATTACGTAGAATTTCGATTTCATTTCAAAGAATTCGTTGAGTATATAGTTAAAATAATACTATTTGCTTTTTATGCGTTGTTTACATTTCCTACTTCTCTTTACTTGTATTTAAACTTATTGATTTCTTTTATTTGAATGTTTGATTTGATAATTGTTAAGATTGATATTAATTGTATTTGTAAATATTTCACAATCATATTTATTTTTAAGTGTCAAGGACAAATATTTATTCCATTAAATTTGAATCCATAAAGATAAAATAATAATACGTATCTGTCATTCATGAAAAAACTAAATATTGAATATAGAAAATGTTTATATCATTTCATAAACAATCGGTATAGTCATTTTTATGAAAAATTTATCTCGTACAAAATCAAAACAACAGCCGTTGCAACGCTATTATTTCACCTCTTCAGATAGGTGACAGCGTCACTGACTAAGCTGCAATATTTCGCCGACACGACTGCGAATGGCACTGTATGGGCGGTGTAGGAAGGTGAAGAAGAAATCTGGCTGAGATCTGGGTCGAGATTTGCCATTGAACTAGGTGACGTCACAACAGTCATTCACCCGAACTGGTATTACGTCACGGACATGGCCTCCGCGAGCCACGAACCAAACGCGTCGTCGTTATTATAATCTCGTGTGCAAACAACAAACGTAATATCTTACCTTTATGCATGCACGGTTTGTTTATACTTTCCTAATAGAAACGTATAACACATAATGTTCCTGGTCTCAGTAAATGTGTGTGAATTTTGAAAATCAATTTAGGAAGAAAATTCAATTGTTAAGTCGATTCTAGGTATAAGTTTAAAGGAAACGCACAATAGATTATTATTTGACAAATTTAATTATATACCGTATAAATATATTTTTCATATAGGTCAAGGACTAAAATAATTGTATATCTACAATAATTATGAATTACCGGATATTTATATACACACATGTATATATATATATATATATATATATATATATATATATATATATATATATATATATTTATATAAGTTTCAATTTTAATTATAAAAATATAAATTAGAAATATTCTTTATAAATTGACACTATTTGAATGAATAATAAACTATTTTATTCGAACTGAAATTGCTTTTCTTATAAAATTACTTGTATTATGTATATAATTAAACAATAATTATGATAACATATTGCCAAATATTGAAATGTATTGGATTTACTTCTATAATATCAAAACAATAAAAAATACAACAAAGTATATAAATAAGAGAATATTAAAAAATAACAACTTCCTTGTCTTCAAGCTAATTTTGTTAAGTCCGGTTGATGATTGGTATTCTAAAAACAAAAACAAGCTACACAATTTTCTGTCTTTAACTGATTGCAAAAATGATAAAGTGTTCTTCATTAAAAAAATCTCACAGACCTAACTTATTTTAACTCACTTTAAAATATAGCGATCATTTCTATCACGTGGTAAAACATATATTTTCATTGTGTTTTTATGTCAATATATATTAAGAGATATTAACATACTGCTCAAAATGATAACATTTTTTAAAAAAATAAATAAATATATGAGTTTAAAATCAAAATAATATATTAAATATTAGAAAACATTTTAATATAAAATTATCCATAAATTGGAAATAATAATTAAATCTGTGTGCTGTTACATAAAAAAGGAATAAAATAAACGGGTAATTTTAGGAAAATTATTTGTGAAACTCTACTCAAAATGTATTTCAAGGTACCACGAAAAAATAAGTTTTCGTTTCAATATCAATATTTATTATTTATAAACATTCGTTCCTAAATAAAAAAACATTTTTATTGTTATTTTATATAACACCGATAATTGGTAAAAAGTAAAAGAATTCTTACTTAAAAAAACAAATACTTTCATTTTAAGGTGTATGAAGGACATTTATATAATTCATTTATTTAATTATAAGCGACGCCTAGATTTGTATTTTATTAAAAAGAAACAATAGAAAAATACTCATGTTTCTCTATACACATGTTTCTTTTTAATAAAACACAAATCTCGGCGTCACAATTGGATAACTCTATATATTTAAATCAATAAAAATACTACATTATTTATCAATAATGCCTATAAATGTTTATGAGAAAAATATATATTTTGGCCTGAATTTGGTACTAATTTCAAACAAATGTTTTCTTTGTATTAGAAAAATCAAAGTTTTTTATTTTTAATTTTTCATTAATATATATATATATATATATATATATATATATATATATATATATATATATATACATTTCAAATAAGGAAAATAATATAAGTTCTTTACACATTTCAATTATTTCTTCACTAAAGATACTTAATTCAAAAAATAGATGAATTATTTATCAATAAATATTGAAACAATGTATTGTACGTTAAAATGTAGAATACTTTGCTATATATATATATATATATATATATATATATATATATATATATATATATATATATATATATATATATATATATATATATATATATATATATATATATAACACGCGTAGAATGAAAGTGGAGTATAATTTATTACAAAATAAAAACACTTGTGAAATAATTAGTCGTAAAAAATAATTTAATACAAAATAATATTCACCATTAACATTAGTTACGCCACTGTTTTGATACTACATAGAAATTAAATGAATTAAATATAAATTTATTTGAAATCATGATTCTATTATAATTTTTTTTCGATACGTATTATAAAATATATTATAAATGTTAAATGTTAATCATTTGAATTGATATAAATTTGTATATATTTTCTAAAATTGTGTTCATATATTGTACTATGTGAATAATAAAAAAGGTAAAATATTACATCAATAAAATATTCAAAGTTATTGAAAAAATTATAAACATTAATGTGATTTATATTTATTATAAAAATAATAATAATAGGAAATAAAAATATTTACTTTTTTTATTATATATATATATATATATATATATATATATATATATATATATATATATATATATATATATATATATATATATATATATGTATAATTTTAAATTACCTTTTTCTAAAAATAATATGGTATTTTAAAGTAAATTATTTTTATTGTATTTGTAAGTCAATAAAAAAATAATCAAAGTTTATTTTCTAAAAATATTTTTTTAATTATTTTATTATATAAAACATTAATTTGTAACCAAAATTTCATGGTACACTAGTGTTCCGGAAAAAATAAAGACTTTTCTCTAACATTCTAATATTTTTATTAAATTTAAGAATGTTATACAATCTAAAATTATTTTCAAATATAAAAAGTCATACTTCGATGTACTTACAAAATGAAAACTATTAATTTTTACTAATAATAAGAAATGAATATTATTTAAGACTAAATCAATGAAATTCTAAAATGAAAAATAATTTCTCCCTCAGTAGATTTTGTCATTAAAACGAAATATTCATTATTAACTTTTAGTAATTTCGAAACTTTTTTTGAACTATTCTCCAATTAAACCAAGCCATTTAATGTAATTCAACGTATTTCTTTGATAAAATACACCTTACAATCTATATCTCTAGATATTAGGATAGTTTATTCTCTTCATTACACTCATTGCTTCATCATCGACATCTAAAGATAATATCTCATAGAAGAACAACCGGAATGAAATTTTTAAAACACTTTTAACAAGTTCTGATTGTTCTGAGCATTTCACAGAATATTTTATAATTTGTTTCATGCAATCAGTGCATTGTTGCTTTCTTAAAATATACTCTGTCTTAAATTCATTTCTTTAGTTATCGTAACAATTCGAAAGTTAATAAAAAATGAATGCACATATACAAAATTCGGCTTACTAAATCTTTCATATAAAAATAAATGACCATGTTAGTTATTTCTAATGATATAATTAATATAAAATTAAAATGTGCATTCTCAGAATGATAAAACTTTCAATTGCAAATATTATTTTAAAAGCTATTAAATAAACTACATTTATAGTATTTTTTTAGAAATATATTTTACAATAAAAATTATAATTTTTATTTTTAAAAAATAAATATGTATATATATATATATATATAATATTATATAAAATTATTTTTTAATGTTTTCCAAAGATATATTCTTTCATTTTTATTTTATTTGTAATAAATTACAATATACAATTATAAAAATTGTTCCTTTACAACCAAGCAATAAAATCTTTATAAGAAATCTACAACGATGAATTATTTTTTCGTGATAGTGCACTCAAGTTTTATTTTTACACCTTAAATGTATATATGTAACATTATTTTATCGGAATTTTAAACATAATTCATATATAAAATATTTGCGTTTTTATATTTTCTATGATGAAATCTCTACATGTGTACATACATATATAGAAGACATAACAAAGATTCTATGTGAATTATAAAACTTATGTGTAAAAATATTTGTAATAAAAATTATTATTAATAACATTACTAAATATAGTACTGTATACTTAAAATTATTATTAATGTTTCTCTTCTAATAATTAAGTGAAAATATTTGTACGAATTAAATAATTTTCTTCTAAATTTAAAATATATTTAATAAAAAATACTTTTAAAACAAAAATGTTTTTATAACAATTTTTTTACTGAAAAACTGACAAATAAATATTTCATAACTATAAAAATTTGTACTATATTATTTTTATAACATAAGAACATTAATTTTTATATTTTAATGAATATTTTGTTTTAATAGTTCAGTATTTTTTTAAATTAAATCATTTTATAAAACTAATTTGATTTTTTATGAGAAAACTAAATAGGGCAATACAATATACTTCAAAATAAACAATTAAAATATTAAATGAGAGATTTAATGAATTCATGAATATAAAAATAAATTTATTAATTATATTTGATTTTATATTTCAGAAATGTATATATATA
>CP092087.1:22437863-22485363 GCA_029203775.1 Neoneuromus ignobilis
CAAATTTTTGAAATTTTAATTTTGATATATAACAAATATTTTTTTGGTTTTACATAATTATATAAAAAAATATCTAAAAGAAAATTAGTTTTACTGTATATATATATATATATATATATATATATATATATATATATATATATATATATATATATATATATATATATATATATATATATATATATATATATATATATATATATATATATATATATATATATATATATTATATATATATGAAAATCAAAATTTCAAAAATTTGATGTAACATCAAACACTTTTTATTAAAAAAAACAAGCTAAGTAATATTTGTTAATTAAAATTTATTCCAAATAAAAATTAAAAGTTACATTAATATAAGTGTAATAAATATAATTAAAATATATACTATTTACGTTTTTAACCTTTTAATATTTTCTATCGACTTTTTTCAGTGATACACTTTAAGCTTTTTCTATGATTGATTTAAATTGGATTTTTTTGTAATATACAACTATTTACACAAATGAATTTTTACCCCAACACCACAATAATTTAAAGTGTTCAATAATCAGTTATTGTTCACTTGTTTTTTATAATTATGTAATTTATAATTATATCGGCTTATATACAACTATTTTACTAATTTCAAATAAAAATAATAATTTTTTTAAAAAATTAATATAAGTAAAAAAATATATAAAATAAAAAAATAATTAATTAAAAAATGTTTTCTTGTTAAGAAATATGTATTAATATCGATTTTAAATAATTCAAAATGTTATAAAAATCGTATTTCATAAGATTAATTTTTTTACACAATTTTTATATAAATATATATATATATATATATATATATATATATATATATATATATATATATATATATATATATATATATATATATATATATATATTTCTCACGTAATTTTTCTTTACGTATTAACTATAATAATTACTTTTTATTTATATTATTTAAGGTGCCATGCTCAATCAGAAAGTCAAAAAATTCAATTTTTCAATTTTTGACATTTTTGTAAGTAAAATATCTGGAGAATATTCCCTGAAAATTTCAAATTAATCCCATTAAAATTGCAGGAACATTTTTTCTCTCGAATATTTGAAATAGGAATACTGTATAAAGTAGTTTTGAAACTTTGAACACATTTTTCTGAAAATCACATTTTCAAAACCGTTGACCAAAATATATTTTGAAAATGACTGCATCTATTTATTTCAAATTTTTCAAGCTTATTATTGATATAAACAAATACTCCTTGAGTAATAGATTTTTTCGCTGTATAGTTTCATTTTATTGACTAAAAACGAACGATTTTTTCATTGAAAATCGAAATTTTGAATTAGAACATCCATCATTTTGTTCCAAATCACTATTTCAAAAAACTAATCGTTCGAGGACTAACACAATTTAATGTATAAAATAAATCTTCATTTTTTATTTCATAATATCCAAATCTGAGCAGTATCGGTCATTACAAACTTAATTTTTTTAGAGGACCTACGAGAGAGTGACCAAATCTCTTATATTTTAAAATATTTTTTATTGAAAAAATTATATAAACATTTAAATATACGTTTTTAGATACTTGAATATTTGTTGATAAACGTGTTATAGTTCTTGACAAAATTCCCAAATGGCACTTTTTTTTCGACCTCCTGACTGAGCATGACCCCTTAACAACTTTATAAATAAACAAAATATTTACAATTAATTTTGAACTATAAATATCATTGACATTATTTGACAATTTTTGATAAAAACATCTCTTTGACTCCAACAATCTAATTTATAATTTTTTAAACAAATATCATAATATATATATTTATATAAATATTTAAATAATACAATAAAAATATATTCTTTGGACATATTATGTATATATATATATATATATATATATATATATATATATATATATATATATATATATATAACATGTAAAAATATAAAATACACTTAATATCTGTATTTTTGATGTACATTAGATTAATTTGATTAATATTTTCATGTGTATACAATTAAAAATATAAATGTATCTATCGATGTATAAACTAAAGTATACACAACACACACACACACACACACATATATATATATATATATATATATATATATATATATATATATATATGAGATCATCCAAATATGATGTCTAGATTTATGTATTATTAAAAAGGAACTATACACATGTTTCTCTACACACAACCCTTGTGCACATGTTTATTTTTAATAAAACACATCTAGGCGACACATTTGGATGACACTTTATATATATATATATATATATATATATATATATATATATATATATATATATATATATGTGATTTTATAATATTACAGTACATATTTAATTTTATAAATAAATAAAAAATACTAATAAAATCATTTCAAAATTGCAACTAAAAATCATATCAAATAATTATAAATAAAAAAATATTAGTTAGAAATTAAATATAATGAAATGTTCATTAAATAAATAATTCTATTTTACATTGAAATAATGTAATTACCATGTTTATAATAAATTAAAATAATTTTATATAGATTATATATACTCGTATGTCTACACGAGGGTCGTTTGATAAGTATGGTAAAAAGTAAGAAAAACTAAATTTAGAAATATAATTAAATTAATTAATTAATTAAATTAAACAATAAATAAATTTACAATATTTATCAAACGACCCTCGTGTATATATATATATATATATATATATATATATATGATCATCCAAATATGACGTCTATATTTGTGTTTTATTAAAAAGGAACTATACACATGTTTCTCTATACACCACCCTTATATACATGTTTATTTTTAATAAAACACACATCTAGGCGTCACATTTGGATGACACTTTATATATATATATATATATATATATATATATATATATATATATATATATATATATGTGTGATTTTATAATATTAGAGTACATATTTAATTTTATAAATAAATAAAAAATACTAATGAAATCATTTTAAAATTGCAACTAAAAATTATATCAAATAATTATAAATAAAAAAAATATTAGTTAAAATTTAAATATAATGAAAAATGTTCATTAAATAAATAATTCTATTTTACATTGAAATAATATAATTACCATGTTTATAATAAATTAAAATAATTTTATATAGATTATATATACTCGTATGTATATACGAAGGTCGTTTGATAAGTATGGTAAAAAGTAGGAAAAACTAAATTTAGAAATGTAATTAAATTAAACAATAAATAAATTTACCATATTTATCAAACGACCCTTGTGTATGTATATATATATATAAATGAATTGACAATGATGAGTCGCGATTATTTGGGCGAACGAAGAGATAAACAAGATGAAATATGCGCGCCGTATGTATGTATGTATATGCATGAAATCGATCCGTCTGATGCTTGCACTCTCACCATTGCTTTTGTGCTCCGATACGACTTTCACATCCGCAGATAATGGCCACAATAACATCGGCAACAGCAGCAGTTGTAACAGCATTGGCGGCCGAGAAACTAGAATGACGTGTCAATGACCTCGCGAAGTTAGTGGGTCAGGGCTTGCGTTGATAGCAGCGCGGTCGCCGACCCACAGTCATCGCGGATTCTCCTCTTGTTGTCATACATATCTCAGCGTTCAGTTTTGTTGTCTCGGTAGCAGAAGAATCGAAGAAAATAAACGATGATAGAGAAATTGCTCAAATCATTCGATTGAATCAATCGAATGACTATTTTTTTATATACAAGCAACCGGTTTGAATTATTTCTAAACAAAAAAATGAATGTAACTAATTTCAAACAATTCATTTAACGCTTCATATTTTACTCATTTTCTTCCAATTTCTTTCGTTTTATTTATTTATATATTTTTAAACTTAAATGAAATACTTAACCATCATATATATTTATGTACACTTACATATCATACAACGAGTAACTATAAAAACAATTAATTCTTTGCAAATAGAATATTGTAATATATTATATATAAAAACATCTTTTTCTTTCAAATAATTTTTATCGACTTTTGTATTTACAACAATTTCAATGTTCAATAATCACTTGTTGTTCCCAAAAGACTCTGACGATAATGGCATTGCCGTCGAAATGCGCATTAACCGACATTGTTATAAACAAAAAGTGATCATTGAACACTTCATAACAATTGTGATGTTGGGAATAAAAATTCATTAGTGTTAAACAATTTCATTGTTAAAATCATCTTTTGAGATCTTCTTGTAGCTTATTTAAAAAAATATTTTTTCTAGTTTTCTTAATTCTCTGAACTAATTTTAATTTTAGGGAATAAATAGTCACATTACATGAGATAATATTAGTAAAGTGACTGTTCAAACGTTTCTTGTTTGAAAGCTAAAACGTATATCGACGATATACGTATCGATTTGCTGACAAATACTTTTTACTTATTATCTTGATACGAAATCTAATTTTTATCAATGCCAGTTATATCTATCAACCGTCAGTGTTTTCAAATATCATTTACTCTATCTATATTGCTGCCATTTTTGGTATAGAGTCGATCACAACCTTCATAATATTACAGTGCATATTTAATTTTATCAACTGCTTCATTATGGACCATTCTTTTAACTTGTCGTTTGATATCATTCAAATGCCTTTATATCCAATATAAGAAAATCTCTACATGATTTTTGTAATAAATAAAAAATATCAATAGTATTTTTATATTTTAACAAAAAAATTGTAATAATCATTTTTTAAACTTACTATCCAATATTTTTCCATCGCGTTTAAATATTTTTTTTAATTTTCAACATCGTCTTTCACATAATGACGTACTTAACAAGTTAGAACTTGTATTTATGATTATTATTTTTACTGTGCATAATTAAATACATATTTTTGTAATGACAAAATATTAATAGTGCCAGGAACTGTTTTTTTTTTTTTTTTTTTTTGTTATAATATATATATATATACGAGGAACATTTGATAAATATAATAAAAAAATAAGAAAAATTAAATTGAAAAATTTAATTAAATTAAACAATAAATAAATTTACCATACTTATCAAACGACCCTCGTATATATATATATATATATATATATATATATATATATATATATATATATATATATATGTATGTTATTTTTGAACTCCCATTTTATTTCAATTTTTCCATTTCTGTGCAGTACGAAATTTTCAATAATTCGATTACCTTTAAGTTCAATTATCAAAATTATATCGTATTATTTTATAATTTCTTACTTTTTAGCATAAATAAAAATGTTAATACAATATTATAAAATAAAACTATAACTTTAATTTATTATTCAATTAAAACAAATTGGGTATTTTTATATTTTTTAAAATATATATTTGTTATAAAAATAAAATTTATAAAATTATATTCTATATTTTAATATATCTATAAAAGAATTAAAAAAAATCACTGAAAATAAATCGTAACTAAATATGTTTTTTACTAATTATTCAGTGAATTATTATGAACTGCAATTTTAAAACGCATCTTTGAAACTTCTCAGAAAGCGCCATTCAGTTCTACGTATTTATCGATAAATTCTTCAGAAAGTATATCCTATATAATTACAAACAAACAATATATAATTCTTCATGTTGTTTAACGACTCTGTAGATATAATATTTAGTTACAAAACTTGAGTAGATAAAAATTATTTTATTTATTTCATAGATTGCAAGGAAAAAAATATAAAAGTATCAATAAAAAAACGATTTATATAATTTATTTTCATTAATAGAGATTAAATCTATCAAATTGCATAGGAAATAATATTCTGATGTATTAACATTATTAAATTGATTTCTAGAGTTAATATGGAGAAATTTAAACTGTAATATGAATATACAATATTAATGATATTCTGTGTCTTATCACTTTAATCACATTTATTTTTAAAGACATGTATAGTTATTTCTTAACATAAGCTACATCAGACCAAAAAAGTTAATTAATGAGTTTGTGTCGTTCCATTAAAATAAAAAATAAAAATTGACATTATATATATATATATATATATATATATATATATATATATATATATATATATATATATATATATTGAATTATTATGAAACATATTTATTGAACTAGTTATTAGTACAAGTATAAATATTCAAACTAAATAATGAATGAAAACAATATTCTAAATGATATTTGTGACACACAGGAAAATGCATATTAAGGTGAATAAGGAAGCGAAAAAAATCCGGAAAACAACAATAAAAAAAGTACGAATAAAACATTTAACACAAAGCAATGCCATCTAAGGACAGTGTACAAAATATATTTCGCAATTGGAAAGGTTATTGAACGCTACCTAAAAGAAGAGCAAGTAAAAACAACGATGGAAATAAGAATATGAAAATTAACGCTCTCATACAGATAAAGACGCGATACATCCGGCCTGGAGGCGAATTACATGCTTGTCAATTTCAATATAAAATCGTTTTCGTACGAAGATAATATTATATGTTAACAAGATAAAGATCATTTCATTGCATGGTACATTTTTTAAGCGAAATCAAATGTCTTCTTCATATATGCACATGTGCACATTTTTTTTAATAATGAAATTTCAATAAAGGATCTGTATCTTTTTATTTATTTATATATTCGATTTATGTAATTATTTTCAACAATTTCAAGTGAAATAAGGAATACAGTATTTAGAATTCGTTTTAAAAATAATGTAAATATTTTCATAGTAGTACAAAAAATACTATAAGCGAGATAATAAGGTATAATTTTATTTTTTTAAAAAAATATTAATAAATAGAAAAGTATTTTATGATGATACAATTATACATTAAAAATTAACGAATCGATAATTCTAATATGATATATCTGCACTTTTTAATTCGGAAATTTAATTTAAAAATTACCTCTGAAAATGTTTAAGTTGCATGTCTATATTTATATACAAAAATGTAATTCAAACGTATTTATCAATTAAAAATAAACATGAATATCCACAGTTAAATATCATTTTTAACTAAATTTTATTTTAAAAATTTTTTAGTATACATTTTAATAGGCGCGAAATGAATAGAAAGTAATTTCAATTTTTATTTCTTTTTTTCTAAAAAAAAGAAGTAAAATGAATAGAGAAATTCAGTTTAAAAAAAAATTGAAAATGACTTGTAATGTTTTAAATATAAACGTCACTAAATACAAACGAACAAATTAATAATGTCTAGTGACATATAAAATCGTTTTAAAATGAAAATACATTTTATAGACATTTTTAATTATTAAGAGTAAATAAATTTGAAGAATAGATAAATTTAAATCTCGGTGTATTAATAAATCTTTATGAAACAAAGTTGTTAATAAGATCAAACTGATTTTTAACACTTGTATATATTACAAAAAATACATTAATATTCATATACGATTACTAATGTTCTTTTAACACAAATCGTTCCATTGATGATGTACGAATACCTTCATTAAATCCTAATACAAATTCAATGTCTAAAAAAAAGATATTCGTAAAACTTGACCAAGTTTATAAAACGATGATTTATTTTTATTGTATTTTAAATAGGATAAATATAGATAACGTTAATTTTAAAGTTTAAAATATTTTTATTTTGTATTTAAAAAAGATCTATATTTTATTTTATGATATATTTTGAGAAGGATGTAAAATAAAACCATTGATCATTATTTTCCTTTGTTAAGAATATGAAGTGATCAAGTCTGAAGATTAATTTTAAAAAAGTTTTCAAACATAATGGAATAATAATGTTTCGTCGACGACATTTATAATATTTAATATGAATTGTATATTTAAGTCGATATAATATCGACTTCGATTTGTCACTGTTAAATTCAATGTGCAAATCTACTCATTGACGAGTAAATACCAGGTATTCTCTGATCTCGTACACATCTCCCGTTTACTTCCTACTCAGATACAACATGCCTTATATTTCTATAAGCTAGTTTTGCAACAATATAACAAATCAGAGCGTTGTATGCCATGGAAAAACGACAATGAAGTGTGTTGACACAGCATGTGACTTGACAGCGATACATAACGTGTATATAATTTTTTAATAATATCCATTATTTAAAATAGTCTATGCAAAATCTGGACAATAAGAACTTACCGACAATCATTTGATATATGATATTGTACTAATATCTTAACTAAAATTGTAAATTTGATTATGTTTATTTATATAAATGTTTTTTTTTCTTTTGTGTCTATTTTAATTTTATTTATTTCTTATGCATAAAAATTACTATACTATTTTTTATAAAAAGAATTTTATAAAAAATTATAATACACATATAAATTTATGTTATGAATATTTGAATATATACCTATATACCTATCTAAAAAAATTATATACATATTTTCTTATTTTACAAAATACATTAATAAATATTAAATCCAATAAAACTATAAAAAGTAATATTTCATTTAAACAATTTCTTCTTAATAAAATATGTGTTTAATATAACATGTATAATTTTTTCAATACAACTTAATATAAAATATTGATATATTATTTAATTATTTATATTTTAAAAAAAAATTCTTATTAAAAGAAGAGATATCAAGCTTTATAATAAAAAATATAACCATGAGTATTATGAAACCTAAATATAAAATAAAAAAAATCAATTCATATAGATAATTTTTAATTATGATTATATGTACAAATATTATTGCAAATTACTTTTAATTGTTTGCAACTAAATATATTTAATAAATTAAATAAGAAAATGAATCGTTTTATAAAAAAAATATAGCAAATATTTTTTTTCTTTGAATTTCTTTCTTATTCTATTTCATATGCTTTAAAAATGTTTTATTTATTTCCTTAAAAATATATGAAAATAGTCGTTAAAAATATATACACTCATTATAACAAAAAATATATACTCATTATTTGTCTAATATTATTGTATATTTTAGGCATAATAACATTTAATTATTTTTATATTTAAAATATAGTTATCCATTAGTTATTACATATATATATATATATATATATATATATATATATAGAGAGAGAGAGAGAGAGAGAGAGAGAGAGAGAGAAGTGTTTGTGTGCTTTATGAATATCAAAACGTCGATTGGTTAATGGTAAACCACATCCTTGTATTAATCATAAATATTCTTAATAAACCTTGAGAACTAAAAGTTTTAAAAGATTTATGTTAAGAAACTTGATAGAAAATGACATCGACTTTGACAGTTTTTGTAAAACATACATCAGGACACAACGACGTTGATTTAACAAACATCGTTTTATAATTCGTACTCAAAGCACATAAAAATAACAATGATTAAAATTCATTGTATTACGCGATGATCTGGTTAAACATTATAAATACTCGACTACATTACCAAATTCGGCATATATTTCAATTGTTAATGTATATTTGTTAATTATTTTTAAATTTTAAAAAATGCCACCAAAAGTAGATTTTTAACAAATATATAACGGAGACGTGTTTTTTATTAGATCATAATATGTCAATAAGGATGGGCTAATAAATTATTTTGATTAACAAATCAAATAAAAAATATAATTTAAAAAATCAAATTATACTTGAACCATATATGCATATGCACTGCTTTTTTAATTCAAATACATTTTAAAATATAATAAAGTAACTATTTGAAAATAATAATGAACATACAATATATATATATATATATATATATATATATATATATATATATATATATATATATATATATATATATATATATGTATATAAATGTGTATATTTTATCAGCTGTTTCAAAAAAATAATATCACTTCGTTACAAAAGAGTAACATTAATAATACATATAATTTTTTATTATAAAATTCATTACTACACTTCTTCGAAATAAAAGCAATTATTTATAGTATTACTTGTTATTTTTAGCTTTACAATTTTCGATGAAAAACATGACAATGCTCTTTTAAACTTTGCAATTACTTTCTATTAAAGTACAAAAACTAAAAATACCACTATAAATTCACGGAATAATATATACTTGCAATTTGAAATATATACGAAGAAAATACGGAATGACAGCAATGTTTTAAGAATTATTACATAAAAATAATATTTATTTAAAATAAATATCAATCTTTTATAATAACTATATTTTAATAATATTATTTCTTATGTGTATTATTATATATAAAGGAAAAAAACATAAAATTATTTAGACGTTAAATGAATTATATCAATATTTTTTTAATTTTCAAAAAAATGTTTTTAACTATAATAACTTTTTATTCAAATTTATGTTTACAAAAATTAAATTTCTAAAAGATATACTTTATGAATATTTTCTTAACTTTTACTAGCATCAAAATATTTATTGTTATTATTTTGAATATGATATCTATTTCAGTTTTTACTTGTTTCAATATTTGGTAAATAATAAATTGCATTGCGTCATATATCTATAAAAATTAGAATTATTACAAAATATAAAATTTTATTTAATCTTTATTTCAATTACATGTACTGTTCAAATTATTCTTACATTTATTTACATTATTTTATTATTTAAATAATCATAAGATAATATTAAGTAATTTTTCATTTAATTCTGTATTTAATTAAAATAAAATAACCGTTTAACATATACAACAAAAATTGCAAAATATTTGTACAAGCAAGAAAATTAAATTACATACAACATAAAGTGCGATTAGAAATATGACTATAATTAATCTTTGTTTATTTAAAAAGAATTCCAAAGCTTTTTTCTTACAAAATAGGAACATTTTATTTATAAAAATGATTCAATACGTCAATTATGTTTTAAATATACATTCTTATAAAACCGCGTGTATTTTTTTTATTTCATCAAATTAAACTAATATTTTGAAAAATATCCATCGATTGTGATTAAATATATTTATTTATAAAAACATAGTCTTGACCTGCTATATTTAATTAAAATCGTTTACTGTCAATACAATATGAAGTATAAACAAATATTTTGAAAATATATAAATATAGTTTGTATAAATGGATGGGTTATTATAAATATATGTTATTTACACAACCAATGAAATATATTTCAATAACACGCAAAACCGATAAAAATAAAAATTCTTGAAATGTTCTTCATACCATTTCATAGTCATTTAAACATGTTTTAATTTTTGTGATTTAATCATTTTCATACAACTCGATAACTTTTTCTAGTAAGCTATTAATTTGAAGGTATAAAAATATTTTTCTTATACTTAAAAACAAACAAGTAACAAATAAAAATAAGAAGTCAAATTGGATGACAAATATAAATACTGTATGTACATTTGTAATGTTGAATAAATTCTTGTAATCAACTATTTTCTTTTTAAATATATTCTCTCTCTCTGTATATATATATATATATATATATATATATATATATATATATATATATATATATATATGAAAATAGATAGAGAGATAAGTAAAGAAATACAAAGGTTAAATAATGGAGAGAACATATGAATATAGAACTATTAATAACAGTTATCATAACTAGTATGACATTTTTTGTATATATAGAGTCATCCAAATGTGACGCTTAGATTTGTTTTTATTAAAAAGAAACAAAAAAAAAATATACACATTTTTCCCTATCTTTTTAATAAAACATAAATGTACAGTCACATTTAAATGACCCTATATTATAAATTTTAATGAAATAATTAACATTTAATTTATTATCCTTCAATAATCATTACAAGTACAATATAAATATAGAACAATATTTTATAAATAAATTGACATATAACCTTATAAATAGTATAAGTTTATTTAAATAAAATTAAGGTTGAAATGAGATTAGATAAGCAAACTATGTATAATACATATATAATAAGAAAATTGCCTTATTGAAATATAAAATACTTTGTAAATGTATCAGGGGGCTCCGTCCCCTACTCGAAACATTCGTCGACTCCTGGGAATAGGTACACCCTGCCTAATGATACTTGCAATCGTAAATGATATTTATTTACAATAATTAAAATTCGAAAGTAATCGTTCACGATCGAAATAGATTAATGACATTAATTTTGCGTTAGAATTATTTTATATATATAGAAAGATATGTCTAATTAATTAAAATAAAAGATTATTAATTTTGTGTATTTCAAGTTAAAATTGCAAAAATGTTTAACAACTAAAATAAAAAAAAATATATGAAATAGTACATAAAACTTAAATAAATATTATGAGTTTAATTTATAATTAGAGAAATACGAGTATTTACAAATTGCATAAATTTTATAAAAAATAACTTTTGATATTTCACTTCAAGTTACTTTCCTTTTATCAAAAAAAATACTTTCTTAAAAGAATAGACGCTCTTCCGTTAATAAAATATTTTATGAAATACATACGGGTATATTTAAAATAATTTTCATTACAAGTATATCAATCGCGTTAAAACTATAATTTATGTGTAGAATAAAATTCCAACCAAACAACTTTCAAATAATACAAACTTTAATTAACACTAGGTTGTGCATATTATATTTATTCATATATATATATATATATATATATATATATATATATATATATATATATATATAATATATAATGACCTTCCGTTGAAAAAACAACCGTCTTAACCGACTTCTTTAAATATCTCGACGAATAATGTATAAAAAATCGAAGCATACCATTATTATCCAAATATATAATTATCCAAATGATTTGGCATATTTTATAATTATTATATTGATATTTTATTGAAATTTATTTTTATTTCTATGATATTTAATTCAAAAATTATATTTTGTAATATATTTACTAAATTTATTAAATATTATACAGATATCTATTTAGCTTATTGTGTGATCTATACATGTTAAAAGAAATTTAAATCTATTGTTTATATTTAAATTTTATAAGAACAATTATTTATTTTATTCTTTTACAATATTTTCATTCATCACATTTTCATTTATTATATATATAGAATATTTTGTTTAGTAAATAATTTTATATAGTAAATTTACAAGTTTCCTACATCAAATAACTATTTAAATAGTTTATATTTCTTATAAAAAATATTACATGTATTTAAATTTAGTTAAAATATTAGTTTTTCGTGTCTTTTAAAAATAAATTTACGCCTTAAAAATATCGTTAAATATAATATAATATTCATCAAAAGTAAATGATTGAGAATTTATTAAAAGTAAAAAGATTTGTTTAAAGGAAGTTGTCTAAAATCATTTAGTATCTCACTAACTTCCTAATCCGCATAAACTTCCATCAATTGAGCAACATTGTTCTCAGGAGTCTTTTAATGACATCGACGTTAAGGTCATGAGTTCGATATGTCAGACACACTGCCAGTTGAGTCAATGATACCATAGGTTGCATATCGAGGCATAAAGTTGCAGACATTCAGGTATACCTAATACGGGACCATGTTTGGGTCGAGTCAACAACCTCTGATGGCTTGATTCCGCCCGTATCCTGCAGCAAACTCGCACACATACACTTTTACACTGTATGTTAAATATTATGTCGACGGAACCGGCAGGCATATGACAAGAATTATATGCTCACTGATAAATTCGAAAAAGTGGGGCAACAAAATCAACAGCGTCAAAGTATCTATTCGGAAAGAAAATAACAAAGCGAAACGTGATATAAATTATTAACATACCAACTAAACATTAAATATATTCAACTTGACATTTCAGTACAAACAATACAAACTTTATTGTCGTTTGTAATTTTCTTTTATTATTTTTGATATTTTCTCTGTTTATCTCTAAATCTATATTTATAAGTGGGTGGGTGGGTTATTTGGTTGTATATGAACAATTATGATATATACAGTATTTATTTAAACAGTATTTTCAAATTTATCTTCAATTCAATCACACCATTCGATCCTATTTTTTCATCAGTTTAGTTAACTTTTCAACAATATAACTATCAAAAACTATTACATAGATATTTTGAAACATTTAAATGCATTCTAATGCCAAGAATGCAGAATATTTAAAATATTAAAAACAAAGACAATTGATCACTATTTTTTATAATATCATCATATATCAAAAAGACATTATCCTTCATGACTTTTTGTTAATATTATTAGGTGTAATGATGTTTAATCACTACCCTTACTAATCTGCTTTACTTCATTAAGAATATTTTGATTTAAAAATGAAAAAAAACATGCTTTAATGGCATTGAATTTATTTTAAAATATTTAAACGATGTCTTGAAAACTAACCCTAAGAAAGATTTTCAACAATTCTTCAAAAATATTTGTGATCATTAAAATAACTAGATTATTCAAATTGAAAAACTACTAAATTATAGATAATAAAAATTAATTAATTAAATGTAATTGTCCTTTTAACCGAATCGAAATTGTTTAAATATATATATATATATATATATATATATATATATATATATATATATATATATATATATATATTAAAAAATATTATCTCTAAATAAATAATTTTCATATTACTTACTTCCGAAACTTGAATAATTTATTATATTTTTTTATTGTGATTTAATTTATTTGTCAATGAAATATCAAAATGTATTACATTAAAACGTAAAGATATATACCTTATTAATATCAAAAGGTTAACAGTATTTTTAAAATATTTTTTTAATTACACCAAATAATTTACACATTTTTCATTATTTTAATTAACATTAATCATGCATGAACAGGCTATTATTATTCAGTAAATTAATTCCAAATTGTGCATGACTGTTCTTTATTTTTTTTTTAGTTATTTCTCGCATAACATTTCCTGTATTTGCTTGTATATCAAAACGTAATGGACAGCGTGAAATGTCAGTTTTCAAGGATGAATTCAATATGAAAACGTACATTTTTCATTTATAGAAGAGAGTTTATAAAATTAATAATTTTATTTACTTCAGCAGTCCATTATTAGTAATATAAAAAGTCAATAAAATTATTGTATTATTTATTAACATAATATATTATATTAATTTTACAAATATTTATTTAAAAAATTATATATATATATATATATATATATATATATATATATATATATATATATATATATATATATATATATATATATATATATATATATATATATATATATATATATATATATATATATATATATATATATTACTAAAAATATAATTAATAAGGAAAGTATAAAATAAATTAACATGCCTAAAGAAAGATGCTTTAGTAATTAAGAATCATTAAAAGATAATAATTTAGTAATAGATAAAATTGAAAATAGTGATTTAATAATCATTAAAAGATATGTCTTATCAGTTAGAGCAAAAATTTAAATATATCTGAATGGAATAATAAAAATCGTAAAAATTGAGTATTTTAAAAATAGAATATTTAACAATAAGTAACAAAAATAAAATGAACTAGTCACATATATTTTAGAAAATATATTAAAATTAACTTAAAATTTTAATTCAAAAAATATTATTATATGAAATATATACACGCATATTCATATATATATATATATATATATATATATATATATATATATATATATATATATATATATATATATATCACTACATAATAATAAAAAGATGGCATATAAATTTAAATACTAAAGAACTATTATTAAGTAGAGAAACGTCATCCCCAATAGAAAATACTACATTTTAATATCAAAATAAAAACAGAATTCGTGGTTAATAAACTTAATCATTTTAGGTATGAATCAAATTCTTCTCATTTTACATTCAGCACAATTCATTCTCATATTAACTTTTAAGAACTCTACAGACATTTTTTTTTTTTAAATATAATATATTATTAAAATATTGTAACATTTTATAGCATAGTAAAGTTATAATTGTAAATTATATAAATAGCAAAATGATTAGGATTTTGAATTACGATAAGTAATGCACAATTTACTATTTATTTATCTACCTGGACGTTTATTTTAGAAAAAAAAAATATGCAACACTAAAATATAAACCTTAGAAACATTCAAATAAACAAAATAAAGATTATTGCATCAATTAAACACCATTATTAGAACCATGAATTTAAAAAACATACTTTATTTTCTTTATACTCTTTCTCTTTTTTTACACACACACAGTATTTATGTATGTATGTATGTGTATATATATATATATATATATATATATATATACATATATATATATATATATATATATATATATATATATGAGGGTTGTTTGATAAGTATGTAAAAAAGTAAGAAAAACTAAATTGACAATTTTAATTAAATTAATTAATTAAATTAAACAATAAATCTATTTACCATACTTATCAAACGACCCTCGTATATATATATTAACAGTTGATATGAAAATAAATTAGGACCATAGATTACTAATTTTATGAGTATTAACCTTTTTTTTTGCTTTTATTATATTCTACAAAATTTACATAAATATTCCATATTTAGTAATATTTCAAATTCTAATACGTATATGGCATGTGCCAATCTTCAGCTTGTATTCAGTCAACTAGTTAAAAGATTTGTATGACTATTTGCGGTCAATGTAACATACTAACAGACTAGAATGACAATAGAAAAATATTTCGGTAACCACTTGAACGATTAACAAAAGGTTACAATATTATTATCATTTAAGAAAGGTGACTCATTTTTGTGACAGCTTTTAACTTAGTTATATATATATATATATATATATATATATATATATATATATATATATATATATATATATATATATATATACATATATATATAACTAAGTTAAAAGTTCACGAAGTTTTAAGTGATAAGTATAATATAAATAATAATAGTAAAACTTAAGCTAGTCAAATTAAATTTTAATCTTGTTTTAATTACAAATATTTTATCAATGTATAATTAAAAAAGAGTCAATGCGATGTCATATTTAAATGTATTTAAAATGCATGTTTAAATTTTAAACATTTTTTTATAATTTACTCTTCATTCATAAACTATTAATCATTGTTATTATAAGTATATAAAATGTGTGTTTATATATATATATATATATATATATATATATATATATATAAGATTATATATATGATTATATATATACGAGTATATATATAAATATATATATATATATATAACATGTAATGATATATATTAACGTAATCATAAAAATTACTAGGTGATTTTTTGACCAAATTTCACTGACTGTTCTTAGATATTTTCCCAAATTTGTTCCATTGTTTCCTAACCACGTATAGTCTCATCCAGTCTTCACCTCCATTATACTTCAAAATTTCATTCCTTATATATATATATATATATATATATATATATATATATATATATATATATATATGTATGTATCTATTTATGTATGTATACAATAAACAAACAAAATATATAAACATACACGTCCCATGCGCAATTACACATAAATTACTCACTCATTCATTTCTAACATCACAAAGTTTTATAAAAGAATTCTATAGTTATTTATTGTTGACTTTATTCACTGATACTCATTTCAGTGGCCATGTCATCATAGTTAAGTCATAGAAATTAAATCATTCTATAAATTAAATTGGGTGAATACAAAAAGATGTTATGGAAAATTCAATTTTCTACAAAGGTATTCTGGTTTATAATGCTCTTCATTTCAGTGTTTTAAAAACACTGTCTTCTTAAATTATGACTTTTAAAGATCAAATTAAGTGGAGTTTGAGCTTTCTGTCTTAAAAAATATTATTATTATTATCGTTAAAATATTGCATTATAAATTTGTAGAGAATGGCCCAAAAAAGACTGAAGGGTCTAAACATTCATTTACTTCCTTAGTATCATTTCCTATTCTTTAGTCTCGTTTGAGCCATTCTACATAATATATACAACGCTTTGATAATGATGGCATAGTCATTGAAATACACATCAACGAATAAAATGTACAATAAATGATTATTGAACACTTTTATAAAATTTTATGGTGTTAGAAATGAGTGATTTATTTGTGTTTATATATATATATATATATATATATATATATATATATATATATATATATATATATATATAAATTGTAAAAGTAATGCACTATACATTTTTATCTAATTATTGAAATATAAGTGAATTGATAATTATGAAATTGTCATTCGTTTTAAAAATAATGAACATATAAACTAAAAATTGAAACTATATGCATGAATAAAAAAGTATTCATACTACTCAGTCAAGTGAATTAAAATTTAAATACTGTAGAAAATGAACAAAGTATTTCAAATAGAGATATTTTTTCTTGATAGATGCAATTTAAAAAAAATACATAAGATACCGAACATTCCATTTTTTTGTTATAATTATCTTATTACTACATCTATTGTTATGATTATGGACAAATAATTTAGTTGTGTAATATTACATATTGATTTCACATTCTATACATTGAACTTGCAAATACGCAACACTTATTCCATATTTGTAAATATGATCATGTTGTTGCAAATAAGTGAACTATTTAACGAAATTGTACAATAAAGTATATTACTTGTCATGTTCTAAATATATTTAAATATTTAGAACGTATTTTTTAAATCGTTTCATTCATCATCGAATTCATAAAGATTTGTAATGCGTTAATTACACAAGAATTGTCGATATTCCTTCTAAATCAGTTATTACTAAATTATGCGAAACGTAATTTACATACATAATTATATATATATATATATATATATATATATATATATATATATATAAATGTATGCATCGTTAGTCTGTGTTAGAATAGAAAACCATAGTTTTAAGTCGGGTTATTTTAAAATTTATTTCATAATTGGTAGTTTTATTTCACTTTTCTTGATGTTTTAATTAAATTTTATAACTTTAAAACTTTCATTCACGTACCTCGTACGTATAGAATATTTTTCAAATACATATCTATTTTAAATAATTATATATATATATATATATATATATATATATATATCTTGATGTTCTAATAATTATCTATCGACTAAGGTTTTATAAAAATGTAAATAAGATCACTCCGAAAATCATATCTTCCTTAAATCTCTTTTTAAAAAATTTTTTTGCAAAATTTATCAAAATTCAAAATAGTATCAGAAGTACTAGTTTGTTAATTCAAATATTAATCGTATCTTTAAATTAACTTGTATAGAATTTTCCAATAAGAATGTCAGAACTTTTCTGTTGAGAACAATGTTTGAATTTTTTTAAGCTCATTTTGACATTTCAACTCAGTATAGTTTGGAAAATTATTATAGAACGTTTAACATTTCAACAATGCTTAGAAATTGTAAAAGTTTCGGTTCGTAAAACTTATCGTGCTTCGTGAAACTTACGGTCAACACTAAATAAAGAAAATTGCAGAATTTGGAGTGAATGAAATCCACAAGTCATTGAACAAAGACCACTGTATCCACAAAAAGTAACTGTCCGGTGTGCGTTGCATGCTGGTGATGTCATCGGACCATATTTTTTCAAAATGAATCTGGATATCACATTACAGTAAATGGAACCATGATTAATGTTTTATGTTCCAAAAATGATTGAAAATGGTTATCACGATATATAGTTTCAACAGGATGGTGCTACGTGCCATACATCTACGAAGACAATAGATTTATTGAAACAAAAGTTTAATGAGTCAATTATTTTACGAAATGGACCCATCAATTGGCCACTAAGATCATGTGATCTAACTCCATTGGAATATTTTTTATGGGGTTATGTGAAATCATTGGTTTATGGTAAACCAACAAAAGCATTAAAAATAAACATTGAACGTGTAATTCATAAAATTGGACCACAATTATGTGAAAGAGTGACTAAAAATTAGACTAAACAAATGCTCTATGTTAAACGAAGTCGTGGAGGTCATATGAGTGAAATTTTGTTCCATCATTAGACATAGAATATGTTTAAAAATAAAATAAAAAATAATTGATTAATTAAATTCTTTTTGTTTTATTTCCATTTAACTTCTGAAGCGCTTTTTGGAAAACTGTACTAAAGATAAATCAATTAAAAATACATTATACAAAATATTTAATCAGTAATATTAAAAACATAAAAAAGTATGAACAATATTAATTCGAAATGTGAACCAAAAAAAAAATATTTTAATTTTAAAAATTCAAACGATTGTTCAATTATGATTTTGAAAAAGATTTTTTGTGCTATTTGATGATGTGTTCTTGTTAGATTTGTTTAATTTTATAATATATGTTTTGAGAAAAAAATATATTTGATCAATGAATTATATAAATTACTCTTTCAGGAAATTGAATGAAATTAGTGTTAAAAAAATAATTGAAATCAAAATTTGACAACAATTTAATTAAAATACAATATATTTAATAAATACCAAATATCATGAACACTATTATAATATGTGTATAAAATAATTAAATTAAATCAATAAATATTAATATTATTTTTAAGCTAATATTCTTATGTAAAATATATTTTTAAAAATTAATAATTTAATTGTGATATTCTATAAAAATAACAATATATTTTTATCTATTTAAATATTTATTTAAAAAAAATCTCTCGAAATAATGTACAGTCAATAGAGTTTCGAAACAAAATTCAAAGCAAAATCACGCCTATTGATAAAGTACATGAATCCTCAAACATATGGATATCAATCAAATAGAAAATAACCTATGAAAAACTAAACAAAACGCATGTAACATTGGTCAAACATGCACAATAAAGTCTTTTCGTGTTAAAAGATTAAACCCTTTTTGTTCGTAGACTTTTGTATGTATAACATTGTACTGGTCAGTTGTCGGTCAGGCGTAATCGTTGTAGACACTTCGTTAAAATATCATTAACAAAGGATTCTATAGTACGTTTTTATCCTTGAAATGAAGCGTAATTATCAGCTGCTTCAAGTCTTTTTTTTATAAAACGAACTACAATATTCAGAAGATAAAGATATACCATTTGAAAATGCATATAATATTGTGTCCATTTCACTCGCATGACAGAAAATTCGTGATGGTCAAGATGTCTCTGAATCTCCGACTTGTCTGTCTGCTTCTGTGCGGTTGACATATCAGCTGTCAACGTTGAAATATTCGCGTTCGACGACTGTCCTACTGTAGAATTATTCATAATACTAATCCATCTCAATTATGCCATTTCTACAGATGTACTTTATCCAGATATATGCATGCTGGAGGTATGTACAAATCTGTATACATATGGATGATGAGGTTATTTTTTTCTAGAAATGTTCAATAATAAAATACGAGATACACGTGGCAACAGTCGTAAAATTATGAAGAAACAATTTTATTCTAATTTCTTTCTCAACTACTTTTCTCGCATCTTAACTCTTAAATATTTGACAAGAACAATTTTACTCAAGTTCATTGTTTTATTTGTTTTTTAATTACAATTCTGACGTTTATTTCTTTATATAGAGTATTGTATTTTCTTTTCGCTTATTACTGTATATTTACAGTAACATTTTTATTTTATTACAGTAGATACGTAGAAAATTATAATCTTTTTATACTGTAAATATTTATTACAATAATTTAACTACAATTTCTTACTCGCATTTTAGACATGATTTCTTTTGTACAAAGTTAATTATTCAATACCATTGTTTTTTAATGAAAGATAACGCTGCTCTTAAGATAATACATAGATACATACATACATACATATATATATATATATATATATATATATATATATATATATACATATATAAATAAACAATTTATTCTATGCCTCAATTTTATAAAATTGCTTATTTTACTCTAATTTAAAAATAAGTTGACAATCCACTATTAAAGAACATTATTTAATTTTTCCCTTTTCATAAATATTCAATACTTTTTTTAATAGATTTTAAACATTTAGAGATAACTCCACATAACTAACTCAATAACAAAAATATAATATTTTTATTCTTTTATTAAGATTTGTAAATTACTTAATTTTGAAATGGAACATATATGTTTTGTTATTTTTTTAATGTAAGTATCATAAGAATATGTGTTTCTAATTTTTACATTAATTATAATTATGTTAATGAGTTAATCATTGTGTATAATATAATTTAAAATTACATTTAATAATTTTATTGTTTCTCTATATCAAATTGTTTCAATTTTATACAATATTATATTATATATTTCTTATGTTTGCATTGTTTTTATTTATAATAAATTTCATTTTATTAGTTTTCTAAAATATCTATCTTATCTAATATTTCTGTTTTACTTATTTCAATCAATATAGTTTTAAATTATAATATCTAATAACATACATTCTTTAAAATACGTATTGATGTCGCCTACATGTTTTAAGGATCTGTTAATTTTTTATTTTTTTAAAAAAGAGAGGAATATTATCAATTAAAATATTGTTGTATTGCCATCAATCGCTATCTTATTATTATCTAGAACTTTCAAATTCTAAGTATTTGATTTTAATTTACTTTAAAATATTTTTTTTAAAAAATGGTGCTTATCCTATTACTATTTAGTTTTGTAAGTAAGATATTTAAGTACTATAAAATAAGTATACTATAAATGCAGTAATATGTTGTTATTATTTATTTAATCAATGATTTGAACTTTCAATAATTTGTTTTAATTTTTATTAATATATAAGACATAATTATATATATATATATATATATATATATATATATATATATATATATATATTATATCCCACAAATAGAAATGCAATAAAATTAAAAATATAATATTTCCTAAAATATTTCATGTTTGTAAAATATTATTGTCACTTGAACATAAACTTCGAATATGACAAGGTAAAATTTCGTATCAATAATTTTTTATTTGCGTATTTACGGTAAAAATATCAATATTTTCAGAGAAACACATTTAAAATAGCCATCATATATCAAAATATCTTAAATGTCGGAATGTTTATTGTCTAAAAAACACACAAACACATACAAAAACACCGAACCGATTTTTTTGTCGACAGCCTGTTCCCGTGGCAATCCAGCGGTTCTGTTGTGCATCCACAATATTATCTATCGATGATACCGTTATTCGGGGGTGTTTGACCTTCTGTGACGTGTGCAGAGCCCTGCATTGAAGTCAATAGGTAATGGAGTTACAAAAAATAGTTTTATTCAAGTAGGATGGTGATATATAAATATATGAAATAGTATAACTTTTATCTCATGCCTTTCTGTGCCAGTAAATGTAACGTAGGGCGGAAGCAACTATAAAAGACTGACTAATGAGGGTTGTCCACAAAAAAAGAAGCCTTGAATTTACCTTGTTTTATTTTTTATCTATGACAAGTACCGTTATTTAGCACGACTACTAAATATAGATGTATATTTTGAAATGAATATACATTTTTTCTTAGAAAAAGTTATACAATATACATTACAATTATACACACATATATATATATATATATATATATATATATATATATATATATATGTATGTGTGTGTGTATGCTTACATTTGTGTATGTGTGGTAAATATAAAACTTCCGTGTTTATACCGACAGATTATACATAACAGTTGTTAGATGTTTTTGCAATTTATTGTACAATAGCTGCCACCCTTGGTTTAACTCAAATGATTTATATTACTTTAACAGTTATTTCACAAAAATATTTATAACTAGTTTAGTAGCACAAGAATAATATTGTTAACTAAAAGATTACATAGTTTTGTACAGTATGTTTTAAAAAACATACTACATTTTAAACTTTTTATAAAAAATATAATTTAATAGAAAATAATAAAAATATTATTTTTTATTAATATTGTTTAAAAATATCGAAACATTAAATATTAAAAATACAATTATCAATTTATTGATATATATATATATATATATATATATATATATTAATTAATATCAATTTATTGTTATATAAAATGTAAATTTTCACAATATTTTTTTTACAACAGATATATAATAATTCTAAATACTTCAAACTGTTAAAACAAAGACAAATTCAATATATGATAATTTTTATATATTATTTTTTCAAATGAATATTTATTTATTAACTTTAATATACACAAAATATTTTATTTCTTTGTAGAATTTTCCAACTTTCTTGAATTTTGTGAAATTATAATATTTTGACATATTTTTTTATTAATATTTTGTATCAAATATTCATTTTTAAAACATATTTCAGACAGTCAAACAATTTATAGTCGACGATAACATAGTGGCTTGTATTAACGCCTGCCATACAGGAGATTGCATTTGATCCTTGGTCGGAGAATCTCCCAAGTTGGGGATTGGACATGTGGTTGACAACTTATCTCATAAAAAATGTATCCGTCACAAGAATTTTCTAGTAGTATTAGAAAAGTCGGCACATTAAATATCAGATAACGTCGACAGATGTTATAAACCAATTATAAACTTTACATGTATGTATGTATAAATAATTTATAAATTAAACAAACTATGAGAATAAATAAACTGAAAAATAAATTATTGATCAATTATGTTAAATTATATTAATATTTTTTTCGATATCATTTCTATAAACTTGAGGAATTTTTATCCATTATTAAATAATATTTTTAAAAAATTGGTTACAATTTATTAATTGTTTATTTTTTCTAAAAAAGTATATACAAGGATCGTTTGATAAGTATGGTAAATTTATTTATTCTATAATTTAATTAATTAATTAAATTAAAATTATCAATTTAGTTTTTGTTACTTTTTTACCATACTTATCAAACGATCCTTGTGTGTATAAAAAGAAAATGAAGTAAATAGTTATTTCGTCCATATAACCAATATTTTATGTCTGCACATATTATTAAATAGTAAATTATTTTCTAATAAATACTTTCTTATTAAAAATTCATAGAATTTTGAAATATTAGATAACCAAGGAAATGTTATTGCTTTTGAGATTAAAATAAGATCACTTGTATTTGTTAGTTAAAGTAACTTTATTTTCAAAATATCCACCTTCATATTGAACTATATTAACTACTAGAAAATAAATTAAAATTTCGAATTTTTATTTTCAAATAATTGAGAAATTTCTAGTTTTAACTTTCTAGTGTCACTATTAAATTCTTTAGCGCGCATTTATTTATCCCAAGACAAAAATAAGTGGAAATTCAACAATGATATGCCTGGTGAATATGGGGAATGAGGGAGAATTTCCAGTCCTAAATTCATTATCTTTTCATTCATCATTGCTATATATATGACCGAGTGTTATCTTGAAAAACTTTGACGATTTACCAAAGCTATTTGTTTTCTTTTTATAATGCATTATGCACTCTTTGTAGCTGTTCAATTTAAAACGTTTTCGATTTTATTCATGAAATATAAGATGCACAAATGTTTAGACGCTGTAATTTGTTGTCAGGATTTAAAGCGTACAATACCCATTTATTTAATTTACCCCTCTTCTCTGTTTTATGCAAATGTTCTGTATTGTTTCGTCACTTACTTTGAGCTTTTTAGTAAACTAACATCACGCGTTAAATTCTAATTTATTTCATTTATTATCTATAATTCGTCAATATTTACATTTGATGATTTGCTCGATCTGGCTTCATCTTCTAATGATTCATCTCCCGATTTTTTTTCTAAATTACTTCTAGGTCGACCTTGATACAATTGCCCTTCTCCAAATCGGTACAAATTTTTCTTCTAACTTTAACAATGTTAGAACCAAGTTTAAATTCGTAAAGTAAACATGCATGTATTTAACTATTTTATTAAGATATTTTAAAAAGTTGAAATTATATTTTCATTCATTTAAAACCATAATTAACGTATACAAACATAAACTGTGCTAAAATCAAAATATATTATTTTCATTTACTGTATATTATTTGACATTTAAAACCTGTCAACCAATCGATTCATTTTCTTCTTTATTATTATTTTTAATACAATAGCATATTTATTGGCTTCTATTTTTTTTAATCAAATTAAAAAAAAAATATTTCCCATTCTGTCTCTGATGACACAAAATACTTTATATAAATCATGAAAATAATAATATAATTCATTAAAAGAATCATTTTTAAATTCATGTAAATAAATTTATTACATTTGGCTTTAATTTTGTTTATTTATCTATATATGAAAATAAATAATTTTTATTATGTTATAAAATTAAAAATAATTCATAAAATATTGCCTTATTCAGAAATGTTTGTATTCATAATTGTAAGATTGGATAATTTAAATGAATACTCATTTCAAACCACAAGATTTTATTAATATTTAAAAATCATTGTTTATTTTCTTAACAATGCGCAATTCATCAGAACGCGGCATTATATCGCGTTGTCGTAATGATAACAACTATCGAAATACGCATTTCCAGAACGCTACATGTATATTTTTTAATACTTTTATAAAACTCCATAAGTGATTAATTTGTGTAAAAACAATTGTGTTAGTCGGTAATAATTGAAACACTTTATATTTATTTGTATTCATATTTTTAATTTCATTTACCTTACAACGAAATAAAGAAGTCATTCTTTTAATAAGAGTACACATTTTATTTTTTTACTATATACAAGAAATTTCAGAAATAAAAATTGATATTTTTAATCAGATAATTACAGTTTGGTTCAATTTAAAATTTTATCAAAAAGCTAATAATTGCAACAATAAACATTAAATAAAAAATAGTTATAATTTCAATTATATACTTCAACATACATTTTACATTTGAACTATAAATTAATTATATTATTCTGAATAATTGGAGCATAATTTAATATTTTATATTATTTTAGATTTATTATAAATACATTAGCAAATTTTGGATATAACAATTAATTTAGATGTTTTCACAAAAGACGTATTTTGTAAACATTTACGAAATAAATGATTTAATATATGTATAAAGAGATTGATAATAAAGGTGAAGTTCTTTAACCTTAGTGAAAACAACCTGCTCAAAGAGTAAACCTAGAATAAAAATCCTTACCAATCTGCTGGTCAGCATGGTGAGTGTGATCAAATACAAATGAATGGTAACATAGGCTTTTATCCAACAGTGGGCTGATGTAAAAGGATATGATATATATATATATATATATATATATATATATATTATAAAAAGAAACTAAAAACATGTTAATATTTTTTATGTAATTAAGATAATTTACAATTTTTTTAATAAACAGTTTTATTTTTCTTCAATCATCCTTAAAACTGAAAAACATTAAAAATAAATAAATAACAAATATATCAACAACGTCTTTATTATTGCAACTTTTTGATCTGCATAATTAGCTTTGTGCTATTAAAATGTAAATAAACACAAATAAAGTGAAAATAGCATGCAACAACATGGAATGATATATATTTTCAATATTCACAATAAACGTTTTTGTACAATATAAAGGACACATGCAAGAAAAAATGAAAAGGCAAAAAACAATATCACTTTATCTGTAAACTCTCTTCTTCCATATTTAGCCAATAATTTGCCTGATAAACTAATAGAACTTTGTGTAGTTACTAACTCTTCATTAGTTCCCTATAAAAAATACAAAGTAAATATCGTATTTTGAAAATAAACAAAAAATAATTAAATATAACCAAAATTGATATTAGTCAAATATTTAATCTTGTTTCATATTTTTTAAACGAACAATGCTATCAGACGTTAACCTGCACTGTTGAGGACGAATTTGATAAAGTGTGGAGTGTATCTGCACTACGTTGGGTTGTATCAGCCAATTGCCTACTTATTGATAACAGTTGTTCTGTAACATTTGAGCTCATTTTGAGCAATCCAGTTTTTCCAGTATTTGTTTGTCTTTTTCGAATTCCACCCTCCTTTTCCGACTCAAATAATTCTGATTTATTTGATTTTTCCATTGCTAACATGGCTGTTATGTTTGCTTTTCGAAATGCTGCTAAGGTGCTGAAATAAGATTTTATTAATTAAAATAATTTTTAGTTTTAATAATGTTTTTACAAAAAATCTACAGGAATTTCAATTAACATAATTTAAAATATAAATTATTAACTACCTTGTTAGCTGTTTTCTATGTGAATCAACTTCATTAATCAATTCATCATCATTATAATTATCAGTAAGTTCATGTAGAGTTTCAATATGCTTCCTTAAGGCTGCAATTTTTTGTCTTCCAGAATTATTTAAATCTTCTAAAGCTGACAAGGGCCCTTCACAATTACTTATATCCTAAATCACATTTATGTATAAAAAATAATTGAATATATACTTATATAATAATTTAATTGTATAATAGTTATAAAAAGGTTAAAATATGAATAAGTACATACACATAATGTTTAAATTCAAACATCGTACTTAATATATATATATATATATACATATATATATATATATATATATATATATATATATATATATATATATATATATATATATATATATACACACATATACAAACACCTAATAAAGTAATTCAAATAAAATATAAGAAAATATGTCTTTAAATATTTAATAATTATATTATTTACCTGAATTATAGCTTTTACCCTTAGATTATTGTCTATTATTTCTTTACGAACGGAATTTATGATATACTGTGAGCTATCCATTTTGTGATGTGTGAGGTTATCATTTCATTATTACTTGAAAATTCACTTATTTAATAAAATATGTGTTTTATTTAGTGAAATATTATGTTAAAAAACATTTGTTTACTTTTTATAAACCATGTATTTTTTAAAATCCATTTTGTTGATACAATGACAAACACAAACGTCAAGTAACTTTATGAAATATACACAAGATGTCATTACATAGAACTGCATGAGCACTGTCAGTTTTAGTCTTGTTTTATCCGTTGAGGTTAAAGTTACTGAACACGTGCAAATTATTATATTTGCATTTTTTAATTAAGTAACATAATATGGCAGGCCCTGGAAAAAAACGTCATTTAAACAACGATGAACAACAACAATCATCAGAAAGTGAAGGAGAAAATGAAGATATTTATACCGGAGATGAAGTAAAATATTTATGATTATTAATATTAATTCAATTAATATAATTATATATATATATATATATATATATATATATATATATATATATATATATATATATATATATATATATATAGTACATTTTAAGTTAAATAATAATTGTTATTTATACAGTTTTATTTCATGAATTGTATTAAATGACAAAATTTTTTTGAAATGAATAAAGTAAACAGTATTGTTCAAACTTTTTTAAAAAAATAAATCTTTATCAAGTGTATGTGTAAATACATAATATCTTGCATCTGCAATGCATATATATAAGTTTGTGTGTGTATGTGAGAACGCACACATACATACATATATATATATATATATATATATAATTTTTAAGAATACATTTGAATTTATTTATTCTATAGGTAATTCAAGCAGATTTTGATGGTCGTAATCCAGATTCATGTGATTTTCATGGCATTAAACAATTATTACAGCAATTATTCCTTAAAGCGCATGTAAATTTATCTGAATTAAGTGACCTTTTAATAGCACAAAATAATGTAGGCAGTGTTTTGAAACAAAGTGTTGATGATCCAGAAGATAGTGATGAAGAAGATGGTGTAGATGTAAATGATGTATTTGGCATTACAAGTGTAATTAATTTAACAGTAAAGAAGGTAAAATATTAAAATTATGTGTTTAATTTAAATATAATAAACTTTTGATTTTCTTCATATTATGAATGTAATAGCAAGAAACACTATTATCCCTATGGATACCATGACATGTACTAAAGGCGCTTTCATAATTGGTATAAAAAGTAGTGTGTTATTTTGACTGAGAATTAATAAAATAGTTATCATCTTTTTTGTCTTTGAAAATCTTAAGGGATTATCTCTATCAAAAAGGTTGAAAACTATTGTTATATATATATATATATATATATATATATATATATATATATATATATACATAATGTAATTAAGTATATTTTATTTAATTATTGAATAAAAAATAAACATAATATGAGTGATAGTAAATATGTGATTTAATTGAAAAGTATTTTTATATAAAAATATAAGATACAATTTAAAAGGAATTTCTGTTAGTATCATTTTATAGAATATAGTTCATATTGATAAAATAAAGTACTCATCAGAAAACATGTTTAATTATTTGTATACTTATATGTATCTGTTATATTTTGGAATACAATCTTTTTCAGAATTTGGAATGTATACAACAATTGAGAAATTTATTGGTTGAATTAGCTGAAGAGCATGGAAATGATGAAATGAATAGTTTTATTCATAATATTTTAGAGAATGACTCGAAACATGTAGGATTATTAATTAATGAACGTTTTGTAAACATTCCAGCTCGTGTTTCAGATCCACTTTTTGAATCTTTATATCATGAAATTCAAAAAGCTAATATGAAAAAATTACATTTTAATTTTGCGTACTATATTTTAATATGTAAATTACACAAAAAAGATAAAAAAGGTAATAAAGATTTTTTGAAGATAATTATAAAGTTGAATAACATATAATCTTTTAGATGATGCAAATGAACAAGAAGTGTATTACTCAAATGCAGAAGAAGAAATTATTGATCAAGAATCTGAAATGAAATTTGAATTTTCTGTAAAAGGTGAAAGCGATTCTAGTGTATCAGGACATTGGTTAGAAGAAGATGGAACGATGACACCATATAGAAGAGTTCTTATTTTCCCAGCTGAAAAATTTTCATCACTCATAGCAGAAATGAAAGAATTTGTTGCTGGTTAATAAAATATATTAATTCTATAAATATTTTTTTATATATTATAAAATGACACCCTATTGTACTTCTTATTATAACTCGATATAGCTTTCTTTAAAAAAAGTAAGTGTAATCATTACACTTGCATTTTATAAGTTGTAATTGATTATATGTCAGTAACAAAAAATATACACAAATATATAATAAAAAAATAACACTGAAATAAATTGCAGAATGTATAGTTTACAACTTGATTCAAGACAGTATTTTCAGCTTCACAATTTCAGATTTGTTATAATTTATCAAAATGGAAAATTTTATTGTCCATTAACTGAAAACTATATATATACTATTTAGAACTTTTTGGTAAATGTAATGGTATTTGTGACTACTTTTATATTTGTTTTAAAAAATAAAAGAAGGTAATAGAAATAAATGAAAAAATTGATTTCTATTCATAAATATTTGCCTAAATCAATTTGTTTTAATTTTTACCTTTAATCTATCCTAAATTATCTTGTAAAACTGTTTGGTAAGGCATCAAAGGAAAATTTACGTTTGAGTAATTGTATTCAAATTAATACGCATTGAATAATTGGGAATAAAATATTAGTTTCAAGTTATTTTTTTTATTTGATTTTGTTAATTTTTCTATATTTTTTCACTACTTAGAGTCTATTTTACATATAGAAAATTATTACGTTTTTAATGAATAATAAAAGTATACAATTTAGTTAATTTTGGTATCAGTTTTATTTAACTTATTTATTAATTAAACATGATTTAAGTTTAAAACTTTATTGCATTGTAAATGATCTTTAAATTTCGATGATAAACATATGTTTATTAAATTTAATCTTTCTAAGAATACTTTTAATAATAGAAATATTTCTTAAACATTTAATTTTTTTAAAACATATTCTTTTATTAAATATATGAAAATATTAAATAATCCAACGTAGTTAAAGAATACAATATGAATCAGTATGTATATATATATATATATATATATATATATATATATATATATATATATATATATAGAGAGAGAGAGAGAGAGAGAGAGAGATGTATATAATTAATTAGAGTTCACTAATGATTAAAACAACAAATAATGCTTTACTAAAATTAAATAATTAATGCTAAATATACTATTTACACCTGATACTATTTTATTATTATTAATAAAAAAATCGTTATTACTATATTATTAAAATAACATATTTTTAAGAAAATAATTTAATAGAAAATTTTCGATATTATAAGTTTGCAGACTCGAAGGTTCGCGAACCACTCTTTTAGAAACACCTAAAAAATATTTTATTCTATTCAAAAAAGATATAGATATAATGTTTGGTATTCACGTTTTTAGTGGAAACTATAATAAAAACATAATGTAATAAATATTTTTCATGAATGACATTTAGGATAAATTTAAGATTAGACTTTTGATGAAAAATTGATCAAATTCTATATAAAATTTGGAAAGGAATAGTATATTTCTTCATTGTAATTATACATTGTTATATTTACATACACATTTAATAATAGAATCTTATTGTTACACTTACAGTAAAGTAGTTTATTTAGCTTATAATTACAATAAAAATGTTAATCTAATTAAATAACTCTTACAGTGATTTGTAATAATTTGAGATTTTTATTTTGTTTTCATTCAACATTGACACTGAGGTTGAACTACCCGCTTAGGTGACATTTTTCTGATAATATATCAATTTACATCTAAATAGTTTTTAGAAAAGTTATACCTAAATCAAGTTAGTTTCAAAGTAACCTCAGTTTATTTACATTTTAATATATTTTGTGTATTATATTAATGAAATTGATATATTTTTTTTATTAAACGAGTATGGAATTCATTTCCGTAAACTTGCAACCTACAACAATGAAAATGGTAAATGATATTCCATGTATCAGACATTTTCACAAAAATCATTTTTTCACAAAAACGAAACATTATCACTTGAATAAGTAATTTACACAAAGCATACAAAAAGGCACTCACTGTTCTTTCAACATACAACACAAAATATATAGATCTCTTTTATCTAATAACATTGCTCAATGTTGTTGTTTAAGTAAATTACTCTACTTTCAAATATATGTATGTAAGGTCGAAAATATTCAATAACTAAATTTTTATCAGCAACACTTTTAAGAGATTATAAGTTTCGTCCATAAAGCTGACTAATTTTATGATCTAGTTTTCATCACCTTATACATTCTGAGCAGGCGTTTCTGTATAATAAATGCATATTTATTTTAAGCGACCATATTGTTTTATAAAATCGAATAGGTAATAAATTCAAGGCTGCAAATACTTCAATGTGATAATTTTTCAAAATTTCCATTCAAATACACATTCATTTGTAAGTATATTTATTGAAAGTAATTATAGAATATATTATTTTTAACTAATTATATATATATATATATATATATATATATATATATATATATATATATATAAAATTCTTCCCACGTATAATAAACTTTACTCTATCCAAATCTACACATATTATACAAGCTTAATCCAAATCACAGCAATTTTCAAATAGTAGAAAAATGATATAGTACATGTATATATATGTACATCATGTTTTATTTAGACAAATTTTTCGTAAACTTTAAATTGTAAATTAAACGTCAATTTTTCTACATTTTTTTAATAAAATTCAAACATATAGCAGCCTTGAGGTCATTTTATTGATTTTATAATAGTGATGATGAATATTTTTACATCGTATTTACGTTTTTTTTCTTATTGTATATTTTGTCAAAATAATTATATGCTGTATTAAAATGTTAATTAAGATCAATGTTTTAAGAAAAAGAGCATAATGAGGTAAAATATAAATTTTTATATGTAAACATTACATGACAATTTAAAAACATTTTATTATCAAATGTATTAAATAATATGTTTGTTACATATTCATTTTAATAATACATTTATTTTACAGAATATTATAAGAGAATTGTTTTATTTCAATCAGATAATAACAGTTCAATCATTTATTAAAAATATGACTCTTTTTTTAGTTTTAATTTTTTTTGTGTACTTTTTAGATTATTTTCGATATGTTAAAAGTATTCTTCATAACATTTTATTTTGAAAATAAATTTAATTAAAAACAAGGTCTTGAAGATAAATCAATATAATATTTATTTAATGAAAAATACATTTCTATCATGTCTGTGATGTAAAAATATTCATTGTAGGAACTTAATCAAATAAATAACATTTGTAATATAAAATGTTTTAATAAAATTCATAAACGTAACTAATTACAAATATATTTATATATGTATATTATTTACATTATGAGTTATTTTTTTAGAATCGCCGTAAAACTGAAGTATGTATCATATTTGTAAATATTTATTTGTCAGTATAATTTTATTGTATAAAAACGTATTTGATTAAAATGCACTAACAATTAGTTTATATGAAAATAACATTTATTTAACTAATTAATAAAAATATTAACTATTCAATTAAAGTTTTGCGTATCTAACAAATGCTAACAACATAATTATAAAATACAATAAAAATGTTAATGAAAGTCTTAAAATATATTAAATTGAGATTAAATAATATGATTGTTACTTTATACTCGTGTAAGATAAAAATATGTAAAATAGAGTTAAAAGGTAATACATGTTATTTTATTGTCTGAAATGACAGCCTTTGAGTAATTATTTATATGTATAATATATTTTTTAAAATTTGTCATTACATTGAAATGCCACTATAGTTAAGATAAAAATTATTGTCGTTTTTGTGCAAACATTGTTTCATCTTATAGAGATTTCAATCCTTTACTATAATTAACGTATAAAAGCCCACGTCATATATATATATATATATATATATATATATATATATATATATATATATATATATATATATATATATATATTTAAAGAGTTTCTAAATACAGGTCAAGATCACTTTATTACTTAATAGTAAATTATTGTCAACACGAATTTAGTTTAGTAATCTGGTACATATTTATAAATTACATAAAGTTTACTTTTTTAACGATTTGTTAAATTCAATAAAATTAATTATATTATTCACATTGAAATAACATAATAGAAAAATATGAGTGTATTCAGTGTTTTAACATTATTGTGTTTTAATAAATTCATTATTTATTATTTTCATTTATCAATATTTTAATGATTTTATTTTTCTAATTTTCATTTATTATAATCATAATATCAATAAGTTGTTTGCTTTAAATATTTTTCAATGTTTGCATATTTAATAATATATTTTAATTTTAAAAAAATGATGTTCATAATTATTATCAATTATAAAAAAGCAATAAAAATGAAAATATATTTTAAGCATCAACTATTTATACATATATATTTATATGTAATTAGTTTTTAAAATTTGTCAAATGTAGGTTTCCTTTAAAAACTACTGATAATATTATTTATTATTAATTCTAAAAATTCTCATAAGTTGAATAAAATATTTTCAACTGATTATTATGATATGTTAATTGTGTTTTATCAATTTCGCATTTATATATATATATATATATATATATATATATATATATATATATATATATATATATATATATATATATATATATATATATATAATTATAAAATACAAACTATTTATTAAATACCGCTCTACTGATCTTACATTTCAAACATTAAATAAAAATCTATAAATAAATATATATTTCAACGGCTATTTTTTTTAATAATTGTATAGTTTATTTTCTGTACAAATGTATAAAGATATAACACACAAACTATTATGTATGCTATTTACATTATTTTTCAAGTATTACGACTATATCTTTCATACGGTTGAATAATTGATATACAAGAGAATATTTCACTGATAACTAAATTGCAGCTAAACAGTTGTTCACATACTATAGATATATTATTGTCTGAATTGTGCGGTATTATATTTTATTTTGATTTAAATTTATAATTGGACTTATAAATAATTAAATTAAAATATTTTTTTAATTGAAAATTGTTTCTGATGTATGAAGTGATGTGGGACATATAATTCGTAAGTTAATTTTTAATTCTATTTATATATATATATATATATATATATATATATATATATATATATATATATATTATATGTTGTATTGTCCCTTAATTAATTATTGTATTATTAAATGTACATCACAAATTATTATTGTCATATTTTGTTACAAATTTATTCGAAATATGTATCATTTGTCATTTATTTCGATTTATATTACTTACTACAATATATTAATAATTTTATACAAAAGTTATTATTGTCAATTTAATCATTTTTAACAGTTAATTTAATGAAATCAAATATTCGTACATTTTTAAATATTAATTTCTTATAAATTATTTTGATAAAAATTACCGTGTAGGAAGTAATTTTTATTTATAAAAGACTAAATTATTTATAATATTTGTCAAAATATTAAAAATATTTTGTTTATTTTAAACATTATGTATGTTTGAAAATGTTAACATTTTTAAATTTGAAATAATTAAATATGTAAAATATATTTTCAGTGCATCATTGTTTATTTCTAATTGATTCGACTTGAATATTGTAATTTTATAAATATTTAACATTAATGAAATACATGTATCAAACGATTTTTTGAAATAATGTATAATTTTACAAATGAATTGAAAATTAAAATATATAAATCATATAATAATACTTTTTTATTCTGAAACAAAAATAAATATTATAGGATTAAAATATGTTTAAGCACTATATATGTTTATATATATATATATATATATATATATATATATATATATATATATATATATTATTATTGATTTAATAAGAGAGAAGTATATATATAATATAGCTTCGGTGTGTTTTAAAATGTTATTGATTTTAAATGGATTATATATTATTCTTTTATTATTGTCATATTTTTAACATTAATATTTTCTAATAACAGGAAATTTAGTTGAAATAATTAAATGTTTACTTAATTATGTCATATAAAACTTTAAATTTCATAAATTTATATGAATTCAAAAATAAATTTGTTTAAATTTATATAAATATTTAAAATATTAGAAGTTATAAAAGTCAGTAATGTTTTCTTTGTTCAAGTCGAGTTTTTATAAAGTAGAAATGTTTTTGTGATTATTGTATAATCTGTTTACTTATATACTATATTGGTATTATGATTAAATTATTACATTATATAAATAATAATTTCGTCAGGATATAAATATGCACCAGATCTAATTGTTTCACACTGAATTAACTTGAATATAAACATATCTATTAATTGCATACTTTCAAAAATATTAAAGATATGTATATGTATATAAACACCATCCTCTCCTAAATACCTTTTCATAAAATTTCCTCATATCAAATCAGTTCAGTTATTGTTTACATTATTGTCACAATTTCATATATTTTTTATATCTTGAACACTGACAAAGAATGTTCATCATTGTCCTAAAATTATGTTATATAATAATTATTGTCACGATTCCATTTTCAATTTGGTACATAAAGAGTGCGTAAGTGGAAGTAATCCTTAAAGGAATGTTTGATAAAAAAGTGATATAATTAATAAAACAAAGGACGGTGCAGTGACATAATAAAAAGCACTAGAACTTCCTCGAGGTGCGCGATACCCTGCATCGACCACATGAATCTTCCATCCAAGGTTGTTGTGCGTATAACACTAAATGATAAAAACAATTAATAGTAAATGGTTTACTGATCAATACATTGTAAACTTGACTAATGGATTGGATAAAATGAAACAAGCACGATTATGTTACATTTAAATTTTGTAGTGAATTAATTGTGTTTTAAGGTATAATTTGATATATCATTAATTTTATTTTCAGTGTTTCGATAGAAATCATTCCATAATTATATATTTTTTTTTAATTTCTACTACCTACCTATATCTATATGTGTTATGTACATACATTCATATATATATATATATATATATATGTATGTATGTATGTATGTATGTATGTATTCATAGATGTACATAGGTATTTATATAAGTGTACATGATGAAAAAATGTATATTCATTAGGATGTATTTCAATGTTAGGTAATTACATTTAATGACATACTAAAATTGTGTATTTTTAAATATAATACAAAATATGTTAGATTTTATGATTAATTTTATAAATTGTAAATTAACATAGGCACTAAAAATCTTTTTTGATCATTTGGAACAAATAAAATATTAAAACAAATTTAATTGTTTGTTCTGAACTTTTAATTAAACAAACTTAAAATATTAAGAATTTATTTACAAATCATTTTTAATTTGAATAAATGAGTTTATTTAGGAAATTATATGATCTTATGTTTAATTATTGAGAGTACTAATAACCCTTTATAAGATAATATATTGTATAAATATATTAAGTAAATAAACTTTATTTCAAAAATTAGTATTCATTACTTTAAAGGGTAAAAAAAGAATTCGGAAACTATATTTGGAAATCAAAGCGTAACATTTTTGTCATCGTAATTATTATTTTCATATTATATAAAAAAAAATCTTATATTTTTAAAAAGAATTATTTATTTATGTAAAGAAAAAATATTTATAAATATACATTTTTGCAAAATTCTGAAAAACATTGTAAAATAATAGAGATCAAGGTATTTTCTTATATTTCGTCTTTGATATTTTATTAGTATTTTATTTTTTGCAAAAATTTTACAATTTTTAATTCTATTTTTTTTCCTTGTGTTTCTACAATGGTTTATATATATTTGAGTTGAGTGTACAATTATTAAAAAAATATAAAATATATTAACAGTTATTTATAAAGGGTTAAATGTACATTTTATTTGTTATTTACAAGTTTTGAAAATATTTTTGAATACTGAAATATATCAACTTTTGATAAACTAATTCTGACTGTAATTACTGTGATTTTTAATAGATTTTAATGACAGTTATTAAATGTTTTAATATTAATATTTTCATTAACTTATATATATATATATATATATATATATATATATATATATATATAATTTTAGTTAGTACAGATTTATACTATACTATATATTTATCATCTATTACAATAAAGTACCTTAATAAAAAAAATATAATTAACTAAAAATTCATGTAATAAATAAAAGTGTGAACTTACTTGGTAGTACAACAGATCAGGAGCATCTAATGGAACAGTCCAATTAAGAACTGCAGGTTCTCCAGCATTACATAGTAATCTTAACGTTTCAACGTATTCGTCAAACGTTTCAGATTCTTCAGATCGATCGATAGTGATATGTTCCCATTCGCAATAACGACCAGCGGCAGTCGGATATGGATATCCTTCTGCGTCATATGCCACACCGGCATAAACATTCTGTTTCTTCTGTTCGGATTCCGATTTTTGTCCGAAACCGCCTTCATTGGAGTCCGTAATATAGAACGGATGGTAATGTGCCGGATTTGTTGTATCTTGTCCACCTTCAACTAAGAACATATAAGTCTGACCTCTTTCGACGTAAACTTCCGGTATGAGGAGATCGTTGATCCACCATGCGATACCCCAAGATGGGTGGCCTGTAATAGGAGTGTAACCTCGTTTGCCACCGGTCGGCCCGATCCGAGCAGTGAAAACGGTCTCGCTGATGATCTGTCGTTTCGGCCACGGTTTGACTTTATTCTCGTCTTCGATGTCATATAAATTGCTCTCGCATGTCGCATCGTTAACACTACTAAAATCGATCCTTATATCGTCATTCGTTTTATCTGCGATCGAATGGGCATTAGCCTCTTTACGACTGTTCAACGGACCGAAAGCAGCCAACACGTTCACCTCTCCTTTACTCGGTATCGGTCTATCTTTCACAGGTTCATTAGTTTGCAACGGCCGAATATATGTTATCGTTGTCACGTTGTTTTTTCGTTCTCCCGAAATTAGCGTGACGTCGTTCCTTCCTCCTATTCTCTCGTCCGGACATACTCCGGAAGTACCATCGCATTGCGACGTATGCGACATGTAATAATCTACCGCGTGGAATGAAGAACTCTGTGCATCATAAAAAGCTACCGCCACGTCACCGCCTATCATTTTCGGTCTGCCCTGCTCTCCCGATAATCCGAAAGCCATATATTGATCTTCGCGAATACGACCTGATAAAGTAATACGAACGTTGTTTCCTTGTATCTCCCATCGAACTTGAAGACGTTTGTCGAGAAATTCTCTACAGTTGGTGAACATTGCCGGCGGCGGCCTCGCGCTCGTCTTTAAAATTAAAAAGAAAAAATATTAAAAATACCTCAATGCAAATATTTACATTTTATTCGATTTCGATACTTACTGGATTGTACCACCAGGGTGGCTATAACAAATAGAAGAGTGAAAGAGAATGTTAATTTTTATCTCCAGTTGGGATAGAACAAAAAAATATACGAGTTTTCAGAATTTTAAATCGAAAATTATAAAGAAATATTTGTTTCCAAACCGCAATTTTTATTTAAATGTTATAACTTTTTAAATAATAGTACTATTACAAAGTTTGTAATTCAAAAAATATATAATTTTCGTTCATATTGATTTTTGTAGGACAAATTGTTTTCATTTTGAAAAAAAATATTACACAAACTAAAACGAGTATAGAGACTATATTGGCTGTTTTTATGTAATATATCGCTATGAATATATTTACAATAATTTATATATATATATATATATATATATATATATATATATATAAATTTGTTATACTGTTATTAATATAACTTTTATTTTTTATATTTTGATGAAATTTATTTTTACATAATATCAGTTAAATAAAAGCTGAAAATATTAAAAATTTATTACTAAAATTTTATTTTCCATAAATTTATTATCATTTTTTAAATACATTAACTTTAGGGAAAATCTACGCTAAGAAATGAAATTGTAAAAAAACAAATGAGAACCAGGTTCGAAAGCTCTTTGAAAACTTTTTCAAGTCAAAACCATCTGAATTTTATTCAACTGGCATAGAAGAACTACTTAGTAAATGGCAACAAGTCATTGCATATATTGAATGAATAATTAATTAAAGTACGATTGCTGTATTTTTTATATATAAAAATTAAAGTTGACATGAAAAAACGGAAATTATGACTCAATCCAATAAGTTTTTATGGCAGTGTAATAATATAAATATGACTTTAATATAATTAAGAAAATAACAATGGAAATATAAAATAAGTAATTGACATATCGCATATGAAATTGCAATCTCGACATAGCTCGGTAAGAAATAAATTAAAATTATAATTTACTGAAGTGAACAGAAAATGTTATATTCATATTTACATATATTTACAATAGTAACATTTAGTAGTTAATTCAAAATAATGAAATATAGTAAATAAGTATTATTTAAGTTTTAAATGAAAGTTGAAAATTATAAAAGATTGATGAAATAGGAAATGAAATGAAAATTAAAAAAGACGAAGTAAATATAGATATTAATAGTGATATTTAAAATTAGAGAAAAACCTTCAAAAAAATTAAATATCAAATATTTTATAAATGAATATTAATATTTAAGAAAGAAATGTTTAACAAAAGATTTATATTCTAGACAAGACGTTTTCATTAATATTATTATATTATTAGTTTTGAAAATATTCAACATCAGTTAGGGATCTTTTTTTAAAAAATACCTTTTTACCGAATTATTCGCAATTATTAAATAAAAATAAACACTAACATGTGTGAGTTTTTCATTAAAAATATAGTTATAAAGATGAGAATATAATTTAAATATATATTATTATTATTATATTACAAACTAATATATAAATAATTCATGCATGTCTTCTTTTAGCATGAATAAATAAAAAAAATGTTAAAAAAGAGACTTGCGAAACAAATAAAGAAAACTCAAAAGAATAGCATGTTTTGGTGTTAAAATTCAATAAAATGTAGTAAAAAAATACATTATGAAATTTATATTATAAAATAGACTTATTTTTAAAAGTGTGTTAATTTGTGAATTTCTGTACATATAATCATAAAAATTGCAAGTTTTGTTATTAAAAATATTTACAAATTTAAAGGAAGAGGAAAAATATATTTGAAAATCATAAAATGTAAACAAATTGCATTTAAATAATATATTAAAATAAAAAATATATAACAAAACCAATAACAAAATATAACAATGAATAATTAAAAACTATATAATATCAATGTAGTAAAAAATCAATGGATTTCCTATATTCACCAATCAAATGAAAAATGAGGAATATTCGATGGATGTTTGATGTGCTTTCTAGGTTTTCTTTTTTTGTTTTTTGTCTTTTTCTAAAAGCGAAATATAAAAAAATTAATAATTTTGAAAAACTATACATTAAAAAGATATTCGTAATTTTAAATATTACATTCGTCTTTTCGAAATATGCAATTGACGTTTGAAAATAAACAAGAATTATTAATTATAATATATTATTTTAGATTAAAATTTATATATTTTTTTAATTTAATTAAAGAAATTATAAAAATAATTTACTGCTTAATATCCTTGATTTATATTTTATTTTATTTATGTTTAAAACAAAGTGAACTTTTAAGCGCAACTTTTTATATTTTCGATTAACATAATTATAAAAATTAATAATTCGATTTCTACCTAAGAATATTTCTTATTCATTAGAAAAAAATATTTTACCAAAAAAGACGTTACTGTAAAAATATATATTTTGTACTTGTAGAAATAATTAATATTTTCTTAATTAATATTTTTATAATTTTAATCGACTTTTTAGATGTATAATTGATAAAAAGAAGTATACTTTAATTAGTAACAATAAATATTGACTAATTTACTTTGGATTTGTATAAAATATTGAATTATGCAATAGACGAAATTAAACTTTGTGAAGTGTTAACATTATGAAAACTTTTTTAAGTATACGTTTTTTGATATCTGAACATTTATTGAGAAATGTGTTAGTTTGTTTTTTTTTAAAAAAAAAATCATAAATCACGTTTTTTTCAACTTCCTGACTAAGCATGATCCCTTAAGCAACTCGAGTTGGAAAATTTGGAAAGTAAACGATTTACAGTTTAATTAGCATATTTAAGGACTTTGCAGAATATTTTGGTCAAAGAATAGTTTCCTTTTGTTTCTATAGAATTAGTTATCACTTGCTAAATATTAAATTAAGAAATTACAAAAAAGTGAGTGAGGAAAAGTTCGACCTTTTACAGACATAACCAAACTAAGAATGTTCTTTATTCCAGCATTTTCAAAACAATGCCTTCTTCAATTAATGTTTTTGAAAATCACTTTTAAAGAGGTAAAATGTATTAATGTAAAGATTTTCCAAAATTATAACTCCTACTCCTACCACTGGACTTACCCATCTAAGTAGACGTATTGTTATTTTATTTGACAATTTTGCTTAGAAGCAATACATTTTTATTTAAATTTATGTAATTATTTTTTAAAATGAAACTGTGATTGAATTTTCTCATAGACATTTACACGCGATTACATTCATTTTAAACAACAGTGCAAGTACAAATTATTATTATGTATTATATAATTAAGATTTTGATTTTTTTTATAAATTAATACTATAGAGTTGTATATGAAACAATAGTTAATTATTAATTTATTACAAGAAACTCGTGCATATTTCAAGAAATCAAAAAATTTAAATAAATAAAATCATTTTTTTATTTATAAAAATTGTTATTAATAAATTAAAATTGAATTAATCGAAAAACAATATATTTTTATTTGATGTCATAAAAATGAAAAATAAATTTCAAAATCAACATCTAAACTTAAGCAAAATATTTTTTTTATGAATGGATAATATTTTATTGATTATTTAAAAAAATTAAATCATTATATAATTATTTCTTGTAAAATATTAGATTATATAATTAAAAATTTAAAACTTACTTTATACACAATTTATTATGTTTTTAAAAAAGACGAATGTAAATAATTTATTATGTTTTTGAAGATGAATGTGTGTTTAAGTATTAGAAATCTACTTATTTATACTGTCTTTAAAGATTAAAACTAATAATACATTGTGAATTATTATAAAATTAAAACTTATTTTTCTTCAATAAATATTATTTTTAATATATATATATATATATATATATATATATATATATATATATATATATATATATATATATAAAAAAATGTGAGCATAATTGCTATAAATTATTTGTTTATAGTAAAATATTAATAGTAGTTTTAATTGTTATTGTATACTATTTTTTAAATTAAACTAAATTTACCAATACATCAATTAATATATATATTAATTTTATCGATTAATTCATTTGTATAGTCTTTAATTTAAAATAATGAATGATATACTTTATAACAATGAATGTATTTTATATATATTTTTTTGCTAAAACGAATTCATTACTTTTAAACATGTGACTTACTCTCAATGCATAATCAATAACAACTTACCGTAATTTTCGTTTGTCCCAATGCTGGCGGGACATCCAAATCTTTCGGAATGAACACGTGGCCAAAGTTGTGTTTGTATTGTACACACCATACAGCTAACCAATCGATGTCGTATACCGTCAATGTGCCAGGCAACTGTATCTCGATATCTTCACCTTGGTAACCTCGTAATGGTTCTAGACTGCCGACTTCATTTGCGACCTTGATTCCTAACGAGTTCGGTTCACTTCCGTTGCCTACCCAAAAGTATGCGTCTGGACCAGCGCCGTCGTAGTGTAGGTTCGGTATATAAAATGTTCTTGCGTCTAATACACTTATGTTACCGGAACGAAGACCGTGAGCGAGTCGTTTAAATTCAGGAAGTATATGAGGTTTTGGTACTTCGAGATTTTGCGGAATAAACACTTCGCCAAAATCAACCTGTAAATAAAAATTGTATATATATATATATATATATATATATATATATATATATATATAAATGTATGTATGTATATATGTTAAATATTATTCTTGTATTGAAAACTAAAATTATATACCGATTTAGTGTTTTATTTTGTTATAAAAATTCATTCAAATGTGACGCCTAGATTTGTGTTTTATATTAAAAAGAAACTATACACATTTTTCTCTATACACCACCCTATATACATGTTTCTTTTTAATAAAACACAAATCTGGGCGTCACATTTGGATGAGCCTATATAATTATTTTTTAATTGTAACATCAAATAATACACTTATATCTTCACACTTTCGAAGAATTATTTATAAAATCTTTAAATAGCATTTATGCAAGAAGTGTGAATTTATTAATTTCTAATTATTTGTTGTTTTGGAACTGTGGCTGATTCACTTTACACAAATGAATTTTAACCCCAACACCACAATAATTTAAAGTGAACAATAAATGATTATTGAACACTTTAAATTATTGTGGTGTTGGTTAAAATTCATTTGTGTAAATTAATTTCTAACTGAAATATGTTTTGAAAAAATAAATATATTTAACGATACTACTATTTTTATTAATTATAAATAGAACGAAGTATATATTTTAGTAAAATATAAAATAATTTTAGAAGTTTTAATATTATTTTTTTAAAAAAAGTGGTTTGTAAATTATATACACTGACTCACATAAGTCATGGCACACATGGGTAACATAAGCAATTTATTGATATAATTCAATGAAGTCATTAAATTAAAAAAAATATTTAATTGAAAATAAATATAATGAATACATTTAATTAATATTATATTTATTTTCATTTAAATATATTTTTTTAATTTAACGATTTCATTGAATTATATCAATAAATTGCTTATGCTACTCATGTGTGTTTTGACTTATGTGCGTCAGTGTGTATATGTACACACACACACACACACACATATATATATATATATATATATATATATGTATATAAAAAAATATACATAAAAATATTTTGGAATGTAGTCTAATGACTTAAAAAAATTGTTCTCTGGAATTAATAATCAGTTATGATAGATTTTTTAACAATAAGGCTCTGACGGTGATGACATTGTCATCGAAATGCACATCAGACGACATCGTTATAAATAATAAGTGAACAATAAGTGATTATTTAATACTTTATAACCATTATGATGTTGAGGATAAAAATTCATTTGTATTAAAATTAGTTATGAAATGAAATAAAAAATTCAGTTTATTAAATAAAATTTTATAATTGAGAATTGACTATAATGATTATTAAAATGAGCTAAATAGATCATTATAAAAATAAAAATTACAAATGTATAAAAGAAGTTATTCTTTTTATTATCTTCTAAGATTACAAATACATTTTAATTTAATTAAACACGAATGTAAATTTATTGTAAATGAGTAGCAAATCAATAATTAATTTCGAATGGAACAATAAATACATCTTTATTTCTATTGAAATTGAATTGAACTTTAGTAAATAATTTAAGATAAATATTGATAAAAGGTATTTATTTATGTATACAATAAAATCTCTATTATCTATTGTACATATATCAGATTTTATCTATTTTTTTAAAAAATTTTTAAATGTATTTCATATTTTTAAAGATGTTTACTATTAAATTTGTCACATCTGATTATATGTATATATATATATATATATTTATATATATATATATATATATATATATATATATATCTACTCGTATATACTAATTTTCGATCAGACAAAATTTTTACAGTGTACTCTGTAAATAAAGAGGGTTTGAATAGTACAGTTGTCAAACCGGAGTGTGACTTGAAGATAAGGGATCAATTATCTGCGTTTACAGCAAAGGGCGAGACCTTTGTCCTTGAAATAAGAGAAAATGTAAGTGATAGAAACGTAATGATAAGATATTTGATCATAAATCATTTTGAGAATTAAAGCTTTAGATCTGTTCTTTGAATTTTATTTGATGTCAATTATTGTATTTGCAATTAAAAGCTCTTTAATATTTTTTTCATTTAAATTGAATACAATTCTTCATATTTTTTTAAGTATTACACATTATACACATATGTATACATGTACATACATACATATGTATATACACACACACACACATACACACACACACACACACACACACCTGCGTTTATATGTGAAAATATATTTTTAATATTTAAATTAGAATATAAAATTAATAAAATGAATCGTAATGTGTTACGTTTAAATTAAATTAAATTATTGAATGTCAAATTTTACTCTTACCAATAAAAAAAATAATTAAAAAGTGTATAGAATAAACTGAATTGTCAAGTGAAAAATTTGATAACAATAAATACATATAGAACGATTGCTGTCGAAAAGCGTAGCAGTATATTAATCAATATTTCACAAGTTTAAAAATAAACTTACGAAATGTTATTTTTTATTGAATAAATATAGTGTTTTACAATTTATGACTACTAAATATAGTAATTAAAAATAGTTAAAAAAATATTAATAATAGATATTATGAGGGAGGAAATTAATATTTATAAATATCATATATTTACAAACATTATATCATTACAAAAATTAATAAGAGATGAAATTAAAATTTAATTTGAACTTTTGAAAATATTAAACTTGAATTTATTTTAGTTTTTTATATATTAAATCTTTTGCTTTTTAAGAATTTTAATGCAATTTTCGTTTTAATCCATTTCTGTATAGTTCTTATTTATTGGGTTTGAGAAAAATAAAAAGTCCGAAAAATTAAATCAGAATTTATACTGAATAGAGGAAAATTCAAACAAAAAATCAAGAACAGTTTCAAAACCATAA
>CP092087.1:22490363-22495363 GCA_029203775.1 Neoneuromus ignobilis
TTAAATAATGAGCTTTTAATTATAAGTAAAATTAAAGTACTATACTCGTATATAAAATAATAATCTCTTGTCATGAATTTATAATTATTTTAGCATTATATATATAATACTCGTGTATATATATATATATATATATATATATATATATATATATATATATATATATATTTATACATATATTCTAAATAATTCAAGAAGGTAAATAAGTAAGTGTACTTAAAATTGATTTCAGGATATGAAACAAAAGTAATCATTTTAATTATGAGTGTTGTATAATTATACACTTGAAATGCTCGTTCAATCATCTATAATATAATTACATCATACGTAAGGGGCACGATTGTAAAAAAGACAATAGAACGTAAATGAGGTACAGATTATAAGTAAAACCATTAACAAATAGCGTTTAATCAGCAGTTAAAGGTTGCCACCTAGGGTTTAACAAAATGTCCTTTCGATGAGCCAACAGGCACCGGCAAAGCAGTGGTGGCAACGGCGTCAGAGCGTCACGTAACATTGATAGTATAACGAACGAGAGTCGAACACGCGCCACGTACACAAGCGCATGCGATTCTGCAACATGAATCGATACAACAAAGCCCCGGGCGAGAGGCGTGCCCAGCCACAGTGCCACCCTGTTTTGTGGGAGCTAGGCTAGCTCGGCGTATCCTGCAATGCACCAATCTTGAGACACGCTCGCTACATTATTTTCACAACGACGTCTTGTGGTATTTACGCGCGATATTCAACGACAATCGCCTTAGAACCAACAAATGCGAGCATAACTGAAGCAGCTATGTTTCTATCACAGGATATGCTAGTTGCTGGTAGTATTTCTAGTTTAAGCTACGCTCAACTACTACTACTACGTACGAATGGTCAGGACCGGGTTTATCTGACATCTATTCTATATTAATTTTTTTTTAAAAAAAGAAAAATAAAACCAAATAGAATTTCTATACATTTATTTTAATTTCTTTTAAAAAATATATCATTATGTTATTTTTAAAAAGGTATTTTTTTGTTACAATAATATTTCTATTAATGGATAAAAATTAATTATGTAAAAAATGATTAACATTTTTTAAAAATTTTTGGTCATTAATTTAATGTTTTTTTAAAAAAAGTAACTTTTTTATTCCTTATTAAAAAACATATTTGAAAATATATCTTGTAATGTATTAAATTATAATATATATTTTTATATTTATTTACATTTTTTATATAGAGGTTCAACAAAATTTCTTATTTGAACTAAGTTATTAAATTCATAAGAATATCAAAAAAATAATTTTTCAGCATACAAACCAGTTAATTCTTATAAATTTATTAAATACTTTTCATTGTACTTAAACGATATTTTTCATCAAACAATTTTCTTTTTCTTCTTTTTACTCTCTTTCTTCTTCTTACTGTACTTTGAACATAATTACATGCCTATCAAAATGCGATTTAATGATGAAAAAATTAACAATGAGGCAGTTTTTAAACCAATTTTATAAAATATTTTAAAATTGTTAGATCACTTCTGTATGAAAAAATTGAATTTTTATTAAAACAATAATGAGTTAAAACGGTATGCTTTTTGTTGTAACCTACGGTTAATTACAATACAATTAAAATTAATTTTTAATTCAAATTTATTATGATTACATTTGTATCGCTGTTAACTGAATTTTATTAAAAAGAAATACAAAATTTAAATCAATTACTCACATATAGTGTAAATATCTACAAATATTTCGAATATACGTATATAACACAACTCTTATAATTAAAATAATTATTTTTGTTTTATATCCTGAAACTACTTTCAATCGATCTTATTTATTTATCTTTTTGATACAATTACATATATATATATATATATATATATATATATATATATATATATATATATATATATTAGGTTGGCAAGTATCTCCCTTCCGCTTTTTTTTTCTACATTAAAAAAAGATAGAAGGCGGAAGGGAGATACATTTATTGAAAAATAAAAAACGTCTATAGTTATTTAATTATTTTTTTATTTTACCATTCCACGCGCACATTTAATTATTTCTGAAATGGAAAGAGTTGTGTTAAATGTTTTTAACTAAGACTATGAGTTTCAGTAGAAAAATAAAAAAATAAATTCATTACTAAATGTAATTTTTAAAGGTAAATATTAATAACAAAAAAATTGAAAAGATTATTAATAATAAATTTATAAAAATTAGTTCATTTTTCTTTATTTTAGAACAACATATATTTTTATTTCATAATAAATTTCATAATTCTTGTATTTCAATACTACAAATCACAAAATCATCTAAAAAGGTTCAAGTTGTTTTATCCAAAAGTATTAAAATTTTTAATCATTATATTGCTTATAGTTTTTATTAGATGATAAGTAATTTGTGTTTCTTAATATGATATTGAAACAAAAAAATACATTTTAAAGAAATTAAAAATATTAAAGCTACAACCCACTTTCTGGATTAATTCTTATAAAAAAAATCATTTTTGATTTTTTTAATACTTGCAACAAATTGAATATATTTTAAATAACATGAAGTAAGAAATAAATTACTTGAAGATATTTTTTAAACAATTTGCAGATTTTCATTTTTGAAAACACAATTTCTTGTTAGTCTTTTTCAGTACAGTTTAATGAGACTAATACATATATATATATACATATATATACACACTTGTGTGTGTATCATTATAATTAGTTTTTTAAAATTCTGTAGATAAATTCTTAGAAATGTATATACATAAAACGACACATTTTGTAAACATCAATAAATCTTAAAATAATTTTAAAAATATAAAAAAATGTATATTTTTTCATTATCTAAATATTTTAACATACTTTAACAAAAACAACAAAAATTTGATATAGGAAGCTTAAACTGATTTTTTTTTTTATATTGGTATATTTCTCTTTCAACTTTATTTCTTAGAAATATTATTGTATTCGTATTTATACTTCGTAACTTATTTCTTTAAGAATTTGTTTATATATATATATATATATATATATATATATATATATATACACACATACACACATAAATATTACGTGTTCAGAGATTTTAGTTGTTGTTGATCACCAACATAAACTATTTTGTTGTTGATTTCGCAACATAAACTATTTTGATATTAAATTTCTATTACTGTAATAAAATCAATATTAATTCTATTTTCTAGTATGTTTTAATAATTATGATTTCATAACTGAAATTTATTTCAGAATTGGAATTTTCAACTATCAAATCATATTCATCGAAATCTAACCGATTGTGGCACATTCAAATTGGTCTTTGTAGTAATTAACAAACAATAATGGCCTGTCAAATGTAATATTTATAATAAATTATAAAATTCCATATGTTTATTAATAATATTTATATTAAATTTTTAATATTATTTCATTATTTTTAACTAATTTACTTGCGTATAAAATTGAAGTTGTTTGAAAACAATATTTTAAATAAAATTTTACGATATTTTTATAAACTATAAACAAAATATTGAATTAAACAAATAATAATTTCTTATAATATAAATAATGTTATTATTTTTTATAATAATGCTATTGAAAATACATATGAAGTGAATATAAAATTATCATAAATATAAATAAAAATGAAGATATATATAATTTTTTTCATAAATACAAAATGAATATGAATAATGATTTGAAATAAATTGATACGATAAATTACAAATATGTTTTCAAATAGCAACTGACTTCCTTTTCATTGTTGTTATAAAAAATGATAACGTAAAAAGATATCTGTTAATAAATTTCAATTAATTTATGATTTACGACCAAAATACACAAATTAGTAGTTGATTATTATTTCAACATGTATAACTTACACGAATATAATAAAAGAGTAATCGGAAACAATACGTACTAGAATAAAAATATATTTATGTACCTACGTATAACCACGATAACACTGAATAAAATAAGAGAGATTTAGATACGAGTAGATATCAGTTTGAGTGGCGGACCATTTTTATAGAAATTTGTGGACTGGAACCGATTAGATTTTTTTCCACAATGCCACACAGAACAGAAATATGGATTATTTTCGTATGTTTGTTCATTTTTCTATCCTTTTTTATATGAGATAGTTTCAGTATGATATACTGTAATTGGCTTTCGAGAGAAAACGTACGGTGCGAATCAATGTGGCCACATCGAACATGTACAGATGATTGATTAATAACTGCTTTGAATGCTTTCATTATAATTATTTTGTTTTGTGTGAGTTTATGAATATGAAGCTAGTACGAATATATTTATGAATAATCAGCATGATTTAAAAGTGTACATATATATGGATCATCCAAATGTGACGCCTGCATTTATGTTTTATTATCATCCATAAAACATGTGACGCCTAATACAAATCATTTATGTTTTATTAAAATATAACGAGTGTATATATTGTTGAAATGGGTGGTGTATAGGAAACATGTGTAGATTTAATTTTTTTTAATAAAATACAAATCTATAGTCTTTTGGTGTCACATTCGGATGACACTTCAGAAGTATCTAAATGTGCGAATATCTTTCGACTTGTCGTTGGCGTACATCTGGTGCAATAAAAGTCAGGTAGCCTCGAACCTCGCACTGCGTTCGTACAGATGTATGTGTGTATATTCAATTTAGTGTGCATATTGCTCAATTTAATACAATTCTCAACATATATATATATATATATATATATATATATATATATATATATATATATATATATATATATATACACCCGTCCCTCAATTTACGCGGGACTTTTTTACGCGAGTTTTTTTACGCGGCAAATTATACCTCTATTTACGCGGTATTGATTTACGCGGCACTTTTTATACGCGGTCAGATAGATTTCATTTTATATAATTTTTCATGGAATTTATTATATATCAGAATGACGCAAATTACTTGAACGTATAAAAGCACGATATAAATATATAAAAGGTTGATTGTTTTTAATTACAGTAGC
>CP092087.1:22497863-22517863 GCA_029203775.1 Neoneuromus ignobilis
TTACAACAAATATTTCAAATTCAATTTATATAATTTTCAATATATAAATTTGGTACCTATATTATTATTTTAACTTTCATTCCTTTTTTGTAACATTTAAGAATTCTATAAGGTTGCATAATTGAAATTTGCTGATTTTCTCTTACTTAAAATTCATCATTTGTTATAACATATTTGGTATAGAATTTACATACGGCACTCTTTAGAATTGATGAAAGTATTGTGTTTTGTAATGATTTTCCAATACTTAACTGAATTCGTTTTGAATTCTTTTATAATGTTAAATAAAATAATTTCTTACAAATACTGAAACAGTTTATTTTATTACTTATAATTAGAATATAATCACTAGGGAATATTCAAAAAGAATTCAAAATTTAGCAATGATAGCTAACTATTTCACAATTATTTAATAATTTAAATTTTTGAGATTTTTTAGAGTTTTTAATTGTATGAGTATAACAGATAATTGTAAAAAATTATTAGAAAAGTGCCAAGTTTCATTTCATGCCGAAAAAAGTCAATTGATGCGATTGCATTATTCTTCTGTGTATAACAGTTTCAGCAGTTCCGTTAACTAACTTGTATTAAAAATGTATTGTTCATAATTAAAGGCAAAATTAATTATGTGCATTGATTTTGTTCAATTTTTTTATGAAAAATTGCTCTGACGATTACAAGAACAAAAGTTTCAGTAACTGATGATGCGTTACGGTAGAATCTGAGCGCACCGTTAATCGCACATTGTGGTTGAATACGGTGGCATTTTTCGACATAGAATGCGAGCAGTGTGATCGTGCTGTGTGGTATTAAAATAGCTAATTTTGAAAATGAGTCAAATTTTAAAAATTGAGAAAAATACAGATACAAAAATATCGTAAATACATCTATTAATGTTTATTTATGGAACTATTAGCTACTAAATTTGTACAAATTTTAATTTCTGCTGAATTTAACAATTTTTCCTCGATTTTTAATATTTTTCATAAATTATATTTTAATTGAGATATATACAATAAATCTTAATTGTGTAATATCTTTGTTATTTAAAAATTTCTTATCGTTTGTTTTTTAATAAAACGTAAAATTTTCGAAATATTTTGTTGAAAAAAATAATCAAATAAAAATAATTAATTTTAAGTAAATTATTTGTGATATGTTTAATAATAATTTATCCTAAAAATATACAATTTTTTTTATTGTTTATACAATTTATATTCATCTAACACACACACACACACACACACATATATATATATATATATATATATATATATATATATATATACGAGGTCGTTTGACAATTAAGTAATGCGACAATGGCAATGGTGCAATCGAGTATATTTAAAAATTAGGTACATCTCTGGAAGATCCATTCAAAGTAGTCCCCATCCTCGCATCTATACACTTATTCCAGCGAGTTTTCCAGTGATTGTGTAACAATGGACGAGTACCCATGTCACAAATTCTTGGATAGCCCAAGGAGAGTCGAAAATCGACCTTTGACGAATTGTCTCGATTATGCAGGAATAGAAAAAGTCGATCCTACATGTCCGAGTGAATTCTGGGCGGTTGTGGTAACCACTCCGTTCTTGATAAATCCATGATAGACGCCACTAAACTGACAAAGTGCAACGCTAGGCTGTCATAGGGAGCACTGTCGTGAAGCGAGGAATGAAAAAGTCTTCGCGATCTCTGTTACGCACTCTGAGCACCCTTTTTCGTGTGAAGTTTTGCAAGCACATTTGCACCTGTTTCACAAACCGTGATTTAAGGTTTCATCAGGTGGTACGAACTTACTTCACTACAGGGAACCACCCTTTGTCTGTCGATCAGAAGCAAATCAACATGGTTTCGGCTTTGGACTTGCTCATTCTCACCTTCAAGTGGCTTTGCTCAGTATTTGCCTAAAGTTGGCTTTGTCGTTCAGTTATCGGGGTCATATTGAAAGAACCGACTTTTTCCTATTCCCCCACCAGTAAAAACTTTCATCGAGAAGAGTAGCTCGACAGCAGTTCAACCTGCTGGAGATAATCCAAAGCGTGTTCTCTGTTCCATTTTCGACTGACATGGACTACTTGCGCGTTGTTACAAAACACTAAACAGCTCGCTGAAGAAATGATCGTACGAGGGTGGTCATTGCAGGAACTCAATTTGAGAGTAGGGATCTGCTTATTCGGATGGTGGCACTTACAGGTTCGCAGTGTTACCATAGGCTATGCGAAAAAAATTCGGTCGCATTACTTAATTGTCTGACCTCGTATATATATATATATATATATATATATATATATATATATATATATATATATAAATATATATATATATATATGTAGGATCATCCAAATGTGTCGCCTAGATTTGTATTTTATTAAAAATAAACATGTGTACATGTACGTGTTTGTCTGTCTGTCTGTTTGTATATAATCCATGCTTATAATATGTAAAATTTGTAAATATTTATTAATTTTATTTACATAAATCAATATAATGAATATTTATATTAGCATTTTTGTATGTAGTAGAATTAAAACACATTTAACAATATAAATAATGATCTTAAATAAATTTGAATTATTGAAATAACTACAGTATAATCACGCCAAATATTTGGAGACAACTAAATATTTATGTAATGATCATAAATTAAGTTTGTTTATGCCTGAATGCGTTTCACCAATTAATCGTTCTTTGTTCATACAATCTAATTCTATTGTTAATGTTCAATACGGCGACGAACTAATAAATTAACTTTTCGTTAACGTTACCGTTAAATCAACATCGATATTGATGTATGAACATCACGCAGTGCCTTCTTCACGCTTGACGCTTTCCTACTGGCACGGTTGCCGGCGTTCCTGCTACTTCTGTTGCCGAAGAGGGTGTCGCGCGTCTGCATTATAACCCCGAGCGGCAGAAAAGCCCCCGCGCACGCTTCCTGATTCATTCCGTCCGCACCATTGATCCCATTGTGTGTCCATCATCATGGTAAACTGGCATCAACGCTAGTTGGCTGCCTGTCTCATGCTAAATCATTGTACCGTACGAAATACAGTCTCGTTGAGATTTATCGTATACCAACGTGTTTTAACCACAGGACTATGTTTTATTGCAGAATGCAATAATAATGATGATGTTTGGAACATATTGAATATTTTACGATTCTTAAGTTATACAATACTCAAGTGAAATACGTTAGGCACCCAAAATAGAGTTTGTTATCGAGAAAAGTCTTTTTATACAAATCTTTTAATTTTATTTATTATAAAAAAACAACTTTAGAAAATAAAGACAATTAACGCTATCTATTTAAATTATATTTTTTCAAATTGTTTAAACTTAATTCTAATGAAATTAAAATTTATATATATTATATGCAAGAGAACGACGTCCTTTTTGTTGACTAACCCTAGTCGTTTTGCTGAAAGCTTCTACCGTAATATTTCTAACTGCTGACAGTAAACTTCAGCCATTATCGTGTCTACAAATTTCATCAATTCAAAATGATTCACCCTATTGAAATCCTATCAAACATACTTTTTCAGAGTCAAACTTTGTTTTGGTGTTGGAATTACAATTTAATTCAATGAAAACCATTGCTTAATTCGCTTCAAATTGTTGTATAGAACCCATTTTTTTATTCTACTTATAATTCTATGAATGAATGGCTTCCTATTATGTCTTATTAGTAACGAATTACAAGTTGTTATTCTTTGTTAGCCGAAGACAGTTTGTGTAAAATCCATTTCCACTTTCTGTGAACGTTGTTAATTTTTTCGAGATGTCTATGAACTATTGACTATGTAGATTCAAGTTGTTAAAACATTTCCTCGATAATCAATATTGGATCAGATCCAACGAGAGATTTTAAAGCTTCATTATTAAATTAAACCGGTCTTCCACTTCTAGGTGTAGAAAAGTCAACGTCATCTTTCGCATTTTTTCAAACCAACGTTGATATTTGCTGGTTTTCAATACATCACCATAAATATATATATTTTTTATTTTGTAACTGTTATATTTAATCCACAATGATAATTTAACAGCATACAGTATAGTATATGTTCCTCTGATGGTTAAAATGCCATGAAATGTTGATATATTGAAATGTTGATGTATTTATATTCACCATTTTGTCGTAATAAGGACTATTTGGAAATTAACTACACAAACATGAAGTTGAATGTTGTATGCGTACGCACAAGACACTAATGTGAAATATCGTGCAAGTCTGATATAGAACATTTTTGAAAATAGTTAAGTAGATGCGTAATTACTTATAGATTATCCAATATGAACAGTTCTTAATGTTTTACATTAAAAAATATTTATAGGTATGTTAAACTTAACCTTTGAATTTTGTTTATTTTTTTTAAAGAACTTATTTTATTAAATTTACATTAAGAATAGTAATTTGTCAATATTTAGTTACAATACTACGTCATATATATGTTACATTAATTTAGAAAATTATATGTTACATAGTTATAAAATCACATATCACACATATGTATATGATATTAAATAAAAAAATTATTAAAAAAAAATTATTATATATCATAACAGTAATATAGAATTATTTGTTGAAAAAAATTTTTTTAAAAAAATAATAAAATATACAATAAAGATATTATCAAATAAAAAGCGTACTAAAATTTCAATAAAACATTGGAGACAATTGATACGTATAAAAATTTTAACGCAATCACGTACTTGACACTTATTTGAAATGAGGAAATATATGTAAATTCAATTTTGATTCGAATAAATCGTTTTGTGGTCTTTATTGAAATGCACGATTGAATTGTTAAAGTGGCAAGTTTGAATGCTCTGCTTTTAGCATATTAAGGAAATAATATTTTCTATAAAATACATTTGATTTAAAATAGACCTTTTATATATAACTATTTTTTTTATAAAATAGATTTTTTTATATAAGCATAGAAAGTAAAAATAATATTTTATATATTACGTATGCTCTCTCTCTCTCTCTCTCTCTCTCTCTCTATATATATATATATATATATATATATATATATATACATATATACACACACACATATGTATATAGGATTGTACAAATAAGACCCAAGGGTTTAGACATACATTTATTTGCTTACTATCATTTACTATTCTTTACTGTTCTTCAGTCTTGTTTAACCCTTTCACCACAAATTAAATATTTTTAGTTTTAAAACTTCTGTTTTGTTTGATGATCTTTTGAGTTACTTAAATAATCTCTTTTTGTGCAAAAAATTGATTTTTATTTTCAGATTTCAAATTTAAATTACGGACACATATGTTCCATCAGTAGTTTAAGTTGGGCATATTTGTCCCAATAGTAACAACAAATTTTATGGGACACATAGGTCCCGTTAGTGGCGAAAGGGTTAAGTCACTTTATATATATATATTTATTCACATATATGTGAAGCAATTATTAAACATTATTATTTATATTCTCTGATTTCTCTACATAGCTTAATGTAAAGTAATAAAAATCAATAAATCATGATAAACTCTTGCAATAATAAAGATGGTAAACTCATGATAAATTCTATAATTAACAATGCCATTTTCTGTCATTCATTGTTCAATGTGGCATCGAAGTTTTTTACTGTCAATACATATTTTGATGAAACATTTTGAAGCTTTCTTTATTCAATTCATTTAAAACTGTTTTATGTTTATTATTATAAAATTTAATATTTATTTTACAAACAATATACATTATATTTATTTAATATAAATACACATATTTTATGTGTGTATGTGCACACTTTCATATACACACACACAAACATGTATGTATATATATATATATATATATATATATATATATATACGAGGGTCGTTTGGTAAGTATGGTAAAAAGTAAGAAAACTAAATTGAAAAATTTAATTAAATTAAATAATAAATAAATTTACTATACTTATCAAACGACCCTCTTGTATATATATATAGTAGTCGAAATGATACTAAAATATAATAAAGAATAATAAATCATAGTAAGTAAGTAAATGCATGTTTAATATTTTTATTTCAAAATTTTAGGATATATTAATGTAAATAATCATTTTTTTAATTTTTACTGTCCAACTTATTTTATAGTACTTAAAGAGGATAAAATGACTCTGAGCAAATATTTAAAAATTTAAAGTAACTTCAATATCTAAGAAAATATATTTAAGAAAATTAGTATTTATCTCTTTTTAAAAAATATCTAAAATGAAATTTACAAATATTTTTGCAAAAATATATATTTTTTTTAAAAAATAACGTTTTATAAAATTACATACCTAAAATTAGAAAAAAATATAGAGATTGAAAAATTATTTTTGAAAAAAAATTCTTTCAATATTTGATGTTTATTTGTATTCAACAAGAATAAGTGAACTGTTCATAGGATTATTTTTTTTTATTAAATATCTAGTTTTCATTAATATATAAGTAATATATATATATATATATATATATATATATATATATATATATAATTCATTTCAAGGATAATTTTAATTTTATAATTCATAAATTTGTCAGTAATATAATAACTTAAAATAATATTTATTGTCATAACATTTTTCTGTATTTATATCCAAAGAGTAAAAATTAAAACATATATTAAATAACTATATAATTATACTTTCATTTAAAATAATGTGAATTATAAAATAAATATATGTAATTAAATAGGTAAGATAAATGTATTAAATAAAGTAATTATTAGGTATTAATTAAGTCTATATGGTGTGTAATTGTTAAACTTACCGTGAATCGCCGACACCAAACTGAAAGCCACCGAATGTCTCTGATTCGTTTGCCTAGTGGTAGCCGTAGAATGACATCCACATTATTATATGCCCGCAGGACTGGAGGGTCCCTATGAATAAAAAGATGCTAATTTTTACACTGCCATTAAACGCTTCTTAACAAATTAAATATCAGATTTATTTTTTTTATATTATAATCTTAAAAATTGGATTCATTCTAAATTTATTAGTTATATAAGCGTAAAATACATTTTATGCAGGATATAAATTTCTCATTTTAATTTACAAGTGAAATGGATTTTAGAATTAAGTTTTAGATTTAAATAACATTTTGTATTTGTAATTTATAATATTATATAATTGCAATAATACTTTCAATAATGAAGTACTATCAATAAAAATAATTTTAATGTAATTTGAAAATATCATTGACATTGACAATTTGACTTCTATTACTCATTTATTATTTTCTGCCCTTAAGATAAATAGTTTTAAATAAATACTAATTTGATTATATAAATCAGCCTTTTCAAATAAATACAAATAATTTTGAAAAAGTGTTGATTAATAAAATAGGGAAAAATTGAGATATTTAGAACACGAGGGTGTTTGATAAGTATGGTAAATTTATTTATTTTTAATTGTTTAATTTAATTAATTAATGAATAATTAATTAATTTAGTTTTTCTTACTTTTTTACCATACTTATCGAACGACCCTCGTATAACTTATTGTAAAGTTTCATAATTTTAATAACTATAATTTTAATCGTAAATTTGGTTTATAAAAATATTAATAATTTTTATTACTTTATTGTAAAAATAGTTATATATATATATATGTATATATATATATATGTATATATATATATATATATATATATATATATATATATATATATATATATATATATATATATATATATATATATATAAATAGCATTTTTTTAAAAAATGATTGAATTTTAAAAAAGATTTTATCATTTCATTTTGACAAATATTAATCATAAATACAACTTCAATAAAATTATGAAATCGCGATTTCAATATATAGAATCATCCAAATGTGATGCCTAAATTTGTATTTTATAAAAACGAAATATATATATATATATATATATATATATATATATATATATATATATATATATAGGGTGGGGTGTATAAAGAAACATGTGTATAGGTTCTTTTTATAAAATAAAACACAAATCTAGGCTTTACATTTGGATGACCCAATATAATTTGCAACCAGCTATATTATGGAAGAATATTCAAAAATATAATTTATATCGACTGTATTTCATGATACACACACACATAAATATATACGAGTATATATATTAAACCAAATATTTCTAAATGACTAATCGTCATAAATTAAAAATGTAAATACATGTAAGAAAACATTCAAACAAAATAAAATATATCTTATATTAAAAAATATATTAGTATTTTAATAAAAATATAATAGATTAAAAAAAAATATATTACCGTCTTCTAATAATAAAAAAAGTAATATCACTTTCTTGCTATATTTTATTAAAATATTTTTTTCATACATTTTTCAGGTAAATAAAAGCACGTGTAATATTTATCTTTACTAATTGAAAGAACACAAATTAATATAAAATAATAGTTACTATTCAGACTTTATAGATATTTTCACATTTTGATATTCAGAAAGAACATACTCAAATTTATAATTTAGTATTAATAATATTTCCATTTTTATGAAGAGTTTTAGAATTTATATGAAAATAATTGTTTTTATATATTCGATACTACAAGCAAATTTATTTATAAATTAAAAATAAAATGATTATATATATATATATATATATATATATATATATATATATATGTATGTGTGTGTGTGTGTGTGTGTGTGTGTATGTGTGTGTGTGTGTGTGTGTAAAAATATATAGTGATCCAAATGTGACGCCTAGATTTGTGTTTTATTAGTAAATAGAAACTGTATACATGTTTTTTTTAATAAAACCCAATTCTAGGCGTCACATTTGGATATCCTATATATACTAAAATTACTGGTTTTCATATTTTAATTATAAATAAATCATTCATCTCAACACTATAAAATTTTATAAATAATAATTACTTATTGTTCATTTCATTTTCCTAAGATCATTTTGATGGTCATGTTACCATCGTCAGACAATTGTACTATAAAACGTGTATAGTTATATTTTTGATTAAATAGTAGAATAAAATAAAAAATGCTTATTTTAACAACAAATTGATAGAATATCAAATATACGTGTATATATATATATATATATATATATATATATATATATATATACATACACATACACACATATACATGTTTTTACTAATTATATTATAAGAAGACAACAATTCCTATTCATTAATCAGAAAGGTCCTATCGTAATCATAAAAAATAAATAGCAATCACAAAAAGTATCATTTCAATCAATGTATAAATGTATCGATACGCTGAATTGTTATCATACACCATGTGCAGTGGGAATCAAAAGGGGGCGATGAGTTCATTCACTGATGGCTACATTCAGGGTTGTGACGCGAGAAACCGGAGAGCATGTGTTCAGTGTGGCTTGTGTGTGAAACTGATGACGATGCACCCACCCCATATCCGATTCTGCGTTTAATCTACCATGTGCGTCGCTCTATATATTCTATTGCATAGTGCAATAACACTTTATAACGCATGTTCATATTATTGTCTTCTAAGTACGTTATTTATATTCATGAAACGTAAAATACATTTATACAAATCTCTATTTAATATTAATAAATTTCATACAATATTATATATATATATATATATATATATATATATATATATATATATGTATATGTATATTTGTGTGCTTGTTGTTTATTAGATATTTGGTAAATAAAATTAATCTCTTTAAATACATGTATATTATATTATTTTTCATTTGATAATTTGTAATAAAAAATTATGATTTTAACAATGAAATAAGAAAATGTTAAAATAAATCTTAAGATTTACAAACATGAAAATCAAAAGTTAATAATTACTAATGTATTTACTTAAATTTTGTAATAACAGAAAAATAAGTAGACACTTTCAAACCCCAATCTAGAAATTTACTCATTGTACTTTTATTATATTTTTCAAATAACGAAAAAGTCTTTAAATACAAACTAACTTTTCTACCTATAGGATTATTTATGTTCATTCCACATAATTTTAACTCATCTTTTAAATTCTTAAAGTTATTTTATAATTATTACACATCGTATACTTTAAAGGTTAGACAATCTCAAAGTTAACAAAACTTGAATTAATCTTTAAGCCTCACTAAAAAATGATTTCTCCGCTCGTGCTCATAGTCTATAGTCATGTGTACTAAATTCGCATAAAACTCAACACAAACCAATAGCCGACTAACTGATCTGCAACCATAAAAGAGACAGTAGATCCAATGTCTAGATAAGTTCGATCAAGACGAGGCTCGACTCGCTTGTGAATGTATCCTGAATAGATAGGCCTGAACATGAACCTTTGGGAGGAGGAGTACTTGCTTGATGTCGGGTGAATTCCTGAGGGCGAGAACATGGCCGCGACGGGGCGCAGAGGGCGGAAAGCCGCGTGTAATTGTGATGAAGTCAGCGAGACATCTTTATTAACCTCGCTTTCCTACACTGTTAAATGGGACTCAGATTTCGATTATACATATACGTGTATATATGATATATATATATATATATATATATATATATATATATATATATATATAGATATATATATATATATATATATATTACACCAGTCATTTTTTATCCCTCTATTTCGTTATAAGAAGTTTTTAAAAGGTAGTATTAGATGGAAATTTAATAAATTTAATAACGTTTTCAAATTTCATTGCGAATTTGCAGTATTTCTTTCTTCCACATTTTCGTATTATCATTCTATTTTCGCACTTCACGTATATCGTATGAATATATTTATGTAAAAATGTATGAGGAAAATGATACTTGAATACTGATAAGAGTACAAAATGTATGGAATTGTAAATAAATATAAATTGAAAATCGATAGCAAAAATATTTCAATCGAGAATGTGTACTCAATACTGTGTATATAAAAGTAATGTATGTACAGTTATATATTTGAAATGAAATTAATAAACGACGTGTAAACAAACAACTTTATTTTTTGCGTTTTATTATAAATGCCGTTTTTTATGTAATAAGGAAAAAAATAAATTCTACTAGTTTTTTTGACTTTGTTTACACAATACTTTTTTCATTGCATTTATAATAATAATCATTAAGAAGATAACTCAAAGTAGGAAAATATTAATGAAATATTAATTAAATTATTCGTATCAATTTATACAGAGCTATTGAAGAAAATATTTTTTTTAAAATATAATATTTGTATTAATTGATATATTTATTTATATGTTAATAAATAAAATTAATTGAAGTAGATAATTGCTATCTATTTTTTTATTAATTTCATTATTAACTATGAAAATATATCTCATGAATTTATATATATGTATATATATATATATATATATATATATGTATGTATATATATATACATACATACATACATACATACATATGTTAATTAAAAAAATAATACTTTATTTTTACATGACATATTATTTAGTTTAATTTATTGAAAATTACTTTCATATTGTAAGTAGTTAACAGCAATTATCAGGACACATAAACTAATCTAAGATATTGTATTATTACAAAAGAAAATAATACAAATAAAAACTAATTTTTAATATAAATACGCACAGACACATATTACACACATTACATATATTTACATCATCAATATAAGCCTTTTATATTCATTGTTATATTAAGGTCTCTTCTAAAATATTCCACTTCTAGCGATTTAATATCTTTCTTTTATTCCACACAGATGGATTTTCTTTTTTCGTATCTATTATCTATAGGTCTTTTCTTGCGTCTTCTTATGTTACTGCGTTTCCAATCAATAATTTCTGTTTCCTATTGGTATCCTTTTTTGCTTTATGACTGGCAAATTTCCATTTTAACTTTCATTCTTATTATAATATTTGTAATTTTAGTGATTTTTTAATCCGTACACATGCATACATACATACACGTATGTGTATAAATATATAAATCTATAGTCACATAATAAACTTTTTAATTTTTATTAAAGTGAGAAAACAAAAAAAATTAATTAAATGTCGTAAAAGTATTTTTTGAATACTATTTTTTTAAGAAGAAATATAATAAATATAGATTATATTTCAAATTATAGCTATTCATTCTTCATAGGTATTATTTTTGGAAAAACAATCTTTTTTTATATCACTCTATACATTTATATATATATATATATATATATATATATATATATATATATATATATATATTATGATACATATACAATTTTTTATTTGAAAATTGAAAATATACAAATATTAATGGAATTACTTTCACACAAATGAATTATCACCTTAATACCACAAATTATAAAAAAATATTCAATAATTATTTATTGTTCATTTTTTTTACTTCTAAGCTGATATGCATTTCGATGGAAATACCATCATCAGATTTTATAACGTAGTGATTTAATGATGATGTTGTCACCATTGAAATGCGCATCAGTTTATAAACAAAAAAGTGAACAATGAATGATTATTGAACACTTTATAATATCTTGTGATGCTGGAGTGATAGTTTCTATGAAAGTGAATTTGCCATGATTACAAAACCAGTATTGATTAATGGAATTAATTAAAATGTGATAGAATGAGCTTCATTTATACATCATGTATAAATATGATATTTTATATGCTGTATTATATGTACAATTTAAATATATTCAATTTAAATAATTTATATATGTATGTATAGAAGATAGTATCATTTTAAATGATTTTTTTATAAATTAAGAATATGGATACATTGAATAAATAAATATGTATTAAAACGACCTATCAAGAACACATAAACGATATATACATATGTCTTCAGAAACTCGATCTGTAAGTTATTTAAAAAGTCATCAATATACTTTCTCTGTAATAGATATAAAAGCAAAATAAATAATTCAACGACGTAATCACTAAATAAGGGGACAAAATAATTTAGGAAATGTCTCGTATTTAATCAACACTGAAAGGGTAGCTGTTGGCCAGCCACCCTGTTTCGCCAACCCATCCGGAGATGGATGAACCAAGATACGTTGCGTCACATTTGCATTTAAATAGCCGACTACAAGGGAGACAGATATCAGCGCGTTAAATGCTTCAACACTTGACTGGTCGTTGTGATTTTGTGCGTTTTTCATGTTTATTGTTTGGAAATTTCGTCACAAAAGCAACTGTCATTATCATGAGAAATAAGTAGAACGTATTTTTCAAGTGTTATTTTATTTTTAATTTGACTTCCTTTATTTTTACGTACTATATATATATATATATATATATATATATATATATATATATATATATATATATATTATATAATTTACAGTTTTTTAAAAAACCTCTAGTATTTGTATCATTTATTTTAATTTCAACTATGAAATAGTTGCTAAGAAAAATATCGATCAAAAAATATACTAAATATACAATAAAGTTCTACATGGATTTTCAAAACAATATTGTATAAATAATAAACTGATCTTTAGTTTTTGATATCTAATGTTTTTTTTATTAAAGAAATAAAAATACATTCAAAAATAATGAACACTTTTATGAATTTATATATATATATATATATATATATATATAAATTTTAAAAAAATATTACAAATATTCATTTAATTGATTAGTAAATATATATATGGTTTATCAATAAGAATGTCATATATTACAATAAAAGAATCTATATTTTTTTCAAACGGAATAACTTCAAATTTTTATTCACAAATCGTGGTTCAGTTATCAACCCTTCTTGCAGTCACCGAAATTACGTTAGTCTTTCCGTACTTACACCATCTTAAACTTTAATATTTTCGTCATTAAATCAATCTAATCGTCTGATTTATATTTTTTCTTTTCTTCATCATACTTTTCTTTAATCGTCAATTTGGATTCATCCAAAAGAAAATTATGTTTCATTATTGAGAGATCCAAGTTATGTGCTTCCTAGCAAAATTTAATTTCGCAGTTCGATGAAATGGAGTAAACCAATTCTCTAAAAGACATACGCGACTTCATATCACTGCGTTTGTTTTGGATTTGTATAATGCGTTCCGCATATTTGATCTAATATTTAAAATTTAGGCGTTGATATGAAATTATTTAATATACTGTTAGTTATAACATCTTTGAGTTGTTAAATATTTTTCTTTCCTTATAGTTAGATATATTTTATTTTTCCGATTTTTTCTAATATCGTTTTATCTCATAATAAATCCTCCGAACTCTAGTATAATTTATATAAAACTTTGTAGAAAAATCTTATTATTTTTTCGATTAAAATAATGAGCTAGATTTATGATTCATAACTTATGGTCAACGAGTAAAATTTATTAAAATGGAAATATGTTATACAAACTATTACTTATAGTTTTTAATTACTTATAGTTGTTTATAATTACTTATAACTTTATTACTTATAGTTTTTATGAGTCTAAAAAATTATTTTCAATGATTTATAGGAAACTAAATAATGCATATTTTCCATAATGAATATAAAATAAATATGAAAACAAATAAGTTAAGTGATCTTTATCCTACATAGTCTCTTTTTTTAAATTATATGATAATAAATAATTTATTGAACAAATTTATGTATTTAAAAATCTATCCATTTAATTTATACCACCAAAAATTAATTTAACTTTCATAACTGATAGCATCATTTGTACAACTGAATTCAGACCGTAGAGTGATTTTGAATGATTTCCAAAATTACATATATAAAATCTCATGTTTTTTAATTTAAGTACTTTCATTTATTATATAATAAATATTTATAAAAACCTCTATACGTCATTGTACCAAAGAATGATTTTATATATATATATATATATATATATAATCATATTTATCGAAGATATTTTTGAAGTGAAACTTCTTTAGCGGCGTTAGGGTAAAAAATTTACTTAACGCGGAAACAGTTATGAACGGAAACCTCAATGCATCATTCTATCAGCGCTTTATTTGAATTTGCATAGGAATGCATTTACATAGACGATAGAAAGAGACGTAATAAAGCCGCATGCGCGTTGGTTTAATATCATAGGCAGTGACGCTAAGTAAGATCACTTGACAACCAATCTGTGAATTGTGTTTAAATAAGAGTGTTATTTAATGTAATAACATTGATATTTGTGGTAAGTATATTAATTTATATAATCTCATATTATAATAATTAGATTACAATACATCCACATGGTATTTAAAAATTTATCAAATCAACGTGAAATTGAGGTTATGTACATGTATACCAACACATAGATATAGTATTTTATAACATTATGTATATACATTTAATCTATTTATCAAATAAAAGAAATAATATTGAAAACATATGGTATTTAAAAATTATCGAAACCTATAACAGTTTTGAGGTTGTTTTATTTATAACAAATTCTCACAATAATTATGAATTCTTTGTTCTCAGGTGTCATTTTGAAGATTTATTGAATTTTATGTGGTGTTATAAAATTATCAATTATCTATAAATAGTATCTAAATAGATGCTATTTATTGCAGTTAGATATTATTTGTGAGTATTTCCTTTAATTGTTTAATTTTTAAAACATCGATCTAATTGTATATTATATATTATACAATAGTAATATAATAGTAATTAAAAAAAATGTTTTTTACAGGCTTTAAGATGGTAATGTTTATTGCTCAAAAATTTTTCTTATCAAAAACCAATCGTATCGTTTATACCTACTCAGTCACTACCGGAGTAAGCAATGGAAATCGAAGAAATTCCAAACGAATAAATTTTCATAATTCATAATTTTATAAAAGTTTTAATTTGAAAATAATTATTAATCTTACTTAACACATTGTATGCGGATAACGTCTCGACGACATACTATTACTACAGTGCGAAAGATCATCATCGAGACGCGTTGTCCGCATACGATGTATTAATATGAAATAATTGTAAAAATTTAATTTATTTAAAACATTGATCATTTTCTACTTAATTTTTTATCCCGTGTATTTACCACTTCTCTTCCTACTACATTTCTTCATTTTGTTACTTGCTTTATTCTGAAGAATTTGTTCATCTACGAGTTTTAGGCATACGCTTGTCCGTGTACCTTTTGATTACTTTATTGAAAAGAAGTTTCACTTCTGGCATGTGTATATAAGTACACATATAATTTTTTTACCTTATATATATATATACTTTAATTTATAATTGTTAAATTTTATTTTATGTACATGGTGAATGCTAAATTTACATATTTATTTATGTAATATACTGAAATAAATCGTGAACTATATTTTTAAAATATATAATATAGTTCATATATAAGTAGATATAAAGCATTTGGAATGTATATTTATTAAAACATTTAAAAATTAATTTTGCAAAAAAACATGAATGTAAATAGCTGAATTACATGAGGAAATATGATATATGAAACTATTAAGTTTTTACAATGCTAAAATAAATAATCTTATGATAAAAAGTATACATGGATTCGTTAATAATTACAAACATTAAGGGAAAAAACGCGTGAATTAAACATACATTGACTTTGCAAGTCAACACAGACAGTAACAGAAATATCTGTGTTTGAATAACGACCGCTTAAGTGGTACATTTCAAATCATTTATCGTACTTATGACAAAAAAATTATATATCTCCCTCGGTTTCCATTACTAAATGCATTCAATTCTAAGCTGTACTAGTTATCATAGCGGCTCGATGTATCTTTTTCACTTTGCGGACGGTACTCACGCTTCGTGTTCTCTCGCTCTCATTAAACGGCTTACTACAATCGTTGGTAGCGCTTTTAAGCGGATTACACGGTAACCATGGCAACGACGCTCTCACCGTTCTTCCACGGACGTCTATGTTCATAAACTACAAATGAACTTTGAGGTTGTGCGTATGCGTTACTCTACTACAACAATATCATAGTGTGCGTTGGTGAGAGCCCAATGTTTACTACCAATATATCCTAGGTACATACACCTACACACAACAATCTCTATTATACATTATATATATATATATATATATATATATATATATATATATATATATATATATATGTATATATTTTGCCCAGAGCTTATTTTTATTATTATTAAAATATTGTATATCAATATTCATTGCATAGTAAGATATTGAATATGGCTTGAGGTTATGCGTCAACATCGACTTATGATTTTTTTTTAAACTAGTTCTGAAATAAATAATCTTATAATACCCATATAAAAAATAGAGCGAATATAAATATTTTTTCATGTTATATAAGAAAATAAAAAAATATAGTGGTGCTGCAAAATAAATTATTGTTTTTTTTTTTTTTTGCTTTTATTTAATCATCACACTTTTCAAAACGACATAATAAACAATATGAAATTTAACGATCAATATTTATATTTAAAGTCAAAATATGCCACAACCGTATGTTTGAATTCATTTTCATTGGAAATTATTATAATTTAATGTTTTTTTCAAATTAATAGATAGTGTAATTACTACGAGGGTAGTCTCATAAGTGTCCGGCCTGACCTTGAGATGGCGGTAGTTGTTTGAAAAATATCACTGTATTAGAAAGTACACAATCTATAAAGCATATGTTTCAAGTTTGAGGACGCCACGTTGTTTAGTATTTGTTTGGCAGCCATCAATAGTGAACGTTTTCAGTGAATTTGTGAAAATGGAGAAAATTGGTCATCGTTACGTGATACAATACTTTTATTTGAAAGGCCTCAGCCCAACCAATATAAAAGCTGAACTGGATTCTACTCTGGGTGAGTCTGCTCCTTCGTTTACAACAGTGAAATATTGGGTAGCAGAGTTTAAACGAGGCCGTACGAGCTGCCAAGACGAGCATCACAGTGGTCGACCAAATGAGGTGACGACTCCAGAAATGGTGAAGAAAATCCACAAAGCGGTACTGGATGATCGTCGAATGAAAGTGCGCGAGCTAGCAGACATAGTAGGCATTTCAAAAAGTATGGTACATCGTATATTATCTGAAAATTTGGACATTAGAAAGCTGTGTGCAAGATGGGTACCGCGTTTGCTCACACTCGAGCAAAAACAGTGTCGTGAAAATGTTTCAATTGAGTGTTTAGCGAAGTTTCACACCAACAGAGCAGACTTTTTGCGCCGTTTCATAACCATGGATGAAACATGGGTTCATCACTTCACACCCGAGACAAAAGAACAATCAAAACAATGGACTGAAAAGGGAGAACCAGCTCCAAAGAAGGCGAAGACCGTTTCATCTGCAGGCAAGGTCATGGTGTCGGTTTTTTTGGGATGCGCGTGGGATAATTTTCATTAACTATCTTGAAAAAGGAAAAACTATCAACGGCGAGTATTATGCGAACTTATTGCAACGTTTGAGCGAAGAAATCAAGCAAAAACGGCCGCATTTGGCTAAGAAGAAAGTGTTGTTTCATCAAGACAATGCACCAGCTCACAAATCCGTTATTGTAATGGCCAAAATTAATGAATTAAAGTTTGAATTGCTACTTCATGCACCCTATTCGCCAGATTTAGCCCCCTCGGATTATTTTCTGTTCCCAAACTTGAAAAAAATGGCTCAGTGGTCAAAGATTTCCCAACGATGAAGAAGTGATGTCGACAGTTAATGGGTATTTTGAGGAGCAAGATAGTTCTTATTATAAAAAGGTTAGCGAACTTATTGAACATCGCTGGGAAAAGTGTATAGAGCTGAAAGCTGATTATGTTGAAAAATAAATATATTTTTTTCGAAAATTTGTGTTTTCTTTGTTGGGTCGGGTAGTTACGGGACCACCCTCGTATAAGATGAATATAAAGAATAAAAAAGTAATTAAACTTTTTAAAACTAAATATGTGTTCTATATTTCGAGAAAAAATCGATTCGTGAGTTTTGTACGTTAATATGAAAAGCAAAATTTCACAAATTTACAAATTTGAAATTTTTGTTCAATCATTCCATCAATTATGTGTAATAAATGCGTGTGTTATATTTGTCATACCTTCCTCCATATTCTTCTGGATACGGAATAATAAATCCTTCAGGTGATGGTCTTGGTGAATTTCCAACCCAGAAATATGCATCTGGACCAGTGCCATCATATGAAAAACCTTTGATAAATATGGTACTTTCATCTACTGCATATGCAGTTCCTTTGATACCATGCGCAAATTCAACTAATTTTCCTATTAATTTTCCATAATATGGTTCTGGATGTCTGGCGGCATTTCCTGAAACAATATTAAATTAATTAATGACATAAATTCGTTCAATGTAAAAATATATTTAATTAAATAACATAATATGATCGATAAATATCTTTTTCAAATTATATATCATATATATATATATTAATTAAGTAAATATTCAAGTTACTATTATTTAAAAAAAGAAATTTTACAACACATTTTCTAATTAATTTTTTGTAAAACGAGATATCCATTTTTTTAAAAAAATTAAAAATATTTTTAATTATAAAATATTTACAATTTTTCAAATAACAGTATTTTAATATAATAAAATTAAAAGAATTTATTTAATTCTTATAGAGTTTCTATAAAATGTGTATAAATTATTAGGGTAAAAATGACTTTTTTATTTTTAAACATTGATTTTATTCCAAAAATATCCTACATCCATTACTTCTTCCAAGATTGATATTTTTTTAAAAACTTACTAATATTCTTTCAAATTTATATTTATTTGGAAAATTATAAATTTTTAAGCAAAATATTTATCTAATTTGATTTCGATATAATTTTTTACATATCTGTATTATATTAAACGATTAAATTTTACATAAAAGAAAAAATAGTATTGTATTAAAATGAGAAAAAATTGATTTTTTTAAAAAAATCTAAAAATATTACTTAACTGTTTATTATTTTTTTGTGAATTATATATATGTATGTATGTATGTACAAATAATATCAGCTTTGTGAAAATATTCCGTAAATTATTGTCGAGTTTTTATTAGGATATTGGCGATAAGTCACAAAGTTGGACATTGTTGATAGTGATCTCATGTTAGTGAGTACGGGGAGTAAAAAACGGTACAGAACAAC
>CP092087.1:22520363-22592863 GCA_029203775.1 Neoneuromus ignobilis
TGGTAGCATTCTTTGGGCTTTCGTCCAATAGTGGATTGATATATGGGCTTTATGATGATATGTATATGTATATGTATATGTATATATATATATATATGTATATATATATATATGTATGTATGTATCTATGTCTGAAATAACTGTATATATAAGGATTTTCTGTACAATTTTTAATACTTATTTTATTTACGTGTAAATATATATATATATATATATATATATATATATATATATATATATATATATATATATATATATGTATATATATGTATATTCAGACTGTTAGAAAATCTATAAATTTGTTGTATAAGTTTTATTTACAATAAAAATTATCAAATTATAAAGAAAATTAATTTAAATTTTTATATTTCTTTTTTATATGACTAAATGATATATATATATATATATATATATATATATATATATATATATATATATATATATATATTTATATGTATGTATGTATAATTTTAGTAATGTTGATTTTTTGTAATTATTTTTATTCTTTTAGTAAATAAAATTAAACCTAAAAAGTAATTATAAATAAATTGAATGTAGAAACACAACAAACATATATGTATTTTTAAACATCAATTTTGAAAATAATATTATTTTTCGGTCTAAAAATAGATTAAATCTTTAAAACCAACTAGTAATGTGCCATGTTAAAATACATGCACATACACAAATAAACATCATACACGTTCACGAAATCAGACATATATCAGATCTGCCACAATTGAGTATATCGTATCAAAGCCTTATTAATAGTATACAACGATACACAGATAGCCTTTATGAGCTGTGTGTCTTCATCCCCCAAAAACGTGTATTACGAGGGATGTATGCAGCAGCTTGTTTGCACTTCAAAGCTACCCGTCAGCGTCCCGTCATCTCGTAACATGCAGATTATCATCATCACGATACAAATTTATCTCAGGCGGAACAGTAACTGATATTCATGTCAAAAAAAGAACGGAATCGTTTGCCAGTTTTGTAAATAAGCGGAAGGGCGTGTACACGCGCCGAAAATAAATCGTTGCTTTAAAAAAATATTACACATGTTTAAAATGTTATATTTTTAAATATAATATTTTAAATATACGTACAAACAATTTTTTTTGCGCATAGATACATACGTACATATATATATATATATATATATATATATATATATATATATATATATATATATATATAATATTAACTTTATATATTATCGTTTCATAATTATAATCAATTATAACTATAATTATTAATATTTTTTCGAAAATGTAAAAAAACTATATCATTTTAAATACAGCATGTAATTTCTTTTTAATGGTGTTCGGTTACTCCAGGCACAAATTTCATTTACAACACGCTATTGTCTCATTATATGAAGTATGCGACATTTATCCATGTTCATTTCAAATTTTTACTGCCTATTTATTTTATCTATTTATATATAAATTTATATCCATATTTATCTATCTACATATATATATATATATATATATATATATATATATATATAATTTATTATCTTAAGAAAGTATACTTAAAGTTTCATTATTTAATTTAATTAATAATGTTTTAAAATGTCAATGACAAAAATTTGTTTTTGATAACATATATAATGATAAAACGATGATATAAATTTTTGACATAAAGGGAGATTAAAATTTGAATTCTTGAAATTAATCAAGGAGTTACATCGTATATTTACAAATAAAACTAGAGAAAATTAAAAAATCTGTATATTTTTGTATAGTAATTATTTATTTTTAAAAAATAGGTGAAATAAGGTATATGTAAAAATACTACTACATACTTTTAATCATAAATTACAAATATATAGAGTCATCCAAATATGACGCCTAGATTTATATTTTATTAAAAAGGAACATATGTATAGGGAAACATTTGTATAGTTTCTTTTTAATACAACATAAATCTAGACGTCGTATTTGGATGACCATATTTACTATTTTATTAGTGATATAATATAGAATAAAGAGATCATTTGTTAAAAACATTTTTTGCATGATTGAAAATATTTTTACAGTAATAAAATACTAATAAAATAAAAAATGTTTGAAATTTCTAAATATCAACAAAATAACAAATAAATAATAAAACAAATAAGTATTTAAAGGGAAATAATATTTTTATTATTTGAAATCTTTAAGACAATACTTAATTTTAAAAATGGTATTGAGTTTGTGTTTTCGTTAAATTTAATCATTAATATTTGTGTTATTTTTTTCACAACATTTTCTATTAAAACACGATCAAAAGCGTATAGATGCAATATTATTTTATGTAAGTAATTTTCTTTATATTGTACTATAAAGAATTCATTTGAAATTAGACCTTTATTAAGTTCTATTTCATTTATAGTCATCGATGAGGATGCAGCCATATAAAAATTAATTACTCTAAATTGGAATGTCTTTGTGATATCTGAAATAGATTCACATATACAATCGTAGTTTAAAATTAAGGTAAATTAAATGACTTTAATGTAGTTCTGAATAGAATCTCTTAACAAAGAAAAAAGCAGATGTACTCTGTATGATAGTTTTTATATTATCGGAATCACAAAAGAAGTAACTGTAATATTCTAAGTAAAACTAAAATGATAGAAAATTCAATAGATGTATCTTCATATTTTTTACAATTAAATTTTTATTTTGAAACTACATATACATTTGTAATATTGAGAAATTATAATTTTTTTAAACTAATTTCGTGTCAATTTTTTATATAACATTTAATTTTTAAAATGTAAATTGTTTAAAAACTTATCTATATTCAATATAATAAAAATATTATGAATAGTTAAAAAAACATCAAATATTTTATCGTTATAATATTATAAATAAAAAAATTAACATATACTACTGAAATATCAAAGAAATAATTTTAATATTATTTAAAATTTATTAGTCATTGATTATAACTGATTTTAAAAATATTAATATAATATTTTAAAAAATCATTTTTTTTTATTCAGCTCGTTTTCATCATCTTGAAATAATCATTCTTTATTTAAATATGTAGTATTTTAATAAAAACAATTTTATTATTGTATCTTATTGAATTCATAATTGAAATATTAAGTAAATTAATATAAAAGTTGATAAACAGGTAATTAAAAAAATATTTAAGTTAAAAAAACGAAGATTTTACAATACTAAGCTATTTAACACTGCGATACACTTTTATAAACGAATTAATGAAATATAAAATATGTTTATTAATAACTTAGGTGGAGGAATATATATATATATATATATATATATATATATATATATATATATATATATGTATGTATATAATTGTGTATATGTATTTATTTACACAAATCATTTATTTTGCATATAATTTTCTTCAAAAACAACAAGATAAATTTTTTTATTTCATTTACATAATTAGTTCGTAACATCGTGTGTAACAAGTTTAATTGACGTACTTGTAAAACCACGTTGTTAACCGTTTCATTAAGAATGATTCTAAAAAAAATTGAAAAAAATAAAATGTGTAAAATTCACTCCTACAGATGACGTCTGCACATTTTTGATTTGTTTCAAGTAGATGAAAGACACGTCGTACTTAACTAGCTCAGACAGACACAACAGCACGATGGCGAATTGCCAACCGACGGTCTGGTAGAGTTGGTTGGGGGAGCGAACTCATAACCATCACGAATCCGTTCATGCGCAAGCAAGATAAGACAAATATACTCGGAACATACAAACTCCGTGATACATGGGCGTAATATTGTTACTTGTTTTCGTTATAATAACGCAACGATACGATGTTAACTCATTTCACAAACGTCCATATTTTTGCTTTATAAATATGTATCACCGATTCAGTTGATAACCTGTACGATTTGTTATGTTTTCTTTATTCTATTTAATGGTTCTTTCTTTTCCCATTTGGGGCAAAAGTGAAATATTCTTTTTTCTTAAATCTCTCTCTATTTTTCATATATATATATATATATATATATATATATTTGCACACATTTATATATATATATATATATATATGCACATATATATATATATATATATATATATATATATATATATATATATATATATATGTGCACACATTTATATATATATATATATATATATATATATATATATATATATATACATTTGTGTGTGTATATTTTTCTAAAATGTTATAAAAAATATTCAAAAAATCAAATGTAGAAATTATAAGATAAATTTTGATTTTTAACATTGCACATTATCAACTATCTTTGATTTTTTGAAAATATAATATGGGCTTTACAGAAATTAATTTTCACCCCAACACCACAATAATTTAAAGTGTTCAATAATGGCGTCGCCATCGAAATGCATCAGCCGATATAATTATAAATAACAAGTGAACAATAAGTGATTATTGAACACTTTAAATTATTGTGGTGTTGGGGTGAAAATTCATTTGTGTAAAGTGAATCAGCCACAGTTCCAAAACAACCAATATATAATATGGGGCTTCACCTCATACTAGCTTCGCTTATTAACCCCTAAAATTGCTTCTGTTTAACAATGTACCGAGTACCATTAATTTAGTGCATAAAATTTGAACTTAGATAATTCTCAAAATTGTTATTAAATTGTTATTCTGTTGTATTTTAACAATTTGTTATAAAAATATTCAACAAACACGTATAAAACGTTTATAAAACATATACACATATCCATAATTGCCATATGTACTTAATTATACACAAACAATATTTTTAATTCACAGTAAAAATATTAGAAAGATATTTTTTGAAAAATCATTTATATGAAAAAATTAGTAGCCACTTTTAATACTTATAAAAAATAGATTATTCAGACTGTTATAAAATCCATTAAACAGCTTTCAATTATGTTTTGATTTACATTTAGTTTTAAAAATGAGTATCTATTAATATCTATTGAAAATTGTTGAAAAATTAAAATATAAAATACAATAATTATATAATTATTAAAATATGTTCAAATAATTTCAAATGTTAAAAAAATTCTAAAAAAAAATATATTAACGATTGTGTTTTAACATCGTGTAAAATTTTTTAATGTTCACCTTATAAAATAATCTATAGTATCGATATACTTGAATATATTTTTACGAAAACTAATTAATTTAATAGGAAATTCTAGCTTAATTGAAAAACTATATAATTAAAAGTACTAGTTCAGCACTAGGAAGCTAATAGATATGCTTTATACATAAAAAGTGCGATATCACTTTTTAATTAGTGGGGATTTATATTAGTAGATACTTTTAAAAAGATTTATGAATTAAAATTGATTTTAATTTTTAAAAATATTTACTGTTTAAAATAACTACATTTATTCTATATATATAATTTCTCTTATAACATAATTTAAAATTTACAATTAATAAAAAAATATTGAAATAAAAAAAATAAAAACTATAAATGTTTATTGTTTATCTTTGATATTTTCATTTTATTTATATTTAAATAATTAATTATTAATTTATATAAAACCAAATAAATAATAAAGCAGTTTTGATTATATATCTATCGAACAAGTGGAGGAAAAATTATTAGATTTATATAAATACCTAGCTGTAACAATAAATTCATTTTTATTATGAAAATCACATTTAGAAATCATTGTTCGTAAACGATAATAATAATTGGAATTTTGTTATAAGGAAGAATAAACAGAGATATGAAAGTAAAAAAAAAACTTAACATTATTAAAATCATTAATAAGAGTTTAAAGTTTCAAGAAAATATAAAAGAAAGCTGTTTATTTCTGGTATAAGAACTTCAAGCTCGATTATCTTGACGGTAAATTAAAAGATTTAGGTTACATAGATAATTCCTACTACTGAATTGAGTTACTAAATGAAGATATATTATTATTAATATTTATTTTGGTAGATTTTATAATGCAACAATCTGACAGTTATCATGTAGATCAGTAATTCTCAACCTTTTTTTCGTTACGGTACACTTTTAATAATTTAAAAATTTGGTGACACACTAACAATAAGATAAATTTAAAAGAATTTTACTTGGTTAATTGATTGATGTACCTACAATATATTTTATAAAAATAGCATACGATAATAATTTTCAATGAAATATAAAATGAAATTGCATTAAAAAGTAAACAAAATGTATATTTAATGATAAATTACAAATTACATTTAATGCGAAATTTGAGCTTGATGTTTTTTGATAACTTCATTTATATTTGGACGTAAAATTGATAATGCTACTCTCATTTCGTGATCCAGATTTATAAGTCTGAATCTTTTTTTCGTTTTTATGTCGATCAAAGCCGAAAATTCGAATTCGCACAAATAAGATATGGAAAATTGAATAACACACTTAAAACTTTTTTATGATATTGTCGGATAATCGTATCTAAGATTAATCCAGAACGAATTAATTGATTCTTCTGAATTTTTTGAAATTAAATCTCAGTTATTACACACCGAAATTTGTTCTTCTTTTTCTTTCAAAATATGGGTATTTGCTTATGTATGGGTATTTGCAGTGGTGGCACACTTCAAAAATATCATGGTACACTAAAGTGCCGCGGCACAGTGGTTGACAATCACTGATGTAGATGAACAAATGCATACTAGGGAATAAAGTGAATAATAAGTGATTATTGAATTTTTTATAAATCTTGTTGTATTGAAAAAGAGTGATATATTTGTTTTAATATTATTAATATATAGTAATAATAAAAGAATAATGTAGTTACAAAATGAATTAAAATTATGAAATATATTTTAAAAATATAATTATTAATTATTAAAAACGATAAAAGTATTAAATATTATATTAATATTGCAATAAAATTTCATGTGCATACAAATTAAACATAATTTTAAAATCTGATTGAATGTTAATCTGTATTAAAGTGAACTCTTTTTTTAATAATATTAAATAAATAATGTATCTACTGATAATTTAAACAAAAATAATATATATATATATATATATATATATATATATATATATATAATATGCATGGATACGTACATGCACGGATCAACACCTTTGCAAAAAATCGAAACAATATTTATTATTTGCAGAGCACAAGCACTAATCCTATAATGTGCGTTTATCGTCTTGACAGAGAGACTATATAACAAATCCTAGCCAGATTTGTACCAGCTTTATTCGCGACAACTTGAAACAATCGCTCGCGTTCTACAAATTGTTCCATAATCCACGCGTTTAGTGTTGTGTTGAGGGGATGAGTGGTAGGAAGCTTGTCTAGTATTGTCTATCCGTATGAAAGCTTCGTTTCATGTTTTGGTGCCTAACTACCCTAACAGTAGTTTAGTATACGTACATGAATGCATATGTTACACAGTTACATAGAGCAATTTTATATATATTTATAAAAGTTTACAAAATGTTTTTCTTCAATTTATATGAATTACAAATAATGTCTTAAATAATACCCTGAAATTCTAGTATATATTATTTTATATAGATTGATTTTAAACGTAATAAAACTTTAAATTGAATCCCTATCGAAAATTCTATCTAACCTAAAAAAACACTTTTATATATATATATATGCATGTATATGTGTGTATGTATATATAAAGATATGATAAAGAATGTTTTTTAGGTTAGATAGAACTTTCAATAGGAATCCAATTTAAAGTTTTATCATGTTTAAAAAACATCTTATACTTCGAAAAATTCAGTCATTTTTTAATTATTCATATTCGTTTTTCTTATATTAAATATCAATAAAAGAAACATTATATATAGTGGTCCAAATGAGACTAATTGGTTTTGATATATATTTATTTTGCTTACTTTCATTTACTATTCTTCAGTCTCATTTGGGTCACATTATAATAAATTAATTTTTATATCTTGACAAAATTTCAAAATCTGTAATTGAATTATAACTTCCTTATTATAATTACATTAACGAAAAATACCTTTTCATACAAATATTTTAAAATGAATGAATCATATATTAATGTAGATTTATTGTGTAGAGTGGCCTAAATGAGACTGAAAAATTTAGACTTACATTTACGACCTTCTATCATTTATTATTCTGTACTATCCTTTAACCTCATTTAAACCACCATATATAAAGGTAAATAAAAAAATGCCTTTTTTATTTTATTTTTTTTTGAAAAATAAAGATATGCTATAGAAAATTATTATAAAAAGGATTTGCAAAATCCCACGTTGTTATCATGAAAATTAGTTTTTAAAACGTAGTTATCAAATTTCAATTTATAATATTAATGTGTAAAGAGAAGCGTTAAAAGTTTCAAAAGACTTTGTTCAAGAATTCTATTAATAATTAATCTCTTATTCACTATTTTCACAAATTCAAACTTCGTCTAATAACTTTTTATGGTAAAAAATAAAATGTCATGTAAATCAATTTCGTTTCTAAAGCTAACGAACAATTCTCATCTGATTCCAATCAAATACTTCAAATTTCTATTGAAATGGATTAAAACGATAAATATACTGTGCGGAAACAATTACAATTAGGTATTGAATATATTGAAAAATACAGGTTCATTTAGTTTTTATTACGTGTTTCTTGAAACGTTTAAAATATTGTCATATATAGGAGTTATATTGTAAATTATTTATTTTAAAGTTATATCGTAAAAACAATATAATGAAACTTCCTTAAATTCAACTTCCATAAGTTGTTTTTTGATTAATTAATCTTTTTTATATGGCAATAGCATTTTCTAGAAAAAAATTATGTACCTATTAATCTATATTTTAAATTTTGATTTTGGCAAACAACTTACTTGCTTCATGTTAAAAATTAAAACAGAAATTATTTCATTTCTGTATTATTCATATTCTTATGAAAGTTTAAATTTATTAAACAATAAAAACTCTTGAACAAGAATTTATTGTATTTTATATAAATATCGTTGCAATTAATAATAATTCGACTTAGAGAATTTCGATTGTATTTTTTATTCAGATAATAAATTTTCAAACTTTCAATGTACGTTTCGAAGAAATTTTGAAATTATATTTTATAAAATATAATACTTTTTCCGAATGTACAGATTCTAATATAAATACATAACTATAAATTTAAATATACAAAAATTAAATTAAAAAGTAATAAAAATAGAAAATATAGTATATGTATATAAAAATTACGATATAATTTATTTTAAAATTACAAATAATTCTAAGATTTGCAATAAAAAATTTAAATCCTAGAGATTTTTTATAAACAAAAGCACTGTATTTTCATAATTTAAAACTTATATAAAGCAAGGTGTAGGTTGAACACAAAATTGACATCTTCGCCTCAGGGAAAACCTTTATCATGACAATAACCTTGGCCTTTAAAAAGCTGACATGACATTGACGATGATAAATATTATACTTGAAATACATTTTGATATATTTATATTTAAAACTTGATTACAATACTTAACTTGTTTCTTTTAATAAAATAAAGATGTTCGAATCATTTTTTTATAAGCTAACAATAAAATTATTATACAAAATGATATTTAAATTTCTCTAAAAAATAAATATGTTTTAATTTAAATTTTGTATCATAAAATTTATTTATTTGATAAATAAGACTATTAAAATTAGAATTATAGATAAAATCATATGTGTTTATTAAAAAATACAAGTAATTTAGGATTAAAACGATTTTAAATATTTACAAGAAAATAAGAATAAAAATAATTTATTAAGAATTTTCATATATTTGTATTTGTATTGAATATAATTAACATTTTGTAATAAAATTCAATGACTAACTTAGAAATTCTCTAAAGTAACCCAATTAAAATAACAATGTGTGGAAAAGTGATTATTTACATTATTTTAAACTAGTTTTTTTTATTTCCTTAGAACTTTATTAACAGTAACATTTTAAATATGTCCACGTTAACCCCAATACATTATGTTGTCTACAATAAACATGACACATGCAAAATAATAAAAAACGAAACGTGTTGCATTGTAATGGCAATGCATTACTTTATAGTGCGATGCATTACTTCCCGTTGTGAGAGGGGGAATTATAACACTACTACCCCCATGACTAGAAATTCAATAAATTATATTGCGTTTTATTGGCGTGTACCGGCAATATATTTTATGATCCACGAGTGTTGTAACTAATGATGTGCGGAGGGTTTTAACGATTGAATCACTACTTATTATGTGTATACTAACATTTTTACTTATATACGATTAGAATATATTTTGTGAAAAAGAAACACAGAATAATTAAATTAATGATTTTGAAAAAAGTAATTGTTATTTTTACATTTTTTATATTATAGTTTTTATTTTATATAAAAATAATAATTAAAAAAATAACGACGTAAATATATTTCTTAAAATTCTTAAATAAGTCACTATCTAATGTTTATTTTAATATATTTTTTAAATATGCATATTTGATATTAAAAGACACTGTTAACAAACTTATTTTAAAAAATAAAATCATAAGAAGTTAATTAAAACTCTAACTGATTATTACAGAAAGTAATTCTAAGTAAATCAACAGATAAATAAAAAAAAATCTAATGAATTTCATTTTATTATTAGTTTTATATTTAATTTTTCAACTTATTGTTTTCTAAATTGCTTACTAAATTATTAATGTATATTTTTGAATTTCATTGAGTCTGAATAATATATTTATTTATTTTTATACATTTTGAAAATTGTATTAATTTATTATTTAAAAAATATTTCTTGTTTTTTTTTATTTCTGTTATTTGAAATAATTGAATATATATATGCACGTATGTACACAAAAAACTATTTTTGTAATACAATATTTATTCATTATCAAAAAATAACTAAACAATTTACAAAATCTTATTATTAAAATATTTTTTTTTGTTTTCATTCACATACAGAAAAATGATATTATAGAGTTAAAAGTAAATTATTTCAATTATATTTTATTTGAAATAATCATTGTTAACAAAATAAAATCAAAAAATAGAATAAAATACAAAGTTTAAATGTATACAGAAATACATGTTTTTATAATGTAGAAAATAATATTTTTATAAAATAACACATTATTCTTTTTATTTCCTTAAAAACAGTGTTCTGAAAACTATTTTATTCTATACTTGCTCTAATAGTTTTTATATTTACACAAAAGGTATTTTATTCAAACCATTTGATTGAATTATTGTAGAATAGAATAATATAAAATCAATGATTAAAAATCAATATAAAGTTATATATTGTTTTAAAGTATATACAAATACATCAACCCATAAAAGTAAAAAGTAGCTCTGTATAATAGATTAAAACTTGTATCGTTTATACTTTTTACTATATAAAATATAATGTCAATTAGAAAGTCAATAAAAAATAATTGAGATTATTTATTAAACATTTTTTTATAATTTAATTAATATTTTAAAAAATTAATATGTGAACTATTATATCAATATTAATGATCATACATAAAATTTCATCAAATAACACAAAAATTATACAAACCAAAATAAAATCCTCAAATCAAAGATTATAAGAATGTATATAATCTATATAAATATTAGTTGTAATTGTATTTTTTTTATTTTTTTCGAGAAAAAATAGGAGTAGTTTTCATAAAAAATCAGTTTTTATGACTTTTTTTTGTTACACACACAACTCATACTCGTCGTTCAGAAAACATTAAGCTACAAAAAAGTATTTAAGTACAAAACATAATCTCTCAATAATACATTTTCAGACATTATATTCATATGAAAAAATACGCATACAGAAATCTCTTTCACGAACTCGACAATCTACTTTCCTGACATATTCAGCTAGATAAAAGCTTCAATAAAATTGAAAACACTCCCATGACGTCGCAAATGTCCACCGATCATTCGTCTACATCAATAAAGACGTTGTTTGAAGCCTGAACGAGACGTATAAATAATTCATATGGTGTCACATACGACCCCAGGCATCGGAATTCAGGAAACGAATAACTAGAACTGCTGCCTACTTTTTCCAGCGAAAGTGGACGTTATGCACTTTAGTACAATTCGACATTTGTTATCATAGCTATGTGCATACACTTGCATATACATATAAATATATACATGTGTATATATATAATTTTTATGAAAAAATACTTTTTATTCTCATACACATTCAACCAATCTAACCAATTTTTTCCTATTATATGTCAATTTAATGAGTTATGAAGTATACTTATATATACTCTAGCATCATATATCATCAAACAATTATAGGGTGCTCTAGATGCAATCTGTATTGGTTTATATTTAACAGGGACGAACTCTGATGAGAAAACATTTTTTTTTAAATATATATTATTCTATAATATAATTCATCATTATTAATAAATCACATTTCCTAAATAAAATGCCAAAAACTGGTATCATCATTTGTAGAATAGGCACATCAAGTACTTCTTTAATAACATAACTACATTATCCCTCAAAAATAAAAATTATTCTACTGATATTGAATTAAATTATGTTTTCTAGTACAAAATTAATTCTTAATTTATAGTATAAATAATTTTTTTTGTATAAGCAAACACGTAATATAAATACTTACAAATAAGTATTTGAGGATTTGTATAATTAGTTATAAAAAATAAATAAAATTAAAAATGTATAATGACTAGATATGTTATTTATTATTATAATTTTGTTACACTACATATTATCTAATTAATTTATTGCTCTTTTTATATAATTTTTAATTTTAAATGAAATAACTTAAAAATTATTTACTAATATTTATTTAAACACGTGTATAGTAAGCTAAAGCAGTAACTATTTTTATTTTTATTTATATTTTTAATATTAACTTTGGAAATTATAAACAACTAATAATATATTATTCTTTGAAAAATATATTCAAATCATCTAATTGTAATTTTATAAATTCACAAATATTTTTTTTAAAATAATGTAACAAATACTGTTTTTTAAGAAAAAGTGATATTCAGTGTAAAAAATATAAAATTGAAATTAAAATAAGTATACTGTTAAAATAAAATTATAAAAACAGGATGAAAAAACTATAAAAACAAATTGTTTGTTGTCTTGCAGACACATAAATAGAATCATACTGTGTAATATATATATATATATATATATATATATATATATATATATATATATATACGAGAGTCGTTTGATAAGTATGGTAAATTTATTTATTGTTTAATTTAATTAATTAATTAATTGAATTAAATTTTTTAATTTAGTTTTTCTGACTTTTTTACCATACTTATAAAACGACCTTCGTATATATATATATATATATATATATATATATATATATATATATATATATATATATTATATACATTATATACTCGAATTGATTTTATTTCAAAAAAGCCAATACACGCCTGAATGCAACTACACGATTATGTCACGTTCATTCTAGTCTCTTTGTGTGTTCAACGCAATCGAAATATTATCGACGTCGCATCGATAATGTCATCTTTTGTGATGAGCTCAAGTGTCTGTTCTAACAGCAAAAGCATCAGCTCCTATAATAACAACAGCGACTCTGAATTCTAAGACGAAGATGATGATGGCTTGTTCAACAGACTACTTGAAATGAGTATATAATCTATAAGGACATATTTTTTTATTTCACATTTTCAAAAAGTAATCGAAATAAAAAATAATAGTCACAAAATATGTAAAAATCGATCAAAAGTGCACATTCAAAAAACGAGAAATAAAAGCAATGTATACCGCTCTCTCTCTCTCTCTCTCTCTCTCTCTATATATATATATATATAGAGAGAGAGAGAGAGAGAGAGAGAGAGAGAGAGAGATTCTAGATTATAAAAAACCTTCCATATTTTTATAAGATAAAATAATCTACTTTTAAATAATTGATTTACTAAATCAATTAAATAATTTTAAAAACAAGATTTTTTTAATGATCATAAAGAAGCATTTTTTTCATTAATTTCGTTTCATATTTTCGAAACAAATAATAATTTTCTATATTATATCTGAAAATACGAAAAGTGAATAATATAGGCTAAATTTAAGTTTCAGATTCAATTGAATCCATACAGATGATTATAATATACATTAACGTCGAATTTTTTAACTATATACATGATAATTACCTTGACAAATAAACATGAAAAATTTTTACATATATACAATCTCAAAGATTCACATTTTTCTCTCTCTTTCTCATACACACTCATGTGTATATATATAAAGAGAGAGAAAGAAAGAGAGAGAGAATAACTTATTTTTATTATTATACTTAATTCAGGAAGTAGTTATTAGTTTAAGTAATAAACTAAACATGACATAATTATAAAAGACGTTATATTAAAAGACATAATTTACAGATATTTTTCTTGTAGACCTGTACTGTTACTATGAAATGAAATTAATCTAAAAAGCATAATGTCAACGTTGATTCATTTCAAAAGAAACTCAAGATTAAATAGAATTCCTTTGCTGATATATTATTACGGACATGAAAGAAATAAAATAATGCTTTTGTTAAGCATTTGAAATTAATTAATCTGAAAATTACAATTGCTATTTTTCTTAAAGAATATTATTTTGTTTTAATATATATATATATATATATATATATTATATATATATATAAAGTTAATGTCACTTGGACGTTTAATAAAAATCAGATAAGAAAATCGACAAGCATGTTTATTTGTAAAATACATATAGGACTATATGTATACACAACAATATCCCACGGGAGATTGAATACGATATAGCGATGATGATATCCATCTAGACAGGGGAAAATTGGAGTGTGAGAGTGCTTTTCAACTTTCATGCACCCTACCGTAGTCGTGCCACATTAAAGTGTCCAGAGGAAGCAATGTGCACGGAGATTTCAGATGGGATAAAATGTTTTGATATTCATCGGGGTTTTATATAAATCGGCCTATTTCTGCGAATGATTCGTATGTTTTTTTTCATCAATATGTATGGACAAATAAAAACGTCATCGAATGATTGGGAATTAAAAAAAATGCTTGTTTAAAATTAGTCACTGTTTTTAGATTTTAATGTTTTTTGTATCAAAAAGTAAAATATAATAGAGGTAATCAATAAAATTATTTCAATTTACTGCTAATAAAAACGAGATTCTTAGAGGAAAATTAAAATTAAAACAAATCCAAGTATATAATTGTAAATTAATATGGTTTACCTATAAATATTACATTAGATTTTTTGTTTATGATATTTTAATACAAGAAATATTTTTCCTTTTTGATAATTCATCTGAGTAAATAAATTTAGTTCTAATGCTTAATTGTTATTATTGATGACATTGATAAATATTTTATGGTTTAAAACATCACAAAAAATGATATAAATACAATAAAATTTACATTAATAACTACATTCATTTCTAATAATTAGTTATTTAGTTAAATATCAAATGTTAAATTATTTTTTATATTTTTCTGAATTAATCTATAATTGCATTATAAAATAACTAGATCATATTAAATATTCTTTTTTAAAAAATATCTTGTAATTTTCTACAAAATCTGTATTTATCTATAATCTCTCTCTCTACACACACACATATAATATATGTGTGTGTGAGTGTGTGTATGTACGTACGAGTAAAGAAAGAAAAAGAAAACTAGAATTACTTAATAGATAATAATATGGTATAAAAATATAATTTCATATTAATCGTAGTTAAATGTAAGGAAAATCATTTCATACATCATTTTACATATTAAATTTAACATAACCAATATTCTATGTTAGAAAGTATATACATGTCATTTTTATAAATGACATACCCGGAAGTGAGCATAACTGTAAAAGCACAACACAGGATGTAACATATTTTACATTCAAACCAGAACGAGTAGAAAGCAATCACAATATAGCCACAATCTATACATTCGAATATCTACAAAACGTTGTCCCTTCTTCAAACACAATGCTTCAGTTATATTTGAAGTTCGACGATATCCTTTTTTTTAGAAAAAAAAAACGTTAAAAGCTCATATGTCTAGTCGTATTGTGTATATCGCTTTTCTCTGTCGGCTATATAGTCAGAATGTATTATGTCAATGTTTAAAATATAATTCACGATACAATATTTTATTCATTTTTTATAAAATGTCGACGTTTTATTCATTATTATATAAATATATATGTAAAACAATATATTTTATTACAATTTATCATTCAATTTAATAGCGTGTTTTACTTTCACCGTTCATGCATTGTAATTTCTAATATTGTGTTGTAAATCAATAAAATAGAAATTAGTCGTCATTATATTATTGTTTTATAAATTCAATTCCATAACAGCTTGTATTTTCAAATACAATACACATTGTAAAATGAAAACATACAAAAACTCAAATAGAAAATAATTTCAAAGCAACAATAATATAATAATAAACAGGTATCTTAAATATTAGGTTGGCAAATATCTCCCTTCCGCCTTCTGGTCTTTTGAATTTCGCAGCTATGTACAAAAAAAAAAGCGGAAGGGAGATACTTGCCAACCTAATATTTTTAACTTTATATATTTTTATTTATCTCACTTTAATCAAATCGTTTTAATTAAAAACTATATCAAGTTCATATATTTTTAAGAATGATCTATAAATTTGTGTATTTCATTTTTTTGTCAAGTATGTTTCAATCATTAACTTGCAATATTTTTATCAATTTGAAAATTATTTCATAAATTAAAATTACCAATCAAATTATTTTTGTAAAAAAAAATAATTACAATAAAAAGTTAAAATTATAAACATAATGAATTAAACTAATTTCTTAATTTTCAAAATGCGGACCCATTCTATTTTAAATAAATAAAAACCATTCATTTAACCTACGATCACTTTTTTCAAAACAGAAATAAGAATAAAACGGAATACAAAAATTTTCTTTAGATGGATGCTAAATATTCGATTTTCCATCTACTTTTCAAACAATTTTTTCAATATCTTTTTTCCAGTAATTGGAAGACGTTTTTCGTGAATGATTTCGAAACATTTCTATCAAGTAAATCAATGTCAACTCACAATACAGCCCACGGAGAGCTACTGCCTACCTCCTTTCGGACGAATAAAAAGTTATTTCTTACCGCACTAAAAGCTTTTATTTTAATCAATGTTAAAACCATTCACAATTTTTGAACAGCTTTGTTTGAATACACAGTACAGTTGTATTTGAATGTTACTTTTATAGCAATAATACGTTTGCATAAAATTACTACTTACATTGTTTTAAATATATTCAAACGAATCAAATGTACTTGAGAATTGCTAAAATTTCAAAACACACACTTATTTTGATTATCTATCTGTAATAACAAAAGGAGGAAAACATTAGAAAATAAATGAAAAATTATTAGATAGTGTGTTTGATTTTTAAAATAGATACTATGTAAATATAGTTGTCATTTCTATAAACGTATCTCAGAGATTTTATTTTCAAAAAGATTAAATTAAACGAGTAAAGAACAATGCATTTAAATTTTCTCATTCTTTTTAAAATCTAACAGCAGATTTAAAGAAACATTTACTTTTAAAATCGTAAAACAGTTTATGTTGAATTATTTATTTATTTTGTTATTACGAAATTTATCTCGAACAATATATTTAAACTGTTAAATGTATATAAACCATTACTTTAATTTATATTTAAAAAAATAAAAATAAAAAAATTAACAATAAATTGCATGTTATTTAAACATTATTTTTACAACAAATTTGTAAATTTAAAAATCATTATCTAGTTACAAAATATAGGGTTTTCCAATAAGCACTTCAGAAGTTTAAATGGAAATAAAATAAAAAGTATTTAATTAATTAATTATCTTTTGACTTTTAAGCATATTCTATGGCATTAATGATGGAACACAATTTCACTCATATGACCACCACGACTTCACTTAAGATAGTGCATTCGTTTAGTTCAATTTTTAGTCACTCCTTCACATAATTGTAATCCAATTTCATGAATTACATTTTCAATATTTATTTTTAAAGCTTCTGTTATTTGTGGTTTATCAACATAAACCAATGGTTTCAGATAACAAAAAAATATCTAGTAACAAAAAATATGCTTAAAAATTCTTCTAATTTATCTGAACTTGTATTTATTACCTAAAATAAAAATACAACTCAATTGAATCTATTTTATACTATTAAAGAAAGTGAAAATGAATAAAGTGACGTTTCTATGAGACTAAATAATTGAAGACGATTGAAAGTTATTCTAAATAAAATACCAAATAATATTTTGTAATTATTTTAAAATACAATCCCAGTAATTTCTGTGTTCTTAACATTAAAACTATTTTAGAAAATTTGTCCGCTTTTTTTCGTAATTAGTTACACCTTGTAAATTAAATTATATATTATTTATTAATATAAATAACTTGGAAATATTTGTTTATAAATATCAGAACTTTATATTTGACGAATATATAATATTTATAATAAATTAAATAGTGTTACTAATAAATACAAATAGATTTAAAAAAATAATTTGGAATTACTAGTTTATCTATTTAAATTATAATTATTTGTTTTAGTACTTTGGTGACAAATTCACTTTATCATAAATAAATCATTCATTTCAACACCACAATATTTTTTATAAATATTTAATAATCACTTATTGTTTACTTTATCGCGCATTTTGGTCACCGCATAATTTTTAATTTTTTATAATTTTTAATATTATAAAATTATTTCAATAATTTTTCAAAATGTATGAATTTAAAGATTTTGTATTACAGTTTATGATGACAGTAGAATAGTCAACGAAATAAATATTAAATAAATCTTGTAATGTTATGATGAGTGATTTATTTGTTTTATTTGAATTGATTTAATTTTTTAAATAAAATTTAATTGAAAATAACTATATTATATAATAACAAAAATATTATTTATAAAATGTGAAACTGGATTTAAATCAAAAATTAATTTTAATATACGAGAATTAATTTAAAAATACTACCGTTTTCTTTTGAAACAGTTTTTTATATATAAAATTATCATATTTTCCAATCAATTTAAAAAACATCTTTTCATTTACAATTGTTTAAATATAAAACACTATATAAATTAAAATTATAAATACACATACATATTAATCTTTTTCACAAATATATTTTATTTGTTTTGAAATTACAGCGAATTCTTTTTTATGCAAATGAATTATCACTCCTAAATAATACAAGATTTAAAAAAACGATTAATAATTATTTATTTTTCACTTTATTTATTAATAACAATAATAAGTTAATGTACATTTAATTGGTGATCCCATCATCGTTAAAACGCTGTATTATATGTTAAATATTTTTATATTTAAAAAAATTATTTTCATTTTAATTAAATCTTTTTTACGTAATGATTTAAAACTTAATTTTAAAGAATAAATATTTTTCAAATAATAACTGATTTTTTGATAAATTTAAATATTATATGAAAAAATAAATATATCATTAATTCGAGAATTTAAAAGAAATAAAATATTCTAGTCACGTTTAAGAGAGAAAAAATAAAAGAAAGGAGTTAACAAGGAAATAAATAATACTCCTCCAATTTTCACATTATAATAATTAAGTTCGCAAGAAAATATTTAAATATATTTTTACTAAATACAGAAATGACATGTAAAATTATATATAAAGATAATTTTAATTTTTTTCATTTCATTAACCAAATATTAAGTTCGAGATTTTTGTGTAATTAGTTAACATTCATATTTATTCTATTTTAATTGAAAGTTAAATGATTAAAAGTCAAGAGTTATAGAATACGTTATTATACTTTTATTATCAATCATGATTAAATATTCTGATGAAAACTGCACTGACACGTACGGCTATAATGGATACCGAAACAACCCCTGAAAATTGAATTGTAAGACAATTCAATTTTTCCATCTTTTACATTCGTAATTCTTCACGAAATTTTCAAAAAGTGTATAACGAACGTATAAGGCTCTCTAGAACATAATGTTATAAAAATAATTCGTTTTCTTAATTATATCAGACTTTTTATGTCATTTTCTTAATTTACATTAAAATGTGAACATAATTCAGTTTGTAAATTAAATGTGTTAGAAGACATTTTAGTATATTTATAATTTAATTATAGCTACATAAGTATTTTAAAACAATATTTTTTACTCCAGACATTAGAGGAAATAAAAATATAATGAAATAGTGAATGTTAAATTGAACGTATAAAAAAAATGTAATTCTAAAATTATATTGTAACAGTACAGAATATTTTAATAAATATTTTTAAGTATTCTTCATACCTACAAAAAATATATTGAATAAATCACTGCCTCAATACCACAATGCTTTATTAAATAATTCAATAATGGTTTATTAATAACTTTTTTGTTTATGCGCGTTTAGATGATGATGTCAACATTCTCGAAGAACAACGTAGAATATCTAACTTTTGAATTGATTTAACATATATAATATATATATATATATATAGAGTGTCGTTTGGTAAGTATGATAAATTTATTTATTGTTTAATCTAATCAATTAATTTAATTAAATTTTTCAATTTAGTTTTTCTTACTTTTTACCACACTTATCAAATTACCCTTATATATATATATATATATATATATATATAGAGAGAGAGAGAGAGAGAGAGAGAGGGTGACCCAAACGAAACTGAAAGATTTAGATATATATTTACTTGCTTACTATTATGTATTATTCTTTACTATCCTTCAGTCTTATCTGGCCCACCATTTATATATATATATATATATATATATATATATATATATATATATATATAAATGTATGTTTTTAATTCTAATTATTAAGTTAGTGATAAACCAACTCAATAATTATTTATAAAATAAAATCAATACATTTATAAAAATCATATAATAATTCAGATCAGTTTTATCTATTTAAAATAAAATTACCGGTATAATAAAATACTCTTTGAACTTTAATCATAAAACGAGATTATTTTGTGATGAGATATTTTTGGTAGAATATTTACAACTTCTTGTTTTAAGAATGAAGACGTAGTATCTGATAAAGTTTGTTTCATATTGTTATTGTTTTTGTTGTTATATTTTCATAATATTGTACGAGTGTAAAAAAGGTATCTGTACAGTAAATTGTTCGAGAAATATCTGCGATGTGTTTGGAAATGATGTAGTTATTGAACGCATATGTCAAATTTGGTTCAAAAACTTCATTCTGGTTATTTTTAGTTATATCATGAATTTCATTCTGAAAAATATATTACTGTTGATGGATGACAGTAGATGGTAACTCAAAATCCGTTATAAACTTTAAGAGAATTAATAGATAGACTCAAAATAAATTATACGGCAAATAAATATCACTTAAAAAATTAATATAATTTAAGAACTTATCATTTGCATACCACACAAAACAATGGAAAAAATTAATAAACAGACTTATGATATGCACAATTTTACTTTTTTTTAAAAAAATGAACCACTTTTGAAACGAATTATGACAGTAGATAAAATGGGTTTTGTACAATTATATAGTGAGAAAATGCAATTGTCACCAAAAGGTGATACAGTACTGGAGACTAATTAAAGGCCGAAATACATCCAAACAAAGTGTCTCTATGCTGGTAAAAGGATTGCAAAAATATGTTTTTTTTTTGGAATTTTAAACACTGATGAAACTATTAATTAAGATCGCTGATTGAATTGAATAAAGTATTGCCTATTAAAAGACCAAACTTGGTAAACAAAAAGGGTATAATCTTTCGCCGAGATAATGCAAGACCTCATATAATAATGAACACCTAATTAAACAACCTCTTATTTATCCAATCTGAAATCTTCGGATTACCATCTATTCTGATCTTTACAAAATTACATTAATTGGAAAAAATTAAATTCATATGAAGAAATAAAATCGTGCATCGAATTTTTGTTTATAAATATAAAATAAATACACTTCCTAACAAGCGGAACACAGCAATGAGAAATAACATAAATTATATATTCGATTAAATAAAAAAATGTACGACAAAAATGTTTTTATTTCATGCATTAAAATCGATACAACTTTCTATTAATCAAATATATTCATTCAATGCATTTCTAATCGTTAATACTTTCTTTCTTTAATATTATTATTTAAACGGAATATGATACTAATTTATTTTTTACAAAATACGTTTATTTACTTGATATTTCTTATAACTGAAACCTTTTAATGTTTAAATTATTTAAAGAAAATGTATATTACTTTACTAAAATGAATTACCATTAAAAACATTAATAAAGAATTATATTAAAATTATATATTTGGTTTTAATTTTTTCACTTCTTTATTATTATTAACATTTCAAAAATATGTAAAGTTTAATATGAAAAAACATTTTATTAAAAATAATTTTATATAGTAAGAATTATATAAAAATAATATTTGGTTATAAATTCCAATTATTTAATGAAATAATTATTTGAAAAATTAGACCAAAAATGTTTACGTATTATGAAATAAATGGTAATAGATTATATATTTTGTTTAAATATAATTTAAAAAATTATTAATGAATAGAATAAATAGCGAACCAAATTAAAACATTGTGGTTACTTTTGACTGCATTGAAAATAAATCTATTTTTTATTTTAATTGTTTTTGAATCTCATTTCAAAAATGTTGTCATCCATCAAATTTTTTTCTTGATAATTTCAATTAATTATAAATTATTAAAAATTAAATTAAATGAAACTTTATCGAATAATTTAAAAAAAATAAAAATATATTAATTAAATTTCGAACTAAATTCGTAAATTAAGATTCACAAAAGTATTGCAGCCTAAACTCATACTTATATAAAATATAATATCATGATTGCAATACTCTAATATACAATTTTATTCAATACAATCTCTATAAGTTTATATATTTGACTAATTAAACTAATGAAATCAATATAAAATAAATTAAAATTTGTTACATGGCAAAAGATTATTAATATAAAAAAAGTGTTTGACAATCATTATATTTTTTGAATTGTATATTATATTGGGGTTTAATTCAAATATATTTTTAAAGTAAATCTGTTTTTAAAATATTTGTATCATTCAAATTAAATTGACAAAAAAATATTAAAAAAATTAATGTTCTACATACTTATATATATATATATATGTATATAATAAATCAGTCTCGCTAGAATATAATCTTATATTTTAATCGATTTTATAACCTTAAGAACGGTCATAGTTAAAAAAAAGAATAATACATTGTTGCATACGTCTGTATCCCCTCTTAATGATGCAAATGGTCGTCCTGTTAAGTTCCGGAAAAGGGTGGCGGTGATTTCCCGTTTTCTTTTTACACCCTTTGAAGCATTTCTGCTCTATCGGGTATCGATTTCTCTATAATACGATACGATTGTATAAAAAGTACGTTTTCTTTGAATTGATAAGATTATTTTATACTCAATAGGATATCATTGGCGAATTCAAGTGTCGTTGCGTTTCAAGTAGTCTCAAGTGAGAAGTCGATTTTTGAAAATATTGACAATATTTATTCATCGAGATTAGCTAGATGAATATTGCCATTGGACAATAAATATGAATCAAACGAGAATTTTAAAAAAGAAATAAATGTATTTATGTATTTTTAAATGAATTATTTAAAGAAATGATGTCACTGTTCTAGGAAAGTATTTTAATTAAAAATAATAATGTTGATATAAAAATAAATTAATATTTTATGCTTTATAATATACTTGATTTTTTACTCAATCTGTAAATATTTTTTTATTTTATATATATATATATATATATATATATATATATATATATATGCATGTGTGTGTATGTGTATAAGTAAATATACGGATAAAAATAAAGAAGCTAAAAGAAATAAACATTTACGCAATTATCACAAAAAACTAATTGATTAAAAGTATTTCTATAAAAAAATAAAAAAAAATAAATAAACACAGATTTAAACAATTTTTGATTTAAAAAGTCAGTAAAATGTATTTTTACAATTATATTTTTTATTAAATGTAAGCTGCAGTGGTTATTCTACGCACCTTAAAACGTTTTTAGATTCCTTTCTTTCTTACCTTATTTCTTAACTTATTTAAGAAATATCTAATATTAAATTTTTGTCACAGAGTTACTTATTTTCACCTTCAATTCGATCAGTAAGTAATGATAAATTAATATGGTTTTATCAAACTTTCACAAAAACAAATCCATATTTCATTGGTATTAAATCGAGAAAATTAAAGAAAAGCATGGGACTTTTTTATTAAACCAAAAAGATAAAGAATTTTTTTTTTTAAAAAAAAATCGACATCTATGTTTATAGAGCTATCGTTATTTATTTTATTTATTAATGATTTTTTAAATTATGTTAAAACAAAATATATAATCCTTTACCATTGATTGCATAATGTGTAAACATTTTTGGTTTAATTATTCAAATAATTATTTGAATAAATAATTGGAGTTTAATAGCAAATATTAATTCCAAGAACAATTCTCATTATATATAAATACAATATTCTATTGAAAATTTCACTCTCTTATCTTCCAGTAATTGAAATAAGAGCCAAAGTTGTAAAAAATCACGATAAACGATACATGCAAGGATTGTTCTTCTTAATGTTATCTATGGTAATTGAGAAAAAAGTATTAACTTTGTAATTGTCACTAAGAACTTTTATAGCTTCATGAGATTTTTCTTTACTTTATATTTTCACAATATGTCTCTTAGTCTTGTGACTTAGATAAAAAGTACTTTCAGGGAAAAAACATATTTTTGTTAATATCATACAAGAATACCATCATAATAACAACTATTATATGATTTAAATTGTATATGTCTATATCTATTTCTTCCAGAGATTTTTTTTAAATCAATCATTTTTTAGTAATCACTATATATATATATATATATATATATATATATATATACGAGGTCGTTTGATAAGTCCGTGTAAATTCCGAAAGATGGCACCACTGGTGCATATCGAGTTTATTTTTAATTAGTAACACCTCTTGGAAGAACACACATCAAGTTTCAGCCATATCGGTCTATTCCTTTGTGTTTGACAATCGTTGGAATCAAGGAAATCGAGTGATTGTCAAATAATGGACGAAAAAGAATTTCGCGTGTTGATTAAACACTACTTCATTAAAGGCAAAACGCCTCAGGAGACTAAACAGAAGCTTGATAAACATTATGGTGACTCTGCACCTTCGATTAGTGCGGTTTATAAGTGGTTTCAAAATTTTCGGAGTGGCCATATGAGCACAAGAGACGCTGAACGTTCTGGACGCCCTGTTGAGGTCACCACTCCAGAAATCATTGATAAAATCCATGATATGGTGATGGATGACAGAAGAGTGAAAGTGCGTGAGATTACTAGTGCTGTAGGCATCTCGTGTGAACGGGTACATGATATTTTGCACCAACATTTGGACATGAAAAAGCTATCCGCCAGGTGGGTGCCGCGATTGCTCACGATCGACCAAAAACGAGGTCGTGTGAAGTGTTGCAAGAACGGTTTGCAGCTGTTTCAGCGAAATCCGCAGGACTTTAAGCGTCGTTTCATCACTGTAGATGAAACATGGATACATCACTACACTCCTGAGACCAAAGAGCAGTCTAAACAATGGGTTATCAAGGGGGAATCTGCTCCGAAAAAGGCGAAGACAATTCCTTCGGCCGGGAAGGTTATGGCGACTGTCTTTTGGGATTCGCAAGGAATAATCTTTATCGACTATTTGGAAAAGGGTAAAACCATTACAGGTGCATATTATTCATTGTTATTGGATCGTTTGAAAACCGAGTTGCAAGAAAAACGTCCCCGATTAGCCCACAAAAAAGTCCTCTTTCATCACGACAATGCATCAGCTCACACCTCAGCAGTTGTGGCCGCAAAACTAATGGAAATAGGGTTCCAAATCGTTTCACATCCCCTCTATTCTCCAGACTTAGCTCCATCGGACTATTATTTGTTCCCTAATATGAAGAAATGGCTCGCGGGAAAAAGATTTTATTCGAACGAGGAGGTGATTGCAGGAACGAATGACTATTTTATAGACTTGGACAAATCCTATTATTCGGAAGGTATCAACAAACTAGAACAGCGTTGGATGAAATGTATAAGCCTAAAAGGAGACTATGTTGAAAAATAATAACGATTTATTCAAAAAAAATGAAGCAGTTTTTATTTTTACACGGACTTATCAAATAACCCTAGTATATATATATATATATATATATATATATATATATATATATATGTGTGTGTGTGTGTATGTGTGTGTGTATGTATATATTCGAGGGTCGTTTGATAAGTATGGTAAATTTATTTATTGTTAAATTTAATTAATTAATTAATTTAATTAAATTTTTCAATTTAGTTTTTCTTACTTTTTTACCATACTTATCAAACGACCCTCAAATATATATGTATGTATGTATGTATATATGTATGTACAAATTTTTATTGATACATTTATCGAGAATTAAATCTTTGTAATTAATTAAAATAAATATACTGTACATAACTCAAATTGCAATGTATATAATTTTTTTTCGATAGTCGAAATAAAACCAAAATATGAAATAAGAAACGAAATTATTTAGTATAAAGAATAAATATTTTATTGTTAATACAATATTAAGTTTTTATAACTTATACCAAAAGTAATCAATATCATTTCTAAAATAAAATATGAAAAGAAATCAGGAAATGAAATACTATGTCTATTGCACTGTATTTCATTTCTATAAAACGATAAAAAAGAGCATGTTTCATAGAATGAACAACACACTTTTCAACAATTATTATTTCTACACTTTCAATCGCCGTTCATTCGATCCGAATATATTGTGGAAATCTACTAGTGCAAATGTCTATACAATACACAAATGTGTTTGTGTAACGTGTTTGTTCCAGGAAACATTGGAGTAAATCCGAACGTTATGCAGTGTTGCCGCCTTATCGCTGTTTATTAAATTAAACAGATCCGCGTGTCTATAAAACAATCCCCTTTGTCGTGATGGTAACGGATTTCGCTTTCATCTCAATGTCCAGACTTTTTCAACGCGGAGGGCAGGAATAAAAGTGAAATCCGTCGCAATAAAATACTGTCACGTTTATAAAAAACGATACCGGGATTCTATTTTAAACGACATATTTTAATTGTGCTTTTTGTAAAGTTTTTTTGCTGAATTTATATTTTTTTAAACGATACGACTTTTTTTAATAATTTCAGTGAAGTTAATTACTTTTAAACATTTTTTTTACATTAAAAATTTAAATGAACATGGTCATTTAGAATTATATTTTGTTTATAATTTAAACACGAGTTTTTAACAGTTAAATAAATATATTTTTATAAATAAACATTTATTTTGTATTTACAAAACATTATCAAATTTATTCATAATTTTTAAACTTTGTCAGAATAAAGTTTAATTCAATATTGAAATTTTTCTAATGAAAAGTTTTATATGCATATCCATTTTTATACACACACACACACACACACACACACACACACATATATATATATATATATATATATATATATATATGTGTGTGTGTGTGTGTGTGAGTGTGTGTGTGTACATTTACCAATTAATTTAAACAATTTTCTTATTTCAAACTCTAATTGAGAATAAAAAAATACACATTAATAAAAACTCTTGCTTTGTATTTATTTAAAATTAAATATTTTTAATTTCACTGAAAATAATATGTATTATTTAAACTTCTGTTGATTTAGATCTTTTAATAATAAACCTTACTAGACGATAAAAACATTTTTTCATAAGTGCATATTCTCTAAGATAATTTCAATAAAATGTACTTAAAGAAAATGCAAATATTTTCATGAATTAATAAAAAAAATATTTTCTTTTATATTTGTTGGTGAAAAATATCGAGTAATCAAAAAACTTGAAAAATTATTAATAAATTAATTATTTCAATATGCAGTTAAGAACTCTTCAGCTTGCCAAATGAGAAAAGATACCAGGTTAAGAAACACAGATGTACAGATATAAACAGACACATACACACACACACACACACACACATATATATATATATATATATTAGGTTGGCACATCTCCACATACACACATAGCTGCGAAATTCAAAAGACAGAAGGCACAGGGACATATTTGCCAACCTAATATATATATATATATATATATATATATATATATATATATTTATATATATATATATATATATAATATATATATATATGTAATGAAAATAACGGAAATATTCTAAATTATTAAATCAAATCAAAAATCCTATTTATATTTTTAAAATTGAACGATTTTTAAAAAGTAAATATCACAAAATTTCTAAATAAACTATTTAAAAAATAAAAAATACTATATTTTCTATTTTTAACCGTTAACGTATTAGTTACAACGTTATTGATTAAACATTTCTATTTTAATAAGCGAGGCTATAACATTTTTTCTTGAAAATCATACTTGTATATAAAATATAGTTATAAAATATTATTCATTATAAAACTTATGTTCTTTTTCTCATATTTGCAATTAACAGAAATAAATTGATAGAGACAAAAGTACTAATTAAATGAATCATAAATTGTTCATTTTGTGATAAATATTGTAGATACTTCTGTATAGATTGTTTTAATGAAATTATTGAGCAGCTCAGGTAGGAAAATTTAGAAAATAAAAGGAAGCGTGCAATTTTAATTTCCATGTTTAAAACTTTTATAAGGTTTTCTACTTCGAGGGATTATAATAAAAAAACAATTTTTCCTCCATTTTATAACAAAAATAATGTAATAAAAATTAAATTGCAAAATTACAAAAAAAAATGTTAGGAAGTTTAATTTTTCCTAGAAGTACTCGGGCTTGGAATGCTCTTCAATCTTATATTTTCAAAGTACAGTCTTCCTTAATAAAGGTTTTTAGAAATGAGTGGTATGAGATTTGAAATTATCAGTAAGGGTATTATTGTTATTAATTATCATTCGTTTTGCGCATTGTGATTTTTTTATATTCATAACGACTGATTTCTAAAAATAGGAAAAATATAATATTTTTATATATCTTTACAATTATCTTCAATTTTTCTCATTGCTATTAAAATCCTAAAACAAAAATAAGAAATAATATAATGGTATTAAAAATTATGACTATGGTTTTGATTTTCAAACACAAATAATTTAAACTTATTATCATCTTATGATTTAAAATACCAAATTTGTTAAATTATTAAATTAAATAATGATTTATAGTATTATTAATATTAATTATTATTATTAATATTAATTTTGTTTAGAATTATCCGATTATAACTCATTAAATATCCAAACAACAATTCATTATTTTTTTTTAAAAAAAAAGAAAAAATCGGTATTATTAAACGAATTCTTTTTTCATTTCAAATGAATATATAAACTGAATTTTGTGTGTATCAACTTAAAAATTAAAAGCAAAGAATTAAAAAATGTTTATGTTCTAATATATACAAATTTATATACATGAATTAATTAAAAGTACTATAATATGACAATTCACAAATGTGTAATCTTATATTTTCATTAATTTAAAAAAATAAAATATACCAAAAAGTACATGTGAAATATATTGAATTTTAAAAAAGGAATAAAATTCATGATAAAGATTTTAACTGAATAGTGAATGTTTTAAAAATTAATAAATAAAAATATAGACATGTATAAAAAATTTTAAATGAAAAATAAACATATATCATCTAATATCTTTATTATTTTAAAATTAATTACAAATATATATATTTTTTAAAAAAATATTATCATTTACAAAGAAATTATACACTAAGAAATGCATTCATATATTTAAATCTTAACGATTTATTTATTACTTCATCGCCTTACAACACCACATTACAGCAATAGTTTCGTAAAATACCAAAATTTATTTCATTCGGACAAATGATGGCAATCGTAAATGTACAGACTGAACTATGAGTAGTCCATAAAAAAACGTGTTGATAACTTACACGTTTGAACAATTTTTATTGTAAATTATTGTAGAAAGTAATTCTTTTCATAGTGGTTAGTTTTTATTTATCAAAATATATTATACACTATTTTTAGTTAATCTAAGACATTTATATATTTTTTAACAATTGTTTTAAAATAATTTTACAGATAAACTTGAGATTAGTGCACTTCAAACTACTGCTGAACTTAGACATTACAAGTGAATACCATATATTGTAAGTGTATTTATTATTTTTATTTATTTATTATTATTTATATACTTTAATGAAATTGTATTACTTTATTTATTCACATAATAGTGATTGTATTTTAATTAAAAAAATATTATCTTCAAAATATCAACAAAATTAAAATATTGATATATTTATATTTTATATATATATATATATATATATATATATATATATATATATATATATATATATATATATATACTTACACATACATACACATGATAAGTATGGTAAAAAAGTAAAAAAAACTAAATTAAAAAATTTAATTAAATTAAACAATAAATAAATTTACCATACTTATCAAACAACCCTCGTATATCTATTTTTATATATATATATATATATATATATATATATATATATATATATATATATATATATATATATATATATATATATATATATATATATATATATATATATATATATATATATTATATATATGTATATATATATATATATATATATATATATATATATATATATATATGTATGTGTATATATATATATATTAAGTATGGACAATGTCTCTAGAAAAACTTTTAGGCTGATGATACTAACTCAAAAATATTTTTTATAATATCAAATATTTTTGTATTTTCATTATTATGACACATTACTTTTAAAATATACAATTTAATTTTATATTGCAATTTAAACTTCAATAAAATTTATATCACACTTTTTAAAATGTTACTAATCTAAAAAATAAAGTAAAGTATATTTATATATTTTTAATTTTAACTTATTTAAAATAAGTTGTTACATTCTTTGTTTTACTCATATTTGATGTTATTTTTTTTGTGAAAAATTATTATTCCATTAGAAATCTTAACCAAACGTATTCAATTGACATGTATGTATTTTTTCATGTTTGATAAAATTACACAATTAAATAAAATTACACTATTAAATAATCTATCTTTATATATAACGGATTTTAATATCATTTTAAAGTACGTCGATCGATAGTTGTGTGTGTAATAACATGACATAACCTATAGCCAGTTCACTTATGGCCTAACCTATAGCCAGATCGCAGATGATGTCTTATATGGGGTTATTCCTTAACTTTAGTACGACTCGTCATTTAGTGAATGCGGAGTGAGGGTGCACCTCGTAAAAGCATTACTAAAATGTAACGAAATTCGATACAGCTCTAGAAAAATGATGAAGTATTACTACACGATAAATATAACTGTCAATCAATGTGATTGATAACTTGTGTTTTTTTTCTCTATCTTCGTATAGGGTGGACATCGTTTGTCCAGACTTCTCGTCTAGATTTTTACTTTCTTTGTATAAAGAAAAAAATACATACGTACAGTAATTGATAAATCGAATTTTTTTATCTAATTTAATTTATATACGTCTGAACACAGCAAACATATTCACACGTACTTTTTCTATTTAAATATATTAGGTTGGCAAATATCTCCCTTCCGCCTTCTGGTCTTTTGAATTTATATATGTATGTAAAAATGTGGATGATATATATATATATATATATATATATATATATATATATATATATATATCTGTGTATATATAAGAATGTATATTTATTGAGTATATTCATTTTTTGTATACGAAAATAATTGTCATTTGAAAATATCCATTAGTTTTCCAATTAACTTACTATATGAATAATTATTCAAAAACGTTATTAAATTATTTATCTAAACTCATAAATTAAACATTAAAGCTTTAAACTCAATTATCCTTAACTAAAAATATTTTATTATTATATATATATATATATATATATATATATATATATATATATATATATATACCAAAAATAACTATTATTTTACTAACATTTCATTATTTTAATTTTTGAATTACTGTTTTATCATAAGTATTGTATAATACATATTTACATCTCAGTTTTAGCTACGTCGATATGAAATAATTATAATACATTAATAATTATAATAATTTGAGAAATTAAATTTATCTATATTATTTATGTAAATTTAACAAATATTAGCAATATATTTTTCTCTATTGAAAAATGGATTTAGGAAAGAAAACGAAAATAATAAAACCTAAAAAAAAACAATATTTCCTTACTTTTGAATTTTTACAAAGGTTATTTTATGGATAGATTTTTTAATTTACAATTTAATTAAAAACAAGAATTTATTATTAACTTGTTTTAATAAAAAATACAGTTATTCTTTTAACCGTACTTTTTAATTATACTTATTAAAAAAATCGTTTAAAAAATTTAAAAATTTTTAGTATTTACAGTCCTTTTATCAATTTTGAATATTGCGACAATGTATTTCACATAAAGGAAACATTCATCATAAGGAAATCAAATTTTAATACCTCATAATACAAATATTCTTAAATTAACACAGTAAAATACTTAAGTGTTTTTTATTAGTTTTAAAATGTAAATTCTTCATATTCAGTTTTAAATCTTACGAAGAGGGAAAAATATTTAAATATTTAATTGAAAATAATAAAAACAAGAATATACACACACACATACACTCTCATGTCTATATATATATATATATATATATATATATATATATATATATATATGATTAAAAATTGTTCTAAATTTCATTAAAATTTAATAATAATTCAGACAGCCATAACTGAATATATAACTTCTTTATTCAATCTTCCATCATTAACTTGGATTGAAAATTGTAAAATGCGTTAAAATTTATTGAAAGATCAAATAATCTTCTATAAAAGTTTTTAAAATTAACTTCCAGAAATAATTACAAATTTTTCAAGTAATTTTATGTATATAAATGTTTTACTCAATACATTCTTATAAATATTTCTGCTCTTGACCAAATTTATTTATAAATTATATCTTGTACCAGTGTCTTAATTTATTGGAACACTTTATCTGATAAGTTGTTCTGGTGAACCAAAAACTAGTTCTACAACAGTAAAAAATAGAACATTATCTCAATTTACATACGGTTTATGTTGTATTCTATACCGGTATATTTGATATTTAACAACAGTAAAAAATTGCTTTCACCTACACGTACAATACGTAAACCTGATGTGGATGGAAATGACCTTAAAATAGATATGATGCAGGTCACCAGTGCAACGTCCTACTTCAAATTTCAATATCACCATATGTAAATGTTATATTGTTTTAAAAAAATATATATTTATTATCATTTCATATTCCTTAAGATAATTAAAATTAACATTTTATATAATATTATCATTTTTATTGCGTAGTCGATATTGTTGTCTGGGAAAGTTAAAAGATTTTTCCCTATTTCGAATTTAAGTCAAGTGAGATAATTAATATATTTTTATATTATATTTTATATATATATATATATATATGAGTAGTATGGAAACGTGCATATTAAAATACAAATACATACATATATACATTTGTATGGATGATTATCATTTTTTTGTGTATGATTAACATGTATCTTATATTAGATATTTACCGTCATAAATCATTTAATTGTACATATTTAATTTTCCATTGATCATTTGTTCGAATATTACAAATGAAATTGAATGCAGAGGATATTTTCAACTCGATTTATCTTTTATATTGATTACTGGTTTCAATTAATAAACAATCTGAAATCGAATCATTGATTAATGATTTGAATTCGATTTGAATTTTATCCCCCTATAATGATATCAAAAACACATTTCGAAATACCATCGTAAACCTTGTTTTATCACTTCGCACTGTAATACATATCTATATCATCAACAGTGAATTATAGACAGAGCATCATTCAACAACTATCTTCTTACATAAAAACATGTAAATGGAAAGTATAAATTATAATATTATAAAACTATAAATGTGGGTAGAAACAATGATCTTTTTTTTAAAAAAAATAACTGTTTTAATAAACTAGGTGATAGAATGTAATGCGATGATGGTAAATTTTATTAGAAAGTATTTTAATTAAATAAGAATAAAGAAAACATTTTTTTTCATCGCTACATACATTTATTTAGACCATATAATTAATTTAATATTTCTTCGTGTTTCAATATATCTATATAGATATATATATATATATAGATATATATATATATATCTCGATCTATTTTTATCCACTGCTGGATGCAGGTATCTACCTATTATTGTAAAAATTACATCTATAATAAATAGATGTAATTTTTACAATAATAATAAGAGTTAAGAATAAATAATTAATTAATAAGAGAGTTAAGTTTATTGTTGGAAAGTTATATAATTTAATTAAATCTAAAGAATTTTCATTAATTAATATTATGTTATTTGTATAAATTATATCTATGTTGAATATAATATTAAATGAAGGATAGATTTCTATTCAAATAAAAATAAATATAATAAAGATTATTATTATATTAAATAATAAATTTTTTATTGAAATTGAAAATAGTTCATTAGAGGCAAGTCTTGTTATATAAATAAAAAGAACTAGTATACCTCTTAATATAATAAGAAATAAAATATAAGAAAATCAAAAAGTTTTTAATATAAGACCTCTTAATAAACAAATTATTACTGTTTGTAATAATAGTATTAAACCTATAGCTAGAGAATGTTTTATTTGAATAAAACTTTGGCCGTTCTAATGTTTTTCTCTTCCGCTCTCTTTCAATGAATTTTCTTATTTCTCTATCCCATTTATTGATGAGGGTTTTTTTTATATAACTTAATTCCTAATTAATAATTTCTCTTGTCCAATGGTTGATTTCCTCTTCTTGCTATATGACCTGACTATTTCCATTTCAAATTCTTCACTTTTGTTATAAAGTCACTTACTTTTATTCTCTTTCTAATTCACTTCATTCTTTTTCTATCTCTATGTGTCATTCCTAATATACATCTTTGTACGTTTGTGTTATATGAATCTGCTGATTTATTATTCTGTCATTTAAGACCCATGTTTCTTTACCATAAATGAAAACAGAATGCATTTATCAAAATTGTTTTTAAATATAAAGAAATGTCAGACTTCGTAATATAACAATTTATTTCGAACTAGCATCGTTCCATTTTTATTTTCCTATTCACTTCATTTATAAATGTTAGTGTCAATCAGTTGTTTCATATATACATAATTTTCAATCTCTTCTTTTTCTATTCCTTTTAATTAGATTCCTTCCTGATCTAAAAATTAATTGAACATTACTTTTGTCTTGTTGAGTTTTATCATAGACCAATTTGTTGCTTGTTTATCTGATTTTTCTATTCTTTTTTCTGCTTCATTTAAGTTTATTGAGAAAACAATAATCTGGTCAGTAAATCTTAAGTGACTAAACATTTCTCCATTTACTTTTATTTCTTCAGATTACCAATTTAGTTTCTTAAACAATTCTTTTGATACGAATGTAAATAGATTTAGTGATATCGCATGGCCCTATCTTATTTTATAATTTTAATTTCCCTGTTTCTTCATATACTTATAGGAAGGATTGATCATTTCTGTAAATATTTCCTAAAATATGTGCTTTCTCAATTCATCGATTCTTCAATGCATTTAATATTGCTGACGTATTTACTAAGTCGAATTTTTTTCCATAATCTATAAATCCGAGATGGAATAACTTTTTATATTACTACTTGAATGTGATCCATTGTGTTAAATCCGTTTTGAAATCCTACCTGTTCTCGTGCTGTGAGAAATCCAGCTGACTTCATAGCCACAAGGGTCGTTTGATAAGTATGGTAAAAAAGTAAGAAAAACTAAATTGAAAAATTTAATTAAATTAATTAACTTATTAAATTAAACAAAAATAAATTTATCATACTTATCAAACGAACAAATTTATATATTGTCTGAAATAGACTAATTGATTAGCAGTTTTATAAAAGTTATCAGTTTTTTTTGTAAATAAGAATTACTATGACTTCATTTCATTTATTTGGTATTATTTTTATTTCTATATTTCGAGTGAAAACATCAGCCAAAAGTTTTTTCATTTTTATTCGCATCAATTTGAAAATTTCTGCTGTAATTCCATCATTTTTACCGTTTTTTTTCAATTTTCTGATGGTATTTGAAACTTCTTATGCTAGTATTAATAGAATGTTTAGTTTTTATATTTGTTTTCTGTTTGCTGTTTGTTTTTACATTTATATAATTTGATGTAAAATACTTCTCTTCTTTTAACAATTGTGGATATATTATATGTCTTGCTTTCGTCTTTTAATTTTAAAATAATTATTTGTTTTTTTCCTGTTACATTTTATTTCATTTTTCGTTAGTTTTTATTTTCTTTACTAGTTTTTCTTATAAGTTCGCTATTGTATTTTCGAATATTTTTATACACTTTTTTACTGTTTTACGTAGTTCTATATATTCAATTTTTTTTTCATTATCTTTTATTTTCATGTCTCATTGTTTTTTCATTATTTTTTTTGTCATTTTAGTATATATATGTATATTCTATTTCCTTTGCTAATTTCTTAAAAGAAATCAATTCTCATGTTGAAAAATTGCACTGATAATTTTATATAAAATATTCAGAATATATTTTTTTGACATTTTATCATTATTTCTATTGGATTACAAACAAAATGTATTATAAAGTAAAAAGCAATTAAGATTTAGATATTTTCATAATTACTTCATAAACTCTATTAATATACATTGTAGTTAGAGTGATTAAGCATATTAATCTTCTAAGCTATTAATAAAACGATCATTCTGAATGAGAGCATTTGAAATTATATGGTTTTATACTTGTAAAATACATCCCCATTGTTTGTTTAAACCAGAACGGCAATAATGTTGAGGGTAACAGACATGACAGGGGTGTATATATGTAGCAAAAGATACTCTCTTACTGACGAGTGAAGAACTACTGGCGATGGCCGAGATATTACTGTTTACTTTCCTTCGAGAGATCCTGTTTACATAACGTCCACTGTACTAGAAAAACTTTAACTGAGGTTTCATTCAGTGCACTAGTAGTTGGTAAAAAACGTTTAATAGTCGTCCTACATGGAATTCATTTATGTATATATACTTGCATGTATATATATATATATATATATATATATATATATATATATATATATGCATGCTAGTATATACATAAATGAATTCGATATATACACGTATTAGTGAAAAAATATTGAGTTTAAAATTATATTTTTTGTAAATGAATAATCATACTAATATAAATATTCAAATAGGAATTGCTGTCTATAACATTAATTTTTCTATAATATTTCAATTTTTTATAATACATAATTTTTTCAAATCTTGAAATGTGATCATTATTATTAAAATAGAAATAAATTATGATACGAAACTTAATCATGTTAATAACATTACACAAATGAATTTTAACCCCAACACCACAATAATTGTGGTGTTGGGGTTAAAATTCATTTGTGTAAACTGAATCAGCCACAGTTCCAAAATAACAAATAATGTTAATAACATGTTTAGTAAATGTAATAATGAATCAAGGAAAATTGTGATATTTAAATTATTTTTAATTATATATAACAAATTCAAAATTTTAGATACAAATTTAATCACTGTAATATAAGAACTTATATAAAGTTTAACTGTAATTTTTAATAAACTATAAACAAATTATTTTTTTTAACTTTTTTCATTTTACCTACTTTAATGGTGATAATCTCATGATTGAAGCATAAAAAGTGAAAGTTGTATACACAAGTCTGTTTTTTATTCTAGTTTTACAAAAACAATGGCATTATTATTTAAACACGCATAAAAAGTAATTGAAATCATTAGATTGCGTGATTGGTTTATAACAAATTCTTTACCTCATTAAAAATTCAATCATTTAAAATATTATTTTTCTCTCCCTATTCCCACCTACATACATATATATATATATATATATATATATATATATATATATATATATATATATATATATATGCGTGTGTGTGTATATGTGTGAAGAGAGAGAAAAATGAAGTGAATCGCATGTGTACATGATTTATAACTTTTTATTATATTCAAACACATGTGTAATTATGAAAAAAATATTTACTAATAATACATAAATAATTATGTTTATTAAATCATAAGATAAAAATATATTTATATACTCACACGAAATACAATTGTTTTGTTTTTATTTCTTAAAGCAACAAAAAAATATATTCAAAAACAAAAAAATATTAGATTTGGGTTTTTACACAACAAATATTAGTTTTTTTTTTTAGAAAAAAATATACAAATATTTTAATAACAATGATGTCATATCTGATATAAATATGCTATTATGTTTCTTAGAAATGTATACGAGGACAATGTTAAAATAAAAATATTTTTGTCTCCATTAATTTTTTTCAAAATTATATATATTGTATGTATATATATATATATATATATATATATATATAATTTAATAAAATATTATTTAAAGACTACTTAATATCAGATTATATTAATAAAAAAGTTACTATTGCTAATCGAATATCTAAGTATTACAGAGATAATTTAAAAGTAAGGAATTTAAATGGAAATTTTATTCAAATTAATTAATCATTTTATGAATAAACAAATTTTTCATTTATTTTTAAATATGGGATGCATGGAAAGTACGAATGAACTAGTAAGGTTAGTAACTAATAAAAATATATAAAAAATAAAGTGTCAGCTTGTCTGGAAAATGTGTTTGTATGTTATTTAGTTTTTTGCGTTTATTATCTTTAATTACCATAAACATAATTTACATTCATATATATATATATATATATATATATATATATGTAGAGAGAGAGAGAGAAAAATATATATCCAAACATAATTTTATATCTATAAGTTAGAACTTCGTAATGAAATTAATTCGAATATTAATTTTTATTCGGACTAAAATGATTTAAAAATTACAATTAAAGTACTAAGTAAAATACGAAATTATCTTTGATAAAATTTAAAACATATATTTTAGTAATAAAATATAATTTGAAAATGAAATATAATCAATTAGTAATAGTAACCATTGAAAAATAAATATTTTTTTAATTGTAAATATTATTATAAATATACTATATTATTATTTATATATAAAATTATATAAAAAATAATTATTTTTTTTTATTATATGAACTTACGAAATTCTCGATTTGTCATAAAGCTCATTAGAAATTTTATTAAACTTTTTTCTTACTTTTTACAATTGTATACAAAGTAGTATGTTATAATATTTGTTTAAAAGAACTAACAATATTTTTAATTTAAACATGAACGGTTACTATTTTTCACTACAAATATCAGTTGGCTAGAAAATGATTTAATAATTGGTTAATTAATAATATTGAAAATAAATTTCGAGCAAAGTCTAAATTTGTTATAAATAAGTAACAAAATTGTTATTATATTCGATTCTGTTGTATCGAAATACTTAACTACACGTGACACAAATTCTTTCAGTGAAATTACAATAACATAGTTGTGCTACGAAATTCTGTTACGTCCACTATTTTCTGTACGATTTTCATTAATATATTTTTCATCACTTGACACTGTTTTTTTAATAAAATATAATATTTTAAAAACACAAAGTTATAATCTATGTTCTAGAGAAAATATATCTAAAAATTTGTTGTTTTGGAATTGTGGCTGATTCACTTTACACAAATGAATTTTAACCCCAACACCACAACAATTTGAAGTGTTAAATAATCATTTATTGTTCACTTATTATTTATAATTATATAATCTATAATTATATCGGCTGATGCATTTCGATGGCGACGCCATCATCTAATTTGAAGTGTTCAATAACCACTTATTGAACACTTCAAATTATTGTGGTGTTGGGTTTAAAATTCATTTGTGTAAAATATCTAAAAATGTTAACTTTTAAATAAAATTTATAATCATATTGTATTTGCTGTAAATAGACAATTAACTCTAATAGATTATTATATTTGTTGAATTGATTTTACTTCAATAAAAATATATCGTATTAATCCTCTCTTACAAAATTAACCACTTTATGTGGTCCAGTTTAATTTTGTCTATATTTACGTGCGTATATGTAAATATGTATTGTATGTACAAATACATATATTAGGTTGGCAAATATCTCCCTTCCGCCTTCTGGTCTTTTGAATTTCGCAGCTATGTAAAAAAAAAAGCGGAAGGGAGATACTTGCCAACCTAATATATGTGTATTACTATATAATAATTTTTATAAATATTAACAGAAAAAAAATACTTGTAAGTTTCTTATTAAATAGGCAAAAATTAATAACGCTTAATAATTTTAATATGCATCATTATACATACATATGTGTAGAGAATCATTAGAAATTCATTATACATAAATGACTAATTTAAACGAGTGATATGCAAATTAACTTGACATAAGAGAATGTTGTGCATTCTTGTCATATATACATGACCACGTGTTTATTCGAAATTTAAGTTAATTGATGCTCTCACCTTAATGAATATATGTGATTTTATAAAATCTTTTTAAATTTAAGTGCAGGAATTATTTTAAACTAATCTAATTGTACATTATAAAAAATAATAATTGTTAACTTTAAAGTAAAATTAATTTTTAGTTACGATGTAAAATGAGTTATAAATTTTTATAAGCAATTAAAATTAGATCTAAATATTTATTGAAAAACAGCAATGATTTTTATTATAAAAACTTAAAAAAGTGTATCTAAATATTAAATGATAAAAAGTAAATATTATTAGGATCTAAATATTCACATGCATGTTATTTAATTTTACACTAATTAATAGTAAAATAACTTGCATATCACTTACACTATTTCGAAAACATGAATGAAATTTGAACATATTCGAAAGCATATTTTTTTTAATTATATATTATAAAAATATTAAGTATGTTATTTAATTTACTTAAACGTTACAGAAATAATTTATAATAAATACTTTTACAAGATAAACTATACATACATAATTTATTCTCATACTTTTACAAGAGTACATTTTCATGTCTATTAATCTTTAATTAATAAATCATAAATTATAGAAAGTAGTTAATTTATTAAATACCAGTTTTAAATTCTACTCGATAATTTATTACGTGTTAAATATTCTAAAAACATAAAAAAATATTTCTGTTAAATGTATAAATATTGAATTTCTATAATTGTATATATATATATATATATAAACTAATCGATAAAAACCATTAAACTTGTTTTACATTACGTCAACAATCATACTCACTATACTAAGTAAGTGAAATAAATTACGATTTTTAACTAATTATTATAACCATTAATGTTATGTTTTTATTTCCATTACTTTATATCATTTTTTACAATAAAAAAATATATTATCTCTGACAAAGTAATCGGTATTTCAATCATAAATTAATTGTACTTTTTAAAAATATACTGTCTAGACAGTAATAAAACAATTATTTTTTTTCTATAATAATCATTTCTTTTTAAAATTTAAAAATTAATTAGATATTCAATACACATATCTTATATCTCATTAAATACACACACAATAAATATGTGCATATATATGTATATATATATATATATATATATATATATATATATATATATATATAGATATATATGTGCATACATATGTGTGTGTATGTATGTGTATAAAATATATGTGTATACATATATGTACTTAAATTGAAAGTAGTATCTAATTAATACACTTTGATAAAATGAAAAATTAAATGTTATGGTTTAGAATGTTTTGTTTAAAATAGTGCAATTTTTCAAACATTTATTGTACAATTCAATAACTTCGCTAGCAAAAGATCTCTTCTTAACATATTTTGAATTAAATAGATTTTTTTCTAAGTAATATATAATTTTTGTTAAAGATATTTTTACCTTTTACTACACATAACACCCACACACACACACACACACATATATATATATATATATATATATATATATATATATATATATATATATATGCATGCATGCATGTATTTATATATGTATGCAGATCATTACAAGATTTTTCTTATTTAATAAAATCTTATTAATTAAATTAACATCTTCGTATAATGTTTGTTGTTTTATGATAAAAATATTTTAAATAATAATTAAAGTTTCTTCTTGATATGTAAAATGAATTATTAATTACCATAATTTGTTAAATGGATATTTTTATTTTGTGTTCTTTTACGTATAGCTAATAGGAATAGTAAAAATTGTATTTTACATATTTACATAAAAATTGGAAACGAATTTAAGACATTTATATTATATAAAAATATATGTGCTAAATATATAATAAACGTAAACAAATCAGTTTTCGGAATTATTTTTTTTGAAAAAAATTCCCTCGTGATATATACGAATTAGCGAGTTCAAAATTCGCGTCCAAAAAGTCGATAATAACATTGTTCATTGTAAAGTAACAAGAATGTAATTCTTACCGGGGCAAAATATAATCAATAATAATCCGTGTAGGAGTGTAATGAAAAACACAGAATTTGAATATCTGCGGCAGGACGTATCCATTTGTGGCGCTGTCGGCGATGCGGTCGTTTCATCAACTACACATTAACACACTTCACTCAAATGGCGAGATCACGATTTGTCGTTACGTTACAACAACGTCGTTACAACTGATTCACAGCAGCAACAATAACAAGTACTAGGACGACCGTGTACGATAATGAAACCGGTTTATTTGTGTGTCGACAATACACGTTCCGTATTTTACATTACAGAACGTCAACACGATATTCGTTCCGTTTATAATAAAGTCGGCGGCAAATAAATCAATTATGACATTGAAACAAAAAAGGTGCACTAACGGTGAATGTTTGAACGTGACTGAGTGTAGCTTTCGCCGTTTCGTGGGCGGGGTTTCCCCGCGGGTCGGAGGCGTAGCCCACGTTCAAATCTGTCCCCACCAAGCTCACTCGAATGTAACTTTAGACAGTTTCCCAGCAATGCCAATGTAGTGATCGTTAACGTTTAGACAAAGACGGACGTGATAATATAACGGAGACAACGCCACTCGTACACCTGATAGGAAAGACAAAGATACGAGGAAATTCGGCGATTTCGCATAACGAAAACAGGACAACGCGACGACTTGACGGCATGTCGGTATTCAGGAAATATTCTTCATGATTGATCGAGACTTTCGAAAAGTGTATCATTTGAATTGAGATTGTTTGTTATCTTTATCAGTTTTTGTAGTTTAATCCACTAGGTCATTAAATTTACGATTCAATTACTGCTTGTTATTTTGCTAAAAGCAAGACTTGAATATTGCATACAGATACTCAGGTGTGTATGTCATATATAGGTACACACACACACATACACGTACAAATGTATATGTATGCATGTATATATATATATATTTATGTATATGGCACAAATATATTCTTAACTGTTCAATAAAAGAATGTCCAAAATTTAAATTTGGAACATGTTATCCAAAATCAATTTATTTTTTTAGTTTCTTAATTTCATTTATAATTGGTATTATAATATTTAAAATTGTTTTATTTACCAGATTAACTAATAACTTCTCAGCTTATAAATAACTAGATTCCTAATTATTTATCAATTCACTTTTTTACAATTAATTAGTAATTTTAATTCCTACATTTATTTCAAAAAATATTTTTTTTAATATCATAGTAAATTGAATATAGAATATTTTGAGTTAGACCTATTTTGTTTATGTAAAAATATTAATTTCTTAAAACATTTCATTTATAATTTTCAAATAAAATGAAACACTACTGAATTGTGTTGGTAGATTTGAATATTCAATAAATATACATTTATACATTTGTTCATGAAACAGTAAATAAATAAAAAAGGTCTACCCCAAATTGTCATTCTACAAACAATAAAATGGAAAACAATATGTACTGTAGTTTATAAAAATAATTCCACTTTAAATAATTACTTCAAATTTTTCAGTAATTCCTTAAAACAGTAGTAGTAGGTTTTATTAAAAAAGTAATATTCGAAGTAATTAAATACACATCTATTAAAATTAAACTGTACAAGGGTCGTTTGATAAGTATGGTAAAAAATAAGAAAAACTAAATTGAAAAATTTAATTAAATTAATTAATTAATTGAATTAAACAATAAATAAATTTACCATACTTATCAAACGACCCTCGTATATTAAATTATAAAACTGTTTTGGTAAATGATTGGGTATGTTTACCCAAGAGATATGGCTTCATAAATAATCTATAATGATCTGATAATAAATTTTTTATTATAATTATTTTGATTATCTAAAACTGGATAAAAAAGTATACCTATTTGACTTATTATGCACCTTACTTTTTAAACCGTTTGAAAATGGGAACATAATTTAATCAGAGTTAAGATTTATATTCTTTTTATAATTTTTTTATTATTTTATTATAATTAACTATAATCAAATATACAATTTTAATATAATTGATTACAAGGATAAACAGTAAAATCATGTAAAAAGAATTTAGTTCAATGTATTTTATTTACACACACATATTTATTTACATATATATATATATATATATATATATATATATATATATATATATATATAATACGTGTGTGTGTGTGCATGCGTCATTATTAGCATTCACAATTCATAAATGCAATAAATAATATCAAAAGTAAATCAACTCCCATGCATCGTGCACGAAACATCATAGTGCAATTTTAATTAAACAAGGTATCAGAAAAGTAGGTTTGTAGGCAATTGGATCAAAACGCCTTTCATTTCATTTTAAATTTATGGGTACATACGATCGCAACGATAGCACAACATGGCTCTTATTGTTCCTCAACAAACAGGTGTTCCGTATCAAGTTTCAAGGTGACGGACAAGTAGTAGTCGTTCGCCCGACATTTTCTAAATGAGAATTCAAATTAAAAAGAACAATGCGGCTATCTCAGTTACTTCAGTGACGGCGATATTTTTGGAAAGAGAATGTAGTTTTATTTACATTTTCGTCAAAATTTCCAGTTCAGTCAAATTTGTTATGACATTTCTATTATAATTACTTGCGTACGCGTATACTTATATATATATATATATATATATATATATATATATTTATTTATTTATATACATACACATACATATACATACGTACATACACATGCAATATACATAATCCACAAAAAAGACTTAAAGAACAATTGATTGATTAATCTATCTTCGATGATTTAAATTTATTTAAAAGAATTATTTTAAAACTACAAAGTCGGCTAAATTTTTCACAGCTACAAGAATAGACAAAATTTCGAGAAAAATTTAGCACAATGGATCATTTTCAAGTAGTAATGGAACTCATCAGTCGATGTAGTAAATATCAAATAACATTTTATCTCGGATTAATACATTACAAAAAGCCTGTGACTCGGTCAATACATCAAAGATATTAAGTACATTGAAGAATTAAGGAATTGAAGGAAAAATATTGAACTTTTAAAAAATATTTATAAAAATACATTATTCCCTGTACAAGTACATGAATAAATACAAAACTTTGAAATTATGAATGAAGTAAGATAGGAAGATGCAATATCATCGAAGCTGTTAGAAATGTTTAAGCCACAAATCTGCGAATTTCATGGAATAAAACTGAATGAAAAAAATACTTAATGGCCTATAATTTATTAACGACATTATTTTTTTCTTAGCAAGTACAGATCAATTCAAAAAAGTTTAGAAAAGTTATATAAAATACGTTAAAAATATTCTTATGATCAATCATAAGACAAAAATAATGTACGTTAAATTTATAGACAAAAATCGATTGAATTAAGTAGAAACAGGAGAAGTTAAAACTGTTTATTTACAACAGTCCCATTAACATAAAAAATACAGATAAAATTAACAGGATAATAAAAATTGGATAATGTCAATTTGGAAAAAAGTTCTATTATGAAATTGAATATATTCCTCTAAGCTTAAAAAAAGTTCTTGTTCAATGTATTCTATTTGTTTTAACTTATGGGAGTGAAAAATTGGTTAAATGCCAAAACAATTAAGAGAATTATGCAAGTTAAGAATAACAAGTATGAGATAAATGGATTGGAAAAAGGTTGAATTGAGGATGTTTTTTTTTTTAATAAGAGTGAAAATTTTAAAATAGAAGTAGGTCAATCATATAACCAAAAAAAAATCATCGATGGACAAGAAAAATTATTAATTAGGAACCTATAAATACAAAAATACCTAGAAAAAAAAACATTAATAGGTTAGAGACATAAAAAAAATCGTAAGAGTAAATTGGAAAAGAAAGGTATTGAGACACTTGTAGAAAATTTTGGGAGAGTTTTTTCATCAAACAATGGATAGAAAAAGGCTAATGATAATATAAGTTAAATTATATACGTAATTTATATGAAAAAGTATTTGAAATTATATTAAACAATTAAATCTCATATAAGAAATAAATCAATTAGAGATTAAAATAACAAAGTCATGAAATTACTATACTTTATATTATCTACGATAGTCAAAATAGTTATTTGAACATGATAATTGAAAAAATGTGAAATCACAGTTTTAGATTTGATACATCATAACAAAATATCGTGTATATATATATATATATATATATATATATATATATATATATATATATATATAAAATTTAGGTCTAAAAAAAATGATAGATATATTATTTTTTTATTATTATTATAACTGTTGCAATAAAATATATTTTTATAAACTCAATCGATATATTTACATTATTAAAAATTAAGACATATTAAATTCATCAGACATTTTTTAATATATATATATATATATACATACTAAAAAATGAGACTAAAATTGGAAATACAATAATTAATAAGCAATTACGATAACGATTAATTGTACCCTGGGAACAAAATACAATTCACAATGAAATATGTACTACACTGATGTAATCAAAGAAGAAAATTTATTCGAGTATTTTTCACTATTGTGAGAAATAGTCTTTGTTTTATAAGAAATTTAATTTTCTTTGGTATTCTTGACATGGTTCACATTCATTTATTATAATGTATACATACCATGACATCAATGTGTTTATTGTTATTATAAAGATAGAAACGTTATTTAAGCAACAAAATAAAACAATATTTCTATTTCATATATGCAGATGTTAGTCAAGAATTTTATAAATGAACATTCTTATATTACATTTTTAAATTAATTTTGTATTTTCAAAGAACTGTTTAATTTTACTATTTATTTATATTTATAAAAATATAGCACATACATATTCTAACACAATTTTTCATATTACTATGCATATATATATATATATATATATATATATATATATATATATAGATGTTATTTAAAATTTTAAATTGAATCCCTATTGAAATCTCAATCTAACTTAAAAAAACATTCTTCATTATATCTTTATATATACATACATACGTATACATATGTATGTATGAATATATATATATATATATATATATATATATATATATATATATATATATATATATATATATATATATATATATATATATATATATATATATATATATATATATATATATATATAAAACATATGTATATATTATAGTAGTGAAATATTAAAATATGGATTTTAAATGTCATAATAATTCAGTAACTTCAAAAAACAAAATCATATTGAAAAAAGTATGTTATAAATAACACGTAATACAAGTAGAAAAACACAATTCGAAAGTAAACAAATGTTGAGGATGTCTTAACAAAAATTAGATATGTAAAATGGAATTCGACTATTCGTGTATTAAAAACAGAATGCCACTGATTGAAAACAGAAATAGTTTAATATTTCCGATATATATATATATATATATATATATATATATATATATATATACAAAAATCAAGAAGAAATCGATGAATAGATGGGATATATACATAGGTATCCAACAATGAATAGATAATGATAATGAGTACGTCAATATTATTTGAATTATTTAATTTGTCACTTCTTTTTTGAAACAAAAACTTATTATACTTCTTAAAAATGATTTATATATATATATATATATATATATATATATATATATATATATATATATATATATATAAACAAGCAATGTGTATTAATATGCAATATAGTAAAAACAAAAAAAAAATGGTTTATTAAGAAAACATTTTTGTATTTACATAAAGTAAGTTAATATAAATAGTGAATTTAAATGGAAGTAGATATAACTACATTTAATTACAATTATTACAATAAATTATAATCCATTTTTACGATACGAGAAATTAAAAATCAAATCTTCAAAAAAAAAATATAAGATATTTATAGAAAAAATAAACGAAAAGTATAAGATATTTATATCTTAAAACATTAATATTTATTTGATATTTTACTAATTTGTTTTCTTATCATAAAAATGTCAACTAATTATTTACTTATTTATAATAAAATGAAAGTATTACTGTAGGTCATGAACAATATTACGTAGAATATATTACACTTTCCGTGTTTAATTTTATATTATTGTTTTTTCTAATGCTTCCAAAGAAAATAACTTTTACGTATTTGCTGCTTGAACTTAAAGTGATTAGAAACGTTGAGACGTACTTGTCAAGATCGATTATTCAATTACGCTATTAGAACTACTAGCAATACCATTAGCTGATTATATTACCAATAACTATTGCTTCCATTTGACATTGATTTTAGTTAGTCTACGTAATGGACTAAAATCATATGGAATCGGCGTTGATTCAAATGCAAAAGTAAACTTTACAGTAAATTAATAGAATTTTATTTATATACATTTCTATTTATTTTATAAAATATATTTTTATTCATTTTTCCGTCTTTATTATTTATCATATTGCAATTATCATTCATATTTAATCTCAGTATAATCATATGAAAGGATTTTTATTTTTTAATATTTTTCAAATCATTAATTTATACTATCATACAAATATAAAATCGCAAGTATTTCTTTAATGATTTCTACTGTTTTATCTTTTTAAACCAGTTTAATAAAATATAACCAGTTTTTAAATTATTATTCTTATATATATATATATATATATATATATATATATATATATATATATATATATAAATGTGTATAAAACTACAATGAAAATTCACTAAATTATGTAAAATCAGTCATGGTTTAAAATATAACTAATTTTTTTAAAAAAAAGTCTTTCACGCTTATAATATCTGAGTGTACATAACTTACCATTTAATAATAATGGTCATAATTATTCATTAAGTTTTCGTACTTAAAAAAATACACCATATAAAATAAATAGTACCGTAGTGTTTTCCGCGTTTGTAAAAACAAGCTCCATATATAAATTTCAATAAATATCAAAGTCATGTTTTTGCGTTGTCTACCGAGTGAATAATTACATTTTAAAATACTGTCATCATCACCCATTATCCAAATTATCCATTCGCTCACTGGTTGGTTGTTACCCACCGTAATACGTGTTGTATATCCAAATTTGAATACTCATGCTTCGTCGTGACTTCTTTTACGACCAACAGCAGCATTCCCTAAAGCGTATATATGTATTCAGTATAAGGTTGTAAGATTATTATTGTGATGTTTTAATGGATCCGTGATTACTAAATGATAGGGTTGTTCCCTCTAATAGAGTAATGTCTTTCCCCCGGTATTTTCATCCCCTACACAACTAAACGTTTCGAAGCTTTACTATACTGTCGCAGTCGCACCCCTGATAAAAGACAATTCGTTTAAATTCGAAATGGATCCTAGACTCATTATCATAACCAAAGTATGTTTTTTTTACAAAAAAATATATTCCTTTATTATAATTCATATTTAAGAAAAGATTATAAATATATTATTTTTTTAAAAAAAATAATATATTTTTGTATATACAATTTCTAATGCATAAAATAATACACACACATGATGGACCAAATAAGACTGAAGCTTTAGACACACATTTACATATATAATTAGTCTCATTTAGGCCATTCTATATATAAAAAATACACATTGCTATATTTGTTGATTTAACTTTGTCTGTATATATTAGATACATACCAACATATTTTTTTGAAAAAAAATAGTTTTATGGATTTAATTTCTTAAATAACAAATGGCATGAAAAGATATTTTATTATCATTAAGAATATTTTTAAAAATTAAGGCAACTTTATTCATGTTTTAAATGATATTCATGATTTAATATCAAGTTTTAATATATTACTTTCATATTAAACCATTAGTACATTTTTTCTACATTTTATTGGTATTTAAAAATTAAAAACCAAAATTTTATTGAAATTAAAATATTAATTATATACACTGACGAATTTTCTCATGTCTTAATTCTATCTTTGAATGGATCTCTTTTTGGATATTTTCATATGTCCGAATCCCAAATTAATAAATTCTCTTGTCAATCGGAAGTCTTATCTTTTTGCTACATAATAAGCTAATTTCCATTTTAAACTTTTTACTCCTCCTATAACATCAGTAACTTTAATTATTTTCCAAACCACTTATTTCTCTTTCTATCTCTGTATTATTTCTAATATCAATATTTTTAAGAGTCTTTGTATTGCCTGAAGTCACTGAATTATTCTAGCATTTGATTGGTTTTTATTATTAATCTAGTATTCATTACAAGTTTGACTATCGTAAGTAAAAACAGTAGGATATATTAAACAAGACTTTTTCTCAAACACAAAAGTATGTTTGAATTAATAATATAAGACTTTTTTCTGAATTGGCACTAGCTTATTTTTATTATCCTATTGATTTTATTTATAAATGTTTTTGTATTAATAAACTCTTATGTATATACCATTTTTAATTTCTTCTAAATTTATAAGATTTTTTATAATCTATAAATCTTAAGAGTAATAATTGAAATTCATTGCATCAATTGATGAATAACTAAATAAACTAATTACTTAAATGTAATTTATTGCACTTAATTCTCTTCGAAATCTTACTTGTTCTCGTGACTTTGAAAAATTCAACTGATTTATAGTCATCTTGAACTAATTTTATAAAAATATATACATATATATATATATATATATATATATATATATATATATATATATATATATATATATATATATATATATATATATATATATGTATATACACTAAATAAGGTGTTAATTCAGCAATGGATCATCAAAAAAAAATGATAAAAGATAAATAACTTAGTATTAAAGCTTAGTAGATATTTTTATTTATAATTACAAAAAATTTTTTTAGTCAATGGAATGATCATACTACAATACCGTTGAGAAAATTAGATTATGTGAAGATTCTATCGAATTTTCGTTATCATTAGTATTTCTTTATTGCTATATATATATATATAATAAATATATATATTATAAATATTATACTGTATTATATATATATATATAACATATAATTATATATTATATATATATATATACATATATATATATATATATATATATATATATATATATATATATTTATATATACATATATATATATATATATATATATATATATATATATATATATATATATATATATATATATATATATATATATATATATATATATATATAATAAATATATACACACACACGAATAATATGTATAAATGTGTTATTAGTTTAGGATTCCTTTCTAAAAGTATCATTTATTCGCTTCTGTATTGAATTGCGAGTATTGTACAAGTTCGACTGAGTTTTAGTAACTATAAATGTGACAATACTATTCTGACAAAGGGAATAGAACCACGATTGAATAACAGACTTACGGATTACTGGTTTATGGATTTTAAAAGCAGGAAATTTGACAAACTTTTTTGTGCTTTTTTATTATAGCAAAACGATACATAATTTATAAATCAATAAAACTATTCTTAATTATATATGTTGTTTCAAACTTAAATATTCTTTATTAAAAAATAAATATCTATTTTGGAATAATATTTTTATCTTCTTACATTTTCTACTTAATTAAAAATCTATAATTTATACATACAGGCAATAAACTTTTTTTTAATTTTAAAAGAAATGGAAAATATAGTTATCAATATTAATATATTTTATAAATTATTTCTTAAAAAAGTATTACGAAAAAAATAGACTCCATAAATCCTGTTCATAATATATATATATATATATATATATATATATATATATATATATAGAGAGAGAGAGAGAGAGAGAGAGAGAGAGAGTTTCAATGCAGTTAATTTAATTTCATTTATCACTATTGAGACTAAATAAACAAAAAATATTTCATATATTATTTAAATTTTAATACTGGAGTTTATTTTAATAATAATTAATTACTGAAAAAAGATTACTAAAAATATCCGAAAAAGTAAATAAAAACATAAAAAATGGAATTTTTTTTCATTTTTAATTATTTATTTGTTATATTTCAGTTTTTTGGTATTGTTTTTGAAATGCACATATATATTAAAATCATAGATATTTTACTACGTTGTAAAAATAGAAAAATTAACATTAAAATACGAATGAGAAACAATTACTATATAATAAGTAATGTTCCAAATAATCTTGTAATGTTGGGACAATGATTCATATATAACTAGTGACTTAGCCCCAGTAATAAATTAAATTACGAAATATTTTTTTTAAAAAAACAGCTATTCAAAAAATTCAATTTATCTTCTATTGCATTATTTAATTTTCGAACAATTAGCAAGTATTTTTAAGAATATAAAATATTGTCAAGAGAAAGGAGTTATATATATATATATATATATATATATATATATATATATATATATATATATATATATATATATATATAATACACAAGCAGCACTTCAATATAATTTATTCCAACTAATGCCATATATTACAATACAAATCATAAATTATGTTCCAAGTGAGTTACAAACATCATATTCACACATGTTGCAGACGTGAATTTATTTTATTGTTTTCTTGTTACTCTCTTGTTTACGACAATAAATACTGACAAGTAATTAATGCTTAATAATACCCACTAAATAAAGTAATATGACATACACGAGTGAAGACTTTAACAGTCTTCAGTTTTAGACTGATATGTTTATCCATATATGCATTCATAAGTATATATATATATATATATATATATATATATATATATATATATATATATATATATATGTGTGTGTGTATATATATATATATATATATATATATATATATATATAGTCATCCCATAAATAAATTTTGAAATGAAAAAAAATGACATTTTAATTTAAATCGAAAATATATTTTACATTATTATTCACAACTTCTTTCTAACTTATTCTTAAATTTTCAGTACCCTAGTGATAAAATTCTTCTAGTTTTGTGTTAAAGACTAAATAGAGTTCCCTTCAGGCAATCAATCTCTGTTTTAAACCGTTTCCCATTAATGTAGTTTTAGAAACATCCGAATAGTTGATAATCTAATGGTACCAGGTTGAGAGAATTATGCGAATGTGTTATAATTTGTCACTCAATTGCTTTAGTTTTTAAAATATTCCTCGTGCCGTTTGAGAACGGACGTTGTCATGATGAAAAATTACGCCTTTTCTATTGGCTAGTGACGACCTTTTTTCTTCGATAAATTCTTTAACCGGTCTAGTTATTCGCAATACAGCGCTTTCGTGATGAACTGATTATCTGGTAGCAACTCATAATTGATAATTTCATCTATATTGCAACAAATCGACAACATATTCTTGCTTGAATGAACTCCTCCGTTCGGTTGTGGAGACGGTATCTCGTTACGGTTAACCCATTACTTTTGACATTTAATATTGCTATAAACAATTTATTTTCCACTGCCAGTATACCTTATATAGGGTTTCTAATAAAAATGTCAAAATTTTCACAGCTGGTGGCAGCCATGTTTGAATTTTTTAAGCTCATTTTGACATTTCAACTCAGTATAGTTTGGAAAATTATCATGGAACATTTAACACTTCAACAACGCTTAGAAATTGTAAAAACTTATTATTAAAAAATCAATGTTCACTTCGTGAAATTTACGGTCAGCACTAAATAAAGAAAAACGAAAACCACTTCATCCACAAAAAGCAACTGTCCAGTGTGCGTTACATACTGGTGGTGCCATCAGACCATATTTTTCTCAAAATGTAGCTGGAAATCACGTTACAGTAAATGGAATACGTTACTGAACCATGATTAATGATGTTTTTCCAAAAATGATTGTCAGTGGTTTTCACGATATGTGGTTTTAATGGGGCAGTGCTACGTACCGTTTATCTACGGAAACAATAGATTTATTTAAACAAGAGTTTAATGTGTCCATTATTCACGAAATGGACCCATCACTTGACCATCAAGATATTTATAATCTAACTTCATTGGATTTTTTTTCTATGGAGTTATGTGAAATCATTGGTTTATGCTGACAAACCGCAAACAATAGAAGCATTAAAAATGAACATTGAACGTGTAATTCATGAAATTTGGCCACAATTATGTGAAAGAATGACTAAAAATTGAATTGAACGAATGTACTATGACACGTAAAGTCGTTGTGGTCATATGAGTGAAATTGTGCTTCATCATTAATACCATAGAATATGCTAAAAAAATGAAAGAAATAACTAACTAATTAATTAAATACTTTTTATTTTATTTTCATTTAAACTTTTCAAGCGCTTATTGGAAAACTCTATATTTTACCTAAACAAATTAAAACATATATATACACACATGAAGATATTTAAATTACTAATAGTTTAATATCTATAAATTTCGTTAGCTATCTAAACTAATTTAATAAATTGATACAACTACTAATTTAAAATATTCACTCACTTATATTAACATTTTTTGTTACTATTTGATTGGAAATTGAGACGAATTCACTTTCACAGAAATGAATTATCACTCCCAATACTAGAAGATAATTACTTATTATTCACTTTGTTTGTTTATAAGAACAGTAGGTTAATGCACATTTCGATGACGATACCATCATCATCAGAACACTGTATTATAATATCTTAGATCAGATTTTTTATCACAACACTCTGACGATGGCATCGTCATCTAAATGCACATTAGCCTATTATTGTTATAAATAAAGTGAACAATAAGTGATTATTGAACACTTATCTTGTAGTGTTGGGGTGATAATTCATTTGTGTAAAATTATTTGTATTGAAAGGTTGAAAAAATAAAATAACTTCTTTATACCAATGAAAAAAGATTCAAATAGGTTAATTTAAATAATTCTAATAGAAATATTTATAAAATAATTAGTGACTAAATTTCGCAAGTGTGGTTTAATTTTTTTCGTATTTATTTATAATAAAATATGAAATTGTATATAAATAACATTTGCACTTTAGATAAAAATGTAGTTTGATGTATAATTAATTTCCATTATAAAAAATATATTATTCATGTTTTACTTAAACATATTCAATAGATTCAAAATTAAATCTTTTCAAATAAAATTTTGTAATTTTTTTTGTTAAATAAATTAATCAAAATAATTTTATGTTAATAAAATATTTATTAATTATTATAAAACTTTTTATAAATGAATATTAGTTCTTCTTAATAGAATATATTATTAGCAATTGATCCAATGAAAGAATTTACCAGTTATATTAAATATTCCACTTAATCATTTTAGTTAATAGATTATCTACCAAAAAATATTTTTTTTAAATAATTTATATACCTTATCAACCTTTTAATTGTTTAGTACCTAAAATTATTAAGAAGCATTAATATAAAATATTGATTTCTTTAAACTGAAATGATTTGTAATTAATATTCTTTTAAAGTTATCTTTTTTTCCATACAGCAAATTTAAATACTATTATACAAAAATGTATATTTCATAAATATAAAAAGTGATTTTCTGATCTCATTTTTGTTATTCTATTAACACGTGCACACACACACACATGCATATATTTATATATATATATATATATATATATATCTGATTAGATAGCATAGTGGCTTGTATCACCGCTTATCATGCGGGAGACTGCGTTCGATTCCCAGTTAGAGAAGTTACTAATTTTTCGAAAGTTTAGCATGAGATTGACAACCTTATCTTGTAAAAAAAATAATTGTGAAAAAGCTCTGACAAGAAAAAAAGCTCTATTGAGCTGATATTATCAGAGAGGACTGAAACTGGAAGTCTATGGAACCCAATAATGATGATTAATATATATATATATATATATATATGTGTGTGTGTGTGTGTGTGTGTGTACATTTCAATATAAATAATTGTGAATAATATAGATTCATAATTTTAAAAATATGTTTATTGCTTTCTATTTAGTGAACATAAAGGATTATGATAGAAATATTAACTATGTTGAAAACATATTTGTTTATTTAACAAAAAAAAATAGATATAAATTCATCTAAATGTACAAATTATTAGTTCAACATTTATTATAAATTAAGAAATAAACAAATTAACTAAATTATTTATTAAAAAAATATATACAAACATGAAAATCTCAGCAGTTGATTATCTCCTCCTATACTGAACTCCTATAAACGTAAATAATTTGTAAAATAATATGACAACAGCATGGTAATTTTATATTTTATTATATAATCCATTAATATTTTTCGACAAATTTGCGCAATAAACTTGTAACATTTACGATATCGGCCTAAAAATATACGACCGAATGAAATACAAACTTTTCAAAATTATAAATGCGTTCAGACCTCGATCAGATGATGCATTCTTGGATTCGAAAAAGTTATCACCAGAAACGAAATACACGCAATGTTATGAGCATGCAGTACTTTCTGATCAATTTGTACGTCTTCGTTCGATCGCAAATTCAAACCGAGATACCGGCAACTACTTACACGATTCACAAAACGGTTACTTTTTATTTATATTCAGACAAAACATCATATACCCTCGGTACAATGACTAACAACAAAAATAAATATTACTTTTGACTAAAACTGTTCTTAAAATGCCAAAAACATAACATTTTTTCAATAATAATAATAATTATTATATCAATACTAATTATAATATTTTAGATGAATATCTTAATTGTAGTTGCGTTACAAATATAATTTTAATATATTTAAAGACTCCTGTATTGAAAACCCTTAAAAAAATGTATTGCACGATCTGCAAGTGCAGATTATGTGTCATAAATCTAAATAACATTTTCACCAATATGAAAATTAGTTCTCTTACAATATTTTCGATGCAGAAGTCCATACAAATCATAAAATAAATTTCATATTCTATATTCAAATACATAATTTGTAACTTGTACACAAGATAAATAAAAACCATTGCTACACAATTTTTCCTTTCAATATATAAATAACTACACAATCTACAATTTTCATTACATGTGCGATATTGCATAAAAATCTATTACGATCAATATTATGTATTAATTTAAATAAAGTCAAACTACTTGCATGCAGTATACACTTGAAAATATACAAAAATAAAAATATACAAAATTTGTACTCATATTAATGTCTTTATGTAAAATGAATCAAATGCACCTGTATATTATGTGAATGAATTCTTAATACAAAAACTATTCACAATAAAAAAATTAACAGATATTTAACCCACTCAATCATACTGTAACAGAAGTAATTGATTAATGAATTTTTTATCAATAAGCGCAATTTATGATCCATCATATATATATATATATATATATATATATATATATATATATATATATATATATATATATATATATATATACATATATATATATAATTTTAATAAAATACAATTCGCTCGTTTTATCGTCGTTTATATGACTCTACAATATATAAATACACCACTATATAAATAAAAACAGAACACATATGTATATAAATAAAAACTGTAAAAATATGACTATCTAAGTAATATCAGGACAACACTATATAATTAAAATAAACATGGTGTATACTGCACATCTGATCTTTTCATATCAACAGGTGTGCGAAAATATTAAATAATTTACTTTTTTATTAATAAATAAATTGAGTTTTTCACACTCAGTGTGCAAATCTGTTCCTTAAACATTTTACGTTAAAAGAACTAAAATTCACGACAGCAGTACCTAGTGACATTTCACTAAAAAAACTTACACATACATATGTATATATATAAATATGTATACAGTATTGAGAAGATATTCATTAATTTCAAACATACTTACTACGTTTGTAATAAATGAATTACTTTTTTGACCTACAATTAACACGTAAAATTTCTACATGACAAGATTTGGCCTATAATAATCACATATCAATATCAATAACTTAAATATAACATTCGCTGCACTCAATAGGTCCATGGCGCTGCTCTAAATGAATGATAAAGATTTGGTTTACAATACCAGAAAAACAATTTATAATCAGTCTGATAAAATATTAATCATTAATGATGATGAGATTCAAGTTAAATTACAGATGATATTTTCAACTCGATTTGATTAAATATAATCCAAACGATTTGAAATCACAACATTTCAGTCAATCGACTTAAAAAAACGACCAATTTGTGCGAAACTTAGAAAAATAAAAATTCTATGTTAGCGAAAAGTAGACAAATACGTTCGATAACCATTTCACTTTTATTTCTTCATCCTTGAATAGTTATTGTTAGTTCATAAATGTGATATATTCTTTACCATTCCATATCATATTAACTTGATGAATCCCTTTGTGACTATTTAAATCAGAAGCTTTAATATCGAACGTATAGGATATTTTGAAATAATAGATTGTATAATTAAACACAATCACAAATCGATATATGTTATGTTTGAACCAAATGCATTATTTAACCGAGCTATCAGCTTTCAAGTATTGATGCTGGTGGTAGCAAATGTTCAGCAACTGGAACTGGTCTTGTACGATCTGGTTGCCTTTTCTGAAAAAATTAGCAATAAACAAAAAAAGCAAATAAGTTTTTCAATCAATTTTTTGAAAATTTATATAATGTGAATATATATGTATATATGTATATATATATGTATATATATATATATGTATATATGTATATATATATATATATATATATATGTATATACATATATATATATATATATATATATATATATATATATATATATATATATATATATATATATATATATATATATATATATATATATATATAATATAATTCTCAAAATGTCTACATTTTATACAAAGAATTCTTTGTCTAAATTTAAGTATATGAAAAATGTTCATGTGATATTTTTGCATTATTTTAAATTAAAATTAATTATATAAAAGCTTATGAAATTAAAGTATATATGCATACACATTCATACATACATACACACACACACATATACATATATATATATATATATATATATATATATATATATATATATATATATATATATATATATATATATATAAACACACATATATAATATTCATTCATTGTTTACAATATGATTTTTTCTATAGAATTATTATATTATTTGAACCTTGCATATATACTTTCCATATACCTCACACAACAAGATATTGAAAAAGTGTTCAGTAATTATTTATTGTTCACCTTCTTTGTTTATAAGCTAATATGTATTTCAATAGAAACGCCATCATCATTAGAGAGCTGCATTATAAAATCTAAGATTTATAACATAGCGCACTGATGATGGTATTGCCAATGAAATACACATCTTGTGAACAAAAAAGCAAATAGTAAATAATTATTAATCAATTTTTGAATATCTTGTGGTCTTAGGGTGATAGTTCATTTGTGTGAAACTGAATTCACCACAGTTTCAAAAAATACTTATATGTATATATGTTTATATATAAAATATATCTCCATGTATGCATTATGTGCAAATATTTATTTATGCATGTAAATAATGATGTGCATGTTTTATATATATATGTAATTAATTAATAATATGTAATACTTCATATTTTTCAAATAAAGTAATTAAAAATTAAAATAAAAAAAATTCACTAGTAATTAATTTGTATTTGTTGAATGCAAAAAATGGAACAATTTTTTTTATTAGATTACATTATGTTATTAAGCTTTCAAAATGAATATGTAAAAGTGTATAATTAAAATTTAGATAGTACAAATATATAAAAATTAATATAAAATCTAAGTAGTTATTTAAAAACATATTATATATATATATTTAATAATGATTCTAAATACATTACTTATGATCTATGCTACTATGAAATGATATTTAAATGTTTTAAAACTGAATTTTATAAATCAATTACCTTTTTGCTAGTATATACAAAGAAAATATTTATTGACACTGACCTGGTCTAAACTGTTACTCACCTCAGAACAGCAGGTGAACGGCTACTTACAAGTCCGTTAAATTAAAACAAAAATATATTAAAATGACTTTAAAAGGCACTATATGCTTTTATCGATTTAAGAAATTTTTTTTTTATGAACAGCAACAAAAATTCATCAATAATATATTTCATCGACTTCAATTGTGACAAAAACATATCTTATAACTTAAGAAATATCAAGCATTCCAATTCAAATATGTCTTGATTGACATTTTGCATAAAAATACAATCAATGATGTTTTTTTTAATCAACTTATGAATATAAATTACCTTTCGTCTAAATGGAAAACAGCCACGATCTTCAGGACAGGGTGGGGCAGTAAACATTAAATCCGGCGTAGGAGTGTCATTAGGGCCAAATACATTAAGCTGCCGAAAACTTTCTGTTTCTATCATCTCTGTTTGCCATGGTATTGAAACACATCCTGTACTAAAACGGCTGTAAAATGTTGCATCAGTTGCATCTAGATTGACACCTTTAACTGTTGAAAACTGTTCAATATCCAAAACATCTTTGGCATAAACAGCATGTGGCTAAAATAATATAAGTGGTCAATGGTAGAACAAATAAATTTAAATAAAATATAAAAACTCATATATATATATATATATATATATATATATATAAATTTATTTTTTATTTAATTTTTAAAATAATAAAATAATATATTTATTTTAATATATTATGAAATATATTTCAAACATGTATCATACTACTACTTACATCAGGAACAAAAGGAGCTTCCACCATTCCTGCTTCCAAACGCCTCCAGTTAATGCACTGAAAAAATTGTTGTTGTTTCACTAATGAAGCACCTGTTCTGCCTGCTTTACCACCCAGTCTGTTAGCTGGATTTTTTGCCAGCAATTGTTGGCATAATGTTTTAGCATCTTCAGTGAATTTATTAGAATATTTTTCTTGTTCATGTTTCACTCGTCTATCAACTTCTTCTCGCTTCACTTTTTCTTTACGTGCACGAAAAGGAGCCTGGCCTTCAATCATTTCGTAAATAAGACATCCAAAACTAAACCAATCTGGAGAGTATGTATATTTCTCATTATCAATAACTTCTGGAGCTGAAATTTAAACATTACATAAATGTCTAAATTTATATGCGTATAATTAAATGCACACAAACTCATTTATATATATATATATATATATATATATATATATATATATATATATATATATATATACACACACACACACACATATCATAAAAATATTTAAAATGAAATTAAATCATTTAAAGATTTTATTACATACTTAAAAATAATATACTACAAGAAATTTTTGTTTACCAATAAATTTTATGTTATATATACATATGTGTGTATGTGTGTGTGTGTATATGTATATATACATATATATGTAAGTATATATATAAATATACATATATATGTAAGTATATATATAAATATATATATATATATATATATGCATAATTTTAATATTCTTGATTAGATACATTTTTATTATAAGTGTTTTAACCTTTATGATAATTTACCACTACATGGATATTTTAAATTTATGAACAATAAGTAAGTATACTAAATTGCAGAAATATCTACATAAAATATTTATGTAAGAAATATTTTGATAACACATTCAATACTAATTTTTTATCCAATTTTACACATTAAAATAAGAACTTGATGTTTTACCCATATATCCAACTGTACCAACACGACCTCTAACTGTATCTCCATCTGGAATTTCTACAGCTAAGCCTAGATCCGATATCCGTACATGACCTGCATCATCAAGTAAAATATTTTCTGGTTTGCAATCTCTGTAAACAATGCCTTGCTGATGTAAGTGTTCTAAACCACATACAACTTCAGCTGCATAAAATCTTGCTCGATTCATTTCTAGACCTGGTTCTCCACCCATATTATAAATATGAAACTTGAGATCTCCACCATTCATTATTGTTAAAACTAAACATAAAGCATCTTTTGTTTCATATGCATAAGCAAGATTAACTACAAAACGTGAATTAATTTTTTGTAATATCTGCTTTTCAATCAGCACCATTGCTTCACCTTTCCGTTTCTTTATTCTTTTTTTCTCTAATTTTTTACAAGCATACATTTTTCCTGTAGCGCGAACCTGAAATTTATAAAAAATATTTAGATAATTCTTTTATATTAATAATTGAATTAAATTTGATATAAATCTTCTATAAAAATATTCGTTTCATTATAAAACAAATATTTTATTTTATAAATCGAGATAATATTTTTATATAATTAAGAATTATTAAATAATCACATCGAGTAATATAATTAACAATTACCTGGCAAGCGCATACTTCCCCAAATCCACCTTTTCCTAAGACCCGATACATCCGAAATGTTTTGTAAGTGACAGGCTGTGCTTCTAACCATTTCCATTGTAGATAACGTAGAAAATATATAGAATTTTCAAAATCCTTGAAAGGCTGTTCAGCCAAACAATTTTTAACGGCTGTTACACATGGTGTAAAAAGATCTTTGTTGCCATTTTCTAATTTATCAGAGCACTGAGAAACAATCTCCAAGTCTAAATGAGCTAGCTCAACTATATCACTATCTACAGATAAATATTTTTCTTTTATCGAGATAGCAAGTTCAACTCTTTTTTCATCAGATTCCAATTCATATTGCTCGACAGCATCAAGAAAATTTAAACAATGATGATACTGTGGCCTTCTCATTTCACAAAATTGTCTAAACAGCAACCTTCCGATTGGTTGCTGATCGACTACATAGTCGTACCTTACATCTATACAAAATAATTTTTATTAAACATTTTCAAGTACATAATATTATTTATAATATTTTTTATAAATACCTATTTTATTTTTTAAATCTATACATTGTGATATGTGAGGAAACTGTAGAATTTTTCTCCACTTTTTACTTTTGCCTTTATTACTATCGGTTCCACCTAAAAAGAACAAACACACTAAAACATTTATCACATAATAAAAAAGCAAATATATGAAATATGTTTATTTTATTAAATAAGAAAATACACATCTTTTATATATTTAATTTACTTAAATAAGAGGATAAAATCCCCAATGATGAATTTTTAAATGGTCCTATTTATATAAAACTCTAAATTAAAAAAATATATGATATTTTTTGTTATTATACCTATTAAAATATTTATATGTATTACATTTAAATAAATATTAAATATATATATATATATATATATATATATATATATATATATATATATATATATATATATATATATATGTGTACACAAATATAAATATATAATGTTTGTGTGTGTGTGTAAATAAAACATCTCATTACTACTGAGTTGACCTGTGATAATACACCTGTTTTCAGGATAAACGTAAAATTACTACCGCTAGTGGTCCAGGAAAAGTAGTAGAAAGAGATAGTTATAAGTTTTTCATAGATAAAGCATTAGCAAGGACGAGATAAAAGAAACAAAATGATTCTGGAGGAAGACTGACCTTCTCTTGCTTTGAGATAAACTGTATTTGCAACAATATTTTCTAATTCCATTAGTTCCAGCTTGACTGATTTTAGAACCCGTTCGTCCGGGTCGAAAACGACCCCTTTCCATTAAATCTCGCTTATAAATTCAGAAAACCGTCTTGCTTAGGCCTTAAATAAGACCTTTATTTGATACAGATGTAAATTCCTATGAATGAAAGGATGTTTTACACACACTGTGGTGAATACAATAACTGCACTTGTTATATTTTCAACGCAAACAATAAGATTATTGCATTTTATACACAAAAACGATTAAATTTTCGTTAACAGTATTGTTTCGTCCTACACTTGCATTTAAAACGTCGGGCGTGTCAAAATTTATCCACCTGCGGATTCACGACAGCACGAAATAACGATAGCGCACGTAAACGCTTTAGAAAAACAATACTCTTTGACAATCCGAACGTCAATTACACGCTTCAATTTAAAAAACGATACAGTTTCGAGTACGGTTATGCGAATATGGCAGCTAAAGATTTGTTCCGTGGGAAAACGGTACTCGTCTAGCCACGAGTAGTCTGAAAATGTATAGGGATTTTAGATAACAATCAGTGATAATTTCAGTGTTAGCATGTATCTCGTTCGTATATTCGAAAGGTCGTCAATGATGCCGTAGTTTTGGAGCAATACATTTTTTGATTTCATTGACACCTGATAACAGCACCGACGCATTAAATCGGCGTTAAATTAGTCATATAGAAATAAATAAATATTAAATTTCTACTTGCACTTTTCGTAGTGCGAGTACGGTAAACGAGAATGTACGATTTCTGCCGAGAATTTCCTTCAGAACAGTGGAGCCACTGTACGTATGAAATAACCATACATAGGGAATTGTTGGATGAGTGAGCAGAGGAAGTTTTAAAATTGATAATGTGAATTAATTCATAACACGTATCAAAATGAATAAATGAAACATCACACGCATATTATACGATAAAATATTTATTAATCATTATTTCTCCAGATTGTACACGATACATAAATCATATAAATAAGTTTTAAATTAAAATAATGAATACACACGTTTTTATAACAACATACGGAATAACTAAAAAACTAATTATTAAAAAGAAAACCAAACCAAAAATATATATTAAAAAAATTATGTAACGACGACTGCTTTATGGACACAGACATCTTTATCCATCAGAGCTGGCCACAAGTACGATTTAATAATATCGCTTGTTTTGTCGGACGAATGATGTCTAGCGTGGCGATTCAATTGGATAGTACCTGTTCCGAAATCCATATCTAGAGTATATGGCGGCGATTGATTCACAAGACACCAACATAATCTGATAGCATCGTTGATGTATTGTTGTAATGCCGTGCATTTTTCCAAACATGGATATTCATGAAGAGTGCGACAAACTTGATCTCGAACCTAAATTAAAATAAATCAATAGAAGTATTCGATAGAAGTATAATGATATAAATAAAAATATAAACACACACATTTTTATATATATATAATGAATCCTTAAGAATAATACATTAACTACTATTCAATTTATTAACTAAAATAATCATTTTCACAAGAAAGTCATTCTCTGGAAATATTTAAAAACAGAAACTTTTGATAGTATTATGAGTTATTTAAGGGAATATATTATTTAAAAAGAAAAATACGAATATAAATTATTAATATTCTATTGTGTATTTAAAATACTAATCAATTTTACCTATTTAAAACGTGCGCGATCAAAAAGTAATAAGTTTATCATCAATATAATTTAAAATATATTGTATTATTTAAAAATACATTTAAAATTATAAAAGAAAAACATTTCCAATTAAATTACTTGAAATAAATGTTAAAAAAATATAAATGAAAATCAATTTTAATCTCTATCGTATTTTTATTAAACATTTATTATATTCAATTTTATAAAAATAAATTGATTAGTTAAAAAGGTAACTATTATATATATATATATATATATATATATATATATATATATATATATATATATATATATAATGTATTTTATTACAGTCATTTCATATATAGATACTTAATTTTGGATTTTTCTTTTTTAAAAAATATTTGAAAATTTTCTTGAGATTTAATAATCAAATACAGTTGAAGCCATTTTTAACGTTATTTATGAAGCATTTACGGTAATCAATTTATTTTTATAAAAAAAATAATTAAAACAATTAAAAATAGATCATTTTGAATAAATAAATATTGAAATTATGTAAATAAATTATTCTCTACAAGACTTTAAAATTCATTAATTAATTATGGAACCGCTATATTATACAATCTCTATAATGTAGCACTTTTACAAACAGCATGGCCATCGAAATGCAGATCAGTAAACAAAGTGATGAATAAATGACCATTGAAAATTTTATGGTACTGGGGTGACTAATTCATTTGTGTTATAGTGAATTTGTTACAATAACGAAATAAGTAATGGAAATCTGATAAAATAAAATTTAAATCATCTTACTCATTTAAAATTATTCCTATGAATTAGTCAGACATTTTATAATGATTATTTATTATTATTAATATTATAAATTTATTTCACAATGAAATATATTTGATAATTTGTTTATGATATGAATTATAAAATATGAATTAAGGAATTTATTTATAATATAAATTAAAGAAAAAATATTTGCAATAGAAATAAAACATAAAACGAATCTATAACAAATTTAAAACTGTCCTCATAAATTACAATGGTATTTGAATTATTATGCATTTTCTAAAAAAATTCTGGCGTTTGAAAAGTGTTCAAAAACATAATAAAAAATTAAACAACATTCAGAATAACTGTGGTATGTATGAATTAATTCAAATAATAGTCAATATAATTTTAATATATTTCAAATATTTTGAACATTATATAAGCAAAAGTCAATTTTGTATACACCGAATAAATATTTTTTTATTATTAGTAATAATAGTAATAAAATGAAAAAGAAATACTCATTATTTAGAGGTGTTAAATAAAAATGTTTTAAGATGAGATGATTTTTAAATTGCACAGCCATAATAATAAACACCAGCAAAAACATAAATAATAAGTGATCATTGAATAGTTTTATACAATTTTATATTATTAACATGTGATTCTGTTAAAAATTTTATTTATTTCTTAGGTTTTTTTAAATAAATTGTACATTTTAAAATTTACTACGTGTATTAAAATATATTTATTCAATATTATTTTCAATACCACTTCTAACACTCTTTTCTTGTAATAGATTTTCTTTAATTTCGTTATCTGATGATTAGAATCTACAAAAATCTTCAACATAATATCAAATATTCTAGGTCATCTTGATTTTTGATGCAATCTGGGAATTTTCAAAACCAATACCAACATCCGGCCATTGTCAACACATTATTTTCATATATTACATATTTATGTAATTATAAAAACAGAATTAATTTATTTTTTAATTTGTTGTAATTAAAATCTTTTATAATTGTTGTTAATTAATTTATTATTCATTATTTAATTAATTAATGACTTTTAAATTATGTATTACTAAAAAAAAAATACATTTATTTTCATTTCTTACTTAGTAATTTAAACAAAGATAACTTACTAATTAATATATAATAATAATAATAACATTTTTATGAATAGAAAATATTTATATTGTTAATTATAAAATAAAATTTAAAAAATATTTCTTATCATTCACGAGTGAATTTTATCTAAAAATAAAAACTTTATTACAATAATAATAATAAAATAAAATGTATAAAAAAGCAGATAATGCTATACGAATTTTTTTTGAATTGTGATTGTTTTTATTTGTACAAGTGTACACGATACACTAGACTGAAAATAATCTTATCGTCATACATGTACTATAAAACATACACTATAATATGTTGTGAATTATACTTATCATTGTCAAAAACATAATTTTCGTACATTTTGATTGTATTAATAAGATAAGGTTGGTCTACACATAGATACGGACATTTATAGATGAAAATAAAAAATAATTGTAATTATTAAACAATTTTTTTTTTTAATATTGATATTAGTGAAAATTAATTTTACTCTCACCCACTCACATATATCTTATATTATTTTAGTAAAAGATAAATATCCTTTCTGTTTACAAGTCTGGGTTTTTCATATGCAGTACTTTATTCAATTCAATTATTTATTAATATTACCAATCTGAATTAATGGTTCAACGGATTTTAAAAGTTCAAAATAAATCATATCTTTGCAATCCTATCAACAGCACGGAATAATTTTATTTGGGTGTTTATTTCAGATTTTTCAGTCGTCAATGAAATTTCATTTTCATATTTTGTCGACGAATGTTATTTTTATAAGTATAATATTAAATATTTTTTTCTCTTTTGTCATAATTCGTTTTAAAAATCTGTTCATTTATTTAATAAAATATTGAATTTATGCAAATCGTAAATTTGTTATCAAATTTCTTTTTGTTACTTCAGGTGATATTGAAATATTAAATCCATATTAAGTTAATGTAAAATATCAGATTTTCAAACCATATTAATTATATTTTTCACAAATAAATTATCACCCCCAACACCACATGTTCAATAATCACTTATTGTTCATTTTGTTGTTTATAATAATAAGTCAATACGTATTTCGATGGCGATGCTATCATCGTTAGAAGATTATGTTATAAAATCTCTCACATTAAGTATTTTTAAGTAACCTAAAATTGTCGTATGGTAAATTTGAAATTATCTGATAATTTTCTTGGAGTTTATGAATTTTTGGTTATCATTGTTTCAAAATGTCATCTTTAACAGTTAAAGGTCTTCCAGAACAAGATTTACTACTTAAGTCAAAATCACTATAACGGAATTTTTTAAATTAAACTTGATACGTTTATTATATGTAGTAACTACAGCACTTCCAAACTTATCACAAATATTTATCAAACAACTTTCCGTAATGATACCTGTTTTAAGGTAGTAAAACATTATGGATCAAAATATTTTATCAGATGTCATGTAGTCATTATATGGGAGCTAATGTAATATTGTACTTTTTAAAGCAAAAAGTTGTAAATATTTTACTAAAGATTAATTATTACAGAACATAAAACACTTATTTTATGAATAGAATTTAATAAGTGTATTATACAGATTATTTTACCTGATGTGAGTAAAACTGAAAAAACTTTCTATTAACTAATACACACACACACACACATACACACACACACACAGATATATATATATATATATAGAGAGAGAGAGAGAGAGAGAAAGAGAGTTTGATATATAATCCGTGATTGTAAAAGAAATAAAAATAATTTAAACATTTTTATCGAAGCAAATTTATAAAATATTCATTTTCCCAAAAACAATTTCTTTTTGAATCATTTTTTAAAAAAATATTTTCTTTGTTTTTTCACGATTAATAGATTGTATTAGTTATTCGGTTAGAGTATTTTTTTTCTCAAATTTACTTTAGAAGCTTTATTTGTATTAAAACTAGATGTGAATCTGTGAAGACATCTTTTCTGCCAAATTTTCATATAAATTACTTTATATATTATATTAACATATTTTTCGTAAAATTATTTAAATTAAAATTATTCAATTTTCAATTACAGTATACAGATAGAAATGTGTTTATAAAAATATCTATTATAATATTTAATGTAAATGATACATATAAAGTTTTTTATTCAATTATAATATACTATAAAAATATAATTTAATACTCAAAATTTAACATAAATAACAATATACTTTAACTAATAAATTATATTTAATTTTCTTGATAATAATATTATTTATTATTTTACTTTTAATTTTAATTAATGTTATTGTTTTTCAATACAACTTACCTGTTTTTCTGCACAATGCAAAGGAAAAGAATCTGCTGTATTTCTTAAATGTCTTCCGATACTGGCTTCAAGTTGTCGTGCTACTTGACCACGTTCTGCGTATAAACATCTACATACTTCTCGCACTTTACGCTCGCGGAGATTCTGTGCTGATCTGTATGATAATACAATAACAGAAAATAGAATTTTGCCTTTTAATTGTGTTGCATGTTGTAGTTGTGGAAGAGAATCCAAAGAGTCAAGTGTGTGAAGACGAGCTTGCGAGTACAAATTGGCATATCTGTTTATCATATCACGCCTGAAAATTATATCGATTTGTTAATTACTCATTGAAAAAAAGATTGTGAATTAATTAATACCTAAAACACTGTAATTACAATTTAATACTGTCAATATTTAGTTTGTATTCGTGTATGTATATTTATATTTTTTTTAAATATTTATCAATTCTTTAATATTCATAACAAAATTAATTCAAATATTCAATTGTATTAAAACTACTCTGATGTAATATCTGAACTATGTAAACGTTTATTTATATATTTATTTTTCAAGAGTGTTTTTTTGTATAAATAACATTGAAATATAATATTAATAAGTATTAAAATATAATTACATTTAATAATAAAATTTTTATAGTAAAATATTTAAAATAAAAATACACATTTTGTATATTATATTTTTATGCTAAACATTTATTATTTAATAATTATATATATATATATATATATATATATATATATATATATATATATATATATATATATATATGACTGTTTATTATTTTTGTTTTAAAAAATAAAAAAGTTAACCTAGGATCGGAAATAGCGTTCGGTTCCAAATCAGAATGATATCCATCACTGCAACAAGGACTATCAGGATGTTCAGATGAAGGCATTAATTCTAAAAGCGACCCGCAACCTTGTGAAAAAGACATTAAAAGTGTTGCTACGGGTTTATCATCTTCTATTGGTTTTAACCTAAAGAAATATAAAATTTATTGAATATATTTAAAAAGTTTTTATGAAATCTATATCAATTATTTATTAATTTGTGTCGTTACACATCTATCATATACTAAAATGTCGTTTATTATTAATTATTTATTAAAAAACGTGTTCATATTAGTAATATTTTTTATACGTTTGCAACTGTACAAATTATTATATCTGTCAAAAAATAATAAAAGTAATAATTTGTTTAAAGTTATTTTAATTTGTAATTTGGCTAATCTTATAAACAAATAATATCGAATTAAATTTTATTTTGATTTGTAAATTTTTTTTTATTAATTAATATAACAAATAAAGCTTTTTAATTATAAAAGCTATATTTTAATATTAATTTTTAATGAACAATCAAATTTAAACTAACTTTAACGAAATATATAATTAAATTCTTTGTAATTTAAATGAACAGTGTCTACTTTTTAAAAATAATTAAAATTCATGAATACATTATCAACATTTATATATTTTATATTTGACGTGTACTAATATTTTATCTCAATATTTATTAAATTTAAATTTAACACTTAAGTATTTTTTATTTTAATTAATTTTTGTAATTATTAATAACAATAGTGTTATTTTTCAAATTTTTAATTTTTTGAAAAATAGTGAGTTCTCTCAAGAATTACATAGAAGACAAAAAATTTTTTATTAGTTCTTAATAGAAAATGTGATATTGACATATAAACAATTTAATAAAGTGATAAGACTAAGTACTTATATATATATATATATATATATATATATATATATATATATATATATATATAATGTTTAATATGTATTTGATCAAATAGAATGAATCAATTTTTTCCATAATTAATATATCTGAAATATTCTGAAAAATGAATTTTATGGATTGAAATTGATGTAAAAGAAATGTATACTTTTTGAGTTGCGATACACAAAACAACGCCTCTTTGTCATTTTGCACTCGATCTGACAGTGTTTCAATCAAAGGTCGTAGCTGTTGAAGAGCAGGTTTATCCAACAACGTCAGTAACGTCTTGTTGTCAATCAAACGTTGTTGTATATCGGCGTATCTCAACGATAACAGACGTTGGTGGGATGATTGTGTGAGATTCTTGTACGTCGCCGTACTCAGTTCATCCAGACGATGTAAAGCACTCTTATAAGTCTCCACGTGTCGATTTAACTCTGTTTTAAGAGCTACATGGAGCTGAGTTAGTCCGCCATTACTTGAATCTGTTGTGAGACCATGACATCCCAATCCTAAAATGTAATTATATATATATATATATATATATATATATATATATATATATATATGTATATATGTATATATGTATTATATTCACATAAACATATACACACACATATAATTATAAAAACATGTACAGTTATTATATTCAACTATCTGAATTATGACATATTACATTAGGTTTTTTTACTCCCTTATATATCTATTCGAACAATAGTTATTATATTTTATTAAACGAATAAAAAATAATCTACGGATATAAAAGAATATTTTTTCATTTTCCTTCTTCAGTTAATAAATATTATTTTTTTGTGATTCAAAAAAAGTTACAAGACATATTTTTGTGTTACTCTTTTAGTTCGAAATTATGTTAATAAAAATAAAT
>CP092087.1:22595363-22667863 GCA_029203775.1 Neoneuromus ignobilis
TCTAGTTCATCGTATATATATATATATATATATATATATATATATATATATATTTATATATATATATATGAATGTATTTATGTATATTATTGAGAGAGAAAGAAGAAATACAAATATTATTTTAATAAATTTGTAACATCTGTTACAGAAAAATGATTATTTATTATAAGTCGTTTATTTTAAAACTATTATCTACACTAATTAAATTATAATTCACATATGAACATTTTTTCTAATTTCCTACAAAAATATTTGAATGTTAGACATTGATTGTCAAGACACGCATTATAACTTCTATTTATTGACGTTCCATATCAAAAACGAATAAAAATGTAAATAAATGATTATTATTATAAAGTTATTTTAATAAAACTGAGTGTAAGAAAAATGGCTACAGTTCTAATGTAAGAATACGGTTGAATTATATAACAAACAATATATTTTTTTATATAATAAATCACATTTTGAACCACATTTTGTGGACAATAATTAAAAAAATAATTCTAAAAATACTTGTTAGTAAAAATCCATTTATAGTGTTGAAGAGTTCAAGAGAATTTCAAATGTTTTTAAAAGGGGTGAAACAAATTTAAAACATATTCAGAACTGTTTTATAAATCAATTCGTCAAAAATAGTGTGAGAAATGAAAATTATTTTTTAAAAAATAGATTAATTGTTTATTTATTATAATAAAACTGTTTCAAATGTTAATCTCTTTTTTTAGAATCAACTTAATAAATCTGTATGTTTTAAATTAGTTTTACAATTAGACTTCAAGGTTTAATGAATATTAGATTGCTATTTAAATAATTTAATTGTCATATTAATTTATTCATGATTTGTTTTTCGATTCGAAAGTTCTAATAAATTGTTATAAATTTAAAATAAGTAAATAGTAATTGTATTACCAAATATAAAATGAGATAAAATTCACGTTATGAAAATTATACAAAAACATAATGTTTTAATTTATTTTTTTTATTCTTTTGTCATAATATCAAATAATATTTTGATAAAATTATATTTGACACCCACATATAAATATATATACATATATACATATATATATATATATATATATATATATATATATATATATATATATATATATATATGTTATGTCTGTATATACTGATTATACGTATTATTGTATAAATATATCTCACAATTTTTAACAAAGAAACGCATTTCCGTAGGAATATTTTTGCAGAAGCGCTTACACATTGTGAACTTGTAAAACATAATCATTACAATGATAATAACAGTTCGTGTCCATCAAATTTTTGTAGTAATTGTAATTACATATGACAACCATAATTATAACAATAATCTTAAAATTATTTCAGATTTTCAGTTACTTTCACCTAAGACCTTTTCACTTTATTGTTCTAATAGTATTATAACTGGAACAGGAAAAACATTTCCGTGAAAAGTAATACTTAAGAATAATTATGTACTTTGTATATAGAAAGAACTTAAAATACATACATTTGAAATTTTACTTTTACCTAAACGATTGTTTATTTTTTAATCTTTTATCTTGTTTATTTACTTATATGATTGTTTTTATTATATTTTATAAAAGAAGACAGATGAGTGAAACTACGTTGATATTTACAATTATGATATAATAAAATGAAATGTGTGTGTGTTTTATATCTGTAAACAAAATTATTTCTGTGGTGTTAAAAATAAAATAGAAATTATTTATATGTAAACAAATCAGTTATTTTCCATTATAACATAGAATAAAAATGTCTATAATTTTATTTATGACAGGAATTATTAATAAAATATTATTAATAGTCAGTGTCACAAACTACCACACAAAAATAATCTGATTGGAATTAAAAATTAGTATATTATGTAAATGTATAAAAGTATTAAAACATAATTATATTCTTTTCGAGTTTTTAATTAAATGTATGCTTTTATTTTATTTTAAGTACATATAATGTTTAGTCGTATTTCTAATATAATTTAAAATGTTTATCGAAAATTAATATCAATTGACTTCCTCTATTTCAATTTATTTCCTTTAGTAATAGATTGAATACAGTAGTATTAAAAAGGTTGTACTTTAAAATAATTTTTGAATTTATTTTTTCAATTAACATATGTTTTTTATAGTAATTATAACGTCGCAAGAAAAAAATATTGGAAATAAAACTAGCAATTATTTAAATTTAATCATAATAACAATTACAATTTTAAATTTTATCAAAAAAATATTTACATTAATTGAAATTGTCATTAGAATTATATATTAGTAAAATATATGTGATTTGTTTTTTAATAAAATAATATAAAATAACAGAATGTAAAGAAAATTTTATCGTTTAATCTTGAATGGGTAATTAACCATTAATTAACATTGAATTGTTAAAATTAAACGTTACATTGTCTAAGTGAAATTATTGATAAAAATTCTGAGCATTTCGAATGAGGAAGAAAACTTGTAATATGTGTTTGATAATAAATGAATCACTTCATTACAGTAAAAAAATATATGAAAGTGTTATTGTTCACTATTTTACTAATGTTTTTTTATGTTGAGCTTTAAAGATGATGGATGATCTCTGAAATGTGAATTAGCGACAAAAAAACAATAAGTGATTATAGAACTTTTAAAATCTCGTAGTATGAGAGAGTAATTACTGTATTAAAAAGTTAATTTGGTAGTTTTAAATAAATCGTAATGTAATATATATATATATATATATATATATATATATATATATATATAATAAAAAATTTAAATAGCAAAAGAACAATTATGTACAAAAAATTCAAAATCAGATTGCTGAAACACTCTGTCTTAAAAATAGATTATAAAAAAATATATAAATAATAAGTTTATTCATTTTTGAAATTATCGTTGGATTTTCTATTAAAAGCAACAAATGTTCTTACAATTACTATTGCTTTTTGAAACATAAAATTAATATTAATAAAATTCTATGACATTTATATTTTATGTAAAAAAATAAACAATTCACTGTTGAAAGATTGTAATGATATATTTAGTTGGCATTTAGTTTTCATTAGAAAGTTTTAAATGCTATTAATTATTTTAGAAATGATTATTTATCAAAAATATTTCGTATTTTAAGTTAATAAATTATTAAAAAAAATCATCCGGATTTATTTACTTTTGTAGACTTTTAAATACTTTTTTAATAAAAATATTTAATCATGTTAATGTACATTTAAAAGTCGTAATATTTTTTTTAACTTATCATTATTAACCTCTTTTTAACACAAACGTACATTTTAATTGTATAGTAATATGCGAAACCACATTCTGTTAATTATATTGTACATTATTTAAAATATATTTTAAAATACAGAACAGTAAATATATGCAAATTTAATTATGAGTTTTATTTCAAATGAACAAATTATTTAATACTTTATACATTATTCTTACTAAAGTAGGTATAATTTACAATTCATATTTCATCACAGTTATTTGAACTACTGTTTTCAAGTAAATGTAATGAGAGAATATAAATGTAATCCTCTACTTAAAAGAAATGCTAAATAAGTTTATTTCACACAGTTCATTTTTGAGAAATAAATTACTAAAATTAAATTATTCTCTCTTAAATATTCAACTTCATATATATCTATATATATATATATATATATATATATATATATAAATATATATATATATATATAAATAATAATTTATATAATGGAATCTATAAGTTTTTAATAATAATATAGAAATAAATTAATAGTAAGAATTTACCATCATTCAAATCATGTTTTAACAAAATATTGTTTCTATTGCTCGACTATTATTTTCGTTATATACATATATATATATATATATATATATATATATATATATATATATATATATATATATATATACATTCTAGGCGCGTTATGTACGTAAAATTTGAAACATAATTCTCAACTACGTAAAGTATGTTTACTAGGTTGTTTATGAATGTTACTTCATTATTTATTCCTTATATTTAATATTTATAGGCCGTAAAGTTTATCAAATGACATTTCACGCTATCATAAAGTTTCTATCTAATAAATTCATAAACTGTACCTTCAACAGCGTGATCCAAAGCTCTGCGTCTATTTACAAGTTCATTTCGAAGTCCAGGTTGCCATTCAACAAGTGCTTGTACAAGTCGACAACATCGTTGTCGAAGAGCAGAGTCTTGATGAGATGCGAATAGACGTACTAGTTGCCATACTACAGGATCAGCTGAGATTGATGGTCTTAAGCCAAGGGCGACTAATCTGAAATAAATAATTTCTTATTAATATTGATAAATATTTATCATAATTAACATATTTCATACATTTAATGCAAGTGATATAATTTAGAAAGTAACATTATTACAAAAATTAACACTTTACTAGAGGAAAGCAATTAATGATTTTAACTATAGACATTAATTATTATCGGATGGAAAAAGTATATAACAGGAACAAAGTTATCCATTCGAATTACTTACTATAATAACGTAAGATTTTACATAAATGTTTAATATAATTTTATCTTTCATTTTGATTGTCATTCCATCATCATTATACTAATTGTATTATAAAATTGACTTTTATAATTAACCAACATTTTTTAATACCATAACAAATATGTCAAATTTAAATAAAATATTTAAATCAAATATATTTAATTTATATATCTGTTTCATAATGTAAAATCACATTTCTTTTATTATAACTGAATTAATTAAACAATTAAGAGTTAATATAGTCCATAGTTTTTATTCTAAATCAAAAAGGTTTAAATATTATTCAATTAATAAAACACTAATCTAATATAATAAATTAATATTTAATTAATAAATATATTTTAATTCAATTAATAATACAATAATTTTATCGACACTATCGATAAAATTTATAATATAATAAATTCTATGCATTGACATTATTGTCTTTTATAATAATTTAAATTATTGAACACATTGATCAAAGTACTGAAATATAATAAATATTAAAACAATTACTTACTAAAACAATGTATAATTATTTGATATTATAATAGTCAAAAATATTGTTTTAGTCAATAGTATAAATAACAATTAAATAGCATTAAAAAGAATGTTGTTAATAAATGTTCAAAAAATATACAATAAAATACAGATACTTATAAAATAAAAATATGAACAAATACTTAAAATTAATGATTATTATTTATTCTAATGCAAAGAGAAACAAAGCAGTTAAACAATAAAATATGTTTAAAATTAAGTTACTTTTTTTAATAATAAAAATAACATTTAATGCTTGTTTGTGTCATATTATGCTGTCTAACGACGTCATTAAATAAATCATAACGCATCATTTAATGAATCACAACAATCTCATGCTTGTCAGTTAACAAAAAATGTTACATTTCAGACACATGACTATTTTTATCTAATTTTTATATACATACACACACTCACACACACACACACACATATATATATATATATATATATATATATAATATATAAAAAATAATAAAATATTGTATATGATATTCTAAGTGAAATTTAATAGTGTTTATTTTTTAATATTTTATAATAACAATTTAAAAGTTAAATGTAAAAATTAGTTAAAAATAATAATCATTATTTAACATTTTATACCAAATAATCATGAAAATTAATTTTTTAAGCTGATATATATATATATATATATATATATATATATATATATATATATATATATATACAGAGAGAGAGAGAGAGAGATTAATATAAATATTAAGTTTTTCAAAACAAAGAAAAATTCAATAAATTCCTTAATAGAGTTTGTAATTAAAAATCTGAATTATTTACGAATTCTGAAAATAATAGATATTTTTGAATATTTTAAAACCAAACTTAATTTCTAACTGTTTTTTCAGACTGAAATTCATTTCATGATTGGATAGAATTTCATTTCATTGAATTGTGAAGTTGTAAATGAATAAATTTATATTTTATCTCATGCACATTGATAACGGGTCAAGATTGTCTGTAAAGATATAAAATATTTATATATGTAAATGTATATTTATTATTTTTTAAAAATAATTGACAAAGTAAAACATGACATTGATATTATTTTTAGTTTAGGAATTTAATTCTGATTGAATTCTGAAACTATTAATCTTTTGAATTAAAGATATATTTTGCTTGATTACAAATCTATGAAATAATGTTCAAAAAAATCTTGAACTAAAATTATTAGATATTGAAATATGGAATATTTTAGAATTATTTTTATTTAAATTAATAAAAGTTATTCACTTAATTATGATGTAATTATTAATTAATATTTGTTTACATTAATTTATTAAAAATCATCTTTTAAAAAAATTTTCTTATTAATCTGTTTATACATACATACATACATATATATATATATATATATGACATTTATTTATTGTTCATTTTTATATAATTTAATACATTTGATGACATCTGTTTTGGTTTCTGATTCTATGCCGCATCTGGCGTATCCGATATCAAAAATGTTCATGTCATTGACATTTCTTCAGGAAATGTCGAACTATAGGTTTTTTTATGGTTGAAAACAAATAACTTAGATAACATTCTGTAATTATGTTTTTACCTTATATGTTATAAGTTAGAATTAAAAAGTTCACATGGTTATTTTATGTTTAAATAACTATAAAATTATGCGTTCCTTATCAAATCTGTTATCTATAATTATTTCCGTTAATAAACCATTTGTGTTTTTTTTAAAAAAAAATATTCCCTTTGATATCAAGTACTTTTAGTGGTTAACGTAAAAATAAAAAATTATAAATGATAAGTTGTTTTTAATAAGGTAATATTGACGTCAATCAGTGCATTGATAAAAATTACTATAAACAAAATAGTTAATTATTTATCTTTTTCTTTAATGTATTGCGTCAGATATTTATAATGAATGGTTTTTATTTTCTCCCAAATAGCGGTTTGTCTGTCTGACCGAGATATTGAATGAATGATATATATATTTAACGTATTTTTTAACCGATAAAATCTATTTTTGAAGGAAAATCCAATATCTGTGACATTGAAGATAACTGAATGAAATCATATTTATAAAATAAGTATGAACTATTAGCAAATTTTTATGGCAATTTTTTAAAATACGCAATATAACAGTAATATTATATATTATTATAAAATCTTCATTTTTATTCTTTAGTTAATTTGATTATTAAATAATATTTTAAAACCTTATGTTTACATATATATATATATATATATATATATATATTTCTACATTTTTAGTTTCAAAAAATATTTAAAAATGTAAAATGATTCTAGATTAATAAGTTTATATGAATAATTTTTATAAACCTGATCTCTAATATAAATCATTTCTTCATATAAGGTCATCCAAATGTGATGCTTAGATTAGTGTTTTATTAAAAAGAAGAATTTGTATAGTTTTTTAATAAAAAAAATTATTAAAATTTCTGACAACATATGATAAAATATTTTATATAAAATTTCATACTGTATGTATAAAAATTATAAAAAGGAATATATTATATCTTCATAAAAAAGTACTTATTCTTTTAATTGTTATTTAATTTGAATTCTTATTTTATTTCTAAATTTATGTAAATCATAAACCTATTTACTGCTATATTTTTTATATAATATTATAAATGAGCGTAATTATTTTATTATCACTGAATTTAAAATTCGTTTAAGAATATGAAAATTTATTTTAAACATTGATTATTCTAATGACAATATTTTTCTATTCCTATGTGATTAAAATTTAAAAAAAAGTAATTTTGTACCTATCTAATATAAAACAATATTGTAAATAAAATATAGTATACCTATTATTTAATATGAATTTTTTTAAAGAATTATTAATATTGGGGAAAAATATAAAAAATATTTTTTTATATAAATATTTTCTTTGTTCAGAAATAAGTATATACTGCAGCGTAAATACTAAATGAAGCATATGCATATTTTATATTATTTTATTTTAGTTATAAATATTTTATTAGATTCATATTCATTTTTTAAAATGTAAAAATAAAGAATTATTTTTTTAAGATATAAGTTTCATTTTCATATTATAATATAAAATAAAGCTAAATATTTTTTTCAAATAAATTTATTAATCAGTGTTTTAATTTAACAGAATAAAAATATTTAGATATATAAATATTTAGAAATATAATGAATTTATTTCAGATAGTTACATTTAAGAATGTAAATTGAACTAAATGTTACAAAGAATATAAAAATATAAATTGTTAATATTATAATCAGTTCAGTTTGTTGACGTAAATTTAAAGATAATGTAAACAGTCTATCAGTAAATTGTCTGACTGTTTACTAAGAGACTATTATTTGTAAACACAGCAATTGTGTTCTTTTTTTTATATGAAAATGAAAATAATTGAACTCTAAATTACAATCAATGATTAAATGCAATCGATAATATTTTTTGAAATATATGTAAATATATATAAATTCACACACATACACACACACACACACACACACACACACACATATATATATATATATATATATATATATATTCAAAACTATGGAAAAAACCATAAAAAATTGAAATATTTTTAAACATCTACAATATAACTATTCAAATTATATTAAATAATAATTAATAATTTTCCATTTATATTTCGAGCCCATTTTTTCATATCGTTTGTTCCATTTCTTTCTGTATGTATGTATATAATTCAATTAGTACATTTTTAAATTTAATCATAAGTTTTAAAAGATCTGATAAAAGAACATTTTGAAGAAAATTTCTCAGTTTCTTTAGCCGAATTATATAAAGTGGTCCCACAGGAGACCACAGTAATCTACCGCTCTAAAAAATCATTCACCCGTGAAATGACCAGAAAAAAATTTAACTACGTAGGTCGTTATTATCTGTCCTTGGAATTTAAAGTGTTGACGTTCTAAAAATACCAAATTCACAAAATCGTTTTTCTAAACTAAACTCTTTTTGATTTATGTTATTTATTTTCCATTAATTTTCATATATTTTTTCCTATGTGTTTTTACTTGTAATTTTCCTTACATATTTAAAATATATTATCTTAAAATATATTGTGACAAAAGATGACTTTTTTGAAAAAAAAATATCACTATCAAAAATAATTTTTCATATTAAACTATAACTGAATTTCCTAAATAAAATTAAAATGTCTTTATCAAACGATAATAAAATGTATTCAATTTCAACATTTTACTAATGTACATGTGACGATAGTCTTCTACAGATTTTTATATATTCAATGTAAAAACAATACAAGTTAATATAACAATATATGAATATTTCGATATAACTAAGATATTGATTCAATGAAAAATAAAAACAAATCTTATAAATAGTTTATAATGTAATAATGTACATTTTTTAAAAAAATTATTCAAATAAAAAATCTTCCTTAAAATGTATTGTCGACTGAAATATCCATTACCTTAAAATAATGATCTTAAATACATTTTTTCTTACTAAAGATAAAATTATAAAAAATATACAAAACAAAAAAATTTCCCTGAAGCTATTGAAAAAATCTGTTAGATATTAATAAATGGAAATTCATAAAAAGGCGATGAAAAGAATTTGAAAATAATTTCAGTTAAAATATTAAAATACTTTTATTATAATTAATTAGTTTAATACAATTAACAATAATTTCTTAAATACTTCAATAGAAATATTATCATTTTCAGAATACAAGCATATTATATCAGAATTTGATAACATTTTCATTGAAATATGTGTAATTAAATTATTTGTTTTATCAAATAATTAAAATGCTTTAACAAATTGATAAAAATATTATGGATTTAATTGAATTAATTATAATCATAGTTAATACAACCTTATCAAATAAAGTGAATTATTTATAATATTTATTATAAATTGTTTTCATTTACTTTTAATATTTGTAATACACTTTAAAATTTACATATTTGTTTTTAAATTATATATATATATATATATATATATATATATATATATATATATTTATTCACACACACATATAAACACATTCATTGCATTAAAAAATTATCTATAATTTTTAACATGGTAAATTTAACTTGTACAAGCATTTAAACGAATAAATGAAAACTGTTTTTTTATTAAAAACAAAGATTCTTAATTAATATGATTTAAATATATATATATATATATATATATGTGTGTGTGTGTGTGTGTGTGTGTGAGTTTGTATGTATGTATGTGTGTGTGTGTGTGTGTTTATGTTATATGTATTATGTGATGTGTGAATATTCAATATATATATACACATATGTATAGACATAGCTATTACTGGCGCAGTGCGGAAAACAATGTTAAAGCATGTACAATAATAATTTGATGTGAAACGAATTTGTAACGACGGAAACAATATAATAAATTGTTTCATCAATTTAGAAAATGAGTTAATTATAGTTCTGTTTACTTTTACATAAAGCAGATGTGCAAAATTAATGATCTTTAATATATTTAGTCTTAGCACATTCAAGAAGAACCTGGTTTTTATGTACATCTTAAAGGAAATAAATTAACTTTTTTTAAATAACTTCGTCGAATGTGTAGATTTCAACCACCATTCACGTCAATACCTCTGCGTTCATAAATAGTGATTACGTGGTACGAATAGAAAAAGTACATAGAAGGTTGATACGCATCTTCAGCGATTCCGTCAGAATTCATCTTAACAGTTAGAATTGAATTACGTGTTTCCTTTAGAAAAATATCAAAAAGAGATGGTTTCTAGAACATTTCACTATTTTACTATATTATTTTTAGAAGCATTTACTAAAGTGTTTTTTATCTATATCAAGCATCAAATATATTGACAATAATATATATCTTTATATAATAACATATATATATATATATATATATATATATATATATATATATGTGTGTGTGTGTGTGTGTATCATTATGTAAAAGCATATATATATATATATATATATATATATATATATATATATATATATATATATATATGTATATATCATGACATTTAATTATTTATTGCAATTATTTATCTTGATAATTTATTCCTCCTTAAACTTTTTGCAATAAAAATACGCGCGATAAGATAAAATAAAATTTAATTTATTAATGAAATTATTACAAGCTCTATTAACCAGAGAAAATCAATTCACCTATTCACAACGTACAGAATATAATTAATTATAAATTATATTCTACTTGTATACGTTATATTTAGGTAAATATTTATTCTTTATATATATATATATATATATATATATATATATATATATATATATATATATATATATATATGTAAAGATATAAAGAAAATTTAAATATTCATTATAAATTTCTTTAAAGTTTTATATTTCTTTAAAGCATTTTAATAAAATCTGTGAAAGATACATAAAACATTCTGCATGTTTTTAATGAAGCGTTAAAGGCACACACACACACACACACACATATATATATATAGATATATATATATATATATATATATATATATATATATATATATATATATATATATATATATATATATATATATATATATATATATATATATATATATATATATACTCGTACGTAAACTATTTTGTTCATTTCCTATCTAAAAAATTTACAAATGCTTTTAATCAACATAATATATACTGAATTTAGAAATTTTTTTGCAAAAATGAATTAAAATACATTTGTTTTCTCTGAATAAATATTTGATATAAGGCAAAATTTCCTTTATCACTATATATAAACCTGATACAGTATTTAAATAAATTTAAAAAATACGACCTCAGGAAAAACGAACTTTTTTAACATAAAGAAAACATTTTAAATACAAAATTTATCTTTATATTTCTTTAAGAATGTATTTTAAATAAATGATTAATTTTTAATTATAAATCTAAAAAAATCATTTTTAATCAATAATAAATATCTGAGCTTCACAAATATTTATTCGATGCCTGGTATTACCTTACATTTTATTAACTTCAACAATTGTACTGACAGTTGATAATAATTTAAATAGAATTATATGAGAAATCATTGAAAAAATAGGTGTAAAATTTAATGTTATAAATATATAAAAGTAAATTAAGCGCATGTACATAATCACACACACACACACACACACACACACACACACACACATATATATATATATATATATATATATATATATATATATATATATATATATATATACAATATTTATATACAATAATTTTTTCTCATTATAATTTAAATATTTCATGTAAAGCATAATAAAATCAAGATTTGTAATAATTATTATCGTATTATAATGTTCTTTTACATATTGTCATCCAGAAATATATATATATATATATATATATATATATATATATACACACACCAAGGGACTTCGCCCCGTACTAGTTTTGCTCATTGACTCCAGTACTTACTTCTGTTTAATAATGTAAATAAGTTATAAAAAATAAAATACTTAGACAACTATTTTAATGTTTCTGTGTAGACGATGTTTATTACAAATTGGTGGTCTGATGTGCATTCAAATTTAATGAAAATTCAATTAAAATTTATTTTATACAAAAATCTGTCTTTTTCCATTTTTTGTTCATTTTAATATATCATTAAAATGTTATTTCGGTAATTCTCGAAAATGATATTTTTCTATCTCTCTTTATAAAAAATAGTTCTAGCGCAAAATAAATGTCATTAATGCTTACGAAAGATTACTTTCGAAGATTAACGATTGCAATTGCGGATTGATGTGAGTGTGTTGAAATTTTCACATCAATCCCCAATGCAATCGTTAATCTTCGAAAGTAATCGTTCACGATCGAAGTAGATTAATGACATTAATTTTGCTATCGAACTATTATATATATATATAGAAATAAATATGTTTCCATTCAGACTTAACTAAATTTGATTAATAAATCAATTTTTATATTTTACAATACAATTATCTTTTTTAGTAAAAGATTTATATTTTAAATATTTATTTTTTATTTTATAAAAACATATTCTTCGGTTTTAAAAATAATATTGCATTTCAATTTACTGCAAAAACTCATTCCATTTCTCAATTACACATAGACGTTCTTTTTATGGCATCATAAATTATATAATGAAGTAAAATATAAATTTAATTAAAAAAAAGATATTTTATAGACGTTTTACAAATGCTATATAAAATATAGGACAATATTCGCTAGATAAGTCTTGAAATTCATAAATATACTGCAACGTTTATACTTTTCAAGTATTGTAATTTAATATATATATATATATATATATATATATATATATATGTGTGTGTGTGTGTGTGTGTAAGTATATATGTATGTGAGAATATGAATGATATATAAAATATAAGCAATTTATCTGCTACTTTCCAAGTTGTATCATAATTTAATTAAAATAATGCAATATGTCTTAGGATCATTTCTAATATCACTAAAACTTTATTGATTACACTGATTTAAATTCAAAGTATCTGATAATAGACATAATTCAAAATTATTTATTATATTAACAGATATTTAATTTTTTCATCTAATTTATGTATATATGAACTAAAAATGATGATGATTTGTTACCAAAATGCACATAAGCAATGCATTGAACATTTAAATAAAATGTTATAATTTTGTAGTAATATTTTTTTTGTAAAAAAAAGAACTAGTGACAGTGCCAATTATATTGAGATTAAGTTTATTTTCATTTTATTGTAATTATTATTATTATTATTCAAACATATTTATTAAATCATAAAATAATTATACATTTACTACAATTTTTTTTAAATGTTCTAGTATTTTTATTTTTATAAAGTATACATTTATCATAATATTAATTATTTGATTTAGTAAAAATTAATTCCATGTGGAATCACAAAGAAAATATATCTGCAGAATTTTTTAAAAAAAATACAATAATATTTTCGATAAAATTATGTTCTATTATATTATATTACATTATATTATGGAATGATTGTATTTCATATAGTTATACATTTTTACACATAAAACATAAAATAAAATAATATAAATTAATAAATAAATGAATTGTACTAAAAATGACTTATTTATAATCGAATATATAATAATACCTATTCAACATGTAAAGAATTACATAATACAGTTAACTTCTTTTTGAAAAAAATATTTTATAAGATTAATTTACCTTGTAAAAATAACTTCGAGTAGTTGAGCTGAATGTGGCAACGATTCTACTAAAAGATCTATTGGTAATTCTGCTGCTACTGCACTAAGACCAGCAGGTCCTAAACGTGCAACCACTGAAGCAGCTTCTCTAAATTGTCTACCTTCAGCTAATAAAAGAACACGTCTTAGTGCTAAACGTGGACTTAGAGGTGCTGTTCGTTCACGTCTAATCCGTTCACCTCCGATCACAGGCCCGCAACAGTCTTGCATTGTTGATTCTTTTGCAACTTTTCTTCAAGTGAAATAATCTTCATTGACTGCAAATAAAAAATAAGATACAATTTTATTATTATTACCCAAAATAATTATAGTTTTTTTTAAAAAAAAGAAAATTTCAAAATTATTTTATAAATTTGTCACTAGCTGAGATTTATAATTTTCGTTTTCGTTTATGTATTTTCAGCTACATTTTAGGATAAAATGCTTTTTATTTTAGTAATTTGAATTTTTTATAATAAGATTTTATTTTTTTCCCTATATTTATTATTTTTCTGTATTAATAATTATATTGTATTTTTAAGATAGAAAAATTTTTTTTTATAAAAAATGAGTATTTTCAAAGATACATATAGAAGATATATTTCAAATTTAGTATATAGAGCTTTTCTTTCAATAATTTATTTATATTTACCATAAAAATGAAATTTCATTTTTTAAAGTCCATTTTTGTTTCTAAAACTGTTAATAAATTCTGATCATAATTTAATAACTAAGAGGCAATGTTCGTATATGTTATTTAATTTTATTATATTCAAGAATTCATTTATAAAACTGGTAATAATATTATATGACAAATATTCAACTGAATTAAATTATTTATTTTAGAATTACTTCGAGTTAAATTCCAACAAAGAATTAAATTAAAAATAAAAAAACATAATTCTAATATTTTATAACTGTGTTTTTTTATATAGAGGTAAACTTATTTTTTGTTCACATTCTTTTATATAACTATGAATTAATTTGTGACTATAACTTTATATGTTAAAGGTAAGATACAAAATTGTGAAAAAGTATTTTAATAAAATATATTGTGTCTATTTTATTTTTACTTACTTTTGTTCTTAATGATAACTGTATATATATATAAAATTTTTGCAAATACCTTCGCAAAAAATGAAATTAAAACTGTAAATTATGTTAAATACATACATATATTTTGCAATAAAATATTCGGATTCATTGCTTTCACTCTCTTATTAAACTGTAAATAAATAGTAAAAACTCATGTTTTGTTAAAAAAATACTATAAATTTTATCTTAAAATGAAATTATAAGTTTTTAAAAAATTACCATACTTGTCGTAAAGAAACACAGAAATACTTGTATAAAAAGGCTAAGTAAAAATTTAATGTAATTATTTTTAAAAACGTAAACATGTCAAATATCAATTCAAGCTGAGAAATGTTTCAAGTCAAAAAATATAATCTGTTTCCTTTAAAAATAATATATTCCGCTTCCTTTTTTTTAATTCGCAACTAGAGGTCAGCTTTTCGATTTGTTTTATCAGAAATGTTTCTTTTTCTCTTTCATCTATCGACAAGTTTTATAACAGGGCAATAAATCTTATACCTGTTTTATAGATAGCGTCAATATTTCTAAAACTTTAAAGTATATCATTTGCTTATATAAAGTTGTTTACATATTTTTATATAGTAGTTTATTTATTTATATTTAAAAAAGTATTGAAACTGTAATTGTGATTTTGAAAATTATGGTTAATAATATTATTTTTAATTTTTTTTCTTTAAAAAGGAACATTTTTTAAAAAATGTGTGAAGTTTTACAATTATTCTATTTAATAAAAATATAAAATTTGGCTTGTGATTTTTAAAATATTATACAATAACTGTGGTGATATATTTACCTTTTTAAAATTCTGATTTATATAGTAAAAGAATTAAACTATATAGTTAAATATTGCACAAAATATTTTTTTAATCAATTTATATATTTGTATTATAAAATAATACTAATTAAAATAATATTATATAGGGTCATCCAAATGTAACGAACTAGATTTATGTTTTATTAAAAAGAAACATGTGTATGAGGTGGTATATAGGGAAACATATGTATAGTCTTTTTTTCTATTTAATAAAACACAAATCTATGCGTCGCATTTGGATGACTCTCTCTTTCTCTTAACTATATATATATATATATATATATATATATATATATATATATATATATATAGATAAAGAGGAGATGAATTTATCTATAATATTTCAATTGATTTTTTATTCAATCATATTAAAATTACTACTATTCACAAATATTATTTGTAATATTATTTTAATAACAACAAATGAATTATATTTTTAAAATTATTTAATGAAATAGTAAATAATATAAAAAATAAACAGTTATTTATTTAAAAAAGGCAAATACTGAAATATCAATATGGAATATTGGTATTTCAGTATACATTTTTTTTTATAAAATTTCATGGCATTTATTTCGTGAAATTATTTTGTTATAAACATATCTATTCATTTCTATTTTATTTTGAATATAAAAAAAATGTTTATATTATATTTATCAAACATAGTTTCGTAACGGACACATAGTTGTGATATATATATATATATATATATATATATATATATATATATATATATATATATATATATATATATGTGTGTGTGTGTGTGTGTATGTACATACATACATACATATATATTAGATAGACATACATATTTATATATTGTAATACAATGTGGTTTCCAACTTTACACTGACACTTAAATGAAATTGTTAAACGTCTGTTCAGATTGGTAACTTTCTGAATGTAAAATGTTGAATATAACTTTAACTCTATTGAATTAATAGTAAATTATGTTTATTTGTTCCTCTAAAATATTTTTCTAGTATTTAAAAAGTATATTTTTCTATAATATATACATACATATAAACATATTATATTTATATTTTATATATATATATATATATATATATAGAGAGAGAGAGAGAGAGAGAAAGAAAGAGAGAGAGAGTTGACAAAAAGATCATTCTAATTAAATCCAGCATAATGTCCCTAAAAAGATGTATGCAAAGAACACAAAAATCGTTATAATTTTTTAGTTTTTTTTAAAAATAATTAAATTTGTATATATGGGTAAATTTATTTTTATTTGCGTCGAATAAGTTCTCTCTTTTTCTCTTTTCATATATATGTAATATATATATATATATATATATATATATATATATATATATATATATATATAAATTTATCTCATGTATTTATTGATTTGGTGTTTTACTAGATCAGATATGGAAAAAGAGAATAATTTCAGAATGAAAAATTGTGATTATCTATAGATACCCATATCTCTCTCTAAATTAAAATACATTATATACCCACACCTTTCTGTAATTTCTTTCTTTAATATAATATATGATTAGAATAATACGATAATTAATCCTAAATTAAATTAATTTCATGCTTAACAATTATTAATCGCCTTTTTAGTTTTTACCGGAATAAAAAGGAAGTATTGCAAGTTCTTTACTTGTTTAATCGATATTAATTCTTTTCATACTTTATTACGAATATCAAACATAAAAATCTATACAAAATGAAGCAAAAAGTAATTCTTAAAACTTATTTGATAATCTGAGCATTATAAAGTGTACATACTAATGCAATATTTAAGGGGTTATACGCAGTTAGAAATTTCAAAAAATCGATTTTTTTTGCATTTTCGGAATGCACATATATTTGAGTATATTCTCTGAAAATTTGAAGTAAATCCGATAAATATTTTTGGACATACACCTGAATTTGTAAGTAATTTTAAACTATGTGTAAACTACTTCCGAAACTTCAAACGCGTTTATCTCAAAACGGTGTTTTCATAGTCGGTGATCTCGATATCTCAGAAATAGCTGAACCGATCGGTCTCAAATTTTCACACAATCTTCTCAAATATATTCCTCAGGTATTGAATGAAGGAATAAGGTTTACAAAAATTATTACTATTTTTTCAAACAATTTGGAGCGAAAATTTTAGTAAAAAACGAAAAATTTTTTTCAAGTAGACGCCATTTTGTCAAAAATGAAAATTTTTATTATTCCTTCGTTCAATACCTGCATTAATCTATCCTTTAAAAGAATTGACCATATTTTTTGATTTCAAATAATCCAAACCGCCGATATGGAGATCACCGCCAAGCGCCTTTTTTTGGAGGTCGTTCGGGACATCGTCTGCAGGAGCGGTGCACTTCAATATTTTTTTATGATCGACATGTTATTTTATTCTTGAAAGTAGGATCTATTCAAATAACCATAATTTGTAATTGCAAAATAAATACTGTTTTTAAAAAAAATTCCTAAAAAAACGTCGTTTTTGCGCCTCGCAACTGCGTATAACCCCTTAAATCAATGTCACGTTAATATCAAATAAGTTTTATTTTTTGCTTGAAAATTGTATCATTTTAATCTATTATAAGGTTTAATAATATATGAGAATGTGATATTATTAGAACAAAGTTGAAATTAGTATTATTTCCATAAATTTATATGAATATAAAGATTTTATTTTCACTTCTTTGATGGATATCGAATAGATATCTAAAATTTATATATATATATAATTATATATGTATGTATGTATAAACTCCCACACAAAATATACTCTGAATTTATATGATATGATTTATTTTTATGTGATGACTTCTGTATAAATTTGGTATGCCAAAAAATAAATAACATTCGTAAATAAGTTTCATTTCTGTAACAAGATTCTCTGAGATACACGATTTAGTTTAAAAATTACGTACTTTGTGTGTATGTTGTACAAGAAAACATCAGATAACCGTCAACTGGGACGCGTGATTCCCCAAGAGATTTATAAATAAATACTTTTTATAACGGAAATAGAAGATGTCATATCTTGGCAGTTTATAACCCCCATAAGGAATGTAAAAAGTATGTCAGGATGACATCCTCTGTCATCGCTGATGTACAAACAATGAAAATTTGTGTTCGACGTTCACTGTTTGGGTGTTCAAAATGTCAATTGATGAGATGAACTGAATTTGATACAAATAAAAATCATAATATAGCTGGTTATCTTATAAAATTATTTCATATTATTTTGAAATGCACATATGTAACCAAATATATTTATAAAACTTATGGATTTTATTTAACTTAATTATATATATATATATATATATATATATATATATATTAGTATACACAATTGTAACTTTTAAAACCTTTGATATTACTATTAAAGCACCTTGTCATACAGAATGTTAACCCTAAATTGTTTAAAATGATTAAACACAAGAAAGATTAATTAAAGTAGGAATAAATATTTATAATTGTACTACTAATTATTTAAAGGTTTTTCAAATATTTATCTGTTTTATTTCAATATAAATAAAATATAAAATGCACAAGTTATTTACAAAAAAGGTTTTCTTAAAATACATTCTTATGTATAAATCGGTAGTATAGGATAAAAGGAAATGTAAGATATGAAATGTTACGTCAAAATTTAAAAACATGATGACCGACAATCAGTTATACAAAACGAATCTTATGAATGTGCTAAAAAAAATTTCAGAGATTTATGAAACTCAATTCACGTTCATCGTAAAGCTTTTCCCAACGAAATTCAATTTCAACGATGAAGTTCACTTTCAGTTGAATGAATGTGCCAACAAACATTATGTGAATTTTTAGGCATAAGTAAATACTCGTTTCATAGGGTAAATATAGACGACTAGAGAAATAAATATTCTGCTTTTATTAATATACTGTCCACTTATATGTATATATATATATATATATATATATATATATATATAACCTTAAATTATATTGTCATAGTTATTAGTCATTTTTATAAAAATTATTAACCAAAAAATTAAATGTGCAATCATTTATGAAATCTGTTACTTAATTATTAGTGTTAATATTAAAAGTGAATGAGATTTTGAATAAATTTATTCACTTTGAAGACTTTCCTAAAAAACAAAAATGCAATATATGTGCATAATAAAACATAAAATAATTATTTCCATATTATTATATACTGTAAAACATAAAATTTTATTTATATATATTATATTATTCTACTGGTAAGCATAATTTTAAGGGAGATTTTAAATATTTATAGTATGAGTTTCATTTATTGAAAAAAATATTTTTGTACTTATGCACATACACACACATATATGGGTCATTCAAATGTGACTCCTAGATTTGTGTTTTATTAAAAAGAAACATGTGTATAGGGTGGTGTATAAGGAAACATGTGTATAGTTCTTTTTAATAAAACATAAATCTAGGCGTCTCATTTGGATGATCCTATAAATACTATATATATATATATATATATATATATACATATATATATATATATATATATATATATATATAATATATATAAATATATATATATATATAAACAAAATCATTTCAAAATACATAAATACTACTAACAAAATGCAAAAAAACAGTTTCAGTAATTGTGTTACCGTTATTTTCCGTAGAAAGTAAACAGACAAAGCTCATATATCTCAATGAATTAATTAGTATCAACGAAAACACACACGAAAATCTGGTAGAGCATCTGATGGGGATACTTTGTCAGAAGAGAGATTAGTTATGTTAATGAAGTTTTTTTTTATTTTGGCCTAATTATGTGTTATTCAAGTTAAAGTTTTATACTAGTAGAAATATATAGTTCATAAAAGTAATGGAACATGCATATTAATAGCATATTTCAAATATTTAAAAGTTAATATTGAACAATAATTGAATTATGATCGATTTTTTTAGTAATATAGTATTAGATATAGATAAAATAAAATACAAGAATAAGAATATCAAAACTGACTAGTAATTTGGAATTAATCGCAATAAAAATTGTTTGTTTTTAATTTTTTTAAATATTTTACTCTTCTGGTCATTTCAAAACTTTTGCAAGTCAGTATTTATATAGTGAATTATATTTAAACTTCAAATTATTATGATACAATTTGATTGAAATGAAAAATAAAATCTTTAATACTGATGAAAATACAATTCTACATTTATTTAATATATTTTCGAATTTTATTAATGGAATGACAATGTATGACTATTTTATAATTGCTATCATGTTATTAAAACATCCTTTGCTCATAATAAAGTTATTTCAATGTAAGAATATATATATATATATATATATATATATATATATATATATATATATATATAAATACATGAGAAAAAAATACGCCACAATTCAAAGTTTATTATATATTTCTTATAAAAATTAATACCAAAATTGGTTAAAGACCTAAATATAGGTAGAGTCTATATACACTGGCGTGTATAAGTCATCGCCTTATGGGTAACATAAGCAATTTATTGATATAATTCAATAAAGTCGTTTGATTAAAAAAATATATATTTAATTGAAAATAAATATAATGATTATTATATTTATTATCAATTAAATATTATTTTTTTTAATTTAACGACTTCATTTAATTATATTAATAAATTGCTTGTTACTCATATGACAATGACTTATACACGGCAGTGTATAGTAATTAAATTCTATTAACACAATATCATAAATGCTTCAAACATTATATTTAAATAAAACACTTTCAATAGTATATTAGTACATATTAGCAAATAATTTCTTTACGTACATTGTTTTTCAAAAAAGTCAATTTTCTCTAGTGTATGAATTTTCATAAGACATATTTTAAAGAATTTTTTATATTTATATTGAATATTTTTAAATAGTTTAATTAGTAACAAATATTAATAATCTTTATTAGTATTTAAAAAAAAGATTTAATAGTATTTATAAAAATTATATGTAATTGTTTTGTTTGGATTTTTTAAAAAACTGAATTCTATTATATGGAGTACGAATTTTTAGCGATATTGATATATTATATATTACTTCATAATACAGAAATAATATCTTCTATGTACAGGTTAAAAAATAACATCTATTTTTTATATAAAAATTACACCTATATTTCTTATTTTTGTGTAATTAAGAAATATTTTTTATAGTTATTTGCTATTATTTACACCATAAATTAATTATATTATCATTCCAGAGCTGAATTTTAAAACAATACATTTGAAATCTTGATAGCAAAATCTCATTTTATAAAATATACAAATATCCATCAACCTAAAACTATATCCATCAAATTTATACACACACACTCATATATATATATATATATATATATATATATTAATGTATTAACACATATTTGATCCAAAAGGCAATTTACATTTAAAGTAATAATTATTATCTAAAAATGTCATTTATTTAATATCGTACTAAATGTTTCTAAAAATTTACAGTTAAAACATTTATTTTTAGTTATAAGTGTTTAAACATTTTCAAATATATTATTCGTAAATATTATTTTAAATAAATTTTGATACAATATTTCAAAGAAAAAACATAATTCTTAATTGTACAATTAAACTTAAATGTGTGCTTATGGTTTTTTTTAAAAAAAATTATATAAATGCCTTTTATGTAATTTTTATTAAACATTACTACTTTCATTTTGAATTCTGATTTTACTAAAGATAATTCTTTAATCCTCTTTTCTGAGTCTTCTAAGAAATAGTAAGGATTAAAGTATTAACAAATATCATACTTCATATAAATATAAGAAGCTTTCATTATAATTAAGTACAGAAATCTTTGTATGTGTTTATAAATAGATGCATATATATATATATATATATATATATATATATATATATATATATATATATATATATATTACAAACTGAATTTTAGTTTAGATAACGTTAAATAAAGATAATAAATTATATAAATTTAAATAATAACACGTGTAAACTATATTTCCATCCTCATCTTATAATGTTCGCTTTTAAAATGTTATCTTGACAATCTGTTGATTTTAAAATATATCGAATCCAATTAAAGGTATTTGTTTTAAATTAAACTACTCGTTAACATTGTTTACAAATGCCGTGTTTAAGTTCCAAAACGATTAATCGACTTTAAATAATCTTATTTACTTTGTAAACAAATTACGATTTCTTTAAATTCAATTCAAAACTTCAACATGTTTCACGTCTCTTTTGTACAATCGCATTCGCCGTCACAGAACTTGAAAACTTCTGTTCGTTTTGTTTTATTTTGTAAATCATTAATGAATTGCAAATTATATATAAGTTTTGAGAGCTCATAACTTTGCCATCATTTACATATTGAATCATGAACAGTTAATATAAATTCTTTATATTTATATCAAAATAATATCTTATTTAAATTAGAAATAGAAACACACCAACATGTACACATATGTGTGTGCATGTGAGTGAGTGTGTGTGCGCTTGTGTATGCTTGTACACAAACAGTATTCACAATGAGAAAAGTAATTTAATAGGAGCTAACTTCAGAAATAGTATATAGTACATTGGAATGTTTAAATTTATTTATAATTGACATTTATTATTGCGGGTTTATCTAGTTCAAAATTGTGAGGAAATGTCGAGAAGGATATTAAGAAGAGAGTGAAACATATATATATATATATATATATATATATATGTGTGTGTGTGTGTGTGTGTGTGTGTGTGTGTGTGTGTGTGTGTATAATGTAATTTATACCATTTCTCCAATAATAGAGTAGTAAAAATAAGAAAAGCATCTTTTCAGTATTGACAGAAACACTTGACTCTATATTGAAAATATCAGATTTTATTACGTTTTATGTCAAAATATACATTACTTTAGATACAGCAATTTTTTATATTTTTAAAAATGATATAACTCAGAATGTCACGAATATGAATATTTGTAAATTTATGATTGTTAAAATAAATAATAAAAATAAATCCTTAAAAATTTAACAATCTATAATTATTATTTTAATACAATAGCTCTGTATAAAAATACAATTAAAAAATTGCTTATTAATAATTACATTTATATAGGTGGCCCCAATGAGACTAAATGGTTTAGAAATACATTTACTTGCTTGGTTTCGTTTACTATTCTTTACTATTTTTCAGTATCACTTGAGCCACCATTACTATTAATTAAAAATGCAGATTTAAATGTTACAATTGTATGAACAATATTATATTAGACCTAATTATTTTTTCGGCTATAAAATTTAAAAACTATTTTATTTTATAATTTAATCTATATAATACATAAAATAATATTATTCTCTTTAAGCACAAATAAATCACTCATCTCTATTACAACAAAATTTCATAAAAATGTTTAATATCACTTAATCGTTGATGCACATTTCGATGGCCACGCCATTATAATTAATGTTACTTTCAATAAATGTCAGAATACAAACTAACGAATAAATTTAACAATAAATGATTGTTAACTACTTTTATAACAAAAGTAACAAAATCTATATTATTCTTCAAAAGAAACGATCCTTAACAAACATTTTTTTTGAACTTCTATAAAAATTTAAGATATTAAAATATTTTTTTAATATATCAAAAGATTTTTGCAATTCACGTGTTTTTATAGCCGTAAAATTTAACTGTTATTATTTCAGTACTTTTTTAAAATTTTAAATAAATATAAAATAAAAAAATCAAGAAAATAATTTATTGGAATACAAATTAAGTTAATTTTTTTTAATAATCTCGTATTTAGAATTTGATCTTAATCAATTTATATAAACTTTATATCTCGCTTGTGTAATATTAATAATTATAGATATTTTAGAAGTGTAATATATTTTAAAACTACTTCAATGCAATATAGAATCCAATAGTCTTTTTGTATTGTGTAAGAATTAAATTAAAAATTGATTATATAAATTTATTTTCCATACTAATATTTATATTTTATATATATATATATATATATATATATTTAAATATTTTAAAAATTAAAGAATTAATATCAAATTTTAATTGAGGTATGTGTTATTTTAGAACATATGCATATATAGTTATCGTTGTACATGAGATACACAATATTAAAACGAAAATACAAAGTTTTAAAAATTGATAACAATATTTACTAAAATATTGTAAAATATATAATTATATTCTTAATTTAAATATCTTGTTTAACTAACATAAATATTCAACTCATATATATTTTTCATATATTTTCTACTATAATCCAAAAAATTAAATAATATTTTCTTTATATTATTAGATCATTGATTTTATTTTTTTCATCGTATTTTAAACATTTCTATAAATAAAATAAGTAGTATATTATTATTTTTGAATAATTTTAAATAGTTATATTTATTTATGTTTAAAAATAAAATTATATTTATTTTTGTTTAAAAATAAATGTCTAGACAGGAAATATTTGTTTTGAAACTGTGGCGAATTCACTTTCACACAAATAAATTCATTTGTGTGATAACATGAAATAATTATATTATAATTATAATTGTCATTTTTATCAGTAAAACGGCTAACATGTAAAATATGTTTACAATTAGTATACATAGTTTAACACAAATGAATTTTCATTCCCTATACTATAATAAGTTACAAAATGTTCAATAATCACTTATTGTTCATTTTGTTGTTTATAACTATGCCCATTTCAATGATGATGCCATTATCGTCAGATCCTTTAATTACTGATTATTGAACGTTTTATAACATACGAGTATTGTGGTATTGAAGGTGAAAATTAATTTGTGTTAAAATGAATCTGTCATAGTTTTAAAACAAATAGAACACATAGTGTTTTTTTATATAAAATTTATTTTAAAAAAAAACTTTACTTTTTTCTCAAAATCGTTTTCTTTATAATTTTACATATTTATACACACAAATACAAATATATATATATATATATATATATATATATATATATATATATATATAATAAAACATTTTAACGTTAAAAAGTATTAAAAATTATTTTATTTAATTATCAATTTGCTTCACCCCTTGCTCTCTTTATTCTCCCAGGGAGGTGTTATGCTTCTCACTTTCCTTCGTGATGCTTGCAATCGTTAAAGTTTGTAGGTAATCATTCACAATTAAAATAGATTAATGACATTAATTTTGCGTTGAAATTATTATATATATATATATATATATCCTAGGTAATTCCACCCCTTGCTCACTCCCACCGTTATACTTACAATCATAAATGATGTTTATTTGCAATCGTTAAAGTTTGGAGGTAAAATCATTTAAGATTGAAGTAGATTAATGACATTAATTTTACAATGAAATTATTTTATATAAATAGAAAAAAAAGTGTACTATAATTTAAAAAAATATATTTTACTGAAAATTTCAAAACTGTTGACAATATTGTATTAGTATACTCTTTTATGTAAGTTTTCATACAAATGTGATTTATTTTACCTGAACTGAACTGAATAAATTTCAATATGCGGAAAGCCAACGATTTTGAAGAAGAAACTTTACATTAAATTCGCAACATAAAACTTCATATGTAGTTGAACTTTTTTTTGTTTTTGAATATAAATAGATATTTATGGATATTATTCAAGATATATCATCAGAATTCAGAAAATTTGTAAACAACTTGTAATTTTATACTAGAAAAATAGTATAATAGTATTATTGAAAAGATAAAACAACTTTCAGCAATGATAAAGTTATATATGTATATCAACAAGAAAATTATGTTACAAAACTATTGTTCAAAACATGTTTGAGGAAACCAGAAAATATTTAAATGAAAATATTTGATCAAAATACGTATTTGTTTGAACAGAGCTAAAAAGGTATGGAGAACAGAAGGACGTATCATATATTTGTCGGCTTATTTGAGAAAATCGATTTGTGCTTTTTTTATGATTTTGCTCACACTCGACTTTGTGACGCCAGTAGAAAACGAAAACATTTAATATACTTAGCTTAGATCAAACACACACACACACACACACATATATATATATATATATATATATATATATATATATATATATATAAATACATTGACGCACATAAGTCATGGCACACATGAGTAACATAAGCAATTTATTGATATAATTTATTGAAGTCGTTAAATTAAAAAAAATAATTAAAAATAAATATAATATTCATTAAATTTATTCATTATATAATATTCATCATATGACTTATATGCTTTTGTGTATATAAACTTTAGAAAGTGTTTTCTATCATTATATATCAGCGATAGTTCTAAAAAGAAATATTAAATTATGTAAGTATGGCTTCATAAATTACAATTATACACAAAATATTTCTTGCTAATAATCATATATTAATAACACAAATGAATTTTTATCCCCAATACCATAATAGTTATAAAGTGTTCAATTATCACTTATAACTATTATGGTGTTGGGAATAAAAATTCATTTGTGTTAAAGTGAATCAGCCACAGTTCCAAAACAATCAATATATTAATAAATTATGTTTTTTGATGAAACCATAAAATTATCTTACAATATATTTTCAAATATTTTTATTAAATAAATTAAAAATCTATATACCTACACACACATTCATACTTACATACATACATACATATATATATATATATATATATATATATATATATATAACATTTATAAACATAATATAGCGACAATTCACTTACAGAAAAAATAGCAATTATCTTTTCAGAAAATTTTAGAAAGGTATAATACGATGAAATGCAAATAAGATTTCCGGCGGGAATACTTTTACGTTATTGTAAACAGAATGAGTTAAATTGCTCTGAGACTCAAAAAAAGAAATGTTTCTAATCGAAATATAAAACCTTATATGCAATTATTTACTTATTATTTTTCAGTTTGAGTTATCATATTTTAAAAGACATTACTTTGTTGTTTATATTTCATTAAAAGATACATTTCATATGAATAAATAATCACATACATACATATATATATTCACACACCTTTCTCTATTTGATTTCTGTATAACATTCATAAATGTTCTTATGTACTTAGAACTCAAAACGATAAATTTGCTATTACCAAAGTCGAAAGATTAATTTAAATAATTTATCTTTAGATTGTCAATAAAGTCATACCAATTATCTTAATGAAATTATTACATTAATTGACAAATAAGATTAATATCTAGAACATCGTAATTGATGTAAATAAAATTCTATTTTTAAACTGATTTTTTAAAAAAGAATTGTAAACGAAAAGACTATTTTTTACTTCTAATTATAGAGTAATACGAGAAAATCATCACTTTTTAAAATTAAATTTTATCGATAGTTTTTATTGTTAAAAAATATACCACTAGAAATAAATTTCCGAGTTATCATTAATATATTTAATATTTTTAAAAGTAAAATGTCTTTAGAATTAATATTTTTTTACTTTATGATATTTGATAGAATTCTAATTTTATTTACTTAATATATGTATTATTTGATATTTATCTATTTCGTTGTATATTTTAATATATATATATATATATATATATATATATATATATATATATATATATATATATTTTGGTCTATCTCCCCTCCGTTGTATATTCAAAAGACCAGAAGGCGGAAGGAGATATAATATATATATATATATATATATATATATATATATATATATATATATATATATATATATATATATAAATGTGTGATCCAAAATATTAAGTATTTTTAATAAAAGGTTAAGGAAAAATAATATGACACTTTTTATGAAATAAAATACATTTATTTTTTATATTTGTATGTTTTAATGTATTTTTCATTAATTTTAAATTTTATGTCAATTTTATACCGAAAACGTAACAGGAAAATATAAAAAGAACTTTAACCAATAAAAGTTTACGCAACATTAAAAAAAGTAACATTAAGAAGTAGAATAGTTATTAAGGAATTTTTATTTGTGAAAATGTTTTAATATTTATATTTTAAATTCTATACAATTATTTTATTCTCTGATAAATTAGTAATATATATATATATATATATATATATATATATATATATATATATATATATATATATATATATATATATATATATATATACAGTAGTATAAAATGTACGAGATATAAATTTTCACAATTATTCTAACATATTTCTTACATAGAACATAAGTACAAGTTTCACAGGAAGAAAATGTTATAAATTCTATTCAAGTTTGCTCCAGTGATGATATATGAATAGTTCTCTTGCGAACGTATTGTTTTCAGTTGTTGTTCGAGATTAGATACGTTTGTACATGAAGTTTTGTTATTCTGACTGTTCCTGTTTAAAAACAATACTAGCTTGCAATGAAAAATATAGTCGTATGTAGCATAGAAAATATACTTGGATTTATTTTAAGTACGAGAAATAAGTAAAGAATAATTTTGTATAAATATAATTCCGTATATATATAAATTAAAAATTATCTATTATTAAACATGTATTCTGTCAATAAATTGTTACTTTTAATAAAAATTGAAATATAGATTAAATTATTAATTATAATGACATATATATATATATATATGTAGTTAAAATAATATGATATTTAGATGGTTTATTTTAATGAGTAAATATTATTTTGTCATATATAGAATAGAGTAAATACTATATAGTTTTATTAATTAATACATTCTATAGCCAAAAACAATTCTCAGAATTATGGAATGACAATAATAAATTTAAATAATATATTCAGAAAATAAAACTACTACTTTGTTTATAATAATATATTTTACTAATATTTTAAGTTTTTATTTATATTTATTTTTTTAGCAAAATTTTATTTAATTATCTTATTTTCCTCTGTTTATATCTATCTAAGACTTTCTATGTATATATATATATATATATATATATATATATATATATATATATATATATATATATATATTTCCTATAAAAACATGATAAAATTAAAAAAGTTATAATTACCGTATTTATTATTGATCTATTATATTTTCCATTAAATTAGTTTACTTCTACTAATTAAATGGCTCATTTTTTTATTAATTTTATTTTCTATTTTTTTTACTTTTGGATGTTAAATGAAAAATTTATTCTTCAGTTAATTTATATAAATTTAGTAGTACATATTTTCATTTATATTATACTTTTTACAGATGTTATTTTCCTTTCAATAAATATGTCTTAATTATTATAAAAAATTAAACGACTGATGTTAAATTTTAATAATGTATATAATATGTTAAAACAAATATAAAAAATTAATAAAATAAAAATCAAGTAACATTTTTTCTTATAAATTATTCAATTACATTAAGGTTTAAAATAATAATACAGAAAATGGTTCCATAACTTTATATTCTCTTATATAATTTTACTAAAATCATAATATACATATGTATTTACAAATAAATATATACATACATATATATATATATATATATATATATATATATATATATATATACTCACACTAGTGTATGTACATGTGTGTGTATGTTTGTATCCATTTATGTGTTTATATTTTTTATTTAATACATTTATAATTGTAATATAAATTAGATAATAAATTGTTAAAAAATAAATTTGCAATTTTTATAAATAAACCGCATTAAAATCTGAAACATCATGAAAATCAGATTGTGTGTAGTTAAATAATAAAAATAAGTAACTAGTTTAATTTAAGTCATAATTAAAGATATTTTAAAGTTAAAGTAACACACATACACACACACACACATATATATATATATATATATATATATATATATATATATATATATTTATGTACATACATACATTTGTTATATGTATAAAAGCGTGTGTACATTTTGAATTTTACAGTTCACGAAAACGGAATTACAAAATGAAATATTTCTATAATATTACTTTTATGTTACTGTGGCAGCACATTTAACCGTAAACAATGGTAGAGTAAACATTTAAAAGTTTAATGACTGCGCAAAACAATCTGTACAAGTAAACAAAGGATCGTATAAATGTGAGACTGCAGCATCCCCGTTAAATAATAAAGTTATGTCACGAAATCACGTAAAAAAATGTAATACGGCTAATTACTATACCCGCATGTGTGTTTTTTTCTCACGGCTAATTGAAATTTCTCAGCCATTCGTAATGATCTGCTTAGATGTCTTGGGAACATGCTATTTTCAGAACTGTTTATTTTATATCATTACATTTATATGAGAATATTATACTAGTTTGTCAGTCTTGTAAACGGGTCTTTTCTAAAATTATATCATTTTTGTTATTTAATCCCGAAATCATCATAAAGATCGCCAAATGATATTTAATATACAAGTAAAATCATGTTTCGAGTTAATTACAGATTTTAAATCCATTGTTATCTGTTCGTAAATTATATACACAGTTATATATATATACACATGTATATGTGTGTATGTAACTGCTACAATAATCTGTTTAATTCATATTTCAGACAAAATCAACATTTATTTAAATTTTAATCAATCTTATTTCACATTGTACAAAAGTTTACGAATTTAAATTAAAATTCCAGCCTACGCTTTCGTTTATAGATAAAAACAATATATTTTATTTATTAAACAATATATTTTATCATTTTACCAGTTAATTTTGATAATATTATAATCTCATATTCGTATCGTATTTATTTATTTTTTGTTTAAATACAGGCATACTCTTATAAAAAAAACAATTGTATTTATTGATATATAAAAGTATTATCAGAAATAATAATATTATAAAAATAATTCTCTGAAAGATAAAATTTAAAAAAAACGGAACTTTTTATAAATATTCTTATTTTTGCTTTTCGATATTTTTATAAATTACTTTGAGCTACTTGTTCTAAATATTTAAATAGATAATTTAAAGTAACTAGAAAACAATTAGATACAAAAACAGAATGAATGATAGTGAAATCATTTGATATTTTAAAATATTAATGTATTAATAATTATACATTTATCACGATCTTAAATATTAAAAGCTTCATTAAATTTAAATATATAATTACTGAATATTTAAAAATGAATTAAAATTTTATGAATCATAACATTTGAATTAATAGTAATATCCAATAATTAATTGTTGACAATTTTAATTGACTGTGTGTAATTAGTTTACATTTCATACTTTAAATTGATGTTGGTTATATACTATTTTTTAGAATTAAATTTTATGTGCTTGCACAGAACACTTATATGTTCTAATTTTTTTAATTTCTGATGATAACAATATTATCACTATTATTACATCGAAAAAAATAATTTAATAGTTATATTTTACAAAACAAATAAATTTATTTTCATTAAAAAAATCACTGAACATATAAAATATCTACCAGTAAAATTATTTCAAATTTAATTTAATAAATTAACCTGATATTTATTGAATAAAAAACAACATAAATATATAATAATAATTTATATAAAACGATGATTTAAAATAATAAAAAATATATTTAATTGTAATTTTAAAACAAATTTAATTTTGATAAGAGAACACAACATCTAACATTCATAACGAATACTTTTGGTGCATATCGATTTTTACATACTTTTGAAGTTACATAAATAAAATAAAAAATACAATAAATTATTATGAGTCATATAAAATACTTTATTTTAAAACTTACATACATTTCAGAAAGTGCATTAGGGCTGAAATATTTCAAAAACAATGTGCTTTTTGTGTGCGAAACACATAAATTGTTTCCACGGTTGTTTGTCTTTACTGTTATATAATTTGTTATTTCATAACGTTCATTTTATGTATATATATATATATATATATATATATACATACATGTGTGTGTGTGTGTGTTTATATGAGCGTGTGTATAAACATTATCTTTGTAAATGTATTTGGGTATATTTTTGTTTAATACATTCTGAAATATAAATTTATGAACAAAAATTTCCGCTCATATTATATATATATATATATATTTGTATGCATGTAAGTTTTGCAGATGCACATAAAATTTGATTATACGTAACTTACGGGAATTTGAAATATTCTTTTCTTCATGTTTTATACATATATATATATATATATATATATATATATATATATATATAATATATATATATATATATATATATTTATAAATATATATATATATATATATATATATATATATATATAAATATTAGGTAGCTAAGAAAGTTCTATCGCTTTGGTGATTAAAATAAGAACGTTTGTATTTTTTTACATAGAATAATTTCATTCGACCAAATATTCACTTTAAAATTGAACTATCGTTTCTCAACGACAAGATAATTTTTAAATTCCATTTTAATAAAATTCAAAATTGTTATTTTTAAAAAATGAGAAACTTCTATTTTTAACGCTATGCCACTATCAAAGGCTTATAGTTATCCATAGATAAAAATAAGTGGAAAGTCGATGGCAATATATCTAGTGAATACGAGAGATGAGAGAGAATTCCTATTATAAATTTATTATCTTTTCTTTTGTCATTACCGCAACATGTGGTCGAACGTTATTTTATAAAAATAAAACTCTGACGACTTACCAGCATCGGTTGTTTTTGTAATAATACATTATGCACTCATTGTAGCTGTTCACTGTGAACATTCTCTGTGAGGATTTTACCAACTTGTAAATATTCATAATGAATAATTCTTCGTGAAGTTCACTAAACACAGAGAAGAGTTTTTCTTAGGTTCAATTTTGCTTTAAATGTTTTGACAAAGGATTATTTAATGATAGCTAATGGCAACTACATTTATAAATGGAATAGAGAATTCATTTTTTGTCACAAGTAAAAATTTGCTTTGAACTTTTCAGCAAGCTGTTGACACGATAAATTCAAATTTGTTTCACTCATTGTATGTAATTCGTCAATATTTACATTTGACAGTTTGCCTAATCTGGCTTTATCATCTAATGATTCATCCCCTAAAGTAATTTTGTTAAAACCATTTCTGTGTTGTTCTAGATTTAACTACCCTTTCTAGCGTTAGAACCAAGTTTAAATTCTTAAAGTAAACAAGCACGTATTACATTCTTTTGCACAAATATTTTGAAAAGTTCAAATTATTTTCAATTAAAGTGAACACATTAAGATGCAACGAACGAATGAAATAAGAAATGTACTTTATTACTCAATATTGAATCATACGATTTACAAACAATTTTTAGAATTATGATGCACACAAAAATGACAGAATTTTTTTGCATACTTTATATATATATATATATATATATATATATATATATATATATATATATATATATATATATATATGTATATATATATTAAATAATTTGAAATTATTTTGATATTCAATATATTGTAATTGTTATTTTTTTAATTACAATAAATCGAATCTAATATTAAATATATTTTAATTCTATTGCATTTATTTTACATTATATTTTTAAATTTTTAATAAATATTTATTTGTTATAGAAATTGAATGTAAAATTTAATTTTTAATGTAGAATGTATATATATATATATATATATATATATATATATATATATAATGATCTTAAAAATTGTACCTTTAAAATAAATAACCAGAAATGCTTATTTTGTTATTTATTATTTTATTAAATTCCCAGAGTTAAAAATAAAAAATAAAAATTTTGCAATTGATAAACTACGTTTACAAATCAAAACACGAATTTTGAATTAACAATTTTATGTTAATGTAAGGATGATTAAAATGAACAAATATTAAAACGGTAGTTCAAAAAACTCTGCATCGAAATTGTTATTCTTCGGAATAAGTTTAAAGAAAGTGACAAAGAAAATAAAAGATTTTGGTCAAATAAATTAACTAGGAATTAAATCAAAATAAACTTCAAATTTTATTTGAGATGATCAAAAAATTATACTTACATTATTTTTAAAATACTTCGTATCTTCCATAAAATAGATAAGATAAATAGCTACCCTACCTATTACCGGAAGAGAATAGCAAAAAACATTATGTATATTATACAATAGTGCATAATATACATAATAAAATATATAAATATATGTGTGTATGTGTACACACACCTGACTATATGACAAAATCTTATGAGACCATTGACTTGATGCAGCTAATGTTCCGTTAACTGTTAAAATAACAACACATTGATAAACAGTAATCATTATCCACTGTAAATTAAATATATGTATAATTATACTCACTTTATTATAGAAATTTATTTGTATAATTGATCATCTGTCATCCAATACTATTAAAAAAAAACAAGTATCGTTACGTGGATTTAAAATGATCTTAACAAAAAAATATTTAACTTCTAAATTCTTTTCTTTGTCAAGTAGATTTCAATAAAAATAAGAAAATTTAATTGCAAAATCGTATACAGAAAGTTACGAGTAAAGGAATCTATATAAAGTTACTATTGCTTTTAATACTAGAAAGAAAGTTATCGTTAAATGGCTTTTTACTGAAAATTACTGTTAACTTTCAACATAACATTCTTCACCTATACAGTGTATAAATTCTCAAGCTATGCAGTATAAAATGCATAAATAATCTTAATGATAACATGAAATGTTAAAATATTATCCAATATTATATGAGTAAAACTTCAAAATTATAAATTATAATAAGTGATATATTATTAATAATTAATATAGTTATGTCTTCTAATAAAAAAGTTAGTTAATTAATTTTAACTAAATGAAAACAAAATTTAATTAATTAGAACTAATTCATTGATTTCTCTTCTAAAATAAAAAAAATGAATTATGAACAGTTTGAATTATAGTTATTATAATTATATAATATTCAATTATTGTGGTAATAATAAATAACAGAAAATATAAAGCAGTCTGGAACGAAATATGATAATTGATTATGAATAATATTAAATTAAATTATATTTAATTTTTGTATTAAATTTATATCTGACTATCCATTATCGATTAATTATCGCAATTATTAGCAAATAAAATTAAATCAATATATTTCAGTGTAAAAAGTTAATATTAAATATTATTAGAGAATTTATTTCATATTATATATAGAAATAATAATTATCTGAATTTATCTCATTTTTAGTATTATTCAAAATTGCAAAAATCATGTGAAATGTGAATAAACGACATTATAATTGTTCAATTGTCACAATATTCTTTCAAAGGTGTAAGTTTGTTATCTTTTATTCATTTCTGTAACAGTTCTAAAAACTTTTATGATAATTTAGTCTACAAATTATTTATAACTAATATGTGAATGATGATTTATAGAAATTTTAATGTTTTAGAAAAATGCAAAAATTTTAAAAACAATTTAAAATTTGATTTTTTTTCACATACTTAAAAGTCAATAAATTTGATATCATTACTCAAACGATTAAACGAAGGTTCATTATCAATAAAAAATCTGATTATATAATATAATAAGAAAATATTCCTTGATTATCTATTGAAATTATTAAAATGAAACCAATAGATTATTTGAAGTTTCAAAAGATATTATTATATATTTATTGAATTTTAGTTTACGACCCTATATTTTCGGATAAAGTAATAATATAAGACTAATAATTGTCAACAAATAAGTCAACTAAAACAAATCATTAAAAAATTGATTTATAACTCAAGTCAATAATCATTATTTACAATAATTTCAGTCCAAACATTTCGAAGTAAAGCCAAAGAAAACTTAAAAAATTGTTTGCAATCTTTTTATTCATCATATTTGTTATCAAAATATTGCTGCGTTAAATTGATATGTTTTTCGATAATTAGAAGACAGTGCAAATAAAAAAAATATTTAAATTTTTGGAGATCTTATAAATCATCCGTTTTTATTATCCAACGTATACAAATTGACTTTTATATAAATATATGAACTCTTTTTTATACAAATTAATTGTTTCAATCAGATCTTTGATTAATTTGTTTTATAGTACTTTGTCAGTTCCAATCTAAATTGTACAATATTAAATAAGCTTCCTGAACACAGCATTAATGCTTATAGATCGTGACAAGATAATATAATACAATTGACTCAAAAGTGTTAATTAAAACATTAAATACAACTACACGTATAATGTTAGCTTTCAGTATAAGGACTATAAATAAAAACAAGATTTTAAAAACAACAAATATTCATAAACCCACTTAGTTTGCATTTGAGCTATCTGTTAAAAAAAATGGACAGAAATTTTACAGTTATCAAATACATTATTTTTAATTAAAATTTAAATATTTTGTACTAATATACAATCACCGTATTTTACTTACATATATATATATATATATATATATATATATATATATATACATAATTCAAATAATTTTGCAATAAATTTATTTTAAATTAGTATTTGTACTAAATTTAATGAAATATGAATATTAAATTAATAATACAAATTGTAACAGATCAATGCAAAAAATTATCAACTCGTAAATAAAAACTCAAATTAAATCACTTTCATTCCGAAATGAAATAATATAATAGTTATAAATTGTATGAAGAAAAAGCAAATAAAATAAATAATAAAAAATGAGTTTAATATTCACAAAATTGTTTATTATTGATTTTTTTTAAAAAAAATCTATTACTTATAACGTTGTCGACGTACCATCCTGAAACCGATGAGATGAGTGTCTAGTTCGAAAATCAATTATTAAAAGTAAGAGAAAAAAGGGTGCCGAATTAGATTATCCTTACGGAAATTCGAATTTGTATCTATGTTACTGGTACTTCAATTTATTACACGAAGCACTTTACTTTCTATATAAAAATATATTTAATATCAGTAAAAGATGGAATATGTACTTAGTATTTGCATTATACAAAACATTATTATTTTAAATATATGAATATAAAATAATTTATATTTCAGTATATATATATATATATATATATATATATATATATATATATATATATATATATATATAATTTATAAATGTGCAATATAAATACAGTACATTAAAAATACATATGAGGACACAAATCTCTAAACACATTATTTAATTAAAATGAAACTTAAAAAATATATATTATTAATTGTATTTAATTTTTACGTTTATTTACGAATTTTTTGTTCTTGCTATAAAAATGTAATTTTTTTTAATAAATTTTTATAAAAAAAGCACATAATAAAATCAAACTTTTCAAATCTTAAATTTATCATTTATTCATTTTACATTCCAATTTCTAAAATATAACTTATATTTCGATACTGTATAAAAGTAATTATTAAAAAAATATATCATACTTTAATACATAACTCTATTAATTAATCTCTTATGAATTTATGGAATTTAATTATTTTCATTGCTGTTTCCTTATCAAAGAATCATTTAAAATAGTATATAATATTATATAAACTATATTGTTGCTCTTTCTCTCTCTAATAAAAAAAATTATATATATATATATATATATATATATATAAAATTTTTATCAAACACACGCGTCAATTTTTAATTAAGTTGAAATTATATATTTACATATTTTTATTAAATATATACCAATATGTCAATAACTTTATATTCATGCGACGATGTTATCAAGGGACATCAGTTTTATTTCATCAAGGCTGTCGAACATAGCTCTTTCATTGATGTTTAGTATTGTGGTTTAATACAACTGAAAACGGTTTCCTCGTCCCTCTTCAATCATTTTGTTATTGTAGCCTTGAACACGTTGAATTTTAACAAAACAGAAATGACAGTTTTGAACTTAATCTACCTTTAGTTTTATATATATTTTGTGCAACAAATATATACTATTTGAATAAATTCATTATAAGATTGACATATTAATCAATCTATGTTTAGTAACAAACATTTCAAAAATATAGGATATTTTTTACATTATTATTTATTGTAAAAAAGCTATCTTCCCGTTGTTAATAAAATGTATTTAAAAGCAATGACAATTATTAAAGTAATCATAAGTATTATACCACAATTATATAACTAAATAATTATTATTTAGATATTATAATACATTTATTAGTTATATAAATGCATCATGAACATTGTTTTATTGAGTTCGATTTGTTAAAAGAAATTATTTCATTCTGTTTTAATTAAAACCTGTTTACAATTTGATTAAAAAATCGACGAGAACAGAATTTATTATAAAATATACACAGTTTTATGAATATAATATTATTTTTTTAGACAATTTTTAACTAAAATTCAAACATTGTTAATTAACTCATACTAGAAAATAAGATCTGTTTAATTAAACTAAAACTATTTTGGTGTATAGTATTATTAAACAACTTCTAATAATTTCTAAAAAGTATAAGCTATAACAAAAATAATCGAATGTTATATAATCGCTAGAAACATAAAAACTTTTTAAAAACCATTTGGAAAATTGTCTATAATATACATGATAACTTTATTTCTTTTAGTGGAATATCTATTATTTAGAACAATTGTATTCAGTCAATGAAAATAATGTTCATATTTTCGTTAAAAGAAAAATACTGTTTATGCTATGTTCTTGTATTATATTACTACAATTAATTTTTGTAATATCGGTCCTTAGGGAAATTATATTTATTGAACAAATAATAAATTCATATATATATATATATATATATATATATATATATATATATATATATTCTATATATTTTTGCAATATTGAAATTATTTCTAGAACTCTGAATAAAAAAAATGTTACATAACATTTTTTTTTCATTAACAATAGAATACAATACCAATTATTTTTAATTCTCATATTGATGTTAAATTTATGAATTAAACTTGTATTCCGCAATTACCTCATTAAATAATAGAGCATAAATCACATCTTATATAAATAATACAATAGAGAACAATTACATCGTTAACAAAAATAATTCACATGCCATAGTACTTGAAATCCAAATAAACATATGAGTGCAGTATTTACGTAATATGTTCTTTTGAACTAAGAATTCAATGAAAACGATTTAAGTGGATGCAAATAGTGTTAACTTGTACTGAAAAAAGTTTCATGTATATATATGTTAATATAATTTAAATTTCAACACTTAGGTTTGAACTCATGACGTGTGAACAATTTTTAAATATAAATTACGTAAAACAACAGTAATAAAGATCTTAACATAAACGAAATGATAGTATCTTGACAATATATGTATTAAAACAACGTGATAACTGTGTAGAAATACTGTTTCGTTTAAATAATACATTTATTAAATTTTCGCACTTGCGCTTTAGACATATTTCTTTGATTTAATGTCGTGTTTCTTTTAACTTTGCAAAATGTTAAATATATTTCATATAAATACACACACACCATTATTTCAATGTGTGTTTCAAAAATATATAACAGTGTATTTTTATTGCTTCAGTAAAATAAAACATATATATTTTATTCAATTTTATATCACCTATTTAATGTCTTTCTATCTGATTAATAACAAAAAAGAAAAATAAATTACATGTATTTACATTCGCAATTTAAATAAACACTTAATTACTTATTGGATTAATAGTGAATTTTAATGTTTAACTAAGTATTTAAAATTATAAATTTCGTAATAAATAATAAGAAATGTTTTAAGATTTTTTTTATTTTTTAATAAAGTAATTTAGTGAAAATCGATTTATACTCTTTAAAAATACAATTTATAAATATATATATATATATATATGTATATGTGTGTGTGTATTGCATTATATACAGAGTTCATTCCACAAACAATATTTCAAATAACTGAGCGGATATTGGTTAATAGATTTCAATCAATGTAAATCATTTTAACAATAGATGAAATACATTTCATAAGAGAATTCAATCGGAAATAAATTCTTATTAAACATTTATCTATATTTAAAATCTATTACATTTGGCTATTAATATACAAAAAATATTTTTTTTTATGAAAATGAAGAAATATTTTATTTTTCAATAAAATAATTTTAGTGAAAATTACTTATACTCAATAAAAATACAATTTACATATATATATATATATATATATATATATATATATATATATATATATATATATCATCAGAAACCTTCATCATCTACTGTTAAATGAAGGAGTCTCCCAAAAGTTTTCAATTTCAACAATCCAACACAATTCTTTTCTATTCCATACCAGCAAATTGTCTTATGTATTGAATCTGTTTAGAGGTATTTTTCTAAGTTTCTTTATATTTTAGAATTTTCAATCAATAATTTCTTCTATTGATTGATGGTCTTCCCTTCTCATTATATGACCAACGCAATCCAATTTTTATCTTTTTATTTTTGTTTTAAGATTTATAACATTCGTTTATAGTTTTCGAATTCACTTGGCTATTTTCTTTTTAATCTTTGTTATTCCTAATATACATCTTTTAATCCATGTTTGTATTATCTGGAGTCGTTGAATTATTCAGGATTTTAATGATCTTGTTTTACTACCATAAGTGAAAAGTAGGTTGTATTGATCAAAGACTTTTCTTTTCAATTACAGAGAAATATTCAATTTTAAAATGTAGATTTTCTTTCAAATTAACTTTATTCCATTTATATATATATATATATATATATATATATATATATATATATATATATATGTATATGCATGTATGTGTGTGTGTATGTGTACAAGCGTACGTTAATAACTATTTGCGTGTAACGTATTTTAATGCATAAATACGCCAAGAACAAAAAAACATATAATAAACATTTGTCATAGTTTTTTTCAATACTTTGATCTCATATCGCAAGAAAAACGTGCAAGAATTGATTGCACAGTTGAAATGATTTGGCCCGTTTATAATCGTAAATTTGTATAAATTTGCATATGCGTAAATGCACGCATTATTCTATCAGCACGTATATCCAAATTAAAATGTAACTGAACTCTGTTTGTCCATAAAAGATAAGGAATATAAATGACTGTAAATACATGTATATATGAAAGTGTATTCATGTGCATCAAACCATATACATTTTTCTGGTCACATTTAAACCACATTTTTTTAAAAAATAATATACAAGTAACTAGAGGTTAACATATCTCATACAATTTTGCAGGAAATTAATGTTAAATAACTTTTTGTCTCTGTTAACAAATATTCAGATGTAATAAATGTCTTTATAAATTTTATGTATCTTTTATGTTCATAAAATTATTAGTTATCCTAAACTTTGTTCATAATTTAATTTAAAATGTAGCAGTGACATCAGATAGTAGATAAAGCAGTGACAGTAGATAAAATTTAATTAATAAAGAGATAATGTTGTAACGATAAAAATTGAGTATATAAAAAAATTGATTAGATTTATAAACGATTTGTTATAACAATGTGAACAAGTCCATAAAACACTTAACATTATAAAAAAATTAGTTAAAATTATAATCACATGTTCAAAAATTCATTTTAACAATATAACTTTTATGATTAATATTCATTTTTATATCTAAAAGTTATTACTGTAATTATTGTAAATTATAAAGCCATTTTGATTTTCTTTTAATATATTTTTTTTATCCTCAGTAAAAATTAAATACTTAATAACATTTTATTCAATAAATATATGAAAGAATACCATAAAAACATTATTTCCTATATTTTTTGATTCACTACTTTTAAAGAGTTTAAAACTAACATTTATTTTTAACTTTTTTTATATAAACATCGTTAATATTAAAACTAAATAATATATTCAATACTTTGAAATGTTCAATTTTTTTAATAAATAAATATATTCTTAATAAAAACCCAAAATATATTTAATTAATACAACGAAAAATTTATACTTTTTTAATAGAAACTAATATTTTCTTTGAAAATATTTCATTATAATGTAATTCTTTAAACACTTAATTACAATTTTTATCAATATAATAAAAATTTTAATTTTATTTTAATCCAAATTTCAATTAATCTAATTTTAAGACCCACGTCACTTTTTGTGATGGTAGAAAATATGCAGCTCTAATACTCGTATTTTCCATAAATACTCAATACGTTTGAAATTTGCAAACATGAAAAGTGTATACGATTCTTTAAACACATTTTATAATAACTATTTTATCATAACGTAAATTAACACAATTATTATCTTATTGGAATAAATAATTAACTTCGAAATACAATTTTCAGCAATCAATTTTTTGTCGGATATTCCCTAAACCACAATTCGCATATTTAAATTCAAAATATTAAAAATACTGAAAATTATCTTTTTTATAAGTGTAAATCATTGTCTAATGTGACGCAAATTAATTATTTTTTGTGGTTAAAATTTATTCCAGTAACACGATCAAAATTCTACAGATTTCAAAGTAATTGTTATATATTTTTAATTGTTCATTATTTAAGTATGTTTAAGGATTCCAAAATATACTATATTTTTTATTTTGCTCTTATCTCTATCACTGATTAATTGCAAATCACTTCATCTGAATTTGAATAGAATTATTCTGATTATTTTTTTTTAAACTGAATCACCATTTTCATACACATTTTTTAAATGTTTATTTATGAGTTATTCAATTAAAAATTATATTAGAAACTATTTCCAGTAACTTTATTATTTTGAATAAAATATTGTTGGTATAATATACTTTCATATAATTATTATATACTTAAATGTTACAAAAAAAATTTTTTTTTGAACTTATACAACGATTTTGTTTTTAAATTTTCGATTTATTTAAACTGTAATCGATTTGTTATTAAAATAAAAATATGAATACAATTGTTTTTTCTTGTTAATAAAAAATGTATCATTTGAAGTAAAACACAAATTAATTATTATTATTCATATTCCTAACAATTTTTACATGAATCCATTTCAACATAGCTCATAGGCATTTTTGTCATTTATTATATATAAATAAATAAATAAATAAATTAAGTGAAATGTAAGCCTTCTAACTTTCTAAACATTTAAATAGAATTTTTCTTTCATTTCAAACAGATGTTATCTAAAACATGCTTTTTCTTATTTATAGCCATCTTTCTACATCTTCTATATATAAAGGTAAATGTTTGTATATACAACATATTTAATTGTGATGATCTATAAACCGTATGTTACGTATATAGAATAGCAGATGTAAAGTAACCACGTTTAGTCGGTTGTATTCTTTATTCGATGTCTCCTATTTACAAAATTAAATTAAGTGCTTAAGACACATATGTTCTAAAACGGGTTATTGATTAACAGTTGTTTAACAATGATAAGTACTTATTTTATAGTGTGAATTTACATACACCTTATATATATATGTATATATATATATATATATATATATATATATATATATATATATATCATGAAAGTACATGTCTTATTCAAAGTGAAATGCATGTATTTTACATGTAGATATATAAAAAAATGTTTGCAGTAACATTTGTTTTCTACATATATTTCTTTTATAATTAGTGTATTAACAAAAGATAAGTACGTAGTAAATTATGTTAATGAATTAATATTTTACATACTCTTAAAGCTTTTTCTTTCTAATGGTTATGTAAATCATTTTTTTAAAAAGATATTAACAGCTAATGAATTACTTTCTATTAACTTCAATAATGAAATCTTTTAAAAAACTTTACAATGCCTTTAATTAAAAAATACATTCAAAGATATTACATTAACAAACATCAGGATCAATAAATTAATATCTTTAAATAAACTCGAAGGTAGTCTAAACTAAAATATTTTCCAAATTTAAATTTATCACTTATGATACATTTTAGTGAGATGATATTGCATTCTTAAAAATTCTGAATTATTAGAATTCTTCAATAATAAATTGAATTAATTCCATTGGTATTTTTTTCGATAAATTTTTTTCAGTCCATAATTTTTCTTCTAAATATTGTTTATATGTAAGTATATAAATACTTTGAAAATTACAATATAATTACAAAATCTATATTCTAAATCAAGATAAGAAATAATAAACATTTGAAAAAATTAAAGCAGCTCTTAAATCAAGCATATAAGGTGGGTTGCAAGTAACTGGATTAAATTCATAGTTACTATGCATACATATCTACCATAAAAAAATGTACAGAATTTTGTAAACTAAAACGTAACTGTTGATATTAAGATAAGTAAATGTGATATTTAAAATTCTATTCCTTATTCTCTCTTCATTATAAATATTTTATTCATTTGAAATCTTACAACAGTTAATGAATAGTTAAGAGATAAAAATTAAATTTGAGTATTAAAACTAAAATCATTTAAAAAATATTTTTACATTATTTTTTTAAAAAGATTGTGTGTTCTATTTTATTATTTAAAATCGTACTTAAACTATAATTCCGAAAACATTTAACCTCTGAATCATTTAATACCAATGTTTATTTTCATTTAATATATTTATTACCTAATATAATTTATATTCGCCCCTGTATTATTCGACAAATATACTGTTTTGCTCTTTTAAATAAGATACATTAAAAAAACGTTTTAATCATTGTTCTTTCATGTGATATAAAAAAAATAAATCCACAAACACAATATCTCACTAATAACATCTGTTATCATCGTATTCCTTTTCTTTTCTTTCAGTTGACTGTAACAAACGTTGATACTTTTCAAGTATTTGATTTCAGTCTTTATTTATTCTCTGCTGATTTAGTGAGATCAAAATTCTTTTGAAAAACGGCCATTTTAATAATTTGAATAAGAGTGTAATAGTTTTAAAAAAACTCAACTTTAGTCAATCTTAATACTAAAAATAAAAATAATATGAAATTTTATAATGGCCTCTTAATAGGCTATATTAAGTTTTTTTAATAAAAAAACACAAATATATATATATATATATATATATATATATATATATATATATATATGTGTGTGTGTGTGTGTGTGTGTATGTATGTATGCATGTTTGTATAAATATATGTATATATAAATTTGTTTCTTTTAAGATATACAAATGAGTGCAAATATAAATAAAAAATATTCTTTGACATTGACAAGCTTAACGTTTTTTTAAAAAAATGTAATCTTTAGTATTTTTTTAAGACTTTATATTTTTAATGTACAGTATATAATATTTATATTTAATTTCTTTAAATGTATACACACTTAAATAATTTATTCAAATTATGTTTATATATATATATATATATATATATATATATATATATATATATATATATATACAATTATTCACAGTATACACTGTACAGAAAATATAAAAAAAATTTTTTTAATCATGCTTTTATTTCAATTAGTTATAGTATATTATGTATAAAATATATGAGTGATTCTTAATTACGTAGGGTAATCCAAATGTGAGGCTTAGATTTATGTTTTATTAAAAAGAAGCATGTGTATAGGATAGTGTATAGGGAAACATGTGTATAATTTCTTTTTAATAAAACACAAATCTAGGCGTTGTATTTGGATAACTCTATATATTAAATGACGTTTTCAATCCATTTTACATTTTATTCAAATTCAAATCTAGAAAAAATCAGAAATTTTTATTAATATTATCCACAATCAATAATCAATTATTTATCTTAAATGGTACATTATATAACAATGCATAAATATAAACGCTCATATACATGTCTGTGGATATATATATATATATATATATATATATATATATACTTGACTATACATGTGTAGTATTTATGCATCTGTATTATGCGGACGTGTGTATGAAAGCGAACTGAGTGGGCGTATGTGTGTGCGTTACTTTATTGATAAAAACACGCTTGTGGTTTAAAACCTACGCAAATTTCAAAATACTAACGGAACGAAAAACGGACGTTTTTATATTATAGACAATTATTCTGCAAGAAGTATTAACATATCATTGATAACCGTTTGACTTTTGATTATTGAAAAATCAGAGTGAATAAATTTTCTTGAAGTACACTCAAATCTATTAACACTTTTAAATAAAAACATATTAAAATACATCGACATAAATAAATACATACATAAATAGATGTACAAAATAAAATCTTGTTGATTTATTTATATAACTGTATATTCATTCTTATTTAAATTACTTTTATATATATATATATATATATATATATATATATATATATATATATATATATGATTCTTAAAAATATAATATTACAAAATACAGTTAAGTAAAATACTTTATATTAAACCAATTAATTATTGTAAAAATATTCAGTGCCCAAAATAAAAGTGTTCTATGAATATGAATTAAAATTATAGATGTTATCTAATTATAGAAAAAAAATTATGCCTCCAAGAGCAAAAAATAAAAAATATTTATTTTCTAAAAATTTAATTAAACTTATAGAAAATAATAATAAGCATATTTTTTATTGAATTTAAAACAAACATGTTATTTATCTTGATGTTAAATACATTTTATTGCAATATATTTTAATAAACATATCTTTATGTTTGATAAAATAAATATCAGGCATAGTTTATGTATATATATATATATATATATATATATATATATATATTACTAAAAATCATTTAAAAAAATGATAAGAAATAAGTATTATTCATCGTAAATATTGTAATTTGATCCTAAAAAAATTCCTTAACGATGATATAAAATTGGTTTCTTAACTTAAAATTATTGAATTGAAACTTTTGTACAAAATAATGTTCAGTACTTACATTTTATTATCATATGAATCATCCTTAGTCTAAAATTAAACCATTTGTAATAAACGTTTTATCCGATATTAAATTATCAGAGAATATATTCTTAAATAATTTTTTTTTAAATAAAAATGTTGAAAATTATACGACGAACATACTTTTATAATTTATAGAATGTATAAAGTTTACAAGTATATTTAAAAGCAATAAAATTATTACTCTAAATATTACCCTATAAAAGTTGCAAATATTTTTAAATTAAATCTTCTTTCATACTTCATAACATTAATAATTTCTTTACACAAATGAATTTTAACCCCAACGTTTGTGTAAAGTGAATCAGCCACAGTTCCAAAACAACCAATTAATAATTTCATTTGATTCTGTAATAATTTTTGGTAATACTATTAATTATTTACACAGTTCATATTTTAAAACCATTTTATATTTTCGTTTATTTCGAAGATAATTAATTTTATGTAATGTATATTAAATATTTTATGTATTGCATTTTCAGAAAATTTTGTTATGAAAAAATAATTTAATATATAAGAAAAATCTTAAAATAATTTATATCAAACATTAAACTAATGAAGACATTATGACAAATTTTAATTGAGGCACTTTTTCTAAATGTGAATTGATATAAATGTATTTTTTAAAAAAGCGTAAGAAAGCAATAAACTAGTTTTTATATAATTATTAATGAAAAATATTTGATATTAAAATTTTTCTATCTTATAAAATAAAATTGAATATAATGTAATAAAAAAGGAGCAATTAATATAATTTGTGTTATATATATATATATATATATATATATATATATATATATATATATATAAACAACTATAATTTAAAATAGTATATTCTTTTTCGTTAATGTAATAACAGTATGTAAAAATTAATCAAATTTAATAATTGTATACTATTGAATTAAACTATATTCTTATCGCAGCTGCTAAAAAATTCAAATCACAGTATATCATGGACTTTAAAATGATATATGTAAACGAATCCATAAATTTATATCTGCTTGTTATTTATTCTGTAAACACAGCCTTAAATATAAGTTAGAGCATACATCACATTTTTCATTTTAAAAATAAATTTGAATAGAATATCTATTCTAATTTATCTTTGAAAAATTGTATTCTTTATAAAAATCTTTGTTATTCTATTCATTTCAATCACTTTTTAGAAAGATTAAATAAAATTAATCAAATTTAGTTATAAATTGAACGATGTAATACCGATATTTTACTTCAACTTTAATTAATATTGTCTCAATTCAATTATTTGCTCATGAATAAATAAAAAAATGCTATGAATATTTTATATAATTAAAATCTATTTTTTAAATTTTTCACACATACATAAACATTTATATATATATATATATATATATATATATATATATATATATATATATATATATATATATATATATATATATATATATATATATATATATTATATTAAATTAATATTGAATTAAACACTAAATTAAACTACAGTTACAGCAAATTATCTAAAAAAGTTTTATTTTAAAAATATAGTTCCAATTTCTTCCAAATTATTTCCTGTTTACTTTCATATATCTTTACATAGGATGAACATCCTTTCAAAATTATTTTTTTTTAGTAATTGTAAAAACACCTTTATTTTTTTACTTTATATATATATATATATATATATATATATATATATATATATATTATATATATATATATATTATATAATTTTAGAAAATAAATGAAAATACCACCGTTCTAAATAAAATAAATAAAACATCTTTTAAGAATAGTTATTTTTCTTTTACTAGTAATACTTTTCAAGTACTCTCTTAATTCGTCATTAAAATTCTTTAAATAATTTTATTATTAATGATCACTTATACTAATATACTAAAGATATTTATACAATTATTGTTTGTTTTTTTTTGGAATGATATGATTCACTCCGTTTATATTTTTTCCCATTTTTAATATACAGAGATTACGAAAAATATTAACATGTTTTTATTAAACTAGATATATTATTGGATAGTCTTGTAAAATTATCAATATCACTATAATCCACTTACAACAAACAAATATCAAACAAACTTTAACAATCCACTTTCAACAAACACGTTTAATTAATCACCAATTTTATGGATATTAGTATATTGAACAAGTGAAATCTTGTATGCATACGTTATTTATGCTTTACTTTATACAATTCTATATAAATTTTTATAGTCGAACTAGGTATATTTCAGCTATAAACTCCTATCCTGATACATTACTCGTATATCTGCCCCTCATATATACGTATTACTTTTCATTAGAAGAATAATTCAGACATTTAATATTCTACAATGTAAGTATATTTATAGTGTTATAATTCATTTATAAAACAAATAAAATTAAATTTATCTAATAATTGAAAATAAATAATTTTTTTTAATAAATTTTAAATCGTCATGTTTATTATTGAAATTACTTACATAAAAAAAGTAAAATTTCAAATTGGGCAGTATTTACATATTTAAATACATCTGCATGTCCATTGAATTATACAGATTATATTAATTTTAATCTTGCCATATACCACTCTCTAATAAAAATTATGTTATGTAAATAATCTGTACTCCATACAGTTTTAATTTTATAAATTTATTGAATTGTCTTCATTTTATAGAATAAACATTATTTTGTTCAGATTTATAATAAATGAATAGATTATTACTCTAACAAAAAATGTCAGTTTGATAATAACCTACATAAAGCTAAACAAACGTTATAATAATTTATAATTTAGTTATGATTTTAATATATAATAAATAACATAAAAAATATTCTTTCAATTGAATACTTTGTTCTTTAACACAAACAATTCAAATTTTGTTATTTTAACTCTTTTAAAACGTTATTAGCATTGAAATTATTTAATTTTTGTCTCTAATAATAATAGTAGTTGTTTCTTAATTAAATTTATATACTCAAACTTGCTAACAATTTATTCAAACATTTTTCTATTAATCAGTAAATAAAAATATTAACTACTTATCAATAAGTTCATGTGTTTTTATCAATTATTGACATAATTTGAACAATGGCAAATTTATACTTATTTTCATTATATATATATATATATATAATATAATATAATATAAATGAAATTTTATCACTATGGAATGGAAGAGAAAGGCAATGATGGTTGGATTTGAAAAGTTTAGAAATAATCTTTTAATCAGTAGTGAATGGAGAAAGGTTGATGATTATATATATATATATATATATATATATATATATATATATATATATATATATATATATTTAATATCAAATGTCTAATATATATATATATATATATATATATATATATATATATATATATATTCTAGTTACTCTTAATGATATTGATTTCTCATATATTAAATAATTTTTCATTCAAAATGAACTTTGAATTATTTTTCATTACCAAAATTTAATTGACAACAAACTCACTAATTATTTTTTAACTATAATTTATTATTATAATGTTAATAATTTTTTTTTACATATATACATGCATATATATATATATATATATAAATAGATATATTTTTTAAACTAACGAAATATAACACATTTGTAACATTATGATTTAATATGATCTTTCATTACTACCAACAGAAAATATCAAATCTGGTTGATTTATTGTTAATAGATAATGTTTTTTTTCTAAACCTCCTAAACGATATATAAATATATATATATATATATATATATATATATATATATAGATATAGATATAGATATAGATATAGATATAGATATAGATGGCCTAATTAAACTGAAAGGTTTAGACATACATTTACTTATTTGGACATACATTTTCTATTCTGTAAATTCTTCAGTCTTACTTGGGTCACCATATACCTTTATTGTTTAATTTTGTAAATTAACTAAAAACAGTTTTATAGAACAATAAATATGATAACTTTATAAATTAATTACAACATTCGTATAATGATTATTTTTTAAAATTGTATCATATTTGTTTCGTATTTTAACAATTATATATTATGTACGTAAAATATTGAAAAATGACATGTATTTTTATTGAAAATCATCATTTACTAATCATTAATTTGACGAATGCAATATAACCATTGTCACTTATAAGTACCATACTTCTTTATATTCAATATCTAAATAAAATTTTAATTACATGTAATAAATAAATTGTTTCTATAATATTATTTATAATATTTAATTAAAAATAACAAGAACTATGTAACTAAATACACTTTGTGTAAAGTAAATTAACTTTTTTTATTATTTGTAAAACTGCAAACTATATTTTAAGACGAATAGTAATGTATGAATCACCAACAACCGTTACGTCAAAGATTCAGGTGTAATAATATTGAATAAAAATTTCTGACAAACTGTAAACACAAGTGCGTGTTGAATGTTTCAGCCTTGTTTGTTTCTTAATAATATATTTTTAGAACTAGCTATCAAATACGAGATTTCACTAAAAGTTAATATATTTATAATATTATATATATTATATATATATATATATATATATATATATATCTGTTTGTGTGTTTATTAAAAAATCAACAAAAATTATTATATTGAAAGTAAAATGTAAAAATATTCACACGATTTTATTAAACGATTAACATGGGCCATCAAATTAAGTACTTCTATTAATTAAACATTTTAAATCTTTAATAAATATACATTTCGGCATTTATAAAATAAAATATAATTATGATTTTTAGTTAATATACGTTGTAAATTATTTTACTAAGTAGATAAAACTACGATTACTTTTTCACCAAATTTAAACAACTAAGACCATTATTTATTTATATATCATATATATATATATATATATATATATATATATATATATATATATATATATATATATATATATATATATATATCGTTTTATAATGTTTGGACTCTTTTTTTATGTATAAATATATAAATATGAGAAAATCATAATTAAATATAACTAACCTAATGACCTTTTTATTAATGTATTAAAATTTTGACTGTATATAAATGAAATATTTTTTCTTATCACTGCATTTATCTTAAATACTAAACGAATTTCAAATTTTATAAAGTTTGAACTTTTTTCATGTAATACTTATTTTTAAATATACTACTATATTTCTATATATATACATTTACTACAACAAAGTATATTAAATAAAATACCTGTAATATTCTTAGACATCTAATCAATAATATGTATATATATATATATATATATATACACTCTTGTAGACAGAAACAAATTTAATAAATATTAATATTTTATATTTTTTCATAGTTCAATCAATTTCATTTAAATCAATAAATTTAACGAAAAACAACATATTTATTATAATAGAAATATACATAAATAATAAATTATGGAAGGAATATTTTGAATTATATTTCTATTATGTATTAATAATTTCTTTTTATATATGTTAAAAAAATTGATAAAATATTTCTTTGCAACACTTTGAAATTCTATTAAAAATATATTGAAAAATCTAAATGTGACATCTAGATGTGTGTTTTATTAAAAAGAAATTATATACATGTTTCTCTATACACCACCCCATACATATATATTTCTTATATATTTCTTGTTATAGCAATACCATAAAATTCATTATACATATATATATATATATATATATATATATATATATATATATATATATATATATATATACACTTGTTGTTTGATAAGTACAGTAAATTTATTTATTGTTTAATTTAATTAATTAATTTAATTTTTCAATTTAGTTTTTCTTACTTTTTTTGCTATACTTATAAAACGACCCTTGTATAAATGAAATATTTAAAACATTTATTTCATTATTACAGTTTTACCTTTACATGAATTATATGAATAAAATAATTTATATTTATTAATTGATTGTTACAAACAATTTACAATAGTAAATAAATTATTTAAATATACGTTATCAATATCTACGCACAAAAACGTATAATAAGAATCATTGTGATTATTATTATACGTAAAAAAAGGTAAGAAAATGTAAAACTGGTTTTATGATTCATTGAATTTTTATTATTTGTAACGATTCAACTTTTCAATAGCTTCATCTCGATTTTATTTTTATATGATTGAAAACTTGAATTCATTCTATTATGTTGCAACAAATGAAACATTCTGAAATTATCCAAAATAATATTTAAAATAATGTCATTCTGTGGTTATTTTTTATATAATTTTTTCTTAAATAATATTTTCTATAAAAAAATGATTAAGTTTTTAAGTATTATCATTCTATCGATATACAATTTTGTTCTATTTTATTTTAATATGATGTACTCTCTTTGAGAAATCATCCGTAACACAAATAAAATACTTCATCTAGAAATACATGTTCAAGAAATGTAATTAATTGAATACTTTTATATAAATATAGAAAACATAAAAAAATATATATAAGAGAAAATTAAACGTACATGATGGCCCAAATAAGACTGAAGAGTTAAGACATACATTGACTTGTTTACTGTCATTTACTATTCTTTACTATCCTTCAGCTTTATTTAGGTTATTCTATATAAATAACATATTAAGATTAATTATATTCAGAGTATATTATTTTTTTATATGTTTTAATTATCGTAATTCAATAAATCTATATTCCGCCAAAGAAATATTGCAATTATTAAATATTATCTTACAAGAAATAAAAAAATACAATAAAAATATAAAAACTATAATTCTTTAATAAAATCCTATATACTGCAAATTGTGTAAAAAGTAATATGTAAAAAAACTATATATATATATTGTTAATATATATATATATATATATATATATATATATATATATATATATATATGTCAGAAATTAAGATAAGAACATTATGAATTATATTAAAAGTTAGTGGAAAAAGAAAGTTATGAATCGTTTAGATTAGAAAAAAGTAAATTTATAAAGACTGAAAATAATACATTGACATATAGGGTTTTCCAAAAAGAATGTCAGAATTTTGATAGCTGCTGGCAGACATGTTGGAATTTTTTTACACTCATTTTGACATTTCAATTCAGTATAATTCGGCAAATTATCATGGAACGTTTAACACTTTAACAATGCTTAGAAATTATAAAAACTTCAATAGACTTATTGAAATATAAGTCTAATGAGTTCATTATTTCACGAAATTGATCCATCAATTGGCCAACAAGATCATGTGATTTAACTCCATTGCATTATTTTATGTGGGGTTATGTGAAATCATTGGTTTATGCTGATAAACCACAAACAACAGAAGCATTAAAAATAAATATTGAACATATAATTCATGAAATTGAACCACAATTATGTGAAAGAGTGACTAAAAATTAGACTAAACGAATGCACTATGTCAAGCGAAGTCGTGGTGGTCATATGAGTGAAATTGTGTTCCATCATTAATGCTATAGAATGTGCTTAAAAAATAACTAATTATTTAAATACTTTTGGTTTCATTTCCATTTAAACTTCTGAAGTGCTTATTGTAAAACACTATATTATATATATATATATATATATATATGTATGTATGTATGTATGTATGTATGTATGTATGTATGTGTACACAGAAAACTTCCTAAGTCAAATTATCAGCTATTAAGATAATATACTCGAATTATAGGAACTTTTACTTACAAAATATTTCACTGTTAAAATAATTCTGTCCTTAAAAATAAAACTTATATGAAACTTTTATATTAATAAAATATATTATTTATGAAAGATATTTACATACTCTAATTTTATTTGAAAAATAAGACTTGTTTTATAAGAAATATATGAAATATAGATAAACATTTTGTATGAAACTTTATAACCATGGCTAAAACTTCTACACATACAAAACTCAACTTCTGGAAATTCGGATAAATTAATTAATAAATCACAAAACCAAATAAATTTTAAAGTAATTTAAAATGTATTTATTTTAAATAATTCATCATTCTTATTAAATCCAACATCATATTAATAAAAAGATGTATGCAATGGATGTAAAACTCATTATAATTTCTTAGCATTTAAAAGAAAAATAATCAAAAATGAATATGTGGATAAATTTATTTTTATCTGCGTCGAATAAGCTCTCCCTTTCTCTTTATATATATTTATATATATAGTTACTCAAATGAGACTGAAGAATTTAGACATATATTCACTTGCTTACTATCCTTTAGACTCATTTGAGCCATCCTTATATAATATGTAAATAATATTTATCTTTATGAACTAAAAACTTTTCATTTTATTCAGTCAATGTGTGTTTTTAAATGGAATATCATTGCTGCCAATGATTTATATATTCGTACATTTGTATTTTTAAAATTATATATCAAATTTTACTACCTCTGTTTTAAAATAAATTTTCTACTTCTTAGAATTAAATCTTTCGACTTTTTACATCATTTCATTTATTTTTGTTTTATGATATTTTCCTTAGAGTATAAATAACTTACATTCTTTCACGTACTCAACAATAACAAACTCAAGTATTGATTTCGTTCATTGTCGTCCAATATTCCTGTTATTTCATGTACACATTACTCTTCAATATAGATTCTCTTCAAATACGTATTGTATATTTTTTCTATTAAACTAAATTATAGCCTTTAGTAGTTTCTATATCAATTTAAAAGAACATAAATAAATACATTTTCGAATTTCTATACTTTAGTAGCCATTATCATGCTACTAAACAAAATAGTTTTTTATATAGACTCTTGTAAGGTAATAAATTATATATTGATATAAAAAATAGTTCACTAAAGGCAATCGAGTTTGAAATGCTGTACATTTCATTATTTTCTACCTTTCTTAGTAAGGGATTTAAAAAAACGGGAGAAAAAGGGATGACATTTAATTAAGTAAAAGTAGTTCCAAAACTGGAATCATTTCAATTAAATTTACAAACCTTAACAAAACTATTAATATTACTGTTATTAATACAAATAATAATAATAGTATATATAACGCTTATTGTATTGTATTAAAATAAAATTCTATTAATAATAGATCTTTTAAAAAAGTATTTTGGGTGCTCTATTATGTTTAGCTTATATATATGAGAAGAACTTAAATCTTAAAACATAAAAATAAAATATTTTCGTTTTATATAACAAAAAATAAAAATTACTTAGAAATTGAAATATTTTATCGTTTAATATTTAATTCTTCAATAAAAAAATAAATAACATTCTCTTATGAAAACACCTAAAAATAGTAGTTTTTCTTAAATGTCAAATATATGTTTATTTTGGATTTAAACATTTTTATGTATTTTTTTTACTTTTTCATTATTAAACAATATAAAAACATAAAATTATATACAAAGTGTCCCAAATGAGATTGAAGGATAGTAAAAAATAATAAATGATAGTAAGTAGATGTATGTCTAAACCTTTCAGTCTTATTTGGAATTCCCTCTACAATAGCATAACTTTCGATAAATGTTTAAAATGTTATTGTTAAAATATGTATTTTTAATTATAAACAAAAAATTACGAAAGTTATTCGCAATTGTAATATTTAATTCTAGGTTAATATTTCTCCAATTAATAAAATTAATATACTTACCAAAATACGATATAATCCAAAGAATATTCATTTTTTCTTAACACAACAGAGTCTAATTTGCATGTTTGTAGAACCACGTCTCATATCACACATTTATACAAAAATATTTTCTTACGTTTTTCAATAAATACGTATATGAAATAAAAATAGTTGATATAATATAAAATTCAAACACCACAAGACACTAAAAACACACACAAGATAAACAAACAGTGAATATTTTAAAACTGTCTGTAATGTCAAAACGTTTCACAGTAACTAAACCATAAAATGTTTGTCTTGTAATGAGTGACAGAAAAACTATTCTTTTAAATACGATGTTACAATGGTCAAGGACTGCTTAACAATGACAATGAGAAGATTGAATTGAGACTCTCATAGTATCTACAAACACGAGCAAATGACCCGAAAGTCGAAATCTGTTTGCGGTATGAAGAGTTACCTTTTCCTCTACTACCGATGCTGATGATCACTGTGGAGGAAGAAGAAAGGTGCTGTGCTTCTTCTCGTAACAGCAGCAACATCGAGTAATAAGATTTCTGTCCATCGACATTGTAATGTCCATTCGTGTGAGACTGGTCCAGATAAACGATCAACAGCTCCGTTAAGTCGAACCAGCTGCGTTTTATTTCAACGATTATATTTACGAGGGTCGTTTGATAAGTATGGTAAAAAAGTAATAAAAACTAAATTGAAAAATTTAATTAAATTAAACAATAAATAAATTTACTACGCTTATCAAACGACCCTCATATATATATATATATATATATATATATATATATATATATATATATATATATAGAGAGAGAGAGAGAGAGAGAAGTGTTTTTAAGGGTGATAGAAATTTAAATTGATTTAAATGTAAATTTCTATCATGCATAAAAAAACAGCTATATATATATATATATATATATATATATATATATATATATATATATATGTATGTATGTATGTATGTATGTATGTATAAACAATCGTAAAATACCATATATTAAATATAGAATGTTTTTCATTAATAAAAAGAAAAAAATATTTTAGCGCTAATAAAAAATTATTAGATTTGCTTATAAGAATAATAATAAATATTCTTTAAAAAAAATACTAATCGATAATATTTTATAAAATCTTTTTACTCACTTTTATTATAATTTCTTTATTATTGTTTTTTATGAACACTGAAGTAATAGACTTATTGAAATTATTTATAATTTTAAAATGTTTGAAAAAATTATTTATAAATAAATTGTCTATATTTACTGAAATACTATTTAATTTTAAAATATAGAAGATCTGTTAAGATAAGATGAATAATATAATAACAGTTAATAAATAAAACAAGAAAAATATGTTAAATATAACTGTAATAATTTAATAATTAATAGATATTTCGCAAGTAAAAATAAGTTATTTTAATCAAAATCAATAAAAAGTTACTCTTAAATTTAATAAAATACAAATAGAGAATTCTTTACTTAAAAATATATTTCTTTCAAATATAAAAACGAATTACTTATGACATATTGCTTCTATATTATACATTATTTATTCGCATAAATCTTATCGCCGATTACAAGAGGCGTCTTTCACGAATCTAATAAAAAGACACTTCAGTAGTCTTAGTTGATTTGAATTTTATTAGTTTGTGTTTAATAGAACTTTCTTCTTTCACATTATCTGTTAGTATAAATGTAGGGTACGAGGAAATGTTGAATTATTCATGTATCAAATGATTACAGGAAGGTGTGTTGGACCTGTCAATTAATACGTTTTTTAGAATTTTGGCGTTGTTTCGTTTATTTTAATTGGCTTATATAGAACATAACATTGTGTATGGATTTTTCCATTCACAAGTTTAATTAATCATTTCTCCATTAATTAACAACATTTGTCATTTTATATAAGTATTCTTTTTGCATTCTGTTTGGGTATAGTTGTTTTTAATTAGACAATTTATCTAAAAGAAAATTAATTAATTAACTATAACGTAGATGCATATATATATATATATATATATAAAATTAAAAAGTGTTAATTTACTTAAAAGACAGTTTCTCATACAATTTAACAATCACATTAACTAGTACTATTAACACAAGGATATAAAATGTTCATTACACAAGAGCAATTCATAATCTACTCAAAGAAGCACTGAAAAAATATGAAGAACTGTTTAAAAAAGCCGACAGAGTAAGATTTAAAAAGATAAGATTACAAAAGGTTGTGATGTAATTAAACTTATAAAAGGGCTAAAATATTATTTGACGCGTCAAGGACTGATTTTTATAAAGAATGATGTTACATTTAAGCACAACACACGGAAATGGAAAAATTGTCGAAATAAAGAAATGCGATTGACTGAACAGAGAAATGCGATGTTACACCGCTTTTACGTTTCTCTGAGCTTTTATGTGTATGTGTTTTTTTTTTATATTCTTTCTCCACATTTCATTTTTCTTTGCTTTGTGTTTAAAGAATTCAGGTACTCCATTATCTGTGTATCTGTTCATTCGCGTTAATTTAACAGAACGATCTACTATAACCGTTGAACACTCTATTGTATGTGTATATCATGAATAGAATACCTACGTTGGTGAAAAAGAAAACTCTTCAAGTAGAAAATTTCGTATTCTTTTATTTATATCTAAGTCTGTGTTTATCAGTATACTTTTTTCATTTTACAATATATTCAATCAAAAATCTCCACAAATGTTCTTTCCGATATCATAACAATATGTATTTAAAAATGTAAATCGACAATAAAAAAGGTGAAATTTCTTTTCATTCTTAAACTAATAAAATAAAATTGTTATAATTTATATTTCAATCATTTTTTAACACTATAAATGAATTCATTCAAATAGAAGTTAATTAGTTGATTTTTTTGAAATCTGTTTTTAAGTCTTCATATTTTTATTTTAACTTAACACTTACACGCATGTTCTTATATATATGTACATATATATTATCATTATTTTAATATTTAATAAAAGGAAAATATGAAAATTATTTGCGAATAATAAAATAAAAACAGATATATAAAATATTAAATTCTTCTTTATCTATATTTAAACTATGGTTATTTTTAAATTAATCAAATGTATGATATATACGAGGGTCGTTTAATAAGTACAGTCAATTATTTATTGTTTAATTTAATTAAATTTTTCAATTTAGTTTTTCTTATTTTTTTACCAAACTTATCAAAAGACCCTCGTATATGTATATCATTTCCTACACGCTTACTTTCAAAACAATGAAAAATAATTTTGTAGCAAATTCTTTATTTTCTTATCAAATCTCATACATGTCTCATGATGTAGCGAAAAGAAATTATATATAAATTATTTCTGAAAATATTTTGCAATCATTATATTTCATATTATTTTAGTAATCCAGTAAATTTCATTTATACTGTATTAATTATAATAATAATTACATGCTATACTATATTAATAGTCGTAAAATGTAATTGTTTTTGATTCTTTGAATTTCGTTATTAAAAAAACATCTAATAAAAATATATTTATTGAATTTTACATAATTTGTGATCTAAAAAATCACAGTATACGTTTCTTTGAATTTAATAATTACATATACTTAATTTATTTAATTAAATAAGCGTCTCTCACTCAACACACACGCATATATATATATATATATATATATATATATATATATATATGTATGTATGTATGTATGTATGTGTGTGTGTATGTGTTATTATGTGTACTTTAAGATTTCGTCTTATTTTCAACATGTTTACTCAATTTTTATTCAAGAAATTCAAACTGACAAAAAAATATATCAATTTGTCACAAAATGAAACCCAAATGTTTGAAAAAACATCTACTTAAGGATACATATGTGTATGTGAAAAAGGTCAAAATTCAAAGAAAACTTGTCACACTATTGAATAAAAAAACTCTATCGTTACGGTCTATATTGATAAAGGTATATTGATATATATATATATATATATATATATATATATATATATATATATAAATTTAAAAAAAGAATAAAGTTATGTCTTTTGGAGCAAAAAAAGAATCAAATAATTAAACTTTACATTAAAAAATGTTATCATAATGATTTTTATTATAATTAAATATAAATTGTTAAATCACAATTAATAATGATTTTTAAACAGTAAAGATAAAAAGAATACGTAATACAATAATTTTTAGAAATAAGATACGTAAATTTATTTAAAAAGTACTACACAAATAAATTATATGAAAAAATAATCTAATGCATATTAAATGAGGTAAATACATTTTTAAAGTAACTTTGATATAAAACTGATTCAAAAATTTCGAAGAAGTTTCTCATAAAATCTATACAATATATGAATTTTTTTCTAATATAAAAGAAAGGTTATCTATTAAAATTTTTAATTATAAAAAGAGATAAACTTAAGTTTTTATAATTCACTTTAAACAATTATTTTACTATTTATACACAGAATATATTTATACCGTGGATATTTTTTTTATTTAATTATAATTAGTTTAGTTCACAAATATTCAATTAAATGAAAAATCTGTTATATTAACTTATAACATTGATTTTATGATTATTTGAAATTCTACAAAATCGATTTTTATGTTTGTATTTTAGCGATAAGGTATTTGAAACGGATTATTTATAATGCTCGTGAAAATAATTAAAATTTCATAAAAGCGAACTTGATTTAAACTTTCAATAAAACTTTTTTATCCATATACACTTTTATTCATTACGTTACCGCATTCAATATCCGTTGTCATAAACATTAAAAACTTTATTGTATTTTTAATTTTGAACGAATTCATTGTACTCTTCTCAATATTAATAATTTTTTAGAAATTAAATCTGTTATTAATTTTACTAATATATATATATATATATATATATATATATATATATATATATATATATATATATATATATATAAGAACAACCAAATAAAAAGAAACATGTGTATAGATTATTTTGTTTCTTTTCAATGAAACACAAATCAAGGTATCATATTTGGACGACCCTATATATACAAATATATATATATATATATGTGTGTGTGTGTGTGTGTATGTATGTATGTATGTACTTATACATGCATTTATTTGTTTTAGTATATAAGAAGAAAAGAAAAAATATCTTATTTCAAATATATATCTTGCACGAGAATTAAAATTGTGAAAGAAAATTGTACACGTACACATTTAAATATATTTGAACCTCGCTTCTTTTTCTGTATTAAATTTGTATGGGATTGAACAGGATTTGCTACAGAATTTTTGCATATCTAGATAGAATACAAAACAGACAAGAAAATGGTGACACGTTCTAAGGTTTTTTATATTTTTGGACTAAGCTGAATGCCAACATATTTATATATATATATATATATATATATATATATATATATGTGTGTGTGTGTGTGTGTGTGTGTGTGTGTGTATGATATATGCATCCATTTATACAGGATACTGTATGTATAGTCATGTATATGTATATAAAATTCGCAGAAATATATCAATTTGTTTTATTTTTCAACAAGCGGTGTTCAAACTAGCAATTATTAAACATATATTTTTGAAGCTGTTATTACAGTTACTAAACATATGTTATAAAAATAAAATAGTTAAGTTGAAAAACTGACACATAAAAGATTAAATGTGTGATTGATTCAACGATTTATTATCAATTTAAGTATTTTTTGTCAAAACGAACAAAGATGCATGTATTTAATTGATGCACCTTCGATATGTGAGTGATTTCAAAATGTATATGTGCTAATTAAAAAAATAATACCGATTAGATAAATTAATATCAAAACCCTGTCATATGTTTTTTAAAAATAATCTATTTTAATATGTAGGCTAAAAATCACGTGCATGTAATCAATAAAATATTTCATTGCATATTAAAAACACATAACACGAGATTATTATTAGATTAGCACAGGTTTGACTTGTTTATACAATCAATTAAATTTCTCCTCATGAATTTACCATACGGAGAATCCGTTTTACTTCCACAAACACAATTAAATTATTTAAATTACATTTTTTATGCATCTAAAAATATCGTTGTGAAAAAACTAGTTGCCGCAATTTACAAATGATAATTTTCAATGCAAAAGTATTTTGAGTGACGCAAACAACTTGCTCTTTTTATTATTTCTATTTACTATCTATCTTGATGCCTACAGACATAAAGAGGATCTCGAGATTTCTTTGTGGTCGTAAGAGACGCATGGACTGATAAACCTGTTCTTAAGAGAAGTTATGCTGTAGTGTGCTACTAACACACTTGCTCTTATACTACATTGGATGTAATAATGTATTATCCAACCGAAGTATCAGCAACCTACGCGACAGAAACGTGCGTTACATATGCTTAAGTTGAATGTCTCTTTATCAAACCACTTATACATTTCTTGTAACGTACTATTCTATTTATTATTATATTTCTTGACCAGGTGTATCAGACATCTTCAAACATATACGCACATACCAATACATCAATATAAAACGCACTTTTATATCCACAGACATATATATATATATAGATATATATATATATATATATATATATATATATATCGTAATATATCGTAATTGTTATCTGCGATTATTTTTTTATATAAATGTAGGCTCTCTCTTCAGATATACATTTTAATTCTTAAACACAAACTCAACTAGAGATAATAAATAATAAAAAAATTCAATTTTTTTATCACTAAGTTTAAAATAACTTCTTATCACTATTAAACGATATCCTGTTCGAAATTTACATTTAATCACATCATGCATCATTAAGTTGCGATTGGCACGCTGTTCCAAATCTTCGACTATTAAAACAATAAATGCGCTAGTTTAAGTCATTCAACTGTTGCTTAAATTCATTATAGTTACTGTGTTTATTGTATGTGTGTGTATATATATATATATATATATATATATATAGAGAGAGAGAGAGAGAGAGAGAGAGAGTAGTATTTTAATCTAACTATATGAATAAGAAATATATCAATAACGTAAACGAAATAATTCATTGATTTCATTCTTCATCATAAAGAATGAAATGTGTTAAAATTAATAACAAATATCTAAATAGCTTAAATAAAAAATAAACAGTTATAGTACTCATGACGAAAAAGTCTTTAAAAAATTAAAGAAATCATGAAAGAAATTCATATAAACAGAATATATTTGAAAATATAGGGTCATACAAATATGACGCTTAGATTTGTATTTTATTAAAAAGAAACATATGTATAGGGTAGTGTATAAGAAAACATGTGTATAGTTTCTTTTTAATAAAACACAAATCTAGGCGTCACATTTGGATGACTCTATATAACAATTTATTACAATATTCTGTCAAGTGTGTATAGAGTTTTAGTAACTGATTATTCTTTCAAAAGTAACTTAATTAATTTTATACATATATATATATATATATATATATATATATATATAAATAAATAATTCTATCGCAAAATTAATATCATTAATCTATTCCGACCTTAAACGATTACCTCCAAACTTTAACGATTGCAAATAAATATTATTCACGTTTACAAGTATCACGGGAGGAATGAACAAAGTGAGCGGAGATATAGTCCCCCCCCCTCCCATCATAGGTTCCAGGGAACATAAAGAACAGGATGCAAAACATCCTAATAATATAAATAATGTAATAAAAACAAAATTCTTTGGCTTCATTACAAATATGATACTAATTAATTGATACTTAAAATTGATTTGCATTAAAATATTATAATACTGTATTAAAAATTTACAAAAAAACATCATTCTATAATTTGAATTTATTAAAGTGTCTAAATGAGTACGTAATAATAAAAAATAATCATTTCAATTTAATCTATCAACACTTTTTCTTACAGTAAAGTGAAAATTTCAGAAATGTTTTTATGCATATATATATATATATATATATATATATATATAAATGTGTGTATATATATATATATATATATATATATATATATATATATATATATATTTGTATATGTATATATGTACGTTTCTCAAAAAAATTAATTTCATCTGTTTGCGTGACAGCAAATTATTTTACGTAGAATTCTTTTTAATAACCCATCTATTAAAAATCTTATAAATACAATAGAAAAAAGAACTGTAAATTGTATGTATACAATATATATATATATATATATATATATATATATATATATATATATATATATATATATATAATGTTATATCTTTATGATATGCTTGCATCCTTATTTGTGTAAATATACGGTTTAAAATGCAGAGTGAATGAAACTTCAGATTTGTTTATAATATTTAATATTTTCTTTATATTTAACTCCAAAGAAAATGTTTTTTAAATTAACCCTAGCAATAATACAAATAATATATAAAATACGTTTAACATAAAAAAAAATTGAAATATATTATCACTACATCATTAAATAACAAAGAGAGGTTCTTATTATTTCAAAATAAAAAATAATTTAGTAATATTAAAAAAAATGTTTGAGTAATTTATATTTTAACAAATAAATAGATTTTAGTTTGATATTTTACCTTGCATAAATTATTTTAAAAAAATAATTAAAAAATACTTTTAATAATTATTTAAAAAGAAAGAGAAAAGACGTTTTTTTAATTAATCCAAAATTCTTGTATTAATGAAAAGTCAGTTGAATTAGATTGAAGTTTTTATAATTTTATTAACAATAATAAAATAGATATTAAATATATTTTTTTCTGTACATTTGTTTGTTTATAAATATTCAGTTTATTACTTTTAATTATTATAAATCTTGTTTTTAATTTGTCTTATAATTTCAGTATCAGTATTATTTCAAATTATTTGAGTTAGATATGATGTATATTCGAATATAGAATTAAATTTGAATTTAATCTAAAAATAAATTTAGAAAAATATATAATTATAACAATAAAGAATATTAACGGAATAAATAACTGAATATATTATATTTTTATTACTGAAATAATATTTTTTTTTTACTATTTTGTTTGTACATTTCTTACTGGAATGAAAATAATAATAAAAATTAATCACTTAATTCGTCATTTATTTCTTTTTGACAAATTATTCTACATAAAAATTATATTATTATTTAATTTTAGGTACATATGATTTCATAGAAAATTTAATTTAAATTTTAATAAAAATTTCTTTCGTTCAGATATAATTTTTTACTTCTTTTTTAACATATATAATATTGTTTAAGAATTAATTGGCTTGTTTTTCCAGGAACATATTTTTACATTTTTGCTGTTGTTTTTATATGTTGTTTTTTTTTAATATTTTTAGTATTTTAGCATTTTAAATATTCTTTAACTTTAGGTTTCAATGTTTATATACAAAAAAAATAATTTTCATATTTATAATATATATCCATAACTTTGTTTTTATTTTCAAATAATTAAATATCATAAATGATAATAAAAACTTAACTTAATATTTCCATACAAAACAATACTCATTTTTCGAAAATAACTAATAATCTGTTACTTTTTGTATTAAAAATTGAAACCAATTTAATTTAACTTTTCACTTGAATTATTTATTCATATATTCGAAATAATATATTCAAACAACATAAAGTATACATATATATTTCTCACAAGATACTATATGACATGAATGGAATTATATGTTACAAAAAATGTATATAAAAAACAGTTAATTTATCACGTTAGAGTATTTTATTAAAAAGTAATAACAAGTGTAACATGAATACATGTTAAAAACATAATACATTAGAACACATACAGGTAATCCACATTCTCAAATAGAAACTCGGTAGATTTCTCCCATAATGATTTAAAATATATTCACTCGACTCATATGCATGCGGCTAGATATTTCTGATCTCTGAACAACAAATCAGAGTTCTTTTTCGCGTGACTGCCGCTTTCTTCATTCATCGTCAAAAATGTGATTACTTAGAAATGAGGTAATAGACACACTCCTGTCGCACGCTGTATCTGAAACGCTTATATCTCATCTTTTAGTTGACACTCTTAACGTTCCGCTTTATCTATTTTTAGGATTTTTTGAGAAAGTTACCAAATTTACATATACATAAATTTTCGAATTAAAAATATTAATAAAAAATTAAAATTGTAAACACGCATATAAACTTATATATACTTTAAAAAGTATGTTTATGTACAATATTAGTAATAATTATGATAATAACGCAACATTAATTTAGCTAATTATTATTATTATTATTATCTATATACATCAATTAAAAAAATAATTCATTTAATAATTTATTCTAATTTTATTTCGAAATATGAATTTATTATTGTTCATAGCACTAAACATTATATATATATATATATATATATATCCACTTTGAAGTAAAAAAATGCCTATTAAATATATTATGATATCTTAAAATATTCGAAATACTATTCTTTATCGCACTTTATTAAAAATTGTAAAATGATTATTTGTTTTAAATTTGAGAATTATTAAAGTCAATGCAATTAAAACACAGAACTAACTAAAAAATACTTTAAACAATGTTAAATAACTTATTTAAGAAAGGTGAATTACATTTCAACTTTTAAGAATAATAAATTCTTTGAAATTAAGCCGAAAATTAAATAAATGACATTCAAATGATTATTTATAACTTATTTTTAATCATTTTAAGTTATTAAAGATTTAGAATAAATAGGATATAATTTTTTTTATATTTACTTAAAACTTACAAAAAATATGCATTAAAATATAAAAATTATTATTATTTTCAATAACATAATACATTAAATTTCATTATTTATGTCAGTTTTATATAATTTAGTTAAAATTATAAAATAATATTGAGAAATTATTCTACATTAAATAAAAGTTCAGTAGAAAAAATATTACATTAAAGAGAAAATTTTAAAAATATTCATCAATAAAATACACATTATTAAAATCATCACTAAAAATAAATACGGGAGATCGTCATAAACTTTTGTTAGACGATGATGCGCGTTCAATGAGGCGATTAATAAAAACTAAAATGACCAAAACACCCAAACCAACTACCAAAGCTCTGCATAAAAAAGATATCGAATAGACCGCAAGAAGAGAATTGAGGAGGATTGGTTTAGTGTCTGCAATAAAACAAAAAAAGTCATCCATATGAAAGAAGAACCGAAAGGCTTTATTGAAATTTTGCAAGGAACATAAACATTTGACCCATGGTAACTGGAAATGAGATATTTGATCTGTTTATAAGATTTGTTTATAAGATGGTTATCACAAAAAGGTAATATTTTGTGATAAAGGTAGGTTATTGAAAAATAATCCCACATAATTCGGTCAACAGAATTCAAGATTATTTTGCAAAATATTGGTCAAGTAATAAATGACTGTCTAATTTAACTCTTTGTTTTATATTATTTTTAAACCTCGTTCACACATTCGAAAATTTGTCCATATCATATTTCTTTATATTTTTTAAAAAATATTTTTTATTGAAAAAAATAATATAGCTAAAAACTCAATTTATGCCAACTACAATGTTTATATTTATATAACATTATTTTAAGAAAAATAATATACATATATATATATATATATATATATATATATATATATATATATAGATATTCCCGCATAACAACAACATTTACCAGGAAAAATGTGAAAAGTATATAAAATCACAGTGATCAATCAAGCGGCACAAACCTTGACCCGCTGTATGGGTAATGGACGTGCTAACCACCACAACACATACCACGATATAAAAATTACTGAAGCTTGACATTTTAACAGAGTATATCATATAATATAAAAAAATACAATGAAATATTTCGGATTTAATTGAAAAATAAAAATACATGTCGTGGTAATTGTCTGCACGTATTAAAATAATAAATAAAAATTTACCAATGTTGTATATATTTTTCGTATTAATTCATTTACAAAAAATCATATCATAACAATCTAATATAATTGTGAATACGGATTAAAACCCACATTAAAACCAATTAAAATATTCACTGTGATGTCATTGTGTTGTATTTAATAAATGAACATTTGATATTATTGAATAAAATCGTTTTTTTATAATTTTATTTCACAAATGAAATGCGATATGTTCATTTGTAATATAAATATATTTTTGTTAATATACAAGAAAAAATTAAATTTCAATTATATTAATATAAATATAATCAATATTTATGAGAATTAAAAAATATTATATATAAAAATATTAAACTTATTTGAAACTTAACTCTTTGAATATTTTTTCCAATCGATTATATATTATTTTATGCCATAATGAGATTTTATGCTAATGTCATATTAAGTAGTTTAAATGATACTGTTTTCCGGTACTAAATTAGAATATTGAAAAATCATAATTTGAATTTTACTAAAATATTGTTATACATATCTAGTTAAACTAACAAAACAATTTATTGCACATTGTAAATATAAAATAAAAATTCCTTTATTAAATATCTTTTTTATAATTTACATGAATTTAAGTCAGTCTTATACTAAAAACATTTATCAATAATTAAAATAATCTTAAAACAGAAAATAACAATTATTTTTAATTTAAATACTTTTTATTGAAAAAAATACTTTCATTGGCAGTAATTAAAATCTTTAATCTTAAAATCAATTACCAATGATCAAATATAAACCAAATCTTATTATAGAATATCATATTAAATAATAAAATCTCACGAGTGATAACTAACTTAAAATTTACAAAACATACAGCCCTAAATACAAATATAATTTCGTAATACTTTCGAACAATATAATTTCTCACAATATTATACTAATTAAATGCAAATAAAATGAATAACACAGTATTATAAAATAATCTACCATTATTTAATTACCTACATTTTAATCGTCAGTACAATGTACTATTAACTTTTATGTTTTCTTTAATAAACTGTTATGTGACTTTATTGCATTTCAATCGTTCAATAATATCAATTATTAAACATTATGTATATTAAAATATTAGAAAACATAAAAGTGTAAAATATTAGGTTGGCAAATATCTCCCTTCCGCCTTCTGGTCTTTTGAATTTCGCGGCTATGTACAAAAAAAAAAAAGCGGAAGGGAGATACTTGCCAACCTAATATTATTTTAAAACTAAAACTTTTGAAATTTAAATTAAATTCATGGAAAAACAAACTTTTAATTTACTAGCATATATTAGGTTGGCAAATATCTCCCTTCCGCCTTCTGATCTTTTGAATTTCGCGGCTATGTACAAAAAAAAAAAAAAAAAGCGGAAGGGAGATATTAATATATATATATATATATATATATATATATATATATATATATATATATATATATACATAAATACAAAAATAATTAATGAATGTATAAAAATACACAATGAAAATAATTTTAAGCTAAAAATTATCAAAAAAATATTTTCAATAAATAAATTAACAATATATCTAATTGGAAAATTAACAACTAGTATCAATTCTAAAAATAAATCCATGTGAAATAAACTTGCGTTTGTTAAATTCATTGATTATTTCTAGTTTTAAGGGAGCGTCAACATTTATCAGCTCTCAGTTGTCAAATAATTTATGTATATAATGACATTTACTACACTTTCCATTTTTATTAAAGTGAACATATAATTAAAAACAGAATAAATTAATTGATCATTTCAATACAAATAAATATATAATGTAAATAAAATACATTATTTACATTGTTTATACTGAAAATAAGTGAATTAAAATGAAATTACAATTTAAAACGAAAAATATTAATTTGCATTGTAATTTGTTTTTTAATCTATCAAAATACACACACGTATATGTAATATATATGAACGTGAGTATTCTTTGCTTGACTGTTTATAATATATATGTTCAATTTTACCAAAAATTTTATAGGTCGACTCTAATTTTTTTAATTCATTTTTTTATTCTTTTATAATTAAACAATATTTATAATTCTATGAAAAATAATTCATCTATGAAATTTTAAAAATTTTAATAGATAATAGTTTGTAGAGAATTATTATTATTATTAATTATTGTAGAGATTCATTAATAAATATAAATTTGTATAAAAATTAATCTAATATCAATACTTTCAAAAAATCAAGCTATAAAATTAAATACAAGCTCACGAAAACAAGAACAACATTTTGTATAAATACTTTACGTGATTTAAAAATTACACTTCATAATTTCTGAAAAAATCTAATACAATTTCTTATAAATTATATTATAAATAAAACAAATATTTTATTGAATTTATTTTAAAATTCTATTAACTCTAAATCCTCAAACACAATAGCCTATTGTTTTCTAAATTACCTTTCATAAACCTATATTTCAACAAATAATCCGGTTTTGATCAACAACTTGTTTTCTATCCATATTTGATTATAATAGACTATTTCTATCGTTTACGTAAATGTAGCTGATTAGTTGTTTCGTAAAAGAAGAGTGGCATAATATAAAGAAAATACCCTTAATACTTATGGTCATGTTTATGTGGCAGAATGACAAAGTACAGATGAACAGAATTTAAGTGTAATGGAGAGATTAGTGTACTACTTTGTTAACTGAACATCGTGGCTTCAGAATTTATCTTTATCTGATTTTTGAAGAAAGTGCTAATATTATATGTCTTAATATTGATAATTTAAATATTTTATATATCTATATATAAACAATAAGAAAACGGCTTAATAAAAAGAAATTATACAGATAATTTATAGTAATCTAAAACGTAAAAATAACTTTTTTATGTTTTCTCAAATATTATATTGTTCAAAAATTACTTAATTTAACCATATATAAAATTAATGTAAATACATATTAAATAAATATATTTATATATTAGGCTCATATGAATTTTTTAATGTCTAAGAATTGTTTATATCCGAATTAATTTTATATCTTATATAGTTATACTATAATCTATTATATTTAACTTATATAGTTAAATTTTATTTTATTTTAACAAATAAAATATAAACAAGTATTATTTTTAACATTTCAAGATATATTTTAATAAATAATAAATACATTCATCAATGAGATTTATTTCATTTGTTATAAATAATCTGTTGTAATGTTTATATATATATATATATATATATATATATATATATATATATATATATATATAACATCAACAACATCAAAAACTATCCATTATTGAGCGAAAGC